>OZ024741.1:265900847-266055847 GCA_964016885.1 Eledone cirrhosa | reverse complement strand
AATCGAACCCGCGACATTATGATCGTAAGTCTAACACCCTTACCACTAAGGTACACGCCTCCACTGAGGATATTGGAGCAACGGGAAATGAAGTGTTTTGCTCAAGAACACAACAAGAAACCTAGCCCAGGAATCGAAACCGCGACATTATGATCGTAAGTCTAACACCCTTACCACTAAGGTACACGCCTCCACTGAGGATATTGGAGCAACGGGAAATGTAGTGTTTTGCTCAAGAACACAAGAAACCTAGCCCAGGAATCGAACCCGCGACATTATGATCGTAAGTCTAACACCCTTACCACTAAGGTACACGCCTCCACTGAGGATATTGGAGCAACGGGAAATGAAGTGTTTTGCTCAAGAACACAACAAGAAACCTAGCCCAGGAATCGAACCCGCGACATTATGATCGTAAGTCTAACACCCTTACCACTAAGGTACACGCCTCCACTGATCACGGTAGAGAATTCACGCGTTTTTTTGTTCTGTGCTGGTTCGATATCGATCATCTCAGCCCGTTGCCTAAGAACATGAACATGCAAGGTAATACTTAATGGGTTGATTTTCAGGCGCTAACGACGCCGACAACACTTGTCAACTAATGTCAACATATATGGTGGACAGTTGACACGTAGTTTTGACATAGAAATGTTGTCGTATGTTGACTGACGGAAATGGAATTCAAAACTAACCAATTGTCCAGAGTCACGTACCATATCCAACACTTGAGGGGAGGTTGGTGATGAAGAGGGAGAGGATGGATGGAAAGAGAGAGGGGGAAAGAGAGAAAGGCAAAGAGAGAAAAAAGTGTGAAAGATAGCGAGAGAAATAAAGAGGAGAGAGAGAGAAGGAACAGAGAAACAAAGAGAAGGGGAGAGAGAATGAGAAAGAGAGAGAGAGAGAGAGAGAGAGAGAGAGAGAGAGAGAGAGAGAGAGAGAGAGAGAGTAAGAGAGTATGCAAGAGAGAGAGAGAGAGAGAGAGAGGGAGAGAGAGAGAGAGAGAGATAGTATGCGAGAGAGAGAGAGAGGGAGAGAGAGAGAGAGAGAGAGAGAGAGAGAGAGAGAGAGAGAGAGAGAGAGAAAGAAAGAGAGAGAGAGAGAGAGAGAGAGAGAGAGAGTATGAGAGAGAGAGAGAGAGAATATGAGAGAGAGAGAGAGAATATGAGAGAGATATATATAGAGAGAGAGAGAGAGAATATGAGAGAGAGAGAGAAAACAAAAGCTGAAATAATTGCCTTGTGCCAAAAGTAGAAACAATTATTTAAAAAAAATTACGTATTCTATTTATTTATTTTTATTTTTGACATCAGTATATCACTTGTATATCATCAGTATCACTTGTATATCATCAGTATCACTTGTATATCATCAGTATCACTTGTATATCATCAGTATCACTTGTGCTAATCCGAAAATAAGCCCTAGTGCCTTTTTAAGGAAAAAAATAATATTAGACCTGTCTTATAATAAGGGGAAAACACGGTACACACACACACACACATATATATATATATAATATATATATATAATATATATATATATATATATATATGTGTGTGTGTGTGTGTGTGTGTGTGTGCGAGTGTGTGTCTGTGTGTGTGTGTGTGTGTGTGTACCGTGTTTTCCCCTTATTATAAGACAGGTCTAATATTTTTTTCCTTAAAAAGGCACTAGGGCTTATTTTCGGAGTAGCACAAGTGATACTGATGATATACAAGTGATACTGATGATATACAACACACACACACACACACACACACACACACACACACACACACACACACATATATATATATATATATATATATATATATATATTATATATATATATATATGTATATATATATATATATATATATATATATATATATATATATATATATATATATATATATATATATATATATATATATATATATTTATTAAAATAACAGATTAAAGTTTAAGCAAAGAATCGCTGCTTTCACCCTTAACGGGATCTTCTGAAACTAACAAAGTCAATCTGTAAACGCAGAACTGGATATTTCAAAAAACGTTGCAACCGGAGGAAGACAGGAAGACGATACTTTGGTTCATGGTGACGTTCGCTGGCAAAAGAACGGGAAAAAACGAATAATACGTCATTAATAGGAGCGGTGAAAAACAATTACGCGCAAAGACAAAACCACGTTTATGGTATAAAAGAGGTCGTAGACTAATGTTCTCTTAGGTGGTGCATAGAGACGTTCTCTGGCAATGAACGAAAAAACGAAGATAATAAGTCATATGTGGAGCGTGGAGAACAATAGCACGCAAAGACAAAACCACGTAAATGGTATAGCAGAAATCGTAGACTAAAATTCTAACTAGGAGACCAAATGAATCTCCGCTACAGAGTTAAGAACAAAGTAAATAAATACAATACAGAGATAATAGAAACAAATAAATACATACACGCAAACAGATACGTACATACACAAGCATACGCAAAACCTTACCATGGGTATACAAAACCACGCACATATAAATATGTGTGTGTGTGTATGCTTGTGTACAAATAAATAAATAATTATATAAACGTATATAAGTAAATAAATGCGTATATAACAAGCGCGCACGCATACCTACATATAAATACACGAATGTTCGGAGACGTAAGTCAACTAAAACAAGAAGTACACATATACACACACCCACCATACGTACGAACCTGCACACTCACACGGACGCAAAACTCCCGAATACACATAGCCAAACCCTAAATACCAGAATATGTAAAAATTATACGCTATAACAGTCAAATATACGTACGAGAAGGTATACATACCTTCACAAAACATACGGGTAATATATACTTACCTATGCAAATAAGTAAAGGAATAAACAAAACATATACTTAGCTCCCACATCAAGACGTAAAATATCCACGTATAGATCGTGCTATCCGTTAGGGTATAACGTGGGGCTGTAATACAGGAAAGTTTTGTGCAATTTATGTTTACAAGCCGAAATTGCCTCAGATTTTTTGTTTAAGATGTGGTCTGTAGCGTAGAGTATTTCCAGGGCCTCAGCGGCGCAGAGGTCACATGGTCTTTTATTTCCGTTATACGATCTAGCCCTAGCTAGGATCTCCCAGTGTAACTTATATTGGGTGTGGTTGTCTTTTAGACTCCAGATATAAGCTGAAAGTGACGTCATATTCCTTCTTAGAGGGTAACGAAAAGAATGGGTATGCATGTAAAGACGCTGCTTGAAACTATTGGCGGTTAACCCTATGTAGGCCCTACGGGAGGTGGGTGTTACAACCTTACATTTGTAGACAATGTTATTAGAGAGGCATTTCCCGGATAGGGGGCAATCAGCCCGATTCCTACAATTACAGTTAGTACTAACTACAGGGTTGCACGTGTTCCTACGGCTAGGTAGTTTAGCTAAATTTGAAGCTGTGATGTTATGTGCAAGGTTAGGAGTCGTAGAGTAAGAAATTTTAATAGTATTTCTATTAAAAATGTTACTATATTTATGTGTAGGGGGAAAATGCTTCGTAATAAGGGAAAGAAAGATCTTAGCTAATGGTGTGGCCACCTCCATATTATATGGTGGGTTAAACCAACAAATGCGACGGGATCTATTTCTTCTAGGTCTATTTTCGTACTCTGTATATGCTACCTTATCGACAAATCCACTTCGAGCAAGAGCTTCATTGTAATAAGTGGAATGGTCGTTGAAAATGCGCTCGTTGGTGGAAAGACGGGAAAGCCTCAACGAAACGTTTCTTACCAGGTTCTTGGTTATGCTGGCAGGATGGTTGGAATGCTTACTTATGTAATTAAGCGTATCATTCGGCTTTCTATACGGGTAATACAACCCATTCAATAAATTGAGGGTAACATCAACTTCAAAATCCTTAACCACTGTGAGTGTTTTAGCGAAATTGATAGCTCTAAGGAGAAGTGGTAAAGTGATGGAGGAGTAGTAATTGTTGATATCGAATTGGATAAAACGGCAATGTTCCTTGTTAAATATGCCGTTGAATCAATCAATCACCGCGAAAGAATTGTTCCACAGTGCGAGAGGGGCCAAACTTCTAATTTCAGGTATAATTCTATCAAGAATCGTTTTACTAAGTCTACCTAAATCGGACTGCGTAGGGTTAATAAGCCGAATAGAGGGGTTGTTCGGAAAATTGGATTTGTGATCCTTCAGGGTAAAGTGGGGAGAGATAGGGTCCAGAGGTTCGGTCCGGTCCAGGATGTTGAGATCAGATGTGATTTTAAACCCAGCATCGTTGATTTCATTGATGACGCACCGATTAGTTTTACGGTAATCCTTAGTTACAGCATTATGTAGTAGTTGATGGTAAGTACTGCGCTCCACTTGATATAGGTTGCCAGTTTTGTCGGAATAGACGTGCACGGCGTTAGAATCCTTAATAGAACGAATTCTATTCTTCAGGTCCTGCTGGAAGGAATTGCTCCTATTCCGAAATTTGATATTCCGAATGAGTTCCAAGACATCATTTTCGAAGGGTAGCAATGCTGGGTTCCACGGAGGGTTATTATAGGTTTTAAATCCAAATTTATCCTGTTTGTTGTCTGCTTTTCGCGGATTATTGAAATAAAAGGCACGCCAACGCAACCTTTTAATGAACGCGTCTGTTTTCTGTATCAGGAGTTTTAGGTATGTTTTCCTGCTTGGTACGGGTATGTTCTTTGTAGAAATATTCAGATGTTGTTTCTGCATGATGAATATAAGTCAGTAGAGTGCTCATATATATATATATATATATATAATATATATATATGGTTGGGTTTGGGTTTTGCCTACCGCAATTTTCAATTTGTCAAGCTATTTAAATGTATGTTATTACTCTAAGGACCTACCCTTATTGAGTGCTTTGCTACTCATTCCTTATTGTAGGTCGACTTTGCTTGGCCACAGCCTAAGCTTTGATTTTACTAAGCTTCCACTTATATATATATATATTAGAAAGTGAGGTTTTTTTTTACAAATTGAAAAATAACCGAGGTGTCCTACACGAGTGAAAGTATAAAGAAAAAAAAATGAAATCGAAAATGCAATTGGAGTCTTATTTAAAAAAAAATATATATATATTTATTTGGTTCCTTTACCGGTTTCGCAGTTCTTCTGCTTTTCAAAAGGTGAGTTGAGATGGAGCGTCTGTGGTTTTTCTCACATGAGAAAAACCACAGACCCTCCATCTCAACTCACCTTTTGAAAAGCAGAAGAACTGCGAAACCGGTAAAGGAACCAAATAAATATATATATATTTTTTTAAAAATAAGACTCCAATTGCATTTTCGATTTCATCTTTTTTTCTATATATATATATATACACACAAAAATACGCACACACATATATATAAATAAATAAATAAATATATATATATATATATATATATATTTTATATTGTTCTGGTATCTCAAATTAGTACCATCGAACCACAACTATTATAAACACCTTGCATATTTCTATAGGTACATAGTGCCTGTTGAAGTATTCATCCACTTTTATAATTTTTCTCCTTATGTAGAGAACAAAACGTTGAATAATGCTGCTAATTTTAGTGGCAATATCAACAAGTTTATAATAAACAGCTATTATCTGCGACCTGATTTTGCGTGTGTCATTTTAACGGTTTGACCGCATGCGTTGGGCAGGAAGCGAAATATTTACTTGCTGTAGGGCTAGCAACCTTATAGTGTGGAAATAAGCTGTCTGAAAATCCATTTCTTTCCATTGGAAATTCTCTGGATTTCCAATTTTTGGAATGGTGAAACCGTCGGTAACAGCAATAGAACAGGTGATTATTTAAATCGTTTTTTAATTTATTTAGAGAATTGTTTGATAACCGCTTGCTCCGCTCTTTTTATATATATATATATATATATATACACACACATATATATATATATATACACACACACACATATATATATATATAAAAATCACATGGGCATCTTGATACACCCACAAGTTAGGGGCATACCGGTGATTTGTAATTACAACAGCAACAACAACAGCAACAACAACACAACAACAACAACAACAATAATAATTATTATTTCTACGTTAGGCACAAGGCCAGCAATTACCCAGTGTATTACTGGTACTTTATTTTATCGACCCCGTAAGGATGAAAGGCAAAGTTAACCTCGGCGGGATTTGAACTCAGAATAGCAAGGGCCGTAACTCTATGCGTCAAAGCATGGCGTCCGACCCTCTACCAATACTGCCAATCCACCGCCCTTGTTATTATTATTATTATTATTATTATTATTATTATTATTATTATTATTATTATTATTATTATTATTATTATTGTGTGAAGACAGTACAAGTCTGCGGGGGAAAAGGTTCGTAACTTTAAGCTGTTTTAAAGTATCATTTTTTGTATTTTCTTGTCGTTAACGAAACATAAAGTGCCCAATTTGGTTTCAAGAGAGGGATACCTCTCAATATTCGGGCTTTAAGCCCGAATATTCAGATTTATTTTTAAAAACTACGAAAAAAATCGCTTCCCCACCCCCCCCAAAATATGGAAATTTTCGACCTTGAAACGGTAAACAACGTTTAAAAGTTTAAAAGCAGCCACTATAGATTTCACCACAACTACGACGGCTACAGTCATACCTGTCGTCCACTCTACTGAATGTGAAGGCAAAACTCAAAAGCTACCATCACAAACAACCTTCTGTGATAGAAGCAGTATCATCTGAAAACGACATCACCACCACCGCCACCACCACCACTACAACAACAGCAACTCAGAGCAACAACGACAATAACACCGACAGCTTCAATGTAAACACGAATGGCGGTGGCACCAGCAACAACAAACAAAACAATAACAACAACACCAATAACAACAGCAAGAACGACAACACCAACAACAAGAGCATCAGAAGCACCACATTTGCTGCAGCAGCAGCAAAAACAAAGCGCTTATTGGATATTGATATTAGCGATAAAGACGAGCAGTTGGCCTAGGCGTGGAGGCTAATTAAACGGGAGAAGTCCTGGGCAAACCTGACCATCCCGGACGGGGCAATAGCGACCATGCAAAGGAGGACGGTGTACTTTCGATGCATTTCGGTGCAGACACGAAAAGTGGGACTTGCGAGCCAAGCAGAGGTCGCGGCTGCTTTGGAGTGCATCGGAAGTGACATAGAGTATAAAGCAAGTGCCAAACAGTTCGGTACCCTCTCGGTACTGTTCAAAACCAAGGCCCTTGCTATTAAGCACTCGGTGACCCCCTGCAGAACGGAATGCATTATCATGCACCCGTCCTACATGGGTAAAAGGACAGTAAAGGTCCGCATTCCCAGCATCCCACCAGGAATGAACATATGGTGGATGCTGGGATGCGTAATCGAGGAGGGGAGAGACACTACACACCTGGATATCAAAAGGACAGAGAGAGAAGACTGGTCCGGAATGGATTTGGAGATTCTTCTCCAAATGAAACCGGAGGACATGAACAACATCCCGGATTTTTCCCGCCTGCAGGACGGGACAACAATCCACTAATCACTGAGGGAAGAAGGCCACACTGCTTCGTCTGCGGGGAAGCAACGCATCTGCAAGCCTTCTGCCCTCAGTGCAAACATGCAGGGGGTCGCAAACCTCCTTTGTTGCCAACGCCAGTGTCAGCACGGAAAGCTGCACCACCACCACCACCAAAAACAACACCAACAAAGACACGGACACTAACATCAAAAACAGCCGGACCACCACCAACACCGAAACCAATCCAAGGGGAAAACGAGGAAAGCTCTCCCATTCCCCCTACCCTCACCCCCAATTATACACATAGACAAAACAATAAACGCACACACAGACACAGAGACACTCACAGCCACAGACCCTTTGTCTTCCAGCAGCGAAGATGAAGGAAAACCCAAAAATGCAAAAAAAAACAAAACAGAGAAAACTCACCCCCAAAAAAGCCCCAACAAAACACAAAAACATACACAACAAAAAATACAGACACCACTAACGCAAACACTTCCCCAATAACATCAGCACCAACAGCAACATCGACACCACCCCCACAATCCCCGAAACGCAAACAACCTAAACAAACACAAGTACAAATAAACACACAAATACCTGAAATTGCAGACACCACACCTACAACAAATACAGTCATACCCGAAACAACATCACCAAAACCATCACCACCACAGTCACCAAAACGAAAACAAATAAAACCACACCAACAAAATGTCAAAAACTTCATGCTTGTCAGAAGGGCCAACGATAAACTGATGGCCCTCTTAGCACGAAGTGAGGACATTCAAACAGAGGGGGAGATTTTTGAAATGAGCACATTTTGCGTGCCAAAAGATTTGCTTCTGGTCCGAATGTCACTCGATTCCTTCAAAGAAATTCGAGAGAGCTTTCCTCAAGACGTGGGAACCCCGAATGTGAAACCCACATCGAGACTTTTAAAGGGGTTCCCAAAAGAAACCACACCAACCATGGAGGTCGAACCACCCGACCTTCACAAGACCTCGGGAGGTAAGTAAACCTTCCATCTCTCTTTTAGCTTGCCAACATGGCCATATTAAGAGTAGGAAGTTTAAATGTTCGCGGCCTTGGGTCGCCTGCTCAACGACCTCAGGTCGCTGGAAATGGATGTGATTGCGGTCAGCGAGACCAGAATTTCCGACACGCGCGCACTAGCCCCCATTTTCGACGACTATCAGATCTTCGCATCTGTTAGCAGGCCGGGAATGAGGGGTGGGGTGGCAGTACTGTTTAGGAAAGGACTGGATCTCGAGGTAAGGTCGATCTTCCGGGACCCGAACGGTAAGTTGGTGGTCCTGAATGTGAGCAGTAGCGAAGGTGGTGCCTTTAGACTGCTGGCCGTCTACGCTCCTACATAGGCCGGACGACCGGACTTCTTTAGGCGCCTGGAGACCTTTCTGGGTACGTCTCGCCCTTTACTGTTAGCGGGGACTGGAATGGCATCTTAGACGCACGCTGGGACTTGTGAGAGTAGCCGATAGGAGCGGGGGGTGCAAAAGCCTCAAGCACCTACTCAGCCAGTTCCAACTGACAGGTATCGACTAGATTTCCCAATGTGCCAGTATGGACATGGACCAACCGAATGGGGTCATCTAGATCGTATATAGACAGGATCTTCATTAGGAAAATACATAGAAATAGTGTGGGCTGCCCACTTTTTAAAACGGTCGCCTATTCAGATCACAAATTTGTGATCTATATGGTCGAACTAGATAAAACGCGTAAGTTAGGAGCGGGATACTGGAAGCTGAACATGTCATTTCCGGCACGTAAGGCTTACAGGGACCGAGTCAACAATTTAGTTAAGCAAAAGTTGACAGGGGGGATCATCAACAACAGATGGTGGGTGGCTCTCAAAAGCGAGATTAGAGTAACTTCGATAGAGTGCAGCAAAGAACTAGCGTTAGAGAAAAATAGAAAGGAGGGGGAGCTGGTAGATAGGTTAGACGAGGCTATTTGTAGTGGCATTGCAACTGACGTGCGAGTGGCGAGAATGGCATTAGACCATGTTTTCAATGCGAAACACGAAGGTTGCATTGTCAGAGCTAAGGAGCGTGCGCTGAGAAACGAGGGAACCAAAGCTGTTCGATGGGTCCGCGTGGCGGAGGCGCAGCGTGGTAATAAAACCACAAATCGGTCTTTGGCGGACCGAGACGGACACGAGATAAGCGATTCCAAGCGGTGTGTGAGGCCTTTCGCCAGCACTTTGCTCGGTTGATCGGGGAGAGTGGCGAGTCAGAGAGCGTAGCGGATTTCAGTCCCCACCTTGACGGCTTGCCGCGCATCTCGACGGACGACGCTTAGCGCTGCGAAAGGCCGATTACTTCAGCCGAAATTCAGGACGCCCTTGTTGGCTGCATGAGGCACAAGTCACCCGGTTTGGATGGCCTGCCCTACGAGCTTTACGTAAATATGCCAGACTTGTTCTCCGATCTCCTCGAAGCACTCTACTGTAACTGGCAGTAGAATGGGAGTTTTCCCAGTTCTGTGAGCAGGGGAGTGGTGACGCTGATAAGGAAAGACGAGAACAAGAGGGATACATTAGACAACTTCAGGCCCATAACTCTGCTCAACACAGAGTTTAAGATTTTGGCCAAGGTGTTAGCAAAGAGATTGGCGCTTGTCGTCGAGGATTTGGTTCGGGAGGCGCAAACTTGCGCAATCCCAGCCAGGTCCATACACGACAATCTCCACTTCATGCGATACATCATAGAGAGGGTAGGGTGTAAACCTGGCTTCGGTGGGGCACTGATCAATTTAGATCAATCGAAAGCATTCGATAGGGTCGACCATCGGTATCTGGAGTTTGTCCTCAAAGCAGCTGACTTCAGCCCTGTCTTCAGAAGCTGGATCGCTGCAATGCACAGCGGCACACGCTCGGTGGTCAAGGTTAATGGCCACCTCTCGGAACCATTTCGGCTCTCCGGATCGGTCCGTCAAGGGTGCCCTCTCTCTTCCCTTCTGTACGTATTGACTCTCGAGCCTTTACTGCGAAGCTGGAGCTGTTGCAGGGCATCCTGCTCGAACCGGGGCGTGGAAAGGCGGTGTCGGCTTATGCGGACATCACCGTGATGGTGTCGAACACCTCAGAAATTGAGGTGGTCGGCACCTTATTGAAGGAATATGAAAGGTTGACAGGAGCCAAACTTAACCCGGAAAAGTCGGTGGGCTTGCAGCTCGGAACCTGGAGAGGCAAGCCCATGCCGTCCAACAGCGTCGTGGGGCGCTGGACGGACGGACCGGTAAAGTTGCTCGGGGTTTGGTTCGGACCAGAACTCCAGGGGGAAAAGAATTGGGACGAGGTAACGAGCAGAGTAGCCAGTCTCACCCAAAAATAGGCTAGGAGGAAGCTATCACTGAAAGGTCGCGCATCTACTACGGCCTGGCCGTCGTGCCTTGCCCCCGTCCGCGCCTCGTCAAGTTGGAACGGCTCCTCTTCAAATTCTTGTGGAGGGGACAAGTTCCGTTGGTGAGGCGGTCCATCTGCTGCCAGCACCCTCTAAGTGGAGGGCTGGGCATGCCGTGGCTAATGATGCGTAGAGATGCGTTGAGGCTGCGACATCTCCAGATATTCTGCCTATACGGTGAACAGGTGTGGTCGCCGTTTATCAGACGGGCCTTTCCGCAGCTCATTTCGTTGACTGAGCTTCAGTCCTGGGTCAAGAAGAGACCGAGACTGGGTGACTGGCACCTGGAATGTTTCCAGGCACTCACTGCCCTCTACCAAGCGGGAAATGCGATCAGTGGAACTTCCACTCTCGAGTTCTATAGAGGATTAGTGGTGGGCAAGTGCGATGACGCACTTGGAGAAGCTTTGGGTCTCGACGAAGTCGAACTGACCAGTCTGTACCGGAGGATTTTCGAGCCGGGGACGATGGACAATTTCCAGAAATCCCTCGCTTGGCAGTGCTACCAGGAGGCCTTGCCGGTTCGGGATAAACTCTACAGGCACAGAAGGGCTGGCTGTCAGACGGACCTGCCCAAGATGCGCACGAAACCGTTCTGCACGCACATGTCCAATGTCCGTGCATTACTGACTTGTGGAGTTATGTCGAACAGCTACTGTCGTGTGTGGAACGAGTCCGGCTATCGGCCGAGTCCATAGTGAAGATCGACCCGCCGCCTTCCTTAGGTCAGGAAGAGCAGGCAATTTTCCTCTGTCTGGTGGCAGTTGCGAAAGAGGTTATATGGTGGACCAGGTTAAAAGGACTGAAGACAGACACTTTTCTCTTCGGCCAATCCCTCATCAACTTCTTCAAGGTTCACCTGGAAAGGAGAGTGAGGGTGGAGAGAGAAGTGCTGCCCCCCAGTACATTTGCTAAAAGGTGGATGAATGTGGCGAGAATGGCTCGTGTGAATGGGCCTACTCTGACCATGCGCCTATAGGCTAGCTAACTTGAGGAGAGGGGTGCTCTCCCTGGGTTCCCTAGAAGCGCAGGGTGGTTCAGGATTGGTGGGGTACCCGAGTCACCCCAGGGTCGTCCACCCCCTATCGGGGAATTTATTTTGTTATATTTATGCATAGTTTATTTTATATTTTTATATCTTCATTGTTAAATTAGTCTTGCCATTGTGCACTTTTACTCGACCTTATTGTAAACCCCACTGTCCCTGTCTTTGTATTGTCCCCTACATGTCGGCCCTTGTGGCTAAAAAATGAAATCATTATTATTATTAGATTGACTTTGCCTTTCATCCTTACGGGGTCGATAAAATAAAGTACCAGTAATGCACTGGGTAATTTGCTGGCCTTGTACCTAAAGTAGAAACAATTATTATTAAGAAGAAGAAGAAGAAGAAGAAGAAGAAGAAGAAGAAGAAGAAGAAGAAGAAGAAGAAAATGTATACACACACACACACACACTGCTACACACGGCGTATATATTTGTGTGTGCATGAATATATGAGTGCATATGTGTATATATGTGTCTGTATATGCGTGCATATGTGTATGTATGTATGTATGTAAGTATGTATATGTATGTGTCTATGCATGTTAGTGTGTATGTGAGCTGGGGGTAGGCAATGGATGCTCACACACATCTACGCACATACACATACATACACAGACCAACATAAACACTCACTTACATATACACATACATACACGCACACGCACGCCTATACACACACACAAACACGCCTATACACACACACATACTCACACACCGGAATGTTTTCCCTATTGCTATATTATCAAGAACACCTGTCCACTTGGGAAGAGGGTGGTGGTGGTGGAGGGGGGGGGGGGTAATGGGATCACCTCCAACCACCCCCACCGACCCGAGTCCTCCACCAACCCCCTCCAACCATTCCATCCAACCTTCCACCCACTCCACCATAGCACCCTCCACCTATCATCACTATAGCCAACACCGCCGCACCTACACCACCACCACCACCACCACCGTCACCTTCACCGCCGCTATCACCACCACCAAAACTACCACCACCACCACCACACACCACCACCTCCACGACTGTCACCCCCACTACCACCACCACTACCACTACCACACAACACCACCACTACCACTACCACACAACACCATAACTGCCACCACCACCACCACAATAACAACAACAACAACCTGCACCTCCACTACCACCATCACTATCACTATCACTACTACTATCACAACAACAACCTCCTCCACCACCTCCACAATCTACCATTCGCCCCGCCCCATTAATCGATACCAAAGCTAATCAAAGACAGCAAACTGCAGGGGACAATGGCTGGGAGAGGGAAGGGGGTGGGGGAGAATGGGAGGGAAAGGGACACAGAGGGAGAGAAAGGGACAGAGAAGGAGAGAAATGGAGAGAGAGGGAGAGAGAGAGAGAACATGAGAGAGAAAGAGAGAGTGAGGGTGAGAATACGTATGTGTGTGTGTGTGAGAGTGTTTGCGTGTGAGATTGTGTGTGTGTGTGAGAGTGTTCCTGTGAGAGTGTGAGAGGGTATTTGTGTGTGAGAGAGTGTTTGTGTGTGAGAGAGTGTTTGTGTATGAGAGAGTGTTTGTGTGTGAGAGTGTTTGTGTGTGAGAGGGTATTTGTGTGTGAGAGAGTGTTTGCGTGTGAGAGTGTTTGTGTGAGAGAGGGTATTTGTGTGTGAGAGAGTGTTTGTGTGTGAGAGGGTGTTTGTGTATGAGGGAGTGTTTGTATGTGAGAGAGTGTTTGTGTGTGAGAGAGTGTTTGTGTGTAGAGTGTGTTTGTGTGTGTGAGAGAGTGTTTGTGTGTGAGAGAGTGTTTGTGTGTGAGAGAGTGTTTGTGTGTGAGAGAGTGTTTGTGTGTGAGAGAGTGTTTGTGTGTGAGAGTGTGTTTGTGTGTGTGAGAGAGTTTTTGTGTGTGAGAGTGTGTTTGTGTGTGTGAGAGAGTGTTTGTGTGTGAGAGAGTGTGTGTGTGTGAGAGAGTGTTTGTGTGTGAGAGAGTGTTTGTGTGAGAGAGTGTTTGTGTGTGAGAGAGTGTTTGTGTGTGAGAGAGTGTTTGTGTGTGAGAGGGTATTTGTGTGTGAGAGAGTGTTTGTGTGTGAGAGTGTTTGTGTGAGAGAGGGTATTTGTGTGTGAGAGAGTGTTTGTGTGTGAGAGGGTGTTTGTGTATGAGGGAGTGTTTGTATGTGAGAGAGTGTTTGTGTGTGAGAGAGTGTTTGTGTGTAGAGAGCGTTTTTTTATGAGAGAGTGTTTGTGTGTGAGAGTGTTTGTGTGTGAGAGTGTGTTTGTGTGTGTGAGACAGTGTTTGTGTGTGAGAGAGTGTTTGTGTGTGAGAGAGTGTTTGTGTGTGAGAGTGTGTTTGTGTGTGTGAGAGAGTTTTTGTGTGTGAGAGTGTGTTTGTGTGTGTGAGAGAGAGTGTTTGTGTGTGAGAGAGTGTTTGTGTGTGAGAGAGTGTTTGTGTGTGAGAGAGTGTTTGTGTGTGAGAGATTGTTTGTGTGTGAGAAAGTGTGTGTGTGTGAGAGGGTATTTGTGTGTGAGAGTGTTTGTGTGTGAGAGTGTGTTTGTGTGTGTGAGAGAGTGTTTGTGTATGAGAGAGTGTTTGTATGTGAGAGAGTGTTTGTGTGTGAGAGAGTGTTTGTGTGAGAGAGGGTATTTGTGTGTGAGAGAGTGTATGTGTGTGAGAGAGTGTGTGTGAGAGAGTGTTTGTGTGTGAGATAGTGTTTGTGTGTGAGAGAGTGTTTGTGTGTGAGATAGTGTTTGTGTGTGAGAGAGTGTTTGTGTGTGAGAGAGTGTTTGTGTGTGAGAGAGTGTTTGTGTGTGAGAGAGTGTTTGTGTGTGAGAGAGTGTTTGTGTGTAGAGAGTGTTTGTGTGTGAGAGAATGTTTGTGTGTGAGAGAGAGTTTGGGTGTGAGAGTGGGTTTGTGTATGAGAGTGTTTGTGTGTGAGATAGTGTTTGTGTGTGAGAGAGTGTTTGTGTCTGAGAGAGTGTTTGTGTCTGACAGAGTGTGTGTGTGTGAGAGTTTTGTGTGTGAGATAGTGTTTGTGTGTGAGAGAGTGTTTGTGTGTGAGAGTGTGTTTATGTGTGAGAAAATGTTTGTGTGTGAGAGAGTGTTTGTGTTTGGGAGTGTTTGTGTGTAAGAGAATGTTTGGGTGTGGGAGTGTATTTGTGTATGAGAGTATTTGTGTGTGAGAGAGTGTTTGTGTGTGAGAGAGTATGTGTGTGTGAGAGAGTGCTTGTGTGTGAGAGAGTGTTTGTGTGTGAGAGAGTGTTTGTGTGTGAGAGAGTGTATGTGTGTGAGAGAGTGTTTGTGTGTGAGAGAGTGTTTGTGTGTGTGAGAGAGTGTTTGGGTGTGAGAGTGTGTTTGTGTGTGTGAGAGTATTTGTGTGTGAGAGAGTGTTTGTGTGTGAGAGTGTGTTTGTGTGTGAGAGAGTGTTTGTGTGTGAGAGATTGTTTGTGTGTGAGTAAGTGTTTGTGTGTGAGAGAGTGTTTGTGTAAGAGAGGGTGGTTGTGTGTGAGAGAGTATTTGTGTGTGAGAGAGTGTTTGGGTGTGAGAGAGTGTTTGTGTGTGAGAGATTGTTTGTGTGTGAGAGATTGTTTGTGTGTGAGAGAGTATTTGTGTGTGAGAGATTGTTTGTGTGTGAGAGATTGTTTGCATGTGAGAGAGTGTTTGTGTGTGAGGGATTGTTTGTGTGTGAGAGAGTGTTTGTGTGTGAGTAAGTGTTTGTGTGTGAGAGAGTGTTTGTATGTGAGAGAGTGTTTGTGTGTGAGAGAGTGTTTGTGTGTGAGTAAGTGTTTGTGTGTGAGAGAGTGTTTGTATATGAGAGAGTCTTTGTGTGTGAGAGAGTGTTTGTGTGTGAGAGAGTGTTTGTGTGTGAGAGAGTGTTTGTGTGTGAGAGAGTCTTTGTGTGTAGAGAGTGTTTGTGTGTGAGAGAGTGTTTGTGTGTGAGAGAGTATTTGTGCGTGAGAGAGTGTTTGGGTGTGAGAGAGTGTTTGTGTGTGAGAGAGTATTTGTGTGTGAGAGAGTGTTTGATTGTGAGAGAGTGTTTGTGTGTGAGAGAGTGTTTGTATGTGAGAGAGTGTTTGTGTGTGAGAGAGTGTTTGTGTGTGAGAGAGTGTTTGTATGTGAGAGAGTGTTTGTGTGTGAGAGAGTATTTGTGTGTGAGAGAGTGTTTGGGTGTGAGAGACTGTTAGTGTGTCAGAGAGTGTTTGTGTGAGAGAGTGTTTGTGTGTGAGAGAGTGTTTGTGTGTGAGAGAGTGTTTGCGTGTGAGAGAGTGTTTGTGTGTGAGAGAGTGTTTGTGTGTGAGAGAGTGTTTGTATGTGAGAGAGTGTTTGTGTGTGAGAGAGTATTTGTGTGTGAGAGAGTGTTTGGGTGTGAGAGACTGTTAGTGTGTGAGAGAGTGTTTGTGTGAGAGAGTGTTTGTGTGTGAGAGAGTGTTTGTGTGTGAGAGAGTGTTTGCGTGTGAGAGAGTGTTTGTGTGTGAGAGAGTGTTTGTGTGTCAGAGAGTGTTTGTGTGTGAGAGAGTGTTTGTGTGTCAGAGAGTGTTTGTGTGTGAGAGAGTATTTGTGTGTGAGAGAGTGTTTGTGTGTGAGAGAGTGTTTGTGTGTCAGAGAGTGTTTGTGTGTGAGAGAGTGTTTGTGTGTGATAGAGTGTTTGTGTGAGAGAGTGTTTGTGTGTGAGAGAGTGTTTCTGTGAGAGAGTGTTTGTGTATGAGAGAGTGTTTGTGTGTGAGAGAGTGTTTGTGTGTGAGAGAGTGTTTGTCTGTGAGAGAGTTTTTGTGTGTGAGAGAGTGTTTGTATGTGAGAGAGTGTTTGTGTGTGAGAGAGTGTTTGTGTGTGAGAGAGTGTTTGTGTGTGAGAGAGTGTTTGTATGTGAGAGAGTGTTTGTGTGTGAGAGAGTGTTTGTGTGTGAGAGAGTGTTTGTGTGTGAGAGAGTGTATGTGTGTGAGAGAGTGTTTGTGTGTGAGAGAGTGTTTGTGTGTGTGAGAGAGTGTTTGGGTGTGAGAGTGTGTTTGTGTGTGTGAGAGTATTTGTGTGTGAGAGAGTGTTTGTGTGTGAGAGTGTGTTTGTGTGTGAGAGAGTGTTTGTGTGTGAGAGATTGTTTGTGTGTGAGAGAGTGTTTGTGTGTCAGAGAGTGTTTGTGTGTGAGAGAGTGTTTGTGTGTCAGAGAGTGTTTGTGTGTGAGAGAGTATTTGTGTGTGAGAGAGTGTTTGTGTGTGAGAGAGTGTTTGTGTGTCAGAGAGTGTTTGTGTGTGAGAGAGTGTTTGTGTGTGATAGAGTGTTTGTGTGAGAGAGTGTTTGTGTGTGAGAGAGTGTTTCTGTGAGAGAGTGTTTGTGTATGAGAGAGTGTTTGTGTGTGAGAGAGTGTTTGTGTGTGAGAGAGTGTTTGTCTGTGAGAGAGTTTTTGTGTGTGAGAGAGTGTTTGTATGTGAGAGAGTGTTTGTGTGTGAGAGAGTGTTTGTGTGTGAGAGAGTGTTTGTGTGTGAGAGAGTGTTTGTGTGTGAGAGAGTGTTTGGGTGTGAGAGAGTGTTTGTGTGTGAGAGAGTGTTTGTGTGTCAGAGAGTGTTTGTATGTGAGAGAGTGTTTATGTGTGAGAGAGTGTTTGTGTGTGAGAGAGTGTTTGTGTGTCAGAGAGTGTTTGTGTGTGAGAGAGTGTTTGTGTGTTAGAGAGTGTTTGTGTGAGAGAGTGTTTGTGTATGAGAGAGTGTTTGTGTGTGAGAGAGTGTTTGTGTGTCAGAGAGTGTTTGTGTGTGAGAGAGTGTTTGTGTGTGAGAGAGTGTTTGTATGTGAGAGAGTGTTTGTGTGTGAGAGAGTGTTTGTGTGTGAGAGAGTGTTTGTGTGTGAGAGAGTGTATGTGTGTGAGAGAGTGTTTGTGTGTGAGAGAGTGTTTGTGTGTGAGAGAGTGTTTGGGTGTGAGAGTGTGTTTGTGTGTGTGAGAGTATTTGTGTGTGAGAGAGTGTTTGTGTGTGAGAGTGTGTTTGTGTGTGAGAGAGTGTTTGTGTGTGAGAGATTGTTTGTGTGTGAGTAAGTGTTTGTGTGTGAGAGAGTGTTTGTGTAAGAGAGGGTGGTTGTGTGTGAGAGAGTATTTGTGTGTGAGAGAGTGTTTGGGTGTGAGAGAGTGTTTGTGTGTGAGAGATTGTTTGTGTGTGAGAGATTGTTTGTGTGTGAGAGAGTATTTGTGTGTGAGAGATTGTTTGTGTGTGAGAGATTGTTTGCATGTGAGAGAGTGTTTGTGTGTGAGGGATTGTTTGTGTGTGAGAGAGTGTTTGTGTGTGAGTAAGTGTTTGTGTGTGAGAGAGTGTTTGTATGTGAGAGAGTGTTTGTGTGTGAGAGAGTGTTTGTGTGTGAGTAAGTGTTTGTGTGTGAGAGAGTGTTTGTATGTGAGAGAGTCTTTGTGTGTGAGAGAGTGTTTGTGTGTGAGAGAGTGTTTGTGTGTGAGAGAGTGTTTGTGTGTGAGAGAGTCTTTGTGTGTAGAGAGTGTTTGTGTGTGAGAGAGTGTTTGTGTGTGAGAGAGTATTTGTGCGTGAGAGAGTGTTTGGGTGTGAGAGAGTGTTTGTGTGTGAGAGAGTATTTGTGTGTGAGAGAGTGTTTGATTGTGAGAGAGTGTTTGTGTGTGAGAGAGTGTTTGTATGTGAGAGAGTGTTTGTGTGTGAGAGAGTGTTTGTGTGTGAGAGAGTGTTTGTATGTGAGAGAGTGTTTGTGTGTGAGAGAGTATTTGTGTGTGAGAGAGTGTTTGGGTGTGAGAGACTGTTAGTGTGTCAGAGAGTGTTTGTGTGAGAGAGTGTTTGTGTGTGAGAGAGTGTTTGTGTGTGAGAGAGTGTTTGCGTGTGAGAGAGTGTTTGTGTGTGAGAGAGTGTTTGTGTGTGAGAGAGTGTTTGTATGTGAGAGAGTGTTTGTGTGTGAGAGAGTATTTGTGTGTGAGAGAGTGTTTGGGTGTGAGAGACTGTTAGTGTGTCAGAGAGTGTTTGTGTGAGAGAGTGTTTGTGTGTGAGAGAGTGTTTGTGTGTGAGAGAGTGTTTGCGTGTGAGAGAGTGTTTGTGTGTGAGAGAGTGTTTGTGTGTCAGAGAGTGTTTGTGTGTGAGAGAGTGTTTGTGTGTCAGAGAGTGTTTGTGTGTGAGAGAGTATTTGTGTGTGAGAGAGTGTTTGTGTGTGAGAGAGTGTTTGTGTGTCAGAGAGTGTTTGTGTGTGAGAGAGTGTTAGTGTGTCAGAGAGTGTTTGTGTGTGAGAGAGTGTTTGTGTGTGAGAGAGTGTTTGTGTGAGAGAGTGTTTGTGTGTGAGAGAGTGTTTCTGTGAGAGAGTGTTTGTGTATGAGAGAGTGTTTGTGTGTGAGAGAGTGTTTGTGTGTGAGAGAGTGTTTGTGTGTGAGAGAGTTTTTGTGTGTGAGAGAGTGTTTGTATGTGAGAGAGTGTTTGTGTGTGAGAGAGTGTTTGTGTGTGAGAGAGTGTTTGTGTGTGAGAGAGTGTTTGTGTGTGAGAGAGTGTTTGGGTGTGAGAGAGTGTTTGTGTGTGAGAGAGTGTTTGTGTGTGAGAGAGTGTTTGTATGTGAGAGAGTGTTTGTGTGTGAGAGAGTGTTTGTGTGTGAGAGAGTGTTTGTGTGTGAGAGAGTGTTTGTGTGTGAGAGAGTGTTTGTGTGTGAGAGAGTGTTTGTGTGAGAGAGTGTTTGTGTATGAGAGAGTGTTTGTGTGTGAGAGAGTGTTTGTGTGTCAGAGAGTGTTTGTGTGTGAGAGAGTGTTTGTGTGTGAGAGAGTGTTTGTATGTGAGAGAGTGTTTGTGTGTGAGAGAGTGTTTGTGTGTGAGAGAGTGTTTGTATGTGAGAGAGTGTTTGTGTGTGAGAGAGTATTTGTGTGTGAGAGAGTGTTTGGGTGTGAGAGACTGTTAGTGTGTCAGAGAGTGTTTGTGTGTGAGAGAGTGTTTGTGTGTGAGAGAGTGTTTGTGTGAGAGAGTGTTTGTGTGTGAGAGAGTGTTTCTGTGAGAGAGTGTTTGTGTATGAGAGAGTGTTTGTGTGTGAGAGAGTGTTTGTGTGTGAGAGAGTGTTTGTGTGTGAGAGAGTTTTTGTGTGTGAGAGAGTGTTTGTATGTGAGAGAGTGTTTGTGTGTGAGAGAGTGTTTGTGTGTGAGAGAGTGTTTGTGTGTGAGAGAGTGTTTGTGTGTGAGAGAGTGTTTGGGTGTGAGAGAGTGTTTGTGTGTGAGAGAGTGTTTGTGTGTGAGAGAGTGTTTGTATGTGAGAGAGTGTTTGTGTGTGAGAGAGTGTTTGTGTGTGAGAGAGTGTTTGTGTGTCAGAGAGTGTTTGTGTGTGAGAGAGTGTTTGTGTGTGAGAGAGTGTTTGTGTGAGAGAGTGTTTGTGTATGAGAGAGTGTTTGTGTGTGAGAGAGTGTTTGTGTGTCAGAGAGTGTTTGTGTGTGAGAGAGTGTTTGTGTGTGAGAGAGTGTTTGTGTGAGAGAGTGTTTGTGTATGAGAGAGTGTTTGTGTGTGAGAGAGTGTTTGTGTGAGAGAGAGTGTTTGTGTGTGAGAGAGTGTTTGTGTGTGAGAGAGTGTTTGTATGTGAGAGAGTGTTTGTGTGTGAGAGAGTATTTGTGTGTGAGAGAGTGTTTGTGTGTGAGAGAGTGTTTGTGTGTGAGAGAGTGTTTGTGTGTGAGAGAGTATTTGTGTGTGAGAGAGTGTTTGGGTGTGAGAGAGTGTTTGTGTGTGAGAGAGTATTTGTGTGTGAGAGAGTGTTTGGGTGTGAGAGAGTGTGTGTGTGTGAGAGGGTATTTGTTTGTGAGAGGGTGTTTGTGTGTGAGAGAGTGTTTGTGTGTGAGAGAGTATTTGTGTGTGAGAGAGTGTTTGTGTGTGAGAGAGTGTTTGTGCGTGAGAGGGTGTTTGTTTGTGAGAGGGTGTTTATGTGTGAGAGAGTGTTTGTGTGTGAGAGAGTGTTTGTGTGTGAGAGAGTGTTTGTGTGTGAGAGAGTGTTTGTGTGTGAGAGAATGTTTGGGTGTGAGAGTGTGTTTTTGTGTGAGAAAGTGATTGTGTGTGAGAGAGTGTTTGTGTGTGAGAGAGTGTTTGTTTGTGAGTGGGTGTTTGTGTGTGAGAGAGTGTTTATGTGTGAGAGAGTGTTTGTGTGTGAGGGATTGTTTGTGTATGAGAGTGTTTGTGTGTGAGAGTGTTTGTGTGTGAGAGAATGTTTGGGTGTGAGAGTTTTTGTGTATGAGAGTGTTTGTGTGTGAGAGAGTGTTTGTGTGTGAGAGAGTTTTTGTTTGTGAGAAATTGTTTGTGTGTGAGAGAGTGTTTGTGTGTGAGAAAGTGTTTGTGTGTGAGAAAATGTTTGTGTGTGAGAGAGTATTTGTGTATGAGAGTTTTGTGTATGAGAGTGTTTGTGTGTGAGAGAATGTTTGGGTGTGAGAGTGTTTGTGTATGAGAGAGTGTTTGTGAGTGAGATAGTGTTTGTGTGTGAGAGAGTATTTGTGTGTGAGAGAGTGTTTGGGTGTGAGAGAGTGTTTGTGTGTGAGAGTGTTTGTGTGTGAGAGTGTTTGTGTATGAGAGAGTGTTTATGTGTGAGAGTGTGTTTGTGTGAGAGAGTGTTTCTGTGTGAGAGAGCCTTTGTGTGTGAAAGAGTGTTTGTCTGAGAGAGTGTTTGTGTGTGAGAGAGTGTTTCTGTGTGAGAGTGTGTTTGTGTGTGAGAGAGTGTTTGTGTATGAGAAAGTGTTTGTGTTTCAGGGTGTTTGTGTGAGAGAGTGTTTGTGTGTGAGAGGGTGTTTGTGTGTGAGAGAGTGTTTGTGTGTGAGATAGTGTTTGTGTGTGTGAGAGTGTTTGTGTGTGAGAGATTGGTTGCGTGTGAGAGATTGGTTGTGTGTGAGAGTGTGTTTTTGTGTGTGAGAGTGTTTGTGTGTGAGAGATTGGTTGTGTGTGAGAGTGTGTTTGTGTGTGTGAGAGTGTTTGTGTGTGAGAGAGTGTTTGTGTATGAGAGTGTGTTTGTGTGTGAGAGAGTGTTTGTGTGTGAGAGAGTATTTGTGTGTGAGAGAGTGTTTGTGTGTGAGAGAGTGTTTGTGTGTGAGAGATTGTTTGTGTGTGAGAGAGTGTTTGTGTGTGTGAGAGTGTTTGTATGTGAGAGAGTGTTTATGTGTGAGAGTGTGTTTGTGTGTGAGAGAGTGTTTGTATGTGAGAGAGTGTTTGTGTGTGAGAGAGTGTTTGTGTGTGAGAGAGTGTTTGTGTGTGAGAGTGTGATTGTGTGTGTGAGAGTGCTTGTGTGTGAGAGGGTGTTTGTGTGTGAGAGTGTGTTTGTGTGTGAGAGGGTGTTTGTGTGAGAGAGGGTGTTTGTGTGTGACAGTGTGTTTGTGTGTGAGAGAGTATTTGTGTGTGAGAGAGTGTTTGGGTGTGAGAGAGTGTTTGTGTGTGAGAGGGTGTTTGTGTGTGAGAGAGTGTTTGTGTGTGAGAGAGTATTTGTGTATGAGAGAGTGTTTGTGTATGAGAGTGTTTGTGTGTGAGAGAGTGTTTATGTGTGAGAGAGTGTTTGTGTGTGAGAGTGTGTTTGTGTATGAGAGCGTGTTTGTGTGTGACAGAGTGTTTGTGTATCCGAAAGTGTTTGTGTGTGAGAGAGTGTTTGGGTGTGAGAGAGTGTTTGTGTGTGAGAGAGTGTTTGTGTGTGAGAGTGTTTGTGTGTGAGAGAGTGTTTGGGTGTGAGAGTGGGTTTGGGTATGAGAGCGTTTGTGTGTGAGAGAGTGTTTGTGTGTGAGAGTGTTTGTGTGTGAGAGAGTGTTTGGGTATGAGAGTGGGTTTGTTTATGAGAGTGTTTGTGTGTAAGAGAGTGTTTGTGTGTGAGAGAGTGTTTGGGTGTGAGAGTGGGTTTGTGTATGAGAGTGTTTGTGTGTGAGAGAGTGTTTGTGTGTGAGAGAGTGTTTGTGTGTGAGAGAGTGTTTGTGTGTAGAGAGTGTTTGTGTGTGAGAGAATGTTTGTGTGTGAGAGAGTGTTTGGGTGTGAGAGTGGGTTTGTGTATGAGAGTGTTTGTGTGTGAGAGAGTGTTTGTGTGTAGAGAGTGTTTGTGTGTGAGTGAATGTTTGTGTGTGAGAGAGAGTTTGGGTGTGAGAATGGGTTTGTGTATGAGAGTGTTTGTGTGTAGAGAGTGTTTGTGTGTGAGAGAATGTTTGTGTGTGAGAGAATGTTTGGGTGTGAGAGAGTGTTTGTGTATGAGTGTGTTTGTGTGTGAGAGAGTGTTTGTCTGTAGAGAGTGTTTGTGTGTGAGAGAATGTTTGTGTGTGAGAGAGTGTTTGGGTGTGAGAATGGGTTTGTGTATGAGAGTGTTTGTGTGTGAGAGAGTGTTTGTGTGTGAGAGAGTGTTTGTGTGTGAGAGAGTGTTTGTGTGTGAGAGAGTGTTTGGGTGTGAGAGAGTGTTTGTGTGTGAGAGGGTGTTTGTTTGTGAGAGGGTGTTTGTGTGTGAGAGAGTGTTTGTGTGTGAGAGAGTGTTTGTGTGTGAGAGAGTGTTTGTGTGTGAGAGAGTGTTTGTGTGTGAGAGAATGTTTGGGTGTGAGAGTGTGTTTTTGTGTGAGAAAGTGATTGTGTGTGAGAGAGTGTTTGTGTGTGAGAGAGTGTTTGTTTGTGAGAGGGTGTTTGTGTGTGAGAGAGTGTTTATGTGTGAGAGAGTGTTTGTGTGTGAGGGAGTGTTTGTGTATGAGAGATTTGTGTATGAGAGTGTTTGTGTGTGAGAGAATGTTTGGGTGTGAGAGTGTTTGTGTATGAGAGAGTGTTTGTGAGTGAGATAGTGTTTGTGTGTGAGAGAGTATTTGTGTGTGAGAGAGTGTTTGGGTGTGAGAGAGTGTTTGTGTGTGAGAGTGTTTGTGTGTGAGAGTGTTTGTGTATGAGAGAGTGTTTATGTGTGAGATTGGTTGTGTGTGAGAGTGTGTTTGTGTGTGTGAGAGTGTTTGTGTGTGAGAGAGTGTTTGTGTATGAGAGTGTGTTTGTGTGTGAGAGAGTGTTTGTGTGTGAGAGAGTATTTGTGTGTGAGAGAGTGTTTGTGTGTGAGAGAGTGTTTGTGTGTGAGAGATTGTTTGTGTGTGAGAGAGTGTTTGTGTGTGTGAGAGTGTTTGTATGTGAGAGAGTGTTTATGTGTGAGAGTGTGTTTGTGTGTGAGAGAGTGTTTGTATGTGAGAGAGTGTTTGTGTGTGAGAGAGTGTTTGTGTGTGAGAGAGTGTTTGTGTGTGAGAGTGTGATTGTGTGTGTGAGAGTGTTTGTGTGTGAGAGGGTGTTTGTGTGTGAGAGTGTGTTTGTGTGTGAGAGGGTGTTTGTGTGAGAGAGGGTGTTTGTGTGTGACAGTGTGTTTGTGTGTGAGAGAGTATTTGTGTGTGAGGGAGTGTTTGGGTGTGAGAGAGTGTTTGTGTGTGAGAGGGTGTTTGTGTGTGAGAGAGTGTTTGTGTGTGAGAGAGTATTTGTGTATGAGAGAGTGTTTGTGTATGAGAGTGTTTGTGTGTGAGAGAGTGTTTATGTGTGAGAGAGTGTTTGTGTGTGAGAGTGTGTTTGTGTATGAGAGCGTGTTTGTGTGTGACAGAGTGTTTGTGTATCCGAAAGTGTTTGTGTGTGAGAGAGTGTTTGGGTGTGAGAGAGTGTTTGTGTGTGAGAGAGTGTTTGTGTGCGAGAGTGTTTGTGTGTGAGAGAGTGTTTGTGTGTGAGAGTGGGTTTGTGTATATGAGCGTTTGTGTGTGAGAGAGTGTTTGTGTGTGAGAGTGTTTGTGTGTGAGAGAGTGTTTGGGTATGAGAGTGGGTTTGTTTATGAGAGTGTCTGTGTGTAAGAGAGTGTTTGTGTGTGAGAGAATGGTTGGGTGTGAGAGAGTGTTTGTGTATGAGTGTGTTTGTGTGTGAGAGAGTGTTTGTGTGTAGAGAGTGTTTGTGTGTGAGAGAATGTTTGTGTGTGAGAGAGTGTTTGGGTGTGAGAATGGGTTTGTGTATGAGAGTGTTTGTGTGTGAGAGAGTGTTTGTGTGTGAGAGAGTGTTTGTGTGTGAGAGAGTGTTTGTGTGTGAGAGAGTGTTTGGGTGTGAGAGAGTGTTTGTGTGTGAGAGAGTGTTTGGGTGTGAGAGTGGGTTTGTGTATGAGAGTGTTTGTGTGTAGAGAGTGTTTGTGTGTGAGAGAATGTTTGTGTGTGAGAGAATGTTTGGGTGTGAGAATGGGATTGTGTATGAGAGTGTTTGTGTGTGAGAGAGTGTTTGTGTGTGAGAGAGTGTTTGGGTGTGAGAGTGGGTTTGTGTATGAGAGTGTTTGTGTGTGAGAGAGTGTTTGTGTGTGAGAGAGTGTTTGTGTGTGACAGTATGTTTGTGTGTGAGAGAGTGTTTGGGTGTGAGAGTGGGTTTGTGTATGAGAGTGTTTGTGTGTGAGAGAGTGTTTGTGTGTGAGAGAGTGTTTGTGTGTGAAAGAGTGTTTGTGTGTAGAGAGTGTTTGTGTGTGAGAGAATGTTTGTGTGTGAGAGAGTGTTTGGGTGTGAGAGTGGGTTTGTGTATGAGAGTGATTGTGTGTGAGAGAGTGTTTGTGTGTAGAGAGTGTTTGTGTGTGAGAGAAAGTTTGTGTGTGAGAGAGTGTATGGGTGTGAGAATGGATTTGTGTATGAGAGTGTTTGTGTGTAGAGAGTGTTTGTGTGTGAGAGAATGTTTGTGTGTGAGAGAGTGTTTGGGTGTGAGAATGGGTTTGTGTATGAGAGTGTTTGTGTATGAGAGAGTGTTTGTGTGTAGAGAGTGTTTGGGTGTGAGAATGGGTTTGTGTATGAGTGTGTTTGTGTGTGAGAGAGTGTTTGTGTGTAGAGAGTGTTTGTGTGTGAGAGAAAGTTTGTGTGTGAGAGAGTTTTTGGGTGTGAGAATGGGTTTGTGTATGAGAGTGTTTGTGTGTGAGAGAGTGTTTGTGTGTAGAGAGTGTTTGTGTGTGAGAGAAAGTTTGTGTGTGAGAGAGTGTTTGGGTGTGAGAATGGGTTTGTGTATGAGAGTGTTTGTGTCTGAGAGAGTGTTTGTGTGTAGAGAGTGTTTGTGTGTGAGAGAATATTTGTGTGTGAGAGAGTGTTTGGGTGTGAGAATGGGTTTGTGTGTGAGAGTGTTTGTGTGTGAGAGAGTGTTTGTGTGTGAGAGAGTGTTTGTGTGTAGAGAGTGTTTGTGTGTGAGAGAATGTTTGTGTGTGAGAGAGTGTTTGGGTGTGAGAATGGGTTTGTGTATGAGAGTGTTTGTGTGTGAGAGAGTGTTTGTGTGTAGAGAGTGTTTGTGTGTGAGAGAATGTTTGTGTGTGAGAGAGTGTTTGGTTGTGAGAATGGGTTTGTGTATGAGAGTGTTTGTCTGTGAGAGAGTGTTTGTGTGTAGAGAGTGTTTGTGTGTGAGGGAATGTTTGTGTGTGAGAGAGTGTTTGGGTGTGAGAATGGGTTTGTGTATGAGAGTGTTTGTGTGTGAGGGAGTGTTTGTGTGTAGAGAGTGTTTGTGTGTGAGAGAAAGTTTGTGTGTGAGAGAGTGTTTGGGTGTGAGAATGGGTTTGTGTGTGAGAGTGTTTGTGTGTGAGAGAGTGTTTGTGTGTAGAGAGTGTTTGTGTGTGAGAGAATGTTTGTGTGTTAGAGAGTGTTTGGGTGTGAGAATGAGTTTGTGTATGAGAGTGTTTGTGTGTGAGAGAGTGTTTGTGTGTAGAGAGTGTTTGTGTGTGAGAGAATGTTTGTGTGTGAGAGAGTGTTTGGGTGTGAGAATGGGTTTGTGTATGAGAGTGTTTGTGTGTGAGAGAGTGTTTGTGTGTGAGAGAGTATTTGTGTGTAGAGAGTGTTTGTGTGTGAGAGAATGTTTGTGTGTGAGAGAGTGTTTGGGTGTGAGAATGGGTTTGTGTATGAGAGTGTTTCTGTGTGAGAGAGTGTTTGTGTGTGAGAGAATGTTTGTGTGTGAGATAGTGCTTGTGTGTGAGAGAGTGATTGTGTGTGAGAGTGTGTTTGTGTATGAGAGAGTGTTTGTGTGTGAGAAGAGTTTTTGTGTATGAGAGTGTTTGTGTGTAAGTGAATGTTTGGGTGTGAGAGTGTGTTTGTGTATGAGAGTGTTTGTGTGTGAGAGAGTGTTTGTGTGTGAGAGAGTGTTTGTGTGTGAGACTGTGTTTGTGTATGAGAGAGTGTTTGTGTGTGAGAAAGTGTTTGTGTGTGAGAGAGTGTTTGTGTGTGAGAGAGTGTTTGTGTATTAGAGTGTTTGTGTGTAAGAGAATGTTTGGGTGTGAGAGTGTGTTTGTGTGTGAGAAAGTCTTTGTGTGTGAGAGTGTGTTTGTGTATGAGAGAGTGTTTGTGTGTGAGAAGAGTGTTTGTGTATGAGAGTGTTTGTGTATGAGAGTGTTTGTGTGTGAGAGAATGTTTGGGTGTGAGAGAGTGTTTGTGTATGAGAGTGTTTGTGTGTGAGAGAGTGTTTGTGTGTGAGAAGAGTGTTTGTGTATGAGAGTGTTTGTGTATGAGAGTGTTTGTGTGTGAGAGATTGTTTGGGTGTGAGAGTGTGTTTGTGTATGAGAGTGTTTGTGTGTGAGAGAGTCTTTGTGTGTGAGAGAGTATTTGTGTGTAAGAGAGTGTTTGTGTGTGAGAGAGTGTTTGTCTCTGAGAGATTGTTTGTGTGTGAGATAGTGTTTGTGTGTGAGAGAGTGTTTGTGTGTGAGAGAGTGTTTGTGTGTGAGAGAGTGTTTGTGTGTGAGAGTGTTTGTGTGTGAGAGAGTGTTTGTGTGTGAGAGAGTGTTTGTGTGTGAGAGAGTGTTTGTGTGTGAGAGTGTTTGTGTATGAGAGAGTGTTTGTGTGTGAGAGTGTTTGTGTATGAGAGTGTTTGTGTGTGAGAGAATGTTTGGGTGTGAGAGTGTGTTTGTGTATGAGAGTGCTTGAGTGTGAAAGAGTGTTTGTGTGTGAGAAGAGTGTTTGTGTATGAGAGTGTTTGTGTATGAGAGTGTTTGTGTGTGAGAGAATGTTTGGGTGTGAGAGAGTGTTTGTGTATGAGAGTGTTTGTGTGTGAGAGAGTGTTTGTGTGTAAGAAGAGTGTTTGTGTATGAGAGTGTTTGTGTATGAGAGTGTTTGTGTGTGAGAGAGTGTTTGTGTGTGAGAGAGTGTTTGTGTGTGAGAGTGTTTGTGTATGAGAGAGTGTTTGTGTGTGAGAGTGTTTGTGTATGAGAGTGTTTGTGTGTGAGAGAATGTTTGGGTGTGAGAGTGTGTTTGTGTATGAGAGTGTTTGTGTGTGAGAGAGTGTTTGTGTGTGAGAGAGTGTTTGTGTGTGAGAGAGTGTTTGTGTGTGAGAGAGTGTTTGTCTCTGAGAGAGTGTTTGTGTGTGAGATAGTGTTTGTGTGTGAGAGAGTGTTTGTGTGTGAGAAAGTGTTTGTGTGTGAGAGAGTGTTTGTGTGTGAGAGTGTTTGTGTTTGAGAGAGTGTTTGTGTTTGAGAGAGTGTTTGTGTGTGAGAGAGTGTTTGTGTGTGAGAGTGTTTGTGTATGAGAGAATGTTTATGTGTGAGAGAGTGTTTGTGTATGAGAGTTTTTGTGTGTGAGAGAGTGTTTGGGTGTGAGAGTGCGTTTGTGTATGAGATTGTTTGTGTGTGAGAGATTGTTTGTGTGCGAGTAAGTGTTTGTGTGTGAGAGAGTGTCTGTATGTGAGAGAGTGTTTGAGTGTGAGAGAGTGTTTGTGTGTGAGAGAGTGTTTGCATGTGAGAGAGTGTTTGTGTGTGAAAGAGTATTTGTGTGTAGAGAGTGTTTGTGTGTGAGAGAGTGTTTGTGTGTGAGAGGGTGTTTGTGTGTGAGAGAGTATTTGTGTGTGAGAGAGTGTTTGAGTGTGAGAGAGTATTTGTGTGTGAGAGTGTGTTTGTGTATGAGAGAGTGTTTGTGTATGAGAGTGTTTGTGTGTGAGAGAGTGTTTGTGTGTGAGAGAGTGTTTGTGTATGAGAGAGTGTCTGTGTGTGAGAGAGTGTTTGGGTGTGAGAGTGTGTTTGTGTGTGAGAGTGTTTGTGTGTGAGAGAGTGTTTGTGTGTGAGAGAGTGTTTGGGTGTGAGAGTGTGTTTGTGTATGAGAGTGTTTGTGTGTGAGAGAGTCTCTGTGTGTCAGAGTGTGTTTGTGTGTGAGAGAATGTTTGTGTGTGAGAGAGTGTTTGGGTGTGAGAATGGGTTTGTGTATGAGAGTGTTTGTGTGTGAGAGAGTGTTTGTGTGTGAGAGAGTGTTTGTGTGTAGAGTGTGTTTGTGTGTGGGAGAATGTTTGTGTGTGAGAGAGTGTTTGGGTGTGAGAATGGGTTTGTGTATGAGAGGGTTTGTGTGTGAGAGAGTGTTTGTGTGTCATTGAGTGTTTGTGTGTCAGAGAGTGTTTGTGTGTGAGAGAGTGTTTGGGTGTGAGAGAGTGTTCCGGTGTGAGAGAGTATTTGTGTGTGAGAGAGTGTTTGTGTGTGAGAGAGTATTTGTGTGTGAGAGTGTGTTTGTGTATGAGAGAGTGTTTGTGTATGAGAGTGTTTGTGTGTGAGAGAGTGTTTGTGTGTGAGAGAGTGTTTGTGTATGAGAGAGTGTCTGTGTGTGAGAGAGTGTTTGGGTGTGAGAGTGTGTTTGTGTGTGAGAGTGTTTGTGTGTGAGAGAGTGTTTGTGTGTGAGAGAGTGTTTGGGTGTGAGAGTGTGTTTGTGTATGAGAGTGTTTGTGTATGAGAGAGTGTTTATGTGTGAGAGAGTGTTTGTGTATGAGAGTGTTTGTATGTGAGAGAGTGTTTGGGTGTGAGAGTGCGTTTGTGTATGAGAGTGTTTGTGTGTGAGAGATTGTTTGTGTGCGAGTAAGTGTTTGTGTGTGAGAGAGTGTTTGTATGTGAGAGAGTGTTTGAGTGTGAGAGAGTGTTTGTGTGTGAGAGAGTGTTTGCATGTGAGAGAGTGTTTGTGTGTGAAAGAGTATTTGTGTGTAGAGAGTGTTTGTGTGTGAGAGAGTGTTTGTGTGTGAGAGTGTATTTGTGTGTGAGAGAGTGTTTGTGTGTGAGAGAGTATTTGTGTGTGAGAGTGTGTTTGTGTATGAGAGAGTGTTTGTGTATGAGAGTGTTTGTGTATGAGAGAGTGTTTGTGTGTCAGAGAGTGTTTGTGTATGAGAGAGTGTCTGTGTGTGAGAGAGTGTTTGGGTGTGAGAGTGTGTTTGTGTGTGAGAGTGTTTGTGTGTGCGAGAGTGTTTGTGTGTGAGAGTGTGTTTGTGTATGAGAGTGTTTGTGTGTGAGAGAGTCTCTGTGTGTCAGAGAGTGTTTGTGTGTGAGAGAATGTTTGTGTGTGAGAGAGTGTTTGGGTGTGAGAATGGGTTTGTGTATGAGAGTGTTTGTGTGTGAGAGAGTGTTTGTGTGTGAGAGAGTGTTTGTGTATGAGAGAGTGTTTGTGTGTAGAGAGTGTTTGTGTGTGAGAGAATGTTTGTGTGTGAGAGAGTGTTTGGGTGTGAGAATGGGTTTGTGTATGAGAGGGTTTGTGTGTGAGAGAGTGTTTGTGTGTGAGAGAGTGTTTGGGTGTGAGAGAGTATTCCGGTGTGAGAGAGTATTTGTGTGTCAGAGAGTGTTTGTGTGTGAGAGAGTATTTGCGTGTGTGAGTGTGTTTGTGTATGAGAGAGTGTTTGTGTATGAGAGTGTTTGTGTGTGAGAGAGTGTTTGTGTGTGAGAGAGTGTTTGTGTATGAGAGAGTGTCTGTGTGTGAGAGAGTGTTTGGGTGTGAGAGTGTGTTTGTGTTTGAGAGTGTTTGTGTGTGAGAGAGTGTTTGTGTGTGAGAGAGTGTTTGGGTGTGAGAGTGTGTTTGTGTATGAGAGTGTTTGTGTGTGAGAGAGTGTCTGTGTGTGAGAGAGTGTTTGTGTGTAGAGAGTGTTTGTGTGTGAGAGAATGTTTGTGTGTGAGAGAGTGTTTGGGTGTGAGAATGGGTTTGTGTATGAGAGTGTTTGTGTGTGAGAGAGTGTTTGTGTGTGAGAGAGTGTTTGTGTTTGAGAGAGTGTGTGTATGTGTGAGTGTTTGTGTGTAAGATAGTGTTTGTGTGTGAGAGAGTGTTTGTGTGTGAGAGTGTGTTTGTGTGTGAGAAAGTGTTTGTGTGTGAGAGAGTGTTTGTGTATGAGAGAGTGTTTGTGTATGAGAGAGTGTTTGTGTGTGAGAAGAGTGTTTGTGTATGAGAGTGTTTGTGTGTAAGAGAATGTTTGGGTGTGAGAGTGTGTTTGTGTATGAGAGTGTTTGTGTGTGAGAGTGTGTTTGTGTGTGAGAGAGTGTTTGTGTGTGAGAGTGTGTTTGTGTATGAGAGAGTGTTTGTGTGTGAGAAAGTGTTTGTGTGTGAGAGAGTGTTTGTGTGTGAGAGAGTGTTTGTGTATGAGAGTGTTTGTGTGTAAGAGAATGTTTGGGTTGAGAGTGTGTTTGTGTGTGAGAAAGTGTTTGTGTGTGAGAGTGTGTTTGTGTATGAGAGAGTGTTTGTGTGTGAGAAGAGTGTTTGTGTATGAGAGTGTTTGTGTGTAAGAGAATGTTTGGGTGTGAGAGTGTGTTTGTGTATGAGAGTGTTTGTGTGTGAGAGAGTGTTTGTGTGTGAGAAAGTGTTTGTGTGTGAGAGAGTGTTTGTGTGTGAGAAAGTGTTTGTGCGTGAGAAAGTGTTTGTGTGTGAGAAGAGTGTTTGTGTATGAGAGTGTGTTTGTGTATGAGAGTGTTTGTGTGTGAGAAGAGTGTTTGTGTATGAGAGTGTTTGTGTATGAGAGTGTTTGTGTGTGAGAGAATGTTTGGGTGTGAGAGAGTGTTTGTGTATGCGAGTGTTTGTGTGTGAGAGAGTGTTTGTGTGTGAGAAGAGTGTTTGTGTATGAGAGTGTTTGTGTATGAGAGTGTTTGTGTGTGAGAGAATGTTTGGGTGTGAGAGTGTGTTTGTGTATGGGAGTGTTTGTGTGTGAGAGAGTGTTTGTGTGTGAGAGAGTGTTTGTGTGTGAGAGAGTGTTTGTGTGTGAGAGAGTGTTTGTCTCTGAGAGAGTGTTTGTGTGTGAGATAGTGTTTGTGTGTGAGAGAGTGTTTGTGTGTGAGAGAGTGTTTGTGTGTGAGAGTGTTTGTGTGTGAGAGAGTGTTTGTGTATGAGAGTGTTTGTGTGTGAGAGAGTGTTTGTGTGTGAGAGTGTTTGTGTATGAGAGAGTGTTTATGTGTGAGAGAGTGTTTGTGTATGAGAGTGTTTGTGTGTGATAGAGTGTTTGGGTGTGAGAGTGCGTTTGTGTATGATAGTGTTTGTGTGTGAGAGATTGTTTGTGTGCGAGTAAGTGTTTGTGTGTGAGAGTGTTTGTATATGAGAGAGTGTTTGAGTGTGAGAGAGTGTTTGTGTGTGAGAGAGTGTTTGCATGTGAGAGAGTGTTTGTGTGTGAGAGAGTGTTTGTGTGTGAGAGAGTGTTTGTGTGTGAGAGTGTGTTTGTGTATGAGAGAGTGTTTGTGTGTGAGAAAGTGTTTGTGTGTGAGAGAGTGTTTGTGTATGAGAGTGTTTGTGTGTAAGAGAATGTTTGGGTTGAGAGTGTGTTTGTGTGTGAGAAAGTGTTTGTGTGTGAGAGTGTGTTTGTGTATGAGAGAGTGTTTGTGTGTGAGAAGAGTGTTTGTGTATGAGAGTGTTTGTGTGTAAGAGAATGTTTGGGTGTGAGAGTGTGTTTGTGTATGAGAGTGTTTGTGTGTGAGAGAGTGTTTGTGTGTGAGAAAGTGTTTGTGTGTGAGAGAGTGTTTGTGTGTGAGAAAGTGTTTGTGCGTGAGAAAGTGTTTGTGTGTGAGAAGAGTGTTTGTGTGTGAGAGAGTGTTTGTGTATGAGAGTGTTTGTGTGTAAGAGAATGTTTGGGTTGAGAGTGTGTTTGTGTGTAAGAAAGTGTTTGTGTGTGAGAGTGTGTTTGTGTATGAGAGAGTGTTTGTGTGTGAGAAGAGTGTTTGTGTATGAGAGTGTTTGTGTGTAAGAGAATGTTTGGGTGTGAGAGTGTGTTTGTGTATGAGAGTGTTTGTGTGTGAGAGAGTGTTTGTGTGTGAGAAAGTGTTTGTGTGTGAGAGAGTGTTTGTGTGTGAGAAAGTGTTTGTGCGTGAGAAAGTGTTTGTGTGTGAGAAGAGTGTTTGTGTATGAGAGTGTGTTTGTGTATGAGAGTGTTTGTGTGTGAGAAGAGTGTTTGTGTATGAGAGTGTTTGTGTATGAGAGTGTTTGTGTGTGAGAGAATGTTTGGGTGTGAGAGAGTGTTTGTGTATGCGAGTGTTTGTGTGTGAGAGAGTGTTTGTGTGTGAGAAGAGTGTTTGTGTATGAGAGTGTTTGTGTATGAGAGTGTTTGTGTGTGTGAGAATGTTTGGGTGTGAGAGTGTGTTTGTGTAAGGGAGTGTTTGTGTGTGAGAGAGTGTTTGTGTGTGAGAGAGTGTTTGTGTGTGAGAGAGTGTTTGTCTCTGAGAGAGTGTTTGTGTGTGAGATAGTGTTTGTGTGTGAGAGAGTGTTTGTGTGTGAGAGAGTGTTTGTGTGTGAGAGAGTGTTTGTGTGTGAGAGTGTTTGTGTGTGAGAGAGTGTTTGTGTATGAGAGTGTTTGTGTGTGAGAGAGTGTTTGTGTGTGAGAGTGTTTGTGTATGAGAGAGTGTTTATGTGTGAGAGAGTGTTTGTTTATGAGAGTGTTTGTGTGTGAGAGAGTGTTTGGGTGTGAGAGTGCGTTTGTGTATGATAGTGTTTGTGTGTGAGAGATTGTTTGTGTGCGAGTAAGTGTTTGTGTGTGAGAGTGTTTGTATATGAGAGAGTGTTTGAGTGTGAGAGAGTGTTTGTGTGTGAGAGAGTGTTTGCATGTGAGAGAGTGTTTGTGTGTGAGAGAGTATTTGTGTGTAGAGAGTGTTTGTGTGTGAGAGAGTGTTTGTGTGTGAGAGGGTGTTTGTTTGTGAGTGTGTTTGTGTGTGAGAGAGTGTTTGTGTATGAGAGAGTGTTTGTGTGTGAGAGAGTGTTTGTGTGTGAGAGAGTGTTTGTGTGTGAGAGTGTGTTTGTGTGTGTGAGAGTGTTTGGGTGTGAGAATGGGATTGTGTATGAGAGTGTTTGTGTGTGAGAGAGTGTTTGTGTGTGAGAGAGTGTTTGGGTGTGAGAATGGGTTTGTGTATGAGAGTGTTTGTGTGTGAGAGAGTGTTTGTGTGTGAGAGAGTGTTTGTGTGTAGAGAGTGTTTGTGTGTGAGAGAATGTTTGTGTATGAGAGAGTGTTTGGGTGTGAGAATGGGTTTGTGTATGAGAGGGTTTGTGTGTGAGAGAGTGTTTGTGTGTGAGAGAGTGTTTGTGTGTCAGAGAGTGTTTGTGTGTGAGAGAGTGTTTAGGTGTGAGAGAGTGTTCCGGTGTGAGAGAGTATTTGTGTGTGAGAGAGTGTTTGTGTGTGAGAGAGTGTTTGTGTGTGAGAGAGTATTTGTGTGTGAGAGTGTGTTTGTGTATGAGAGTGTTTGTGTATGAGAGTGTTTGTGTGTGAGAGAGTGTTTGTGTGTGAGAGAGTGTTTGTGTATGAGAGACTGTCTGTGTATGAGAGAGTGTTTGGGTGTGAGAGTGTGTTTGTGTGTGAGAGTGTTTGTGTGTGAGAGAGTGTTTGGGTGTGAGAGTGTGTTTGTGTATGAGAGTGTTTGTGTGTGAGAGAGTGTCTGTGTGTCACAGAGTGTTTGTGTGTGACAGAATGTTTGTGTGTGAGAGAGTGTTTGGGTGTGAGAATGGGTTTGTGTATGAGAGTGTTTGTGTGTGAGAAAGTGTTTGTGTGTGAGAGAGTGTTTGGGGGTGAGAATGGGTTTGTGTATGAGAGTGTTTGTGTGTGAGAGAGTGCTTGTGTGTGAGAGAGTGTTTGTGTGTGAGAGTGTGTTTGTGTGTGAGAGAGTGTTTGTGTGTGAGAGAGTGTTTGTGTGTAGAGAGTGTTTGTGTGTGAGAAAATGTTTGTGTGTGAGAGAGTGTTTGGTTGTGAGAATGGGTTTGTGTATGAGAGTGTTTGTGTGTGAGAGAGTGTTTGTGTGTGAGAGAGTGTTTGTGTTTGAGAGAGTGTGTGTGTGTGAGAGTGTTTGTGTGTGAGATAGTGTTTGTGTGTGAGAGAGTGTTTGTGTGTGAGAGTGTGTTTGTGTGTGAGAAAGTGTTTGTGTGTGAGAGAGTGTTTGTGTATGAGAGAGTGTTTGTGTATGAGAGAGTGTTTGTGTGTGAGAAGAGTGTTTGTGTATGAGAGTGTTTGTGTGTAAGAGAATGTTTGGGTGTGAGAGTGTGTTTGTGTATGAGAGTGTTTGTGTGTGAGAGAGTGTTTGTGTGTGAGAGAGTGTTTGTGTGTAGAGAGTGTTTGTGTGTGAGAGAATGTTTGTGTGTGAGAGACTGTTTGGGTGTGAGAATGGGTTTGTGTATGAGAGTGTTTGTGTGTGAGAGAGTGTTTGTGTGTGACAGAGTGTTTGTGTTTGAGAGAGTGTGTTTGTGTATGAGAGAGTGTTTGTGTGTGAGAAAGTGTTTGTGTGTGAGAGTGTTTGTGTATAAGAGAATGTTTGGGTGTGAGAGTGTGTTTGTGTGTGAGAAAGTGTTTGTGTGTGTGAGTGTGTTTGTGTATGAGAGAGTGTTTGTGTGTGAGAAGAGTGTTTGTGTATGAGAGTGTTTGTGTGTAAGAGAATGTTTGGGTGTGAGAGTGTGTTTGTGTATGAGAGTGTTTGTGTGTGAGACAGTGTTTGGGTGTGAGAGTGTGTTTGTGTATGAGAGTGTTTGTGTGTGAGAGAGTGTTTGTGTGTGAGAAAGTGTTTGTGTGTGAGAGAGTGTTTGTGTGTGAGAAAGTGTTTGTGCGTGAGAAAGTGTTTGTGTGTGAGAGAGTGTTTGTGATTAAGAGAGTGTGTGTGTGTGAGAGTGTTTGTGTGTGAGATAGTGTTTGTGTGTGAGAGAGTGTTTGTGTGTGAGAGAGTGTTTGTGTGTGAGAAAGTGTTTGTGTGTGAGAGAGTGTTTGTGTATGAGAGAGTGTTTGTGTATGAGAGAGTGTTTGTGTGTGAGAAGAGTGTTTGTGTATGAGAGTGTTTGTGTGTGAGAGAGTGTTTGTGTGTGAGAGAGTGTTTGTGTGTGAGAGAGTGTTTGTGTGTGAGAGAGTGTTTGTGTGTGAGAGTGTGTTGGTGTATGAGAGAGTGTTTGTGTGTGAGAAAGTGTTTGTGTGTGAGAGAGTGTTCGTGTGTGAGAGAGTGTTTGTGTATGAGAGTGTTTGTGTGTAAGAGAATGTTTGGGTGTGAGAGTGTGTTTGTGTGTGAGAAAGTGTTTGTGTGTGAGAGTGTGTTTGTGTATGAGAGAGTGTTTGTGTGTGAGAAGAGTGTTTGTGTATGAGAGTGTTTGTGTGTAAGAGAATGTTTGGGTGTGAGAGTGTGTTTGTGTATGAGAGTGTTTGTGTGTGAGAGAGTGTTTGTGTGTGAGAAAGTGTTTGTGTGTGAGAGAGTGTTTGTGTGTGAGAAAGTGTTTGTGCGTGAGAAAGTGTTTGTGTGTGAGAAGAGTGTTTGTGTATGAGAGTGTGTTTGTGTATGAGAGTGTTTGTGTGTGAGAAGTGTGTTTGTGTATGAGAGTGTTTGTGTATGAGAGTGTTTGTGTGTGAGAGAATGTTTGGGTGTGAGAGAGTGTTTGTGTATGAGAGTGTTTGTGTGTGAGAGAGTGTTTGTGTGTGAGAAGAGTGTTTGTGTATGAGAGTGTTTGTGTATGAGAGTGTTTGTGTGTGAGAGAATGTATGGGTGTGAGAGAGTGTTTGTGTATGGGAGTGTTTGTGTGTGAGAGAGTGTTTGTGTGTGAGAGAGTGTTTGTGTGTGAGAGAGTGTTTGTGTGTGAGAGAGTGTTTGTGTGTGAGAGAGTGTTTGTGTGTGAGATAGTGTTTGTGTGTGAGAGAGTGTTTGTGTGTGAGAGAGTGTTTGTGTGTGAGAGAGTGTTTGTGTGTGAGAGTGTTTATGTGTGAGAGAGTGTTTGTGTGTGAGAGTGTTTGTGTGTAAGAGAATGTTTGGGTGTGAGAGTGTGTTTGTGTGTGAGAAAGTGTTTGTGTGTGAGAGTGTGTTTGTGTATGAGAGAGTGTTTGTGTGTGAGAAGAGTGTTTGTGTATGAGAGTGTTTGTGTGTAAGAGAATGTTTGGGTGTGAGAGTGTGTTTGTGTATGAGAGTGTTTGTGTGTGAGAGAGTGTTTGTGTGTGAGAGAGTGTTTGTGTGTGAGAAGTGTTTGTGTGTGAGAGAGTGTTTGGGTGTGAGAATGGGTTTGTGTATGAGAGTGTTTGTGTGTGAGAGAGTGTTTGTGTGTGAGAGAGTGTTTGTGTGTGAGAGAGTGTTTGTGTGTGAGAGAGTGTTCGTGTGTGAGAGAGTGTTTGTGTGTGAGAGAGTGTTTGTGTGTGAGAGTGTGTTTGTGTACGAGAGAGTGTTTGTGTGTGAGAAAGTGTTTGTGTGTGAGAGAGTGTTCGTGTGTGAGAGAGTGTTTATGTATGAGAGTGTTTGTGTGTAAGAGAATGTTTGGGTGTGAGAGTGTGTTTGTGTGTGAGAAAGTGTTTGTGTGTGAGAGTGTGTTTGTGTATGAGAGAGTGTTTGTGTGTGAGAAGAGTGTTTGTGTATGAGAGTGTTTGTGTGTAAGAGAATGTTTGGGTGTGAGAGTGTGTTTGTGTATGAGAGTGTTTGTGTGTGAGAGAGTGTTTGTGTGTGAGAAAGTGTTTGTGTGTGAGAGAGTGTTTGTGTGTGAGAAAATGTTTGTGCGTGAGAAAGTGTTTGTGTGTGAGAAGAGTGTTTGTGTATGAGAGTGTGTTTGTGTATGAGAGTGTTTGTGTGTGAGAAGTGTGTTTGTGTATGAGAGTGTTTGTGTATGAGAGTGTTTGTGTGTGAGAGAATGTTTGTGTGTGAGAGAGTGTTTGGGTGTGAGAATGGGTTTGTGTATGAGAGTGTTTGTGTGTGAGAGAGTGTTTGTGTGTGACAGAGTGTTTGTGTTTGAGAGAGTGTGTTTGTGTATGAGAGAGTGTTTGTGTGTGAGAAAGTGTTTGTGTGTGAGAGTGTTTGTGTATAAGAGAATGTTTGGGTGTGAGAGTGTGTTTGTGTGTGAGAAAGTGTTTGTGTGTGTGAGTGTGTTTGTGTATGAGAGAGTGTTTGTGTGTGAGAAGAGTGTTTGTGTATGAGAGTGTTTGTGTGTAAGAGAATGTTTGGGTGTGAGAGTGTGTTTGTGTATGAGAGTGTTTGTGTGTGAGACAGTGTTTGGGTGTGAGAGTGTGTTTGTGTATGAGAGTGTTTGTGTGTGAGAGAGTGTTTGTGTGTGAGAAAGTGTTTGTGTGTGAGAGAGTGTTTGTGTGTGAGAAAGTGTTTGTGCGTGAGAAAGTGTTTGTGTGTGAGAGAGTGTTTGTGATTAAGAGAGTGTGTGTGTGTGAGAGTGTTTGTGTGTGAGATAGTGTTTGTGTGTGAGAGAGTGTTTGTGTGTGAGAGAGTGTTTGTGTGTGAGAAAGTGTTTGTGTGTGAGAGAGTGTTTGTGTATGAGAGAGTGTTTGTGTATGAGAGAGTGTTTGTGTGTGAGAAGAGTGTTTGTGTATGAGAGTGTTTGTGTGTGAGAGAGTGTTTGTGTGTGAGAGAGTGTTTGTGTGTGAGAGAGTGTTTGTGTGTGAGAGAGTGTTTGTGTGTGAGAGTGTGTTGGTGTATGAGAGAGTGTTTGTGTGTGAGAAAGTGTTTGTGTGTGAGAGAGTGTTCGTGTGTGAGAGAGTGTTTGTGTATGAGAGTGTTTGTGTGTAAGAGAATGTTTGGGTGTGAGAGTGTGTTTGTGTGTGAGAAAGTGTTTGTGTGTGAGAGTGTGTTTGTGTATGAGAGAGTGTTTGTGTGTGAGAAGAGTGTTTGTGTATGAGAGTGTTTGTGTGTAAGAGAATGTTTGGGTGTGAGAGTGTGTTTGTGTATGAGAGTGTTTGTGTGTGAGAGAGTGTTTGTGTGTGAGAAAGTGTTTGTGTGTGAGAGAGTGTTTGTGTGTGAGAAAGTGTTTGTGCGTGAGAAAGTGTTTGTGTGTGAGAAGAGTGTTTGTGTATGAGAGTGTGTTTGTGTATGAGAGTGTTTGTGTGTGAGAAGTGTGTTTGTGTATGAGAGTGTTTGTGTATGAGAGTGTTTGTGTGTGAGAGAATGTTTGGGTGTGAGAGAGTGTTTGTGTATGAGAGTGTTTGTGTGTGAGAGAGTGTTTGTGTGTGAGAAGAGTGTTTGTGTATGAGAGTGTTTGTGTATGAGAGTGTTTGTGTGTGAGAGAATGTATGGGTGTGAGAGAGTGTTTGTGTATGGGAGTGTTTGTGTGTGAGAGAGTGTTTGTGTGTGAGAGAGTGTTTGTGTGTGAGAGAGTGTTTGTGTGTGAGAGAGTGTTTGTGTGTGAGAGAGTGTTTGTGTGTGAGATAGTGTTTGTGTGTGAGAGAGTGTTTGTGTGTGAGAGAGTGTTTGTGTGTGAGAGAGTGTTTGTGTGTGAGAGTGTTTATGTGTGAGAGAGTGTTTGTGTGTGAGAGTGTTTGTGTGTAAGAGAATGTTTGGGTGTGAGAGTGTGTTTGTGTGTGAGAAAGTGTTTGTGTGTGAGAGTGTGTTTGTGTATGAGAGAGTGTTTGTGTGTGAGAAGAGTGTTTGTGTATGAGAGTGTTTGTGTGTAAGAGAATGTTTGGGTGTGAGAGTGTGTTTGTGTATGAGAGTGTTTGTGTGTGAGAGAGTGTTTGTGTGTGAGAGAGTGTTTGTGTGTGAGAAAGTGTTTGTGTGTGAGAGAGTGTTTGGGTGTGAGAATGGGTTTGTGTATGAGAGTGTTTGTGTGTGAGAGAGTGTTTGTGTGTGAGAGAGTGTTTGTGTGTGAGAGAGTGTTTGTGTGTGAGAGAGTGTTCGTGTGTGAGAGAGTGTTTGTGTGTGAGAGAGTGTTTGTGTGTGAGAGTGTGTTTGTGTACGAGAGAGTGTTTGTGTGTGAGAAAGTGTTTGTGTGTGAGAGAGTGTTCGTGTGTGAGAGAGTGTTTATGTATGAGAGTGTTTGTGTGTAAGAGAATGTTTGGGTGTGAGAGTGTGTTTGTGTGTGAGAAAGTGTTTGTGTGTGAGAGTGTGTTTGTGTATGAGAGAGTGTTTGTGTGTGAGAAGAGTGTTTGTGTATGAGAGTGTTTGTGTGTAAGAGAATGTTTGGGTGTGAGAGTGTGTTTGTGTATGAGAGTGTTTGTGTGTGAGAGAGTGTTTGTGTGTGAGAAAGTGTTTGTGTGTGAGAGAGTGTTTGTGTGTGAGAAATGTTTGTGCGTGAGAAAGTGTTTGTGTGTGAGAAGAGTGTTTGTGTATGAGAGTGTGTTTGTGTATGAGAGTGTTTGTGTGTGAGAAGTGTGTTTGTGTATGAGAGTGTTTGTGTATGAGAGTGTTTGTGTGTGAGAGAATGTTTGGGTGTGAGAGAGTGTTTGTGTATGAGAGTGTTTGTGTGTGAGAGAGTGTTTGTGTGTGAGAAGAGTGTTTGTGTATGAGAGTGTTTGTGTGTGAGAGAATGTTTGTGTGTGAGAGTGTGTTTGTGTATGAGAGTGTTTGTGTGTGAGAGAGTGTTTGTGTGTGAGAAAGTGTTTGTGTGTGAGAGAGTGTTTGTGTGTGAGAAAGTGTTTGTGCGTGAGAGTGTGTTTGTGTATGAGAGAGTGTTTGTGTGTGAGAAGAGTGTTTGTGTATGAGAGTGTTTGTGTGTAAGAGAATGTTTGGGTGTGAGAGTGTGTTTGTGTATGAGAGTGTTTGTGTGTGAGACAGTGTTTGGGTGTGAGAGTGTGTTTGTGTATGAGAGTGTTTGTGTGTGAGAGAGTGTTTGTGTGTGAGAAAGTGTTTGTGTGTGAGAGAGTGTTTGTGTGTGAGAAAGTGTTTGTGCGTGAGAAAGTGTTTGTGTGTGAGAGAGTGTTTGTGATTAAGAGAGTGTGTGTGTGTGAGAGTGTTTGTGTGTGAGATAGTGTTTGTGTGTGAGAGAGTGTTTGTGTGTGAGAGAGTGTTTGTGTGTGAGAAAGTGTTTGTGTGTGAGAGAGTGTTTGTGTATGAGAGAGTGTTTGTGTATGAGAGAGTGTTTGTGTGTGAGAAGAGTGTTTGTGTATGAGAGTGTTTGTGTGTGAGAGAGTGTTTGTGTGTGAGAGAGTGTTTGTGTGTGAGAGAGTGTTTGTGTGTGAGAGAGTGTTTGTGTGTGAGAGTGTGTTGGTGTATGAGAGAGTGTTTGTGTGTGAGAAAGTGTTTGTGTGTGAGAGAGTGTTCGTGTGTGAGAGAGTGTTTGTGTATGAGAGTGTTTGTGTGTAAGAGAATGTTTGGGTGTGAGAGTGTGTTTGTGTGTGAGAAAGTGTTTGTGTGTGAGAGTGTGTTTGTGTATGAGAGAGTGTTTGTGTGTGAGAAGAGTGTTTGTGTATGAGAGTGTTTGTGTGTAAGAGAATGTTTGGGTGTGAGAGTGTGTTTGTGTATGAGAGTGTTTGTGTGTGAGAGAGTGTTTGTGTGTGAGAAAGTGTTTGTGTGTGAGAGAGTGTTTGTGTGTGAGAAAGTGTTTGTGCGTGAGAAAGTGTTTGTGTGTGAGAAGAGTGTTTGTGTATGAGAGTGTGTTTGTGTATGAGAGTGTTTGTGTGTGAGAAGTGTGTTTGTGTATGAGAGTGTTTGTGTATGAGAGTGTTTGTGTGTGAGAGAATGTTTGGGTGTGAGAGAGTGTTTGTGTATGAGAGTGTTTGTGTGTGAGAGAGTGTTTGTGTGTGAGAAGAGTGTTTGTGTATGAGAGTGTTTGTGTATGAGAGTGTTTGTGTGTGAGAGAATGTATGGGTGTGAGAGAGTGTTTGTGTATGGGAGTGTTTGTGTGTGAGAGAGTGTTTGTGTGTGAGAGAGTGTTTGTGTGTGAGAGAGTGTTTGTGTGTGAGAGAGTGTTTGTGTGTGAGAGAGTGTTTGTGTGTGAGATAGTGTTTGTGTGTGAGAGAGTGTTTGTGTGTGAGAGAGTGTTTGTGTGTGAGAGAGTGTTTGTGTGTGAGAGTGTTTATGTGTGAGAGAGTGTTTGTGTGTGAGAGTGTTTGTGTGTAAGAGAATGTTTGGGTGTGAGAGTGTGTTTGTGTGTGAGAAAGTGTTTGTGTGTGAGAGTGTGTTTGTGTATGAGAGAGTGTTTGTGTGTGAGAAGAGTGTTTGTGTATGAGAGTGTTTGTGTGTAAGAGAATGTTTGGGTGTGAGAGTGTGTTTGTGTATGAGAGTGTTTGTGTGTGAGAGAGTGTTTGTGTGTGAGAGAGTGTTTGTGTGTGAGAAAGTGTTTGTGTGTGAGAGAGTGTTTGGGTGTGAGAATGGGTTTGTGTATGAGAGTGTTTGTGTGTGAGAGAGTGTTTGTGTGTGAGAGAGTGTTTGTGTGTGAGAGAGTGTTTGTGTGTGAGAGAGTGTTCGTGTGTGAGAGAGTGTTTGTGTGTGAGAGAGTGTTTGTGTGTGAGAGTGTGTTTGTGTACGAGAGAGTGTTTGTGTGTGAGAAAGTGTTTGTGTGTGAGAGAGTGTTCGTGTGTGAGAGAGTGTTTATGTATGAGAGTGTTTGTGTGTAAGAGAATGTTTGGGTGTGAGAGTGTGTTTGTGTGTGAGAAAGTGTTTGTGTGTGAGAGTGTGTTTGTGTATGAGAGAGTGTTTGTGTGTGAGAAGAGTGTTTGTGTATGAGAGTGTTTGTGTGTAAGAGAATGTTTGGGTGTGAGAGTGTGTTTGTGTATGAGAGTGTTTGTGTGTGAGAGAGTGTTTGTGTGTGAGAAAGTGTTTGTGTGTGAGAGAGTGTTTGTGTGTGAGAAAATGTTTGTGCGTGAGAAAGTGTTTGTGTGTGAGAAGAGTGTTTGTGTATGAGAGTGTGTTTGTGTATGAGAGTGTTTGTGTGTGAGAAGTGTGTTTGTGTATGAGAGTGTTTGTGTATGAGAGTGTTTGTGTGTGAGAGAATGTTTGGGTGTGAGAGAGTGTTTGTGTATGAGAGTGTTTGTGTGTGAGAGAGTGTTTGTGTGTGAGAAGAGTGTTTGTGTATGAGAGTGTTTGTGTGTGAGAGAATGTTTGTGTGTGAGAGTGTGTTTGTGTATGAGAGTGTTTGTGTGTGAGAGAGTGTTTGTGTGTGAGAAAGTGTTTGTGTGTGAGAGAGTGTTTGTGTGTGAGAAAGTGTTTGTGCGTGAGAAAGTGTTTGTGTGTGAGAAGAGTGTTTGTGTATGAGAGTGTGTTTGTGTATGAGAGTGTTTGTGTGTGAGAAAGTGTTTGTGTGTGAGAGTGTGTTTGTGTATGAGAGAGTGTTTGTGTGTGAGAAGAGTGTTTGTGTATGAGAGTGTTTGTGTGTAAGAGAATGTTTGGGTGTGAGAGTGTGTTTGTGTATGAGAGTGTTTGTGTGTGAGAGAGTGTTTGTGTGTGAGAAAGTGTTTGCGTGTGAGAGAGTGTTTGTGTGTGAGAAAGTGTTTGTGCGTGAGAAAGTGTTTGTGTGTGAGAAGAGTGTTTGTGTATGAGAGTGTGTTTGTGTATGAGAGTGTTTGTGTGTGAGAAGTGTGTTTGTGTATGAGAGTGTTTGTGTATGAGAGTGTTTGTGTGTGAGAGAATGTTTGGGTGTGAGAGATTGTTTGTGTATGAGAGTGTTTGTGTGTGAGAGAGTGTTTGTGTGTGAGAAGAGTGTTTGTGTATGAGAGTGTTTGTGTATGAGAGTGTTTGTGTGTGAGAGAATGTTTGGGTGTGAGAGAGTGTTTGTGTATGGGAGTGTTTGTGTGTGAGAGAGTGTTTGTGTGTGAGAGAGTGTTTGTGTGTGAGAGAGTGTTTGTGTGTGAGAGAGTGTTTGTCTCTGAGAGAGTGTTTGTGTGTGAGATAGTGTTTGTGTGTGAGAGAGTGTTTGTGTGTGAGAGAGTGTTTGTGTGTGAGAGAGTGTTTGTGTGTGAGAGTGTTTGTGTGTGAGAGAGTGTTTGTGTGTGAGAGAGTGTTTGTGTATGAGAGTGTTTGTGTGTGAGAGTGTTTGTGTGCGAGAGAGTGTTGGTGTGTGAGAGTGTTTGTGTATGAGAGTGTTTGTGTGTGAGAGTATGTTTGGGTGTGAGAGTGTGTTTGTGTATGGGAGTGTTTGTGTGTGAGAGAGTGTTTGTGTGTGAGAGAGTGTTTGTGTGTGAGAGAGTGTTTGTGTGTGAGAGAGTGTTTGTGTGTGAGAGAGTGTTTGTGTGTGAGATAGTGTTTGTGTGTGAGAGAGTGTTTGTGTGTGAGAGAGTGTTTGTGTGTGAGAGAGTGTTTGTGTGTGAGAGTGTTTATGTGTGAGAGAGTGTTTGTGTGTGAGAGTGTTTGTGTGTAAGAGAATGTTTGGGTGTGAGAGTATGTTTGTGTGTGAGAAAGTGTTTGTGTGTGAGAGTGTGTTTGTGTATGAGAGAGTGTTTGTGTGTGAGAAGAGTGTTTGTGTATGAGAGTGTTTGTGTGTAAGAGAATGTTTGGGTGTGAGAGTGTGTTTGTGTATGAGAGTGTTTGTGTGTGAGAGAGTGTTTGTGTGTGAGAGAGTGTTTGTGTGTGAGAAAGTGTTTGTGTGTGAGAGAGTGTTTGGGTGTGAGAATGGGTTTGTGTATGAGAGTGTTTGTGTGTGTGAGAGTGTTTGTGTGTGAGAGAGTGTTTGTGTGTGAGAGAGTGTTTGGGTGTGAGAGAGTGTTTGTATGTGAGAGAGTATTTGTGTGTGAGAGAGTGTTTGTGTGTGAGAGAGTGTTTGTGTGTAGAGAGTGTTTGTTCGTGAGAGAATGTTTGAGTGTGAGAGAGTGTTTGGGTGTGAGAGTGGGTTTGTGTATGAGAGTGTTTGTGTGTGAGAGAGTGTTTGTGTGTGAGAGAGTGTTTGTGTTTGAGAGAGTGTGTGTGTGAGAGAGTGTTTGTGTGTGAGATAGTGTTTGTGTGTGAGAGAGTGTTTGTGTGTAAGAGAATGTTTGGGTGTGAGAGTGTTTGTGTGTGAGAGAGTGTTTGTGTGTGAGAGAGTGTTTGTGTATGAGAGTGTTTGTGTGTGAGAGAGTGTTTGTGTGTGAGAGAGTGTTTGTGTGTGAGAGTGTGTTTGGGTATGAGAGTGTTTGTGTGTGAGAGAGTGTTTGTGTGAGAGAGAGTGTTTGTGTGTGAGAGTGTTTGTGTGTGAGAGAGTGTTTGTGTGAGAGAGAGTGTTGGTGTGTGAGAGTGTTTGTGTGTGAGAAAGTGTTTGTGCGTGAGAAAGTGTTTGTGTGTGAGAGAGTGTTTGTGTATGAGAGTGTTTGTGTGTGAGAGAGTGATTGTGTGTGAGAGAGTGTTTGTGTGTGAGAGAGTTTTTGTGTGTGAGAGAGTGTTTGTGTATGAGAGAGTGTCTGTGTGTGAGAGAGTGTTTGGGTGTGAGAGTGTGTTTGTGTGTGAGAGTGTTTGTGTGTGAGAGAGTGTTTGTGTGTGAGAGAGTGTTTGTGTGTGAGAGAGTGTTTGTGTGTGAGAGTGTGTTTGTGTGTGAGAAAGTATTTGTGTGTGAGAGAGTGTTTGTGTATGAGAGAGTGTTTGTGTATGAGAGTGTTTGTGTGTGAGAGAGTGTTTGTGTGTCAGAGAGTGTTTGTGTATGAGAGTGTTTGTGTATGAGAGAGTGTCTGTGTGTGAGAGAGTGTTTGGGTGTGAGAAGAGTGTTTGTGTATGAGAGTGTGTTTGTGTATGAGAGTGTTTGTGTGTGAGAAGAGTGTTTGTGTATGAGTGTGTTTGTGTATGAGAGTGTGTTTGTGTGTGAGAAAGTGTTTGTGTGTGAGAGAGTGTTTGTGTATGAGAGAGTGTTTGTGTATGAGAGTGTTTGTGTGTGAGAGAGTGTTTGGGTTTGAGAGTGTGTTTGTGTATGAGAGTGTTTGTGTGTGAGAGAGTGTTTGTGTATGAGAGTGTGTTTGTGTGTGAGAGAGTGTTTGTGTGTGAGAGAGTGTTTGTGTGTGAGAGAGTGTTTGTGTGTGAGAGAGTGTTTGTGTGTGAGAAAGTGTTTGTGTGTGAGAGAGTGTTTGTGTGTGAGAGAGTGTTTGTGTGTGAGAGAGTGTTTGTGTATGAGAGTGTTTGTGTATGAGAGTCTTTGTGTGTGAGAGAGTGTTTGTGTGTGACATAGTGTTTGTGTGTGAGAGAAAGTTTGTGTGTGAGAGTGTTTGTGTATGAGAGTGTTTGTGTGTGAGAGAGTGTTTGTGTGTGAGAGAGTGTTTGTGTGTCAGAGAGTGTTTGTGTATGAGAGTGTTTGTGTATGAGAGAGTGTCTGTGTGTGAGAGAGTGTTTGGGTGTGAGAGTGTGTTTGTGTATGAGAGAGTGTTTGTGTATGAGAGTGTTTGTGTGTGAGAGAGTGATTGTGTGTCAGAGAGTGTTTGTGTATGAGAGTGTTTGTGTATGAGAGAGTGTCTGTGTGTGAGAGAGTGTTTGGTTGTGAGAGTGTGTTTGTGTATGAGAGTGCTTGTGTGTGAGAGAGTGTTTGTGTATGAGAGAGTGTTTGTGTATGAGAGTGTTTGTGTGTGAGAGAGTGTTTGGGTTTGAGAGTGTGTTTGTGTATGAGAGTGTTTGTGTGTGAGAGAGTGTTTATGTATGAGAGTGTGTTTGTGTGCGAGAGAGTGTTTGTGTGTGAGAGAGTGTTTGTGTGTGAGATAGTGTTTGTGTGTGAGAGAGTGTTTGTGTGTGAGAGAGTGTCTGTGTGTGAGAGAGTGTTTGGGTGTGAGAGTGTGTTTGTGTGTGAGAGTGTTTGTGTGTGAGAGAGTGTTTGTGTGTGAGAGAGTGTTTGTGTGTGAGAGAGTGTTTGTGTGTGAGAGTGTGTTTGTGTGTGAGAAAGTGTTTGTGTGTGAGAGAGTGTTTGTGTATGAGAGAGTGTTTGTGTATGAGAGTGTTTGTGTGTGAGAGAGTGTTTGTGTGTCAGAGAGTGTTTGTGTATGAGAGTGTTTGTGTATGAGAGAGTGTCTGTGTGTGAGAGAGTGTTTGGGTGTGAGAAGAGTGTTTGTGTATGAGAGTGTGTTTGTGTATGAGAGTGTTTGTGTGTGAGAAGAGTGTTTGTGTATGAGAGTGTTTGTGTATGAGAGTGTGTTTGTGTGTGAGAAAGTGTTTGTGTGTGAGAGTGTTTGTGTGTGAGAGAGTGTTTGTGTGTCAGAGAGTGTTTGTGTATGAGAGTGTTTGTGTATGAGAGAGTGTCTGTGTGTGAGAGAGTGTTTGGGTGTGAGAAGAGTGTTTGTGTATGAGAGTGTGTTTGTGTATGAGAGTGTTTGTGTGTGAGAAGAGTGTTTGTGTATGAGTGTGTTTGTGTATGAGAGTGTGTTTGTGTGTGAGAAAGTGTTTGTGTGTGAGAGAGTGTTTGTGTATGAGAGAGTGTTTGTGTATGAGAGTGTTTGTGTGTGAGAGAGTGTTTGGGTTTGAGAGTGTGTTTGTGTATGAGAGTGTTTGTGTGTGAGAGAGTGTTTGTGTATGAGAGTGTGTTTGTGTGTGAGAGAGTGTTTGTGTGTGAGAGAGTGTTTGTGTGTGAGAGAGTGTTTGTGTGTGAGAGAGTGTTTGTGTGTGAGAAAGTGTTTGTGTGTGAGAGAGTGTTTGTGTGTGAGAGAGTGTTTGTGTGTGAGAGTGTTTGTGTATGAGAGTGTTTGTGTATGAGAGTGTTTGTGTGTGAGAGAGTGTTTGTGTGTGAGAGAGTGTTTGTGTGTGAGAGAGTGTTTGTGTGTCAGAGAGTGTTTGTGTATGAGAGTGTTTGTGTATGAGAGAGTGTCTGTGTGTGAGAGAGTGTTTGGGTGTGAGAGTGTGTTTGTGTATGAGAGAGTGTTTGTGTATGAGAGTGTTTGTGTGTGAGAGAGTGATTGTGTGTCAGAGAGTGTTTGTGTATGAGAGTGTTTGTGTATGAGAGAGTGTCTGTGTGTGAGAGAGTGTTTGGTTGTGAGAGTGTGTTTGTGTATGAGAGTGTTTGTGTGTGAGAGAGTGTTTGTGTGTCAGAGAGTGTTTGTGTGTGAGAGTGTGTTTGTGTGTGAGAAAGTGTTTGTGTGTGAGAGAGTGTTTGTGTATGAGAGAGTGTTTGTGTATGAGAGTGTTTGTGTGTGAGAGAGTGTTTGGGTTTGAGAGTGTGTTTGTGTATGAGAGTGTTTGTGTGTGAGAGAGTGTTTGTGTATGAGAGTGTGTTTGTGTGTGAGAGAGTGTTTGTGTGTGAGAGAGTGTTTGTGTGTGAGAGAGTGTTTGTGTTGGAGAGAGTGTTTGTGTGTGAGAAAGTGTTTGTGTGTGAGAGAGTGTTTGTGTGTGAGAGAGTGTTTGTGTGTGAGAGAGTGTTTGTGTATGAGAGTGTTTGTGTATGAGAGTCTTTGTGTGTGAGAGAGTGTTTGTGTGTGAGATAGTGTTTGTGTGTGAGAGAGTGTTTGTGTATGAGAGTGTTCGTGTATGAGAGTGTTTGTGTGTGAGAGAGTGTTTGTGTGTGAGAGAGTGTTTGTGTGTGAGAGAATGTTTGGGTGTGAGAGTGTTTGTGTATGAGAGTGTTTGTGTATGAGAGTGTTTGTGTGTGAGAGAGTGTTTGTGTGTGAGAGAGTGTTTGTGTGTGAGAGAGTGTTTGTGTGTCAGAGAGTGTTTGTGTATGAGAGTGTTTGTGTATGAGAGAGTGTCTGTGTGTGAGAGAGTGTTTGGGTGTGAGAGTGTGTTTGTGTATGAGAGAGTGTTTGTGTATGAGAGTGTTTGTGTGTGAGAGAGTGATTGTGTGTCAGAGAGTGTTTGTGTATGAGAGTGTTTGTGTATGAGAGAGTGTCTGTGTGTGAGAGAGTGTTTGGTTGAGAGAGTGTGTTTGTGTATGAGAGTGTTTGTGTGTGAGAGAGTGTTTGTGTGTCAGAGAGTGTTTGTGTGTGAGAGTGTGTTTGTGTGTGAGAAAGTGTTTGTGTGTGAGAGAGTGTTTGTGTATGAGAGAGTGTTTGTGTATGAGAGTGTTTGTGTGTGAGAGAGTGTTTGGGTTTGAGAGTGTGTTTGTGTATGAGAGTGTTTGTGTGTGAGAGAGTGTTTGTGTATGAGAGTGTGTTTGTGTGTGAGAGAGTGTTTGTGTGTGAGAGAGTGTTTGTGTGTGAGAGAGTGTTTGTGTTGGAGAGAGTGTTTGTGTGTGAGAAAGTGTTTGTGTGTGAGAGAGTGTTTGTGTGTGAGAGAGTGTTTGTGTGTGAGAGAGTGTTTGTGTATGAGAGTGTTTGTGTATGAGAGTCTTTGTGTGTGAGAGAGTGTTTGTGTGTGAGATAGTGTTTGTGTGTGAGAGAGTGTTTGTGTATGAGAGTGTTCGTGTATGAGAGTGTTTGTGTGTGAGAGAGTGTTTGTGTGTGAGAGAGTGTTTGTGTGTGAGAGAATGTTTGGGTGTGAGAGTGTTTGTGTATGAGAGTGTTTGTGTGTGAGAAAGTGTTTGTGTGTGAGAGAGTGTTTGTGTGTGAGAGAGCATTTGTATGTGAGAGAGTGGTTGTGTGTGAGAGAGTGTTTGTGTGTGAGAGAGTGTTTGTGTGTGAGAGAATGTTTGGGTGTGAGAGTGTTTGTGTATGAGAGTGTATGTGTGTGAGAGAGTGTTTGTGTGTGAGAGAGAGTTTGTGTGAGAGAGTGTTTGTGTGTGAGAGAGCCTTTGTGTGTGAAAGAGTGTTTGTGTGAGAGAGTGTTTGTGTGTGAGAGAGTGTTTGTGTGTGAGAGAGTGTTTGTATGTGAGAGAGTGGTTGTGTGTGAGAGAGTGTTTGTGTGTGAGAGAGTGTTTGTATGTGAGAGAGTGGTTGTGTGTGAGAGAGTGTTTGTGTGTAGAGAGTGTTTGTGTGTGAGAGAGTGTTTGTGTGTGAGAGGGTGTTTGTGTGTGAGTGTGTTTGTGTATGAGAGAGTGTTTGTGTATGAGAAGGTATTTGTGTGTGAGAGAGTGTTTGTGTGTGAGAGAGTGTTTGTGTGTGTGAGAGTGTTTGTGTGTGAGAGTGTGTTTGTGTGTGAGAGAGTGTTTGTGTGTGAGAGTGTTTGAGTGTGAGAGAGTATTTGTATGTGAGAGAGTGTTTGGGTGTGAGAGAGTGTTTGTGAGAGAGGGTGTTTGTGTGTGAGAGAGTGTTTGTATGTGAGAGAGTATTTGTGTGTGAGAGAGTGTTTGGGTGTGAGAGAGTGTTTGTGTGAGAGAGGGTGTTTGTGTGTGAGAGAGTGTTTGTATGTGAGAGAGTATTTGTGTGTGAGAGAGTGTTTGTGTGTGAGAGAGGGTGTTTGTGTGTGACAGAGTGTTTGTGTGTGAGAGAGTATTTGTGTGTGAGAGAGTGTTTGTGTGTGAGAGAGTGTTTGTGTATGAGAGAGTGTTTGTGTATGAGAGTGTTTGTGTGTGAGAGAGTGTTTATGTGTGAAAGAGTGTTTGTGTGTGAGAGTGTGTTTGTGTATGAGAGCGTGTTTGTGTGTGAGAGAGTGTTTGTGTGTGAGAGATTGTTTGGGTGTGAGAGTGTGTTTGTGTATGAGAGTGTTTGTGTGTGAGAGAGTGTTTGTGCGTGAGAGAGTGTTGTGTATCAGAGAGTGTTTGTATGTGAGAGAGTGTTTGTGTCAGAGAGGGTGTTTGTGTGTGAGAGAGTGTTTGTATGTGAGAGAGTATTTGTGTGAGAGAGTGTTTGTGTGTGACAGAGTGTTTGTGTCTAGAGAGTGTTTGTGTGTGAGAGAATGTTTGAGTGTTAGAGAGTGTTTGGGTGTGAGAGTGGATTTGTGTATGAGAGTGTTTGTGTGTGAGAGAGTGTTTGTGTGTGAGAGTGTTTATGTGTGAGAGAGTGTTTGTGTGTGAGAGTGTTTGTGTGTAAGAGAATGTTTGGGTGTGAGAGTGTGTTTGTGTGTGAGAAAGTGTTTGTGTGTGAGAGTGTGTTTGTGTATGAGAGAGTGTTTGTGTGTGAGAAGAGTGTTTGTGTATGAGAGTGTTTGTGTGTAAGAGAATGTTTGGGTGTGAGAGTGTGTTTGTGTATGAGAGTGTTTGTGTGTGAGAGAGCGTTTGTGTGTGAGAGAGTGTTTGTGTGTGAGAAAGTGTTTGTGTGTGAGAGAGTGTTTGGGTGTGAGAATGGGTTTGTGTATGAGAGTGTTTGTGTGTGAGAGAGTGTTTGTGTGTGAGAGAGTGTTTGTGTGTGAGAGAGTGTTTGTGTGTGAGAGAGTGTTCGTGTGTGAGAGAGTGTTTGTGTGTGAGAGAGTGTTTGTGTGTGAGAGTGTGTTTGTGTACGAGAGAGTGTTTGTGTGTGAGAAAGTGTTTGTGTGTGAGAGAGTGTTCGTGTGTGAGAGAGTGTTTGTGTATGAGAGTGTTTGTGTGTAAGAGAATGTTTGGGTGTGAGAGTGTGTTTGTGTGTGAGAAAGTGTTTGTGTGTGAGAGTGTGTTTGTGTATGAGAGAGTGTTTGTGTGTGAGAAGAGTGTTTGTGTATGAGAGTGTTTGTGTGTAAGAGAATGTTTGGGTGTGAGAGTGTGTTTGTGTATGAGAGTGTTTGTGTGTGAGAGAGTGTTTGTGTGTGAGAAAGTGTTTGTGTGAGAGAGTGTTTGTGTGTGAGAAAATGTTTGTGCGTGAGAAAGTGTTTGTGTGTGAGAAGAGTGTTTGTGTATGAGAGTGTGTTTGTGTATGAGAGTGTTTGTGTGTGAGAAGTGTGTTTGTGTATGAGAGTGTTTGTGTATGAGAGTGTTTGTGTGTGAGAGAATGTTTGGGTGTGAGAGAGTGTTTGTGTATGAGAGTGTTTGTGTGTGAGAGAATGTTTGTGTGTGAGAGTGTGTTTGTGTATGAGAGTGTTTGTGTGTGAGAGAGTGTTTGTGTGTGAGAAAGTGTTTGTGTGTGAGAGAGTGTTTGTGTGTGAGAAAGTGTTTGTGCGTGAGAAAGTGTTTGTGTGTGAGAAGAGTGTTTGTGTATGAGAGTGTGTTTGTGTATGAGAGTGTTTGTGTGTGAGAAAGTGTTTGTGTGTGAGAGTGTGTTTGTGTATGAGAGAGTGTTTGTGTGTGAGAAGAGTGTTTGTGTATGAGAGTGTTTGTGTGTAAGAGAATGTTTGGGTGTGAGAGTGTGTTTGTGTATGAGAGTGTTTGTGTGTGAGAGAGTGTTTGTGTGTGAGAAAGTGTTTGCGTGTGAGAGAGTGTTTGTGTGTGAGAAAGTGTTTGTGCGTGAGAAAGTGTTTGTGTGTGAGAAGAGTGTTTGTGTATGAGAGTGTGTTTGTGTATGAGAGTGTTTGTGTGTGAGAAGTGTGTTTGTGTATGAGAGTGTTTGTGTATGAGAGTGTTTGTGTGTGAGAGAATGTTTGGGTGTGAGAGATTGTTTGTGTATGAGAGTGTTTGTGTGTGAGAGAGTGTTTGTGTGTGAGAAGAGTGTTTGTGTATGAGAGTGTTTGTGTATGAGAGTGTTTGTGTGTGAGAGAATGTTTGGGTGTGAGAGAGTGTTTGTGTATGGGAGTGTTTGTGTGTGAGAGAGTGTTTGTGTGTGAGAGAGTGTTTGTGTGTGAGAGAGTGTTTGTGTGTGAGAGAGTGTTTGTCTCTGAGAGAGTGTTTGTGTGTGAGATAGTGTTTGTGTGTGAGAGAGTGTTTGTGTGTGAGAGAGTGTTTGTGTGTGAGAGAGTGTTTGTGTGTGAGAGTGTTTGTGTGTGAGAGAGTGTTTGTGTGTGAGAGAGTGTTTGTGTATGAGAGTGTTTGTGTGTGAGAGTGTTTGTGTGCGAGAGAGTGTTGGTGTGTGAGAGTGTTTGTGTATGAGAGTGTTTGTGTGTGAGAGAATGTTTGGGTGTGAGAGTGTGTTTGTGTATGGGAGTGTTTGTGTGTGAGAGAGTGTTTGTGTGTGAGAGAGTGTTTGTGTGTGAGAGAGTGTTTGTGTGTGAGAGAGTGTTTGTGTGTGAGAGAGTGTTTGTGTGTGAGATAGTGTTTGTGTGTGAGAGAGTGTTTGTGTGTGAGAGAGTGTTTGTGTGTGAGAGAGTGTTTGTGTGTGAGAGTGTTTATGTGTGAGAGAGTGTTTGTGTGTGAGAGTGTTTATGTGTGAGAAAGTGTTTGTGTGTGAGAGTGTGTTTGTGTATGAGAGAGTGTTTGTGTGTGAGAAGAGTGTTTGTGTATGAGAGTGTTTGTGTGTAAGAGAATGTTTGGGTGTGAGAGTGTGTTTGTGTATGAGAGTGTTTGTGTGTGAGAGAGTGTTTGTGTGTGAGAGAGTGTTTGTGTGTGAGAAAGTGTTTGTGTGTGAGAGAGTGTTTGGGTGTGAGAATGGGTTTGTGTATGAGAGTGTTTGTGTGTGAGAGAGTGTTTGTGTGTGAGAGAGTGTTTGTGTGTGAGAGAGTGTTTGGGTGTGAGAGAGTGTTTGTATGTGAGAGAGTATTTGTGTGTGAGAGAGTGTTTGTGTGTGAGAGAGTGTTTGTGTGTAGAGAGTGTTTGTTCGTGAGAGAATGTTTGAGTGTGAGAGAGTGTTTGGGTGTGAGAGTGGGTTTGTGTATGAGAGTGTTTGTGTGTGAGAGAGTGTTTGTGTGTGAGAGAGTGTTTGTGTTTGAGAGAGTGTGTGTGTGAGAGAGTGTTTGTGTGTGAGATAGTGTTTGTGTGTGAGAGAGTGTTTGTGTGTAAGAGAATGTTTGGGTGTGAGAGTGTTTGTGTGTGAGAGAGTGTTTGTGTGTGAGAGAGTGTTTGTGTATGAGAGTGTTTGTGTGTGAGAGAGTGTTTGTGTGTGAGAGAGTGTTTGTGTGTGAGAGTGTGTTTGGGTATGAGAGTGATTGTGTGTGAGAGAGTGTTTGTGTGAGAGAGAGTGTTTGTGTGTGAGAGTGTTTGTGTGTGAGAGAGTGTTTGTGTGAGAGAGAGTGTTGGTGTGTGAGAGTGTTTGTGTGTGAGAAAGTGTTTGTGCGTGAGAAAGTGTTTGTGTGTGAGAGAGTGTTTGTGTATGAGAGTGTTTGTGTGTGAGAGAGTGTTTGTGTGTGAGAGAGTGTTTGTGTGTGAGAGAGTGTTTGTGTATGAGAGAGTGTCTGTGTTTGAGAGAGTGTTTGGGTGTGAGAGTGTGTTTGTGTGTGAGAGTGTTTGTGTGTGAGAGAGTGTTTGTGTGTGAGAGAGTGTTTGTGTGTGAGAGAGTGTTTGTGTGTGAGAGTGTGTTTGTGTGTGAGAAAGTATTTGTGTGTGAGAGAGTGTTTGTGTATGAGAGAGTGTTTGTGTATGAGAGTGTTTGTGTGTGAGAGAGTGTTTGTGTGTCAGAGAGTGTTTGTGTATGAGAGTGTTTGTGTATGAGAGAGTGTCTGTGTGTGAGAGAGTGTTTGGGTGTGAGAAGAGTGTTTGTGTATGAGAGTGTGTTTGTGTATGAGAGTGTTTGTGTGTGAGAAGAGTGTTTGTGTATGAGTGTGTTTGTGTATGAGAGTGTGTTTGTGTGTGAGAAAGTGTTTGTGTGTGAGAGAGTGTTTGTGTATGAGAGAGTGTTTGTGTATGAGAGTGTTTGTGTGTGAGAGAGTGTTTGGGTTTGAGAGTGTGTTTGTGTATGAGAGTGTTTGTGTGTGAGAGAGTGTTTGTGTATGAGAGTGTGTTTGTGTGTGAGAGAGTGTTTGTGTGTGAGAGAGTGTTTGTGTGTGAGAGAGTGTTTGTGTGTGAGAGAGTGTTTGTGTGTGAGAAAGTGTTTGTGTGTGAGAGAGTGTTTGTGTGTGAGAGAGTGTTTGTGTGTGAGAGAGTGTTTGTGTATGAGAGTGTTTGTGTATGAGAGTCTTTGTGTGTGAGAGAGTGTTTGTGTGTGACATAGTGTTTGTGTGTGAGAGAAAGTTTGTGTGTGAGAGTGTTTGTGTATGAGAGTGTTTGTGTGTGAGAGAGTGTTTGTGTGTGAGAGAGTGTTTGTGTGTCAGAGAGTGTTTGTGTATGAGAGTGTTTGTGTATGAGAGAGTGTCTGTGTGTGAGAGAGTGTTTGGGTGTGAGAGTGTGTTTGTGTATGAGAGAGTGTTTGTGTATGAGAGTGTTTGTGTGTGAGAGAGTGATTGTGTGTCAGAGAGTGTTTGTGTATGAGAGTGTTTGTGTATGAGAGAGTGTCTGTGTGTGAGAGAGTGTTTGGTTGTGAGAGTGTGTTTGTGTATGAGAGTGTTTGTGTGTGAGAGAGTGTTTGTGTATGAGAGAGTGTTTGTGTATGAGAGTGTTTGTGTGTGAGAGAGTGTTTGGGTTTGAGAGTGTGTTTGTGTATGAGAGTGTTTGTGTGTGAGAGAGTGTTTATGTATGAGAGTGTGTTTGTGTGCGAGAGAGTGTTTGTGTGTGAGAGAGTGTTTGTGTGTGAGAGAGTGTTTGTGTTGCAGAGAGTGTTTGTGTGTGAGAAAGTGTTTGTGTGTGAGAGAGTGTTTGTGTGTGAGAGAGTGTTTGTGTGTGAGAGAGTGTTTGTGTATGAGAGTGTTTGTGTATGAGAGTCTTTGTGTGTGAGAGAGTGTTTGTGTGTGAGATAGTGTTTGTGTGTGAGAGAGTGTTTGTGTATGAGAGTGTTCGTGTATGAGAGTGTTTGTGTGTGAGAGAGTGTTTGTGTGTGAGAGAGTGTTTGTGTGTGAGAGAATGTTTGGGTGTGAGAGTGTTTGTGTATGAGAGTGTTTGTGTGTGAGAGAGTGTTTGTGTGTGAGAGAGTGTTTGTGTGTGAGAGAACATTTGTATGTGAGAGAGTGGTTGTGTGTGAGTGAGTGTTTGTGTGTGAGAGAGTGTTTGTGTGTGAGAGAATGTTTGGGTGTGAGAGTGTTTGTGTATGAGAGTGTATGTGTGTGAGAGAGTGTTTGTGTGTGAGAGAGTGTTTGTGTGAGAGAGTGTTTGTGTGTGAGAGAGCCTTTGTGTGTGAAAGAGTGTTTGTGTGAGAGAGTGTTTGTGTGTGAGAGAGTGTTTGTGTGTGAGAGAGTGTTTGTATGTGAGAGAGTGTTTGTGTGTGAGAGAGTGTTTGTGTGTGAGAGAGTGTTTGTATGTGAGAGAGTGGTTGTGTGTGAGAGAGTGTTTGTGTGTAGAGAGTGTTTGTGTGTGAGAGAGTGTTTGTGTGTGAGAGAGTGTTTGTGTGTGAGAGAGTGTTTGTATGTGAGAGAGTGTTTGTGTGTGAGAGAGTGTTTGTGTGTGTGAGAGTGTTTGTGTGTGAGAGTGTGTTTGTGTGTGAGAGAGTGTTTGTGTGTGAGAGTGTTTGAGTGTGAGAGAGTATTTGTATGTGAGAGAGTGTTTGGGTGTGAGAGAGTGTTTGTGAGAGAGGGTGTTTGTGTGTGAGAGAGTGTTTGTATGTGAGAGAGTATTTGTGTGTGAGAGAGTGTTTGGGTGTGAGAGAGTGTTTGTGTGAGAGAGGGTGTTTGTGTGTGAGAGAGTGTTTGTATGTGAGAGAGTATTTGTGTGTGAGAGAGTGTTTGTGTGTGAGAGAGGGTGTTTGTGTGTGACAGAGTGTTTGTGTGTGAGAGAGTATTTGTGTGTAAGAGAGTGTTTGTTTGAGAGAGTGTTTGTGTATGAGAGAGTGTTTGTGTATGAGAGTGTTTGTGTGTGAGAGAGTGTTTATGTGTGAAAGAGTGTTTGTGTGTGAGAGTGTGTTTGTGTATGAGAGCGTGTTTGTGTGTGAGAGAGTGTTTGTGTGTGAGAGATTGTTTGGGTGTGAGAGTGTGTTTGTGTATAAGAGTGTTTGTGTGTGAGAGAGTGTTTGTGCGTGAGAGAGTGTTGTGTATCAGAGAGTGTTTGTATGTGAGAGAGTGTTTGTGTCAGAGAGGGTGTTTGTGTGTGAGAGAGTGTTTGTATGTGAGAGAGTATTTGTGTGAGAGAGTGTTTGTGTGTGAGAGAGTGTTTGTGTCTAGAGAGTGTTTGTGTGTGAGAGAATGTTTGAGTGTTAGAGAGTGTTTGGGTGTGAGAGTGGATTTGTGTATGAGAGTGTTTGTGTGTGAGAGAGTGTTTGTGTGTGAGAGAGTGTTTGTGTGTGAGAGAGTGTTTGTGTTTGAGAGAGTGTGTGTGTGAGAGAGTGTTTGTGTGTGAGATAGTGTTTGTGTGTGAGAAATTGTTTGTGTGAGAGAGTGTTTGTGTATGAGAGTGTTTGTGTGTGAGAGAGAGTTTGTGTGTGAGAGAGTGTTTGTGTGTGAGAGAGTGTTTGTGTGTGAGAGTGTGTTTGGGTATGAGAGTGTTTGTGTGTGAGAGAGTGTTTGTGTGAGAGAGAGTGTTTGTGTGTGAGAGTGTTTGTGTGTGAGAGAGTGTTTGTGTGTGAGATAGTGTTTGTGTGTGAGAGAGTGTTTGTGTGTGAGAGAGTGTCTGTGTGTGAGAGAGTGTTTGGGTGTGAGAGTGTGTTTGTGTGTGAGAGTGTTTGTGTGTGAGAGAGTGTTTGTGTGTGAGAGAGTGTTTGTGTGTGAGAGAGTGTTTGTGTGTGAGAGTGTGTTTGTGTGTGAGAAAGTGTTTGTGTGTGAGAGAGTGTTTGTGTATGAGAGAGTGTTTGTGTATGAGAGTGTTTGTGTGTGAGAGAGTGTTTGTGTGTCAGAGAGTGTTTGTGTATGAGAGTGTTTGTGTATGAGAGAGTGTCTGTGTGTGAGAGAGTGTTTGGGTGTGAGAAGAGTGTTTGTGTATGAGAGTGTGTTTGTGTATGAGAGTGTTTGTGTGTGAGAAGAGTGTTTGTGTATGAGAGTGTTTGTGTATGAGAGTGTGTTTGTGTGTGAGAAAGTGTTTGTGTGTGAGAGTGTTTGTGTGTGAGAGAGTGTTTGTGTGTCAGAGAGTGTTTGTGTATGAGAGTGTTTGTGTATGAGAGAGTGTCTGTGTGTGAGAGAGTGTTTGGGTGTGAGAAGAGTGTTTGTGTATGAGAGTGTGTTTGTGTATGAGAGTGTTTGTGTGTGAGAAGAGTGTTTGTGTATGAGTGTGTTTGTGTATGAGAGTGTGTTTGTGTGTGAGAAAGTGTTTGTGTGTGAGAGAGTGTTTGTGTAAGAGAGAGTGTTTGTGTATGAGAGTGTTTGTGTGTGAGAGAGTGTTTGGGTTTGAGAGTGTGTTTGTGTATGAGAGTGTTTGTGTGTGAGAGAGTGTTTGTGTATGAGAGTGTGTTTGTGTGTGAGAGAGTGTTTGTGTGTGAGAGAGTGTTTGTGTGTGAGAGAGTGTTTGTGTGTGAGAGAGTGTTTGTGTGTGAGAAAGTGTTTGTGTGTGAGAGAGTGTTTGTGTGTGAGAGAGTGTTTGTGTGTGAGAGTGTTTGTGTATGAGAGTGTTTGTGTATGAGAGTGTTTGTGTGTGAGAGAGTGTTTGTGTGTGAGAGAGTGTTTGTGTGTGAGAGAGTGTTTGTGTGTCAGAGAGTGTTTGTGTATGAGAGTGTTTGTGTATGAGAGAGTGTCTGTGTGTGAGAGAGTGTTTGGGTGTGAGAGTGTGTTTGTGTATGAGAGTGTTTGTGTGTGAGAGAGTGTTTGTGTGTCAGAGAGTGTTTGTGTGTGAGAGTGTGTTTGTGTGTGAGAAAGTGTTTGTGTGTGAGAGAGTGTTTGTGTATGAGAGAGTGTTTGTGTATGAGAGTGTTTGTGTGTGAGAGAGTGTTTGGGTTTGAGAGTGTGTTTGTGTATGAGAGTGTTTGTGTGTGAGAGAGTGTTTGTGTATGAGAGTGTGTTTGTGTGTGAGAGAGTGTTTGTGTGTGAGAGAGTGTTTGTGTGTGAGAGAGTGTTTGTGTTGGAGAGAGTGTTTGTGTGTGAGAAAGTGTTTGTGTGTGACAGAGTGTTTGTGTGTGAGAGAGTGTTTGTGTGTGAGAGAGTGTTTGTGTATGAGAGTGTTTGTGTATGAGAGTCTTTGTGTGTGAGAGAGTGTTTGTGTGTGAGATAGTGTTTGTGTGTGAGAGAGTGTTTGTGTATGAGAGTGTTCGTGTATGAGAGTGTTTGTGTGTGAGAGAGTGTTTGTGTGTGAGAGAGTGTTTGTGTGTGAGAGAATGTTTGGGTGTGAGAGTGTTTGTGTATGAGAGTGTTTGTGTGTGAGAGAGTGTTTGTGTGTGAGAGAGTGTTTGTGTGTGAGAGAGCATTTGTATGTGAGAGAGTGGTTGTGTGTGAGAGAGTGTTTGTGTGTGAGAGAGTGTTTGTGTGTGAGAGAATGTTTGGGTGTGAGAGTGTTTGTGTATGAGAGTGTATGTGTGTGAGAGAGTGTTTGTGTGTGAGAGAGAGTTTGTGTGAGAGAGTGTTTGTGTGTGAGAGAGCCTTTGTGTGTGAAAGAGTGTTTGTGTGAGAGAGTGTTTGTGTGTGAGAGAGTGTTTGTGTGTGAGAGAGTGTTTGTATGTGAGAGAGTGGTTGTGTGTGAGAGAGTGTTTGTGTGTGAGAGAGTGTTTGTATGTGAGAGAGTGGTTGTGTGTGAGAGAGTGTTTGTGTGTAGAGAGTGTTTGTGTGTGAGAGAGTGTTTGTGTGTGAGAGGGTGTTTGTGTGTGAGTGTGTTTGTGTATGAGAGAGTGTTTGTGTATGAGAAGGTATTTGTGTGTGAGAGAGTGTTTGTGTGTGAGAGAGTGTTTGTGTGTGTGAGAGTGTTTGTGTGTGAGAGTGTGTTTGTGTGTGAGAGAGTGTTTGTGTGTGAGAGTGTTTGAGTGTGAGAGAGTATTTGTATGTGAGAGAGTGTTTGGGTGTGAGAGAGTGTTTGTGAGAGAGGGTGTTTGTGTGTGAGAGAGTGTTTGTATGTGAGAGAGTATTTGTGTGTGAGAGAGTGTTTGGGTGTGAGAGAGTGTTTGTGTGAGAGAGGGTGTTTGTGTGTGAGAGAGTGTTTGTATGTGAGCGAGTATTTGTGTGTGAGAGAGTGTTTGTGTGTGAGAGAGGGTGTTTGTGTGTGACAGAGTGTTTGTGTGTGAGAGAGTATTTGTGTGTGAGAGAGTGTTTGTGTGTGAGAGAGTATTTGTGTGTGAGAGAGTGTTTATGTGTGAAAGAGTGTTTGTGTGTGAGAGTGTGTTTGTGTATGAGAGCGTGTTTGTGTGTGAGAGAGTGTTTGTGTGTGAGAGATTGTTTGGGTGTGAGAGTGTGTTTGTGTATAAGAGTGTTTGTGTGTGAGAGAGTGTTTGTGCGTGAGAGAGTGTTGTGTATCAGAGAGTGTTTGTATGTGAGAGAGTGTTTGTGTCAGAGAGGGTGTTTGTGTGTGAGAGAGTGTTTGTATGTGAGAGAGTATTTGTGTGAGAGAGTGTTTGTGTGTGAGAGAGTGTTTGTGTCTAGAGAGTGTTTGTGTGTGAGAGAATGTTTGAGTGTTAGAGAGTGTTTGGGTGTGAGAGTGGATTTGTGTATGAGAGTGTTTGTGTGTGAGAGAGTGTTTGTGTGTGAGAGAGTGTTTGTGTGTGAGAGAGTGTTTGTGTTTGAGAGAGTGTGTGTGTGAGAGAGTGTTTGTGTGTGAGATAGTGTTTGTGTGTGAGAAATTGTTTGTGTGAGAGAGTGTTTGTGTATGAGAGTGTTTGTGTGTGAGAGAGAGTTTGTGTGTGAGAGAGTGTTTGTGTGTGAGAGAGTGTTTGTGTGTGAGAGTGTGTTTGGGTATGAGAGTGTTTGTGTGTGAGAGAGTGTTTGTGTGAGAGAGAGTGTTTGTGTGTGAGAGTGTTTGTGTGTGAGAGAGTGTTTGTGTGTGAGATAGTGTTTGTGTGTGAGAGAGTGTTTGTGTGTGAGAGAGTGTCTGTGTGTGAGAGAGTGTTTGGGTGTGAGAGTGTGTTTGTGTGTGAGAGTGTTTGTGTGTGAGAGAGTGTTTGTGTGTGAGAGAGTGTTTGTGTGTGAGAGAGTGTTTGTGTGTGAGAGAGTGTTTGTGTATGAGAGAGTGTTTGTGTATGAGAGTTTTTGTGTGTGAGAGAGTGTTTGGGTTTGAGAGTGTGTTTGTGTATGAGAGTATTTGTGTGTGAGAGAGTGTTTGTGTATGAGAGTGTGTTTGTGTGTGAGAGAGTGTTTGTGTGTGAGAGAGTGTTTGTGTGTGAGAGAGTGTTTGTGTTGGAGAGAGTGTTTGTGTGTGAGAAAGTGTTTGTGTGTGAGAGAGTGTTTGTGTGTGAGAGAGTGTTTGTGTGTGAGAGAGTGTTTGTGTATGAGAGTGTTTGTGTATGAGAGTCTTTGTGTGTGAGAGAGTGTTTGTGTGTGAGATAGTGTTTGTGTGTGAGAGAGTGTTTGTGTATGAGAGTGTTCGTGTATGAGAGTGTTTGTGTGTGAGAGAGTGTTTGTGTGTGAGAGAATGTTTGGGTGTGAGAGTGTTTGTGTATGAGAGTGTTTGTGTGTGAGAGAGTGTTTGTGTGTGAGAGAGTGTTTGTGTGTGAGAGAGCATTTGTATGTGAGAGAGTGGTTGTGTGTGAGAGAGTGTTTGTGTGTGAGAGAGTGTTTGTGTGTGAGAGAATGTTTGGGTGTGAGAGTGTTTGTGTATGAGAGTGTATGTGTGTGAGAGAGTGTTTGTGTGTGAGAGAGTGTTTGTGTGAGAGAGTGTTTGTGTGTGAGAGAGCCTTTGTGTGTGAAAGAGTGTTTGTGTGAGAGAGTGTTTGTGTGTGAGAGAGTGTTTGTGTGTGAGAGATTGTTTGTATGTGAGAGAGTGTTTGTGTATGAGAGAGTGTTTGTGTGTGAGAGAGTGTTTGTATGTGAGAGAGTGGTTGTGTGTGAGAGAGTGTTTGTGTGTAGAGAGTGTTTGTGTGTGAGAGAGTGTTTGTGTGTGAGAGGGTGTTTGTGTATGAGAAGGTATTTGTGTGTGAGAGAGTGTTTGTGTGTGAGAGAGTGTTTGTGTGTGTGAGAGTGTTTGTGTGTGAGAGTGTGTTTGTGTGTGAGAGAGTGTTTGTGTGTGAGAGTGTTTGAGTGTGAGAGAGTATTTGTATGTGAGAGAGTGTTTGGGTGTGAGAGAGTGTTTGTGAGAGAGGGTGTTTGTGTGTGAGAGAGTGTTTGTATGTGAGAGAGTATTTGTGTGTGAGAGAGTGTTTGGGTGTGAGAGAGTGTTTGTGTGAGAGAGGGTGTTTGTGTGTGAGAGAGTGTTTGTATGTGAGAGAGTATTTGTGTGTGAGAGAGTGTTTGTGTGTGAGAGAGGGTGTTTGTGTGTGACAGAGTGTTTGTGTGTGAGAGAGTATTTGTGTGTGAGAGAGTGTTTGTGTGTGAGAGAGTGTTTGTGTATGAGAGAGTGTTTGTGTATGAGAGTGTTTGTGTGTGAGAGAGTGTTTATGTGTGAAAGAGTGTTTGTGTGTGAGAGTGTGTTTGTGTATGAGAGCGTGTTTGTGTGTGAGAGAGTGTTTGTGTGTGAGAGATTGTTTGGGTGTGAGAGTGTGTTTGTGTATGAGAGTGTTTGTGTGTGAGAGAGTGTTTGTGCGTGAGAGAGTGTTGTGTATCAGAGAGTGTTTGTATGTGAGAGAGTGTTTGTGTCAGAGAGGGTGTTTGTGTGTGAGAGAGTGTTTGTATGTGAGAGAGTATTTGTGTGAGAGAGTGTTTGTGTGTGACAGAGTGTTTGTGTCTAGAGAGTGTTTGTGTGTGAGAGAATGTTTGAGTGTTAGAGAGTGTTTGGGTGTGAGAGTGGATTTGTGTATGAGAGTGTTTGTGTGTGAGAGAGTGTTTGTGTGTGAGAGAGTGTTTGTGTGTGAGAGAGTGTTTGTGTTTGAGAGAGTGTGTGTGTGAGAGAGTGTTTGTGTGTGAGATAGTGTTTGTGTGTGAGAAATTGTTTGTGTGAGAGAGTGTTTGTGTATGAGAGTGTTTGTGTGTGAGAGAGAGTTTGTGTGTGAGAGAGTGTTTGTGTGTGAGAGAGTGTTTGTGTGTGAGAGTGTGTTTGGGTATGAGAGTGTTTGTGTGTGAGAGAGTGTTTGTGTGAGAGAGAGTGTTTGTGTGTGAGAGTGTTTGTGTGTGAGAGAGTGTTTGTGTGTGAGATAGTGTTTGTGTGTGAGAGAGTGTTTGTGTGTGAGAGAGTGTCTGTGTGTGAGAGAGTGTTTGGGTGTGAGAGTGTGTTTGTGTGTGAGAGTGTTTGTGTGTGAGAGAGTGTTTGTGTGTGAGAGAGTGTTTGTGTGTGAGAGAGTGTTTGTGTGTGAGAGTGTGTTTGTGTGTGAGAAAGTGTTTGTGTGTGAGAGAGTGTTTGTGTATGAGAGAGTGTTTGTGTATGAGAGTGTTTGTGTGTGAGAGAGTGTTTGTGTGTCAGAGAGTGTTTGTGTATGAGAGTGTTTGTGTATGAGAGAGTGTCTGTGTGTGAGAGAGTGTTTGGGTGTGAGAAGAGTGTTTGTGTATGAGAGTGTGTTTGTGTATGAGAGTGTTTGTGTGTGAGAAGAGTGTTTGTGTATGAGAGTGTTTGTGTATGAGAGTGTGTTTGTGTGTGAGAAAGTGTTTGTGTGTGAGAGAGTGTTTGTGTATGAGAGAGTGTTTGTGTATGAGAGTGTTTGTGTGTGAGAGAGTGTTTGGGTTTGAGAGTGTGTTTGTGTATGAGAGTGTTTGTGTGTGAGATAGTGTTTGTGTATGAGAGTGTGTTTGTGTGTGAGAGAGTGTTTGTGTGTGAGAGAGTGTTTGTGTGTGAGAGAGTGTTTGTGTGTGAGAGAGTGTTTGTGTGTGAGAAAGTGTTTGTGTGTGAGAGAGTGTTTTACTGTGAGAGAGTGTTTGTGTGTGAGAGAGTGTTTGTGTATGAGAGTGTTTGTGTATGAGAGTGTTTGTGTGTGAGAGAGTGTTTGTGTGTGAGATAGTGTTTGTGTGTGAGAGAAAGTTTGTGTGTGAGAGTGTTTGTGTATGAGAGTGTTTGTGTTTGAGAGAGTGTTTGTGTGTGAGAGAGTGTTTGTGTGTGAGAGAGTGTTTGTGTGTCAGAGAGTGTTTGTGTATGAGAGTGTTTGTGTATGAGAGAGTGTCTGTGTGTGAGAGAGTGTTTGGGTGTGAGAGTGTGTTTGTGTATGAGAGAGTGTTTGTGTATGAGATTGTTTGTGTGTGAGAGAGTGATTGTGTGTCAGAGAGTGTTTGTGTATGAGAGTGTTTGTGTATGAGAGAGTGTCTGTGTGTGAGAGAGTGTTTGGTTGTGAGAGTGTGTTTGTGTATGAGAGTGTTTGTGTGTGAGAGAGTGTTTGTGTGTGAGAGAGTGTTTGTGTATGAGAGAGTGTTTGTGTATGAGAGTGTTTGTGTGTGAGAGAGTGTTTGGGTTTGAGAGTGTGTTTGTGTATGAGAGTGTTTGTGTGTGAGAGAGTGTTTGTGTATGAGAGTGTGTTTGTGTGTGAGAGAGTGTTTGTGTGTGAGAGAGTGTTTGTGTGTGAGAGAGTGTTTGTGTGTGAGAGAGTGTTTGTGTGTGAGAAAGTGTTTGTGTGTGAGAGAGTGTTTGTGTATGAGAGAGTGTTTGTGTGTGAGAGAGTGTTTGTGTATGAGAGTGTTTGTGTATGAGAGTCTTTGTGTGTGAGAGAGTGTTTGTGTGTGAGATAGTGTTTGTGTGTGAGAGAAAGTTTGTGTGTGAGAGTGTTTGTGTATGAGAGTGTTTGTGTGTGAGAGAGTGTTTGTGTGTGAGAGAGTGTTTGTGTGTGAGAGAGCATTTGTATGTGAGAGAGTGGTTGTGTGTGAGAGAGTGTTTGTGTGTGAGAGAGTGTTTGTGTGTGAGAGAATGTTTGGGTGTGAGAGTGTTTGTGTATGAGAGTGTATGTGTGTGAGAGAGTGTTTGTGTGTGAGAGAGTGTTTGTGTGAGAGAGTGTTTGTGTGTGAGAGAGCCTTTGTGTGTGAAAGAGTGTTTGTGTGAGAGAGTGTTTGTGTGTGAGAGAGTGTTTGTGTGTGAGAGAGTGTTTGTATGTGAGAGAGTGTTTGTGTGTGAGAGAGTGTTTATGTGTGAGAGAGTGTTTGTATGTGAGAGAGTGGTTGTGTGTGAGAGAGTGTTTGTGTGTAGAGAGTGTTTGTGTGTGAGAGAGTGTTTGTGTGTGAGAGGGTGTTTGTGTGTGAGTGTGTTTGTGTATGAGAGAGTGTTTGTGTATGAGAAGGTATTTGTGTGTGAGAGAGTGTTTGTGTGTGAGAGAGTGTTTGTGTGTGTGAGAGTGTTTGTGTGTGAGAGTGTGTTTGTGTGTGAGAGAGTGTTTGTGTGTGAGAGTGTTTGAGTGTGAGAGAGTATTTGTGTGTGAGAGAGTGTTTGGGTGTGAGAGAGTGTTTGTGAGAGAGAGGGTGTTTGTGTGTGAGAGAGTGTTTGTATGTGAGAGAGTATTTGTGTGTGAGAGAGTGTTTGTGTGTGAGAGAGTGTTTGGGTGTGAGAGAGTGTTTGTGTGAGAGAGGGTGTTTGTGTGTGAGAGAGTGTTTGTATGTGAGAGAGTATTTGTGTGTGAGAGAGTGTTTGTGTGTGAGAGAGGGTGTTTGTGTGTGACAGAGTGTTTGTGTGTGAGAGAGTATTTGTGTGTGAGAGAGTGTTTGTGTGTGAGAGAGTGTTTGTGTATGAGAGAGTGTTTGTGTATGAGAGTGTTTGTGTGTGAGAGAGTGTTTATGTGTGAAAGAGTGTTTGTGTGTGTGAGTGTGTTTGTGTATGAGAGCGTGTTTGTGTGTGAGAGAGTGTTTGTGTGTGAGAGATTGTTTGGGTGTGAGAGTGTGTTTGTGTATGAGAGTGTTTGTGCGTGAGAGAGTGTTGTGTATCAGAGAGTGTTTGTATGTGAGAGAGTGTTTGTGTCAGAGAGGGTGTTTGTGTGTGAAAGAGTGTTTGTATGTGAGAGAGTATTTGTGTGAGTGAGTGTTTGTGTGTGAGAGAGTGTTTGTGTCTAGAGAGTGTTTGTGTGTGAGAGAATGTTTGAGTGTTAGAGAGTGTTTGGGTGTGAGAGTGGATTTGTGTATGAGAGTGTTTGTGTGTGAGAGAGTGTTTGTGTGTGAGAGAGTGTTTGTGTGTGAGAGAGTGTTTGTGTTTGAGAGAGTGTGTGTGTGAGAGAGTGTTTGTGTGTGAGATAGTGTTTGTGTGTGAGAAATTGTTTGTGTGAGAGAGTGTTTGTGTATGAGAGTGTTTGTGTGTGAGAGAGAGTTTGTGTGTGAGAGAGTGTTTGTGTGTGAGAGAGTGTTTGTGTGTGAGAGTGTGTTTGGGTATGAGAGTGTTTGTGTGTGAGAGAGTGTTTGTGTGAGAGAGAGTGTTTGTGTGTGAGAGTGTTTGTGTGTGAGAGAGTGTTTGTGTGTGAGATAGTGTTTGTGTGTGAGAGAGTGTTTGTGTGTGAGAGAGTGTTTGTGTGTGAGAGAGTGTTTGTGTGTGAGAGTGTTTGTGTGTGAGAGAGTGTTTGTGAATGAGAGTGTTTGTGTGTGAGAGAGTGTTTGTGTGTGAGAGTGTTTGTGTATGAGAGAGTGTTTATGTGTGAGAGAGTGTTTGTGTATGAGAATGTTTGTGTGTGAGAGATTGTTTGTGTGCGAGTAAGTGTTTGTGTGTGAGAGAGTGTTTGTATGTGAGAGAGTGTTTGAGTGTGAGAGAGTTTTTGTGTGTGAGAGAGTGTTTGTATGTGAGAGAGTGTTTGTGTGTGAGAGAGTATTTGTGTGTAGAGAGTGTTTGTGTGTGAGAGAGTGTTTGTGTGTGAGAGGGTGTTTGTGTGTGAGTGTCTTTGTGTGTGTGAGAGTGTTTGTGTGTGAGATGGTGTTTGTGTGTGAGAGTGTGTTTGTGTGTGAGAGAGTGTTTGTGTGTGAGAGAGTGTTTGTGTGTGAGAGTGTGTTTGTGTGTGAGAGAGTGTTTGTGTGTGAGAGAGTGTTTGTGTGTGAGAGTGTGTTTGTGTGTGTGAGAGTGTTTGTGTGTGAGAGGGTGTTTGTGTGTGAGAGTGTGTTTGTGTGTGAGAGAGTGTTTGTGTGTGAGAGAGTGTTTGTATGTGTGAGAGTGTTTGTGTGTGAGAGTGTGTTTGTGTGTGTGAGGGTGCTTGTGTGTGAGAGTGTGTTTGTGTGTGAGAGAGTGTTTGTGTGTGAGAGAGTGTTTGTGTGTGAGAGAGTGTTTGTGTGTGAGAGAGTGTTCGTGTGTGAGAGTGTTTGTGTGTGAGAGAGTATTTGTGTGTGAGAGAGTGTTTGGGTGTGAGAGAGTGTTTGTGTATGAGAGAGTGTTTGTGTGTGAGAGAGTGTTTGTGTGTGAGAGAGTGTTTGGGTGTGAGAGAGTATTTGTGTGTGAGAGAGTGTTTGTGTGTGAGAGAGTGTTTGTGTGTGAGAGACTGTTTGTGTATGAGAGAGTGTTTGTATATTAGAGTGTTTGTGTGTGAGAGATTGTTTGTGTGTGAGAGTGTGTTTGTGTATGAGAGCGTGTTTGTGTATGAGAGAGTGTTTGTGTGTGAGAGATTGTTTGGGTGTGAGAGAGTGTTTGTATGTGAGAGAGTATTTGTGTGTGAGAGAGTGTTTGTGTGTGAGAGAGTGTTTGTGTGTAGAGAGTGTTTGTTCGTGAGAGAATGTTTGAGTGTGAGAGAGTGTTTGGGTGTGAGAGTGGGTTTGTGTATGAGAGTGTTTGTGTGTGAGAGAGTGTTTGTGTGTGAGAGAGTGTTTGTGTGTGAGAGAGTGTTTGTGTTTGAGAGAGTGTGTGTGTGAGAGAGTGTTTGTGTGTGAGATAGTGTTTTTGTGTGAGAAAGTGTTTGTGTGTGAGAGAATGTTTGGGTGTGAGAGTGTTTGTGTGTGAGAGAGTGTTTGTGTGTGAGAGAGTGTTTGTGTATGAGAGTGTTTGTGTGTGAGAGAGTGTTTGTGTGTGAGAGAGTGTTTGTGTGTGAGAAAGTGTTTGTGTGTGTGAGTGTGTTTGGGTATGAGAGTGTTTGTGTGTGAGAGAGTGTTTGTGTGAGAGAGAGTGTTTGTGTCTGAGAGTGTTTGTGTGTGAGAGAGTGTTTGTGTGAGAGAGAGTGTTTGTGTGTGAGAGTGTTTGTGTGTGAGAAAATGTTTGTGCGTGAGAAAGTGTTTGTGTGTGAGAGTGTTTGTGTGTGAGAGAGTGTTTGTGTGTGAGAGAGTGTTTGTGTGTGAGAGAGTGTTTGTGTGTGAGAGAGTGTTTGTGTATGAGAGAGTGTCTGTGTGTGAGAGAGTGTTTGGGTGTGAGAGTGTGTTTGTGTGTGAGAGTGTTTGTGTGTGAGAGAGTGTTTGTGTGTGAGAGAGTGTTTGTGTATGAGAGTGTTTGTGTGTGAGAGAGTGTTTGGGTTTGAGAGTGTGTTTGTGTATGAGAGTGTTTGTGTGTGAGAGAGTGTTTGTGTGTCAGAGAGTGTTTGTGTATGAGAGTGTTTGTGTATGAGAGAGTGTCTGTGTGTGAGATAGTGTTTTGGTGTGAGAGTGTGTTTGTGTATGAGAGTGTTTGTGTGTGAGAGAGTGTTTGTGTGTCAGAGAGTGTTTGTGTGTGAGAGAGTGTTTGTGTGTGAGAGTGTGTTTGTGTGTGAGAAAGTGTTTGTGTGTGAGAGAGTGTTTGTGTATGAGAGAGTGTTTGTGTATGAGAGTGTGTTTGTGTGTGAGAGAGTGTTTGTGTGTGAGAGAGTGTTTGTGTGTGAGAGAGTGTTTGTGTGTGAGAGAGTGTTTGTGTGTGAGAAAGTGTTTGTGTGTGAGAGAGTGTTTGTGTGTGAGAGAGTGTTTGTGTGTGAGAGAGTGTTTGTGTATGAGAGTGTTTGTGTATGAGAGTCTTTGTGTGTGAGAGAGTGTTTGTGTGTGAGATAGTGTTTGTGTGTGAGAGAAAGTTTGTGTGTGACAGTGTTTGCGTATGAGAGTGTTTGTGTGTGAGAGAGTGTTTGTGTGTGAGAGAGTGTTTGTGTATGAGAGTGTTTGTGTGTGAGAGAGTGTTTGGGTTTGAGAGTGTGTTTGTGTATGAGAGTGTTTGTGTGTGAGAGAGTGTTTGTGTATGAGAGTGTGTTTGTGTGTGAGAGAGTGTTTGTGTGTGAGAGAGTGTTTGTGTGTGAGAGAGTGTTTGTGTGTGAGAGAGTGTTTGTGTGTGAGAAAGTGTTTGTGTGTGAGAGAGTGTTTGTGTGTGAGAGAGTGTTTGTGTGTGAGAGTGTGTTTGTGTATGAGAGTGTTTGTGTATGAGAGTCTTTGTGTGTGAGAGAGTGTTTGTGTGTGAGATAGTGTTTGTGTGTGAGAGAAAGTTTGTGTGTGAGAGTGTTTGTGTATGAGAGTGTTTGTGTGTGAGAGAGTGTTTGTGTGTGAGAGAGTGTTTGTGTGTGAGAGAGCATTTGTATGTGAGAGAGTGGTTGTGTGTGAGAGAGTGTTTGTGTGTGAGAGAGTGTTTGTGTGTGAGAGAATGTTTGGGTGTGAGAGTGTTTGTGTATGAGAGTGTATGTGTGTGAGAGAGTGTTTGTGTGTGAGAGAGTGTTTGTGTGAGAGAGTGTTTGTGTGTGAGAGAGCCTTTGTGTGTGAAAGAGTGTTTGTGTGAGAGAGTGTTTGTGTGTGAGAGAGTGTTTGTGTGTGAGAGAGTGTTTGTATGTGAGAGAGTGTTTGTGTGTGAGAGAGTGTTTGTGTGTGAGAGAGTGTTTGTATGTGAGAGAGTGGTTGTGTGTGAGAGAGTGTTTGTGTGTAGAGAGTGTTTGTGTGTGAGAGAGTGTTTGTGTGTGAGAGGGTGTTTGTGTGTGAGTGTGTTTGTGTATGAGAGAGTGTTTGTGTATGAGAAGGTATTTGTGTGTGAGAGAGTGTTTGTGTGTGAGAGAGTGTTTGTGTGTGTGAGATTGTTTGTGTGTGAGAGTGTGTTTGTGTGTGAGAGAGTGTTTGTGTGTGAGAGTGTTTGAGTGTGAGAGAGTATTTGTGTGTGAGAGAGTGTTTGGGAGTGAGAGAGTGTTTGTTAGAGAGAGGGTGTTTGTGTGTGAGAGAGTGTTTGTATGTGAGAGAGTATTTGTGTGTGAGAGAGTGTTTGTGTGTGAGAGAGTGTTTGGGTGTGAGAGAGTGTTTGTGTGAGAGAGGGTGTTTGTGTGTGAGAGAGTGTTTGTATGTGAGAGAGTATTTGTGTGTGAGAGAGTGTTTGTGTGTGAGAGAGGGTGTTTGTGTGTGACAGAGTGTTTGTGTGTGAGAGAGTATTTGTGTGTGAGAGAGTGTTTGTGTGTGAGAGAGTGTTTGTGTATGAGAGAGTGTTTGTGTATGAGAGTGTTTGTGTGTGAGAGAGTGTTTATGTGTGAAAGAGTGTTTGTGTGTGTGAGTGTGTTTGTGTATGAGAGCGTGTTTGTGTGTGAGAGAGTGTTTGTGTGTGAGAGATTGTTTGGGTGTGAGAGTGTGTTTGTGTATGAGAGTGTTTGTGTGTGAGAGAGTGTTTGTGCGTGAGAGAGTGTTGTGTATCAGAGAGTGTTTGTATGTGAGAGAGTGTTTGTGTCAGAGAGGGTGTTTGTGTGTGAGAGAGTGTTTGTATGTGAGAGAGTATTTGTGTGAGAGAGTGTTTGTGTGTGAGAGAGTGTTTGTGTCTAGAGAGTGTTTGTGTGTGAGAGAATGTTTGAGTGTTAGAGAGTGTTTGGGTGTGAGAGTGGATTTGTGTATGAGAGTGTTTGTGTGTGAGAGAGTGTTTGTGTGTGAGAGAGTGTTTGTGTGTGAGAGAGTGTTTGTGTTTGAGAGAGTGTGTGTGTGAGAGAGTGTTTGTGTGTGAGATAGTGTTTGTGTGTGAGAAATTGTTTGTGTGAGAGAGTGTTTGTGTATGAGAGTGTTTGTGTGTGAGAGAGAGTTTGTGTGTGAGAGAGTGTTTGTGTGTGAGAGAGTGTTTGTGTGTGAGAGTGTGTTTGGGTATGAGAGTGTTTGTGTGTGAGAGAGTGTTTGTGTGAGAGAGAGTGTTTGTGTGTGAGAGTGTTTGTGTGTGAGAGAGTGTTTGTGTGTGAGATAGTGTTTGTGTGTGAGAGAGTGTTTGTGTGTGAGAGAGTGTTTGTGTGTGAGAGAGTGTTTGTGTGTGAGAGTGTTTGTGTGTGAGAGAGTGTTTGTGAATGAGAGTGTTTGTGTGTGAGAGAGTGTTTGTGTGTGAGAGTGTTTGTGTATGAGAGAGTGTTTATGTGTGAGAGAGTGTTTGTGTATGAGAATGTTTGTGTGTGAGAGATTGTTTGTGTGCGAGTAAGTGTTTGTGTGTGAGAGAGTGTTTGTATGTGAGAGAGTGTTTGAGTGTGAGAGAGTTTTTGTGTGTGAGAGAGTGTTTGTATGTGAGAGAGTGTTTGTGTGTGAGAGAGTATATGTGTGTAGAGAGTGTTTGTGTGTGAGAGAGTGTTTGTGTGTGAGAGGGTGTTTGTGTGTGAGTGTCTTTGTGTGTGTGAGAGTGTTTGTGTGTGAGATGGTGTTTGTGTGTGAGAGTGTGTTTGTGTGTGAGAGAGTGTTTGTGTGTGAGAGAGTGTTTGTGTGTGAGAGTGTGTTTGTGTGTGAGAGAGTGTTTGTGTGTGAGAGAGTGTTTGTGTGTGAGAGTGTGTTTGTGTGTGTGAGAGTGTTTGTGTGTGAGAGGGTGTTTGTGTGTGAGAGTGTGTTTGTGTGTGAGAGAGTGTTTGTGTGTGAGAGAGTGTTTGTATGTGTGAGAGTGTTTGTGTGTGAGAGTGTGTTTGTGTGTGTGAGGGTGCTTGTGTGTGAGAGTGTTTGGGTGTGAGAGAGTGTTTGTGTGAGAGAGGGTGTTTTTGTGTGAGAGAGTGTTTGTATGTGAGAGAGTATTTGTGTGTGAGAGAGTGTTTGTGTGTGAGAGAGGGTGTTTGTGTGTGACAGAGTGTTTGTGTGTGAGAGAGTATTTGTGTGTGAGAGAGTGTTTGTGTGTGAGAGAGTGTTTGTGTATGAGAGAGTGTTTGTGTATGAGAGTGTTTGTGTGTGAGAGAGTGTTTATGTGTGAAAGAGTGTTTGTGTGTGTGAGTGTGTTTGTGTATGAGAGCGTGTTTGTGTGTGAGAGAGTGTTTGTGTGTGAGAGATTGTTTGGGTGTGAGAGTGTGTTTGTGTATGAGAGTGTTTGTGCGTGAGAGAGTGTTGTGTATCAGAGAGTGTTTGTATGTGAGAGAGTGTTTGTGTCAGAGAGGGTGTTTGTGTGTGAAAGAGTGTTTGTATGTGAGAGAGTATTTGTGTGAGTGAGTGTTTGTGTGTGAGAGAGTGTTTGTGTCTAGAGAGTGTTTGTGTGTGAGAGAATGTTTGAGTGTTAGAGAGTGTTTGGGTGTGAGAGTGGAATTGTGTATGAGAGTGTTTGTGTGTGAGAGAGTGTTTGTGTGTGAGAGAGTGTTTGTGTGTGAGAGAGTGTTTGTGTTTGAGAGAGTGTGTGTGTGAGAGAGTGTTTGTGTGTGAGATAGTGTTTGTGTGTGAGAAATTGTTTGTGTGAGAGAGTGTTTGTGTATGAGAGTGTTTGTGTGTGAGAGAGAGTTTGTGTGTGAGAGAGTGTTTGTGTGTGAGTGAGTGTTTGTGTGTGAGAGTGTGTTTGGGTATGAGAGTGTTTGTGTGTGAGAGAGTGTTTGTGTGAGAGAGAGTGTTTGTGTGTGAGAGTGTTTGTGTGTGAGAGAGTGTTTGTGTGTGAGATAGTGTTTGTGTGTGAGAGAGTGTTTGTGTGTGAGAGAGTGTTTGTGTGTGAGAGAGTGTTTGTGTGTGAGAGTGTTTGTGTGTGAGAGAGTGTTTGTGAATGAGAGTGTTTGTGTGTGAGAGAGTGTTTGTGTGTGAGAGTGTTTGTGTATGAGAGAGTGTTTATGTGTGAGAGAGTGTTTGTGTATGAGAATGTTTGTGTGTGAGAGATTGTTTGTGTGCGAGTAAGTGTTTGTGTGTGAGAGAGTGTTTGTATGTGAGAGAGTGTTTGAGTGTGAGAGAGTTTTTGTGTGTGAGAGAGTGTTTGTATGTGAGAGAGTGTTTGTGTGTGAGAGAGTATTTGTGTGTAGAGAGTGTTTGTGTGTGAGAGAGTGTTTGTGTGTGAGAGGGTGTTTGTGTGTGAGTGTCTTTGTGTGTGTGAGAGTGTTTGTGTGTGAGATGGTGTTTGTGTGTGAGAGTGTGTTTGTGTGTGAGAGAGTGTTTGTGTGTGAGAGAGTGTTTGTGTGTGAGAGTGTGTTTGTGTGTGAGAGAGTGTTTGTGTGTGAGAGAGTGTTTGTGTGTGAGAGTGTGTTTGTGTGTGTGAGAGTGTTTGTGTGTGAGAGGGTGTTTGTGTGTGAGAGTGTGTTTGTGTGTGAGAGAGTGTTTGTGTGTGAGAGAGTGTTTGTATGTGTGAGAGTGTTTGTGTGTGAGAGTGTGTTTGTGTGTGTGAGGGTGCTTGTGTGTGAGAGTGTGTTGTGTGTGAGAGAGTGTTTGTGTGTGAGAGAGTGTTTGTGTGTGAGAGAGTGTTTGTGTGTGAGAGAGTGTTCGTGTGTGAGAGTGTTTGTGTGTGAGAGAGTATTTGTGTGTGAGAGAGTGTTTGGGTGTGAGAGAGTGTTTGTGTATGAGAGAGTGTTTGTGTGTGAGAGAGTGTTTGTGTGTGAGAGAGTGTTTGGGTGTGAGAGAGTATTTGTGTGTGAGAGAGTGTTTGTGTGTGAGAGAGTGTTTGTGTGTGAGAGACTGTTTGTGTATGAGAGAGTGTTTGTATATTAGAGTGTTTGTGTGTGAGAGATTGTTTGTGTGTGAGAGTGTGTTTGTGTATGAGAGCGTGTTTGTGTATGAGAGAGTGTTTGTGTGTGAGAGATTGTTTGGGTGTGAGAGAGTGTTTGTATGTGAGAGAGTATTTGTGTGTGAGAGAGTGTTTGTGTGTGAGAGAGTGTTTGTGTGTAGAGAGTGTTTGTTCGTGAGAGAATGTTTGAGTGTGAGAGAGTGTTTGGGTGTGAGAGTGGGTTTGTGTATGAGAGTGTTTGTGTGTGAGAGAGTGTTTGTGTGTGAGAGAGTGTTTGTGTGTGAGAGAGTGTTTGTGTTTGAGAGAGTGTGTGTGTGAGAGAGTGTTTGTGTGTGAGATAGTGTTTTTGTGTGAGAAAGTGTTTGTGTGTGAGAGAATGTTTGGGTGTGAGAGTGTTTGTGTGTGAGAGAGTGTTTGTGTGTGAGAGAGTGTTTGTGTATGAGAGTGTTTGTGTGTGAGAGAGTGTTTGTGTGTGAGAGAGTGTTTGTGTGTGAGAAAGTGTTTGTGTGTGTGAGTGTGTTTGGGTATGAGAGTGTTTGTGTGTGAGAGAGTGTTTGTGTGAGAGAGAGTGTTTGTGTCTGAGAGTGTTTGTGTGTGAGAGAGTGTTTGTGTGAGAGAGAGTGTTTGTGTGTGAGAGTGTTTGTGTGTGAGAAAATGTTTGTGCGTGAGAAAGTGTTTGTGTGTGAGAGTGTTTGTGTGTGAGAGAGTGTTTGTGTGTGAGAGAGTGTTTGTGTGTGAGAGAGTGTTTGTGTGTGAGAGAGTGTTTGTGTATGAGAGAGTGTCTGTGTGTGAGAGAGTGTTTGGGTGTGAGAGTGTGTTTGTGTGTGAGAGTGTTTGTGTGTGAGAGAGTGTTTGTGTGTGAGAGAGTGTTTGTGTATGAGAGTGTTTGTGTGTGAGAGAGTGTTTGGGTTTGAGAGTGTGTTTGTGTATGAGAGTGTTTGTGTGTGAGAGAGTGTTTGTGTGTCAGAGAGTGTTTGTGTATGAGAGTGTTTGTGTATGAGAGAGTGTCTGTGTGTGAGATAGTGTTTTGGTGTGAGAGTGTGTTTGTGTATGAGAGTGTTTGTGTGTGAGAGAGTGTTTGTGTGTCAGAGAGTGTTTGTGTGTGAGAGAGTGTTTGTGTGTGAGAGTGTGTTTGTGTGTGAGAAAGTGTTTGTGTGTGAGAGAGTGTTTGTGTATGAGAGAGTGTTTGTGTATGAGAGTGTGTTTGTGTGTGAGAGAGTGTTTGTGTGTGAGAGAGTGTTTGTGTGTGAGAGAGTGTTTGTGTGTGAGAGAGTGTTTGTGTGTGAGAAAGTGTTTGTGTGTGAGAGAGTGTTTGTGTGTGAGAGAGTGTTTGTGTGTGAGAGAGTGTTTGTGTATGAGAGTGTTTGTGTATGAGAGTCTTTGTGTGTGAGAGAGTGTTTGTGTGTGAGATAGTGTTTGTGTGTGAGAGAAAGTTTGTGTGTGACAGTGTTTGTGTATGAGAGTGTTTGTGTGTGAGAGAGTGTTTGTGTGTGAGAGAGTGTTTGTGTATGAGAGTGTTTGTGTGTGAGAGAGTGTTTGGGTTTGAGAGTGTGTTTGTGTATGAGAGTGTTTGTGTGTGAGAGAGTGTTTGTGTATGAGAGTGTGTTTGTGTGTGAGAGAGTGTTTGTGTGTGAGAGAGTGTTTGTGTGTGAGAGAGTGTTTGTGTGTGAGAGAGTGTTTGTGTGTGAGAAAGTGTTTGTGTGTGAGAGAGTGTTTGTGTGTGAGAGTGTGTTTGTGTATGAGAGTGTTTGTGTATGAGAGTCTTTGTGTGTGAGAGAGTGTTTGTGTGTGAGATAGTGTTTGTGTGTGAGAGAAAGTTTGTGTGTGAGAGTGTTTGTGTATGAGAGTGTTTGTGTGTGAGAGAGTGTTTGTGTGTGAGAGAGTGTTTGTGTGTGAGAGAGCATTTGTATGTGAGAGAGTGGTTGTGTGTGAGAGAGTGTTTGTGTGTGAGAGAGTGTTTGTGTGTGAGAGAATGTTTGGGTGTGAGAGTGTTTGTGTATGAGAGTGTATGTGTGTGAGAGAGTGTTTGTGTGTGAGAGAGTGTTTGTGTGAGAGAGTGTTTGTGTGTGAGAGAGCCTTTGTGTGTGAAAGAGTGTTTGTGTGAGAGAGTGTTTGTGTGTGAGAGAGTGTTTGTGTGTGAGAGAGTGTTTGTATGTGAGAGAGTGTTTGTGTGTGAGAGAGTGTTTGTGTGTGAGAGAGTGTTTGTATGTGAGAGAGTGGTTGTGTGTGAGAGAGTGTTTGTGTGTAGAGAGTGTTTGTGTGTGAGAGAGTGTTTGTGTGTGAGAGGGTGTTTGTGTGTGAGTGTGTTTGTGTATGAGAGAGTGTTTGTGTATGAGAAGGTATTTGTGTGTGAGAGAGTGTTTGTGTGTGAGAGAGTGTTTGTGTGTGTGAGAGTGTTTGTGTGTGAGAGTGTGTTTGTGTGTGAGAGAGTGTTTGTGTGTGAGAGTGTTTGAGTGTGAGAGAGTATTTGTGTGTGAGAGAGTGTTTGGGAGTGAGAGAGTGTTTGTTAGAGAGAGGGTGTTTGTGTGTGAGAGAGTGTTTGTATGTGAGAGAGTATTTGTGTGTGAGAGAGTGTTTGTGTGTGAGAGAGTGTTTGGGTGTGAGAGAGTGTTTGTGTGAGAGAGGGTGTTTGTGTGTGAGAGAGTGTTTGTATGTGAGAGAGTATTTGTGTGTGAGAGAGTGTTTGTGTGTGAGAGAGGGTGTTTGTGTGTGACAGAGTGTTTGTGTGTGAGAGAGTATTTGTGTGTGAGAGAGTGTTTGTGTGTAAGAGAGTGTTTGTGTATGAGAGAGTGTTTGTGTATGAGAGTGTTTGTGTGTGAGAGAGTGTTTATGTGTGAAAGAGTGTTTGTGTGTGTGAGTGTGTTTGTGTATGAGAGCGTGTTTGTGTGTGAGAGAGTGTTTGTGTGTGAGAGATTGTTTGGGTGTGAGAGTGTGTTTGTGTATGAGAGTGTTTGTGTGTGAGAGAGTGTTTGTGCGTGAGAGAGTGTTGTGTATCAGAGAGTGTTTGTATGTGAGAGAGTGTTTGTGTCAGAGAGGGTGTTTGTGTGTGAGAGAGTGTTTGTATGTGAGAGAGTATTTGTGTGAGAGAGTGTTTGTGTGTGAGAGAGTGTTTGTGTCTAGAGAGTGTTTGTGTGTGAGAGAATGTTTGAGTGTTAGAGAGTGTTTGGGTGTGAGAGTGGATTTGTGTATGAGAGTGTTTGTGTGTGAGAGAGTGTTTGTGTGTGAGAGAGTGTTTGTGTGTGAGAGAGTGTTTGTGTTTGAGAGAGTGTGTGTGTGAGAGAGTGTTTGTGTGTGAGATAGTGTTTGTGTGTGAGAAATTGTTTGTGTGAGAGAGTGTTTGTGTATGAGAGTGTTTGTGTGTGAGAGAGAGTCTGTGTGTGAGAGAGTGTTTGTGTGTGAGAGAGTGTTTGTGTGTGAGAGTGTGTTTGGGTATGAGAGTGTTTGTGTGTGAGAGAGTGTTTGTGTGAGAGAGAGTGTTTGTGTGTGAGAGTGTTTGTGTGTGAGAGAGTGTTTGTGTGTGAGATAGTGTTTGTGTGTGAGAGAGTGTTTGTGTGTGAGAGAGTGTTTGTGTGTGAGAGAGTGTTTGTGTGTGAGAGTGTTTGTGTGTGAGAGAGTGTTTGTGAATGAGAGTGTTTGTATGTGAGAGAGTGTTTGTGTGTGAGAGTGTTTGTGTATGAGAGAGTGTTTATGTGTGAGAGAGTGTTTGTGTATGAGAATGTTTGTGTGTGAGAGATTGTTTGTGTGCGAGTAAGTGTTTGTGTGTGAGAGAGTGTTTGTATGTGAGAGAGTGTTTGAGTGTGAGAGAGTTTTTGTGTGTGAGAGAGTGTTTGTATGTGAGAGAGTGTTTGTGTGTGAGAGAGTATATGTGTGTAGAGAGTGTTTGTGTGTGAGAGAGTGTTTGTGTGTGAGAGGGTGTTTGTGTGTGAGTGTCTTTGTGTGTGTGAGAGTGTTTGTGTGTGAGATGGTGTTTGTGTGTGAGAGTGTGTTTGTGTGTGAGAGAGTGTTTGTGTGTGAGAGAGTGTTTGTGTGTGAGAGTGTGTTTGTGTGTGAGAGAGTGTTTGTGTGTGAGAGAGTGTTTGTGTGTGAGAGTGTGTTTGTGTGTGTGAGAGTGTTTGTGTGTGAGAGGGTGTTTGTGTGTGAGAGTGTGTTTGTGTGTGAGAGAGTGTTTGTGTGTGAGAGAGTGTTTGTATGTGTGAGAGTGTTTGTGTGTGAGAGTGTGTTTGTGTGTGTGAGGGTGCTTGTGTGTGAGAGTGTGTTTGTGTGTGAGAGAGTGTTTGTGTGTGAGAGAGTGTTTGTGTGTGAGAGAGTGTTCGTGTGTGAGAGTGTTTGTGTGTGAGAGAGTATTTGTGTGTGAGAGAGTGTTTGGGTGTGAGAGAGTGTTTGTGTATGAGAGAGTGTTTGTGTGTGAGAGAGTGTTTGTGTGTGAGAGAGTGTTTGGGTGTGAGAGAGTGTTCCGGTGTGAGAGAGTATTTGTGTGTGAGAGAGTGTTTGTGTGTGAGAGAGTATTTGTGTGTGAGAGACTGTTTGTGTATGAGAGAGTGTTTGTGTATGAGAGTGTTTGTGTGTGAGAGATTGTTTGTGTGTGAGAGTGTGTTTGTGTATGAGAGCGTGTTTGTGTATGAGAGAGTGTTTGTGTGTGAGAGATTGTTTGGGTGTGAGAGAGTGTTTGTATGTGAGAGAGTATTTGTGTGTGAGAGAGTGTTTGTGTGTAGAGAGTGTTTGTTCGTGAGAGAATGTTTGAGTGTGAGAGAGTGTTTGGGTGTGAGAGTGGGTTTGTGTATGAGAGTGTTTGTGTGTGAGAGAGTGTTTGTGTGTGAGAGAGTGTTTGTGTGTGAGAGAGTGTTTGTGTTTGAGAGAGTGTGTGTGTGAGAGAGTGTTTGTGTGTGAGATAGTGTTTGTGTGTGAGAAAGTGTTTGTGTGTGAGAGAATGTTTGGGTGTGAGAGTGTTTGTGTGTGAGAGAGTGTTTGTGTGTGAGAGAGTGTTTGTGTATGAGAGTGTTTGTGTGTGAGAGAGTGTTTGTGTGTGAGAGAGTGTTTGTGTGTGAGAAAGTGTTTGTGTGTGAGAGTGTGTTTGGGTATGAGAGTGTTTGTGTGTGAGAGAGTGTTTGTGTGAGAGAGAGTGTTTGTGTCTGAGAGTGTTTGTGTGTGAGAGAGTGTTTGTGTGAGAGAGAGTGTTTGTGTGTGAGAGTGTTTGTTTGTGAGAAAATGTTTGTGCGTGAGAAAGTGTTTGTGTGTGAGAGTGTTTGTGTGTGAGAGAGTGTTTGTGTGTGAGAGAGTGTTTGTGTGTGAGAGAGTGTTTGTGTGTGAGAGAGTGTTTGTGTATGAGAGAGTGTCTGTGTGTGAGAGAGTGTTTGGGTGTGAGAGTGTGTTTGTGTGTGTTTGTGTGTGAGAGTGTTTGTGTGTGAGAGAGTGTTTGTGTGTGAGAGAGTGTTTGTTTATGAGAGTGTTTGTGTGTGAGAGAGTGTTTGGGTTTGAGAGTGTGTTTGTGTATGAGAGTGTTTGTGTGTGAGAGAGTGTTTGTGTGTCAGAGAGTGTTTGTGTATGAGAGTGTTTGTGTATGAGAGAGTGTCTGTGTGTGAGATAGTGTTTTGGTGTGAGAGTGTGTTTGTGTATGAGAGTGTTTGTGTGTGAGAGAGTGTTTGTGTGTGAGAGAGTGTTTGTGTGTGAGAGAGTGTTTGTGTGTGAGAGTGTGTTTGTGTGTGAGAAAGTGTTTGTGTGTGAGAGAGTGTTTGTGTATGAGAGAGTGTTTGTGTATGAGAGTGTTTGTGTGTGAGAGAGTGTTTGGGTTTGAGAGTGTGTTTGTGTATGAGATAGTTTGTGTGTGAGAGAGTGTTTGTGTATGAGAGTGTGTTTGTGTGTGAGAGAGTGTTTGTGTGTGAGAGAGTGTTTGTTTGTGAGAGAGTGTTTGTGTGTGAGAGAGTGTTTGTGTGTGAGAAAGTGTTTGTGTGTGAGAGAGTGTTTGTGTGTGAGAGAGTGTTTGTGTGTGAGAGAGTGTTTGTGTATGAGAGTGTTTGTGTATGAGAGTCTTTGTGTGTGAGAGAGTGTTTGTGTGTGAGATAGTGTTTGTGTGTGAGAGAAAGTTTGTGTGTGAGAGTGTTTGTGTATGAGAGTGTTTGTGTGTGAGAGAGTGTTTGTGTGTGAGAGAGTGTTTGTGTGTGAGAGAGTGTTTGTGTATGAGAGTGTTCGTGTATGAGAGTGTTTGTGTGTGAGAGAGTGTTTGTGTGTGAGAGAGTGTTTGTGTGTGAGAGAATGTTTGGGTGTGAGAGTGTTTGTGTATGAGAGTGTTTGTGTGTGAGAGAGTGTTTGTGTGTGAGAGAGTGTCTGTGTGTGAGAGAGCGTTTGTATGTGAGAGAGTGGTTGTGTGTGAGAGAGTGTTTGTGTGTGAGAGAGTGTTTGTGTGTGAGAGAATGTTTGGGTGTGAGAGTGTTTGTGTATGAGAGTGTATGTGTGTGAGAGAGTGTTTGTGTGTGAGAGAGTGTTTGTGTGAGAGAGTGTTTGTGTGTGAGAGAGCCTTTGTGTGTGAAAGAGTGTTTGTGTGAGAGAGTGTTTGTGTGTGAGAGAATGGTTGTGTGTGAGAGAGTGTTTGTGTGTAGAGAGTGTTTGTGTGTGAGAGAGTGTTTGTGTGTGAGAGGGTGTTTGTGTGTGAGTGTGTTTGTGTATGAGAGAGTGTTTGTGTATGAGAAGGTATTTGTGTGTGAGAGAGTGTTTGTGTGTGAGAGAGTGTTTGTGTGTGTGAGAGTGTTTGTGTGTGAGAGTGTGTTTGTGTGTGAGAGAGTGTTTGTATGTGAGAGTGTTTGAGTGTGAGAGAGTATTTGTGTGTGAGAGAGTGTTTGGGTGTGAGAGAGTGTTTGTGAGAGAGGGTGTTTGTGTGTGAGAGAGTGTTTGTATGTGAGAGAGTATTTGTGTGTGAGAGAGTGTTTGGGTGTGAGAGAGTGTTTGTGTGAGAGAGGGTGTTTGTGTGTGAGAGAGTGTTTGTATGTGAGAGAGTATTTGTGTGTGAGAGAGTGTTTGTGTGTGAGAGAGGGTGTTTGTGTGTGACAGAGTGTTTGTGTGTGAGAGAGTATTTGTGTGTGAGAGAGTGTTTGTGTGTGAAAAGAGTGTTTGTGTATGAGAGAGTGTTTGTGTATGAGAGTGTTTGTGTGTGAGAGAGTGTTTATGTGTGAAAGTGTGTTTGTGTGTGAGAGTGTGTTTGTGTATGAGAGCGTGTTTGTGTGTGAGAGAGTGTTTGTGCGTGAGAGATTGTTTGGGTGTGAGAGTGTGTTTGTGTATGAGAGTGTTTGTGTGTGAGAGAGTGTTTGTGCGTGAGAGAGTGTTGTGTATCAGAGAGTGTTTGTATGTGAGAGAGTGTTTGTATGTGAGAGAGTATTTGTGTGAGAGAGTGTTTGTGTGTGAGAGAGTGTTTGTGTCTAGAGAGTGTTTGTTCGTGAGAGAATGTTTGAGTGTGAGAGAGTGTTTGGGTGTGAGAGTGGGTTTGTGTATGAGAGTGTTTGTGTGTGAGAGAGTGTTTGTGTGTGAGAGAGTGTTTGTGTGTGAGAGAGTGTTTGTGTTTGAGAGAGTGTGTGTGTGAGAGAGTGTTTGTGTGTGAGATAGTGTTTGTGTGTGAGAAATTGTTTGTGTGAGAGAGTGTTTGTGTATGAGAGTGTTTGTGTGTGAGAGAGTTTGTGTGTGAGAGAGTGTTTGTGTGTGAGAGATTGTTTGGGTGTGAGAGTGTGTTTGTGTATGAGAGTGTTTGTGTGTGAGAGAGTGTTTGTGCGTGAGAGAGTGTTGTGTATCAGAGAGTGTTTGTATGTGAGAGAGTGTTTGTGTCAGAGAGGGTGTTTGTGTGTGAGAGAGTGTTTGTATGTGAGAGAGTATTTGTGTGAGAGAGTGTTTGTGTGTGAGAGAGTATTTGTGTGTGAGAGAATGTTTGGGTGTGAGAGTGTTTGTGTATGAGAGTGTATGTGTGTGAGAGAATGTTTGTGTGTGAGAGAGTGTTTGTATGAGAGAGTGTTTGTGTGTGAGAGAGTGGTTGTGTGTGAGTGAGTGTTTGTGTGTAGAGAGTGTTTGTGTGTGAGAGAGTGTTTGTGTGTGAGAGGGTGTTTGTGTGTGAGTGTGTTTGTGTGTGAGAGAGTGTTTGTATGTGAGAGAGTGGTTGTGTGTGAGAGAGTGTTTGTGTGTAGAGAGTGTTTGTGTGTGAGAGAGTGTTTGTGTGTGAGAGGGTGTTTGTGTGTGAGTGTGTTTGTGTATGAGAGAGTGTTTGTGTATGAGAAGGTATTTGTGTGTGAGAGAGTGTTTGTGTGTGAGAGAGTGTTTGTGTGTGTGAGAGTGTTTGTGTGTGTGAGAGTGTTTGTGTGTGAGAGTGTGTTTGTGTGTGAGAGAGTGTTTGTATGTGAGAGTGTTTGAGTGTGAGAGAGTATTTGTGTGTGAGAGAGTGTTTGGGTGTGAGAGAGTGTTTGTGAGAGAGGGTGTTTGTGTGTGAGAGAGTGTTTGTATGTGAGAGAGTATTTGTGTGTGAGAGAGTGTTTGGGTGTGAGAGAGTGTTTGTGTGAGAGAGGGTGTTTGTGTGTGAGAGAGTGTTTGTATGTGAGAGAGAATTTGTGTGTGAGAGAGTGTTTGTGTGTGAGAGAGGGTGTTTGTGTGTGACAGAGTGTTTGTGTGTGAGAGAGTATTTGTGTGTGAGAGAGTGTTTGTGTGTGAGAGAGTGTTTGTGTATGAGAGAGTGTTTGTGTATGAGAGTGTTTGTGTGTGAGAGAGTGTTTATGTGTGAAAGTGTGTTTGTGTGTGAGAGTGTGTTTGTGTATGAGAGCGTGTTTGTGTGTGAGAGAGTGTTTGTGTGTGAGAGATTGTTTGGGTGTGAGAGTGTGTTTGTGTATGAGAGTGTTTGTGTGTGAGAGAGTGTTTGTGCGTGAGAGAGTGTTGTGTATCAGAGAGTGTTTGTATGTGAGAGAGTGTTTGTGTCAGAGAGGGTGTTTGTGTGTGAGAGAGTGTTTGTATGTGAGAGAGTATTTGTGTGAGAGAGTGTTTGTGTGTGAGAGAGTGTTTGTGTCTAGAGAGTGTTTGTTCGTGAGAGAATGTTTGAGTGTGAGAGAGTGTTTGGGTGTGAGAGTGGGTTTGCGTATGAGAGTGTTTGTGTGTGAGAGAGTGTTTGTGTGTGAGAGAGTGTTTGTGTGTGAGAGAGTGTTTGTGTTTGAGAGAGTGTGTGTGTGAGAGAGTGTTTGTGTGTGAGATAGTGTTTGTGTGTGAGAAATTGTTTGTGTGAGAGAGTGTTTGTGTATGAGAGTGTTTGTGTGTGAGAGAGAGTTTGTGTGTGAGAGAGTGTTTGTGTGTGAGAGAGTGTTTGTGTGTGAGAGTGTGTTTGGGTTTGAGAGTGTTTGTGTGTGAGAGAGTGTTTGTGTGAGAGAGAGTGTTTGTGTGTGAGAGTGTTTGTGTGTGAGAGAGTGTTTGTGTGAGAGAGAGTGTTTGTGTGTGAGAGTGTTTGTGTGTGAGAAAGTGTTTGTGCGTGAGAAAGTGTTTGTGTGTGAGAGTGTTTGTGTGTGAGAGAGTGTTTGGGTATGAGAGTGTTTGTGTGTGACAGAGTGTTTGTGTGTGAGAAAGTGTTTGTGTGTGAGAGAGTGTTTGTGTGTGAGAGAGTGTTTGTGTGTGAGAGAGTGATTGTGTGTGAGAGAGTATTTGTGTGTGAGAGAGTGTTTGTGTGTGAGAGAGTGTTTGTGTATGAGAGAGTGTTTGTGTGTGAGAGAGTGTTTGTGTATGAGTGAGTGTTTGTGTGTGAGAGAGTGTTTGTGTATGAGAGAGTGTTTGTGTGTGAGAGAGTGTTTGTGTGTGAGAGAGTGTTTGTGTGTGAGAGAGTGTTTGTGTGTGAGAGTGTTTGTGTATGAGAGAGTGTTTATGTGTGAGAGAGTGTTTGTGTGTGAGAGTGTTTGTGTGTGAGACGGTGTTTGTGTGTGAGAGAGTGTTTGGGTGCGAGAGTGCGTTTGTGTATGAGAGTGTTTGTGTGCGAGTAAGTGTTTGTGTGTGAGAGAGTGTTTGTATGTGAGAGAGTGTTTGAGTGTGAGAGAGTGTTTGTGTGTGAGAGAGTGTTTGTGTGTGAGAGAGTGTTTGTGTGTGAGAGTGTGTTTGTGTGTGTGAGAGTGTTTGTGTGTGAGAGGGTGTTTGTGTGTGAGAGTGTGTTTGTGTGTGAGAGAGTGTTTGTGTGTGAGAGAGTGTTTGTATGTGTGAGAGTGTTTGTGTGTGAGAGTGTGTTTGTGTGTGTGAGAGTGTTTGTGTGTGAGAGTGTGTTTGTGTGTGAGAGAGTGTTTGTGTGTGAGATAGTGTTTGTGTGTGAGAGAGTGTTTGTGTGTGAGAGAGTGTTCGTGTGTGAGAGTGTTTGTGTGTGAGAGAGTATTTGAGTGTGAGAGAGTGTTTGGGTGTGAGAGAGTGTTTGTGTGTGAGAGAGTGTTTGGGTGTGAGAGAGTGTTTGGGTGTGAGAGAGTGTTTGTGTGAGAGAGGGTGTTTGTGTGTGAGAGAGTGTTTGTATGTGAGAGAGAATTTGTGTGTGAGAGAGTGTTTGTGTGTGAGAGAGGGTGTTTGTGTGTGACAGAGTGTTTGTGTGTGAGAGAGTATTTGTGTGTGAGAGAGTGTTTGTGTGTGAGAGAGTGTTTGTGTATGAGAGAGTGTTTGTGTATGAGAGTGTTTGTGTGTGAGAGAGTGTTTATGTGTGAAAGTGTGTTTGTGTGTGAGAGTGTGTTTGTGTATGAGAGCGTGTTTGTGTGTGAGAGAGTGTTTGTGTGTGAGAGATTGTTTGGGTGTGAGAGTGTGTTTGTGTATGAGAGTGTTTGTGTGTGAGAGAGTGTTTGTGCGTGAGAGAGTGTTGTGTATCAGAGAGTGTTTGTATGTGAGAGAGTGTTTGTGTCAGAGAGGGTGTTTGTGTGTGAGAGAGTGTTTGTATGTGAGAGAGTATTTGTGTGAGAGAGTGTTTGTGTGTGAGAGAGTGTTTGTGTCTAGAGAGTGTTTGTTCGTGAGAGAATGTTTGAGTGTGAGAGAGTGTTTGGGTGTGAGAGTGGGTTTGCGTATGAGAGTGTTTGTGTGTGAGAGAGTGTTTGTGTGTGAGAGAGTGTTTGTGTGTGAGAGAGTGTTTGTGTTTGAGAGAGTGTGTGTGTGAGAGAGTGTTTGTGTGTGAGATAGTGTTTGTGTGTGAGAAATTGTTTGTGTGAGAGAGTGTTTGTGTATGAGAGTGTTTGTGTGTGAGAGAGAGTTTGTGTGTGAGAGAGTGTTTGTGTGTGAGAGAGTGTTTGTGTGTGAGAGTGTGTTTGGGTTTGAGAGTGTTTGTGTGTGAGAGAGTGTTTGTGTGAGAGAGAGTGTTTGTGTGTGAGAGTGTTTGTGTGTGAGAGAGTGTTTGTGTGAGAGAGAGTGTTTGTGTGTGAGAGTGTTTGTGTGTGAGAAAGTGTTTGTGCGTGAGAAAGTGTTTGTGTGTGAGAGAGTGTTTGTGTGTGAGAGAGTGTTTGGGTATGAGAGTGTTTGTGTGTGACAGAGTGTTTGTGTGTGAGAAAGTGTTTGTGTGTGAGAGAGTGTTTGTGTGTGAGAGAGTGTTTGTGTGTGAGAGAGTGATTGTGTGTGAGAGAGTATTTGTGTGTGAGAGAGTGTTTGTGTGTGAGAGAGTGTTTGTGTATGAGAGAGTGTTTGTGTGTGAGAGAGTGTTTGTGTATGAGTGAGTGTTTGTGTGTGAGAGAGTGTTTGTGTATGAGAGAGTGTTTGTGTGTGAGAGAGTGTTTGTGTGTGAGAGAGTGTTTGTGTGTGAGAGAGTGTTTGTGTGTGAGAGTGTTTGTGTATGAGAGAGTGTTTATGTGTGAGAGAGTGTTTGTGTGTGAGAGTGTTTGTGTGTGAGACGGTGTTTGTGTGTGAGAGAGTGTTTGGGTGCGAGAGTGCGTTTGTGTATGAGAGTGTTTGTGTGCGAGTAAGTGTTTGTGTGTGAGAGAGTGTTTGTATGTGAGAGAGTGTTTGAGTGTGAGAGAGTGTTTGTGTGTGAGAGAGTGTTTGTGTGTGAGAGAGTGTTTGTGTGTGAGAGTGTGTTTGTGTGTGTGAGAGTGTTTGTGTGTGAGAGGGTGTTTGTGTGTGAGAGTGTGTTTGTGTGTGAGAGAGTGTTTGTGTGTGAGAGAGTGTTTGTATGTGTGAGAGTGTTTGTGTGTGAGAGTGTGTTTGTGTGTGTGAGAGTGTTTGTGTGTGAGAGTGTGTTTGTGTGTGAGAGAGTGTTTGTGTGTGAGATAGTGTTTGTGTGTGAGAGAGTGTTTGTGTGTGAGAGAGTGTTCGTGTGTGAGAGTGTTTGTGTGTGAGAGAGTATTTGAGTGTGAGAGAGTGTTTGGGTGTGAGAGAGTGTTTGTGTGTGAGAGAGTGTTTGGGTGTGAGAGAGTGTTCCGGTGTGAGAGAGTATTTGTGTGTGCGAGTGTGTTTGTGTGTGAGAGAGTATTTGTGTGAGAGAGTGTTTGTGTATGAGAGAGTGTTTGTGTATGAGAGTGTTTGTGTGTGAGAGAGTGTTTGTGTATGAGAGAGTGTCTGTGTGTGAGAGAATGTTTGGGTGTGAGAGTGTGTTTGTGTGTGAGAGTGTTTGTGTGTGAGAGAGTGTTTGTGTGTGTGAGAGTGTTTGTGTGTGAGAGAGTGTTTGTGTGTGAGAGTGTGTTTGTGTGTGAGAAAGTGTTTGTGTGTGAGAGAGTGTTTGTGTATGAGAGAGTGTTTGTGTGTGAGAGAATGTTTGGGTTTGAGAGTGTGTTTGTGTATGAGAGTGTTTGTGTGTGAGAGAGTGTTTGTGTGTCAGAGAGTGTTTGTGTGTGAGAGAGTGTTTGTGTGTGAGAGTGTGTTTGTGTGTGAGAAAGTGTTTGTGTGTGAGAGCGTGTTTGTGTGTGAGAGAATGTTTGAGTGTGAGAGTGTTTGTGTATGAGAGTGTTTGTGTTAGAGGGTGTTTGTGTGTGAGATAGTGTTTGTGTGTGAGAGCGTGTTTGTGTGTGAGAGAGTGTTTGTGTATGAGAGTGTTTGTGTATGAGAGTGTTTGTGTGTGAGAGAGTGTTTGTGTGTGAGAGAGTATTTGTGTGTGCGAGTGTGTTTGTGTGTGAGAGAGTATTTGTGTGAGAGAGTGTTTGTGTATGAGAGAGTGTTTGTGTATGAGAGTGTTTGTGTGTGAGAGAGTGTTTGTGTATGAGAGAGTGTCTGTGTGTGAGAGAATGTTTGGGTGTGAGAGTGTGTTTGTGTGTGAGAGTGTTTGTGTGTGAGAGAGTGTTTGTGTGTGTGAGAGTGTTTGTGTGTGAGAGAGTGTTTGTGTGTGAGAGTGTGTTTGTGTGTGAGAAAGTGTTTGTGTGTGAGAGAGTGTTTGTGTATGAGAGAGTGTTTGTGTGTGAGAGAATGTTTGGGTTTGAGAGTGTGTTTGTGTATGAGAGTGTTTGTGTGTGAGAGAGTGTTTGTGTGTCAGAGAGTGTTTGTGTGTGAGAGAGTGTTTGTGTGTGAGAGTGTGTTTGTGTGTGAGAAAGTGTTTGTGTGTGAGAGCGTGTTTGTGTGTGAGAGAGTGTTTGTGTATGAGAGTGTTTGTGTATGAGAGTGTTTGTGTGTGAGAGAGTGTTTGTGTGTGAGAGAGTGTTTGTGAGTGAGAGAATGTTTGAGTGTGAGAGTGTTTGTGTATGAGAGTGTTTGTGTGTGAGAGAGTGTTTGTGTGTGAGATAGTGTTTGTGTGTGAGAGAGTGTTTGAGTGTGAGAGAGTGTTTGTGTGTGAGAGAGTTTTTGTGTGTGAGAGAGTGTTTGTGTGTGAGAGAGTGTTTGTATGTGAGAGAGTGTTTGTGTGTGAGAGAGTGTTTGTATGTGAGAGAGTGGTTGTGTGTGAGAGAGTGTTTGTGTGTGAGAGAGTGTTTGTGTGTGATAGAATGTTTGTGTGTGAGAGTGTTTGTGTATGAGAGTGATTGTGTGTGTGAGAGTGTTTGTGTATGAGAGAGTTTGTGTGTGAGAGAGTCTTTGTGTGAGAGAGTGTTTGTGTGTGAGAGAGCCTTTGTGTGTGAAAGAGTGTTTGTGTGAGAGAGTGTTTGTTTGTGAGAGAGTGTTTGTGTGTGTGAGAGAGTGTTTGTATGTGAGAGAGTGTTTGTGTGTGAGAGAGTGTTTGTGTGTGAGAGAGTGTTTGTATGTGAGAGAGTGGTTGTGTGTGAGAGAGTGTTTGTGTGTAGAGAGTGTTTGTGTGTGAGAGAGTGTTTGTGTGTGAGAGGGTGTTTGTGTGTGAGTGTGTTTGTGTATGAGAGAGTGTTTGTGTATGAGAAGGTATTTGTGTGTGAGAGAGTGTTTGTGTGTGAGAGAGTGTTTGTGTGTGTGAGAGTGTTTGTGTGTGAGAGTGTGTTTGTGTGTGAGAGAGTGTTTGTGTGTGAGAGTGTTTGTGTGTGAGAGAGTATTTGTGTGTGAGAGAGTGTTTGTGTGTGAGAGAGTGTTTGTGTGAGAGAGAGTGTTTGTGTGTGAGAGAGTGTTTGTATGTGAGAGAGTATTTGTGTGTGAGAGAGTGTTTGGGTGTGAGAGAGTGTTTGTGTGAGAGAGGGTGTTTGTGTGTGAGAGAGTGTTTTATGTGAGAGAGTATTTGTGTGTGAGAGAGTGTTTGTGTGTGGTAGAGGGTGTTTGTGTGTGACAGAGTGTTTGTGTGTGAGAGAGTATTTGTGTGTGAGAGAGTGTTTGTGTGTGAGAGAGTGTTTGTGTATGAGAGAGTGTTTGTGTATGAGAGTGTTTGTGTGTGAGAGAGTGTTTGTGTGTGAGAGTGTGTTTGTGTATGAGAGCGTGTTTGTGTGTGAGAGAGTGTTTGTGTGTGAGAGATTGTTTGGGTGTGAGAGTGTGTTTGTGTATGAGAGTGTTTGTGTGTGAGAGAGTGTTTGTGTGTGAGAGAGTGTTTGTGTATCAGAGAGTGTTTGTGTGTGAGAGAGTGTTTGGGTGTGAGAGAGTGTTTGGGTGTGAGAGTGGGTTTGTGTATGAGAGTGTTTGTGTGGGAGAGAGTGTTTGTGTGTGAAAGAGTGTTTGGGTGTGAGAGTGGGTTTGTGTATGAGAGTTTTTGTGTGTGAGAGTGTGTTTGTGTGTGAGAGAGTGTTTGTGTGTGAAAGTGGGTTTGTGTATGAGAGTGTTTGTGTGTGAGAGAGTGTTTGTGTGTGAGAGAGTGTTTGTGTGTGAGAGAATGTTTGTGTCTGAGAGAGTGTTTGGGTGCGAGAGTGGGTTTGTGTATGAGAGTGTTTGTGTGTGAGAGAGTGTTTGTGTGTGAGAGAGTGTTTGTGTGTAGAGAGTGTTTGTGTGTGAGAGAATGTTTGAGTGTGAGAGAGTGTTTGTGTGTGAGAGTGGGTTTGTGTATGAGAGTGTTTGTGTGTGAGAGAGTGTTTGTGTGTGAGAGAGTGTTTGTGTGTGAGAGAGTGTTTGTGTTGGAGAGAGTGTGTGTGTGAGAGAGTGTTTGTGTGTGAGATAGTGTTTGTGTGTGAGAAAGTGTTTGTGTGTGAGAGAGGGTTTGTGTATGAGAGTGTTTGTGTGTGAGAGAATGTTTGTGTGAGAGAGAGTGTTTGTGTGTCTGAGTGTTTGTGTGTGAGAGAGTGTTTGTGTGTGAGAGAGTGTTTGTCTATGAGAGTGTTTGTGTGTGAGAGAGTGTTTGTGTGTGAGAGAGTGTTTGTGTGTGAGAGAGTGTTTGTGCGTGAGAGTGTGTTTGGGTATGAGAGTGCTTGTGTGTGAGAGAGTGTTTGTGTGAGAGAGAGTGTTTGTGTGTGAGAGTGTTTGTGTGTGAGAGAGTGTTTGTGTGAGAGAGAGTGTTTGTGTGTGAGAGTGTTTGTGTGTGAGAAAGTGTTTGTGCGTGAGGAAGTGTTTGTGTGTGAGAGAGTGTTTGTGTATGAGAGTGTTTGTGTGTGAGAAAGTGTTTGTGTGTGAGGGAGTGTTTGTGTGTGAGAGAGTGTTTGTGAATGAGAGTGTTTGTGTGTGAGAGTGTTTGTGTGTGTGAGAGTGTTTGTGTGTGAGAGAGTGTTTGTGTGTGAGAGATTGTTTGTGTATGAGAAAGTGTTTCTGTGTGAGAGATTGTTTGTGTATGAGAAAGTGTTTGTGCGTGAGAAAGTGTTTGTGTGTGAGAGTGTTTGTGTGTGAGAGAATGTTTGGGTGTGAGAGTGTGTTTGTGTGTGAGAGAGTGTTTGTGTGTGAGACTGTTTGTGTGTGAGATAGTGTTTGTGTGTGAGAGAGTGTTTGTGTGTGAGAGAGTGTTTGTGTGTGAGACTGTTTGTGTGTGAGAGAGTGTTTGTGTGTGAGAGAGTGTTTGTGTATGAGAGTGTTTGTGTGTGAGAGAGTGTTTGTGTGTGAGAGTGTTTGTGTGTGAGAGAGTGTTTGTGTGTGAGAAAGTGTTTGTGTGTGAGAGAGTGTTTGTGTGTGAGAGAGTGTTTGTGTATGAGAGTGTTTGTGTGTGAGAGAATTTTTGGGTGTGAGAGTGTGTTTGTGTGAGAGAGTGTTTGTGTGTGAGAGAGTGTTTGTGTGTGAGAGTGTTTGTGTGTGAGAGAGTGTTTGTGTGTGAGAGAGTGTTTGTGTGTGAGAGAGTATTTGTGTGTAGAGAGAGTTTGTGTGTGAGAGAGTGTTTGTGTGTGAGAGGGTGTTTGTGTGTGAGTGTCTTTGTGTGTGAGAGAGTGTTTGTGTATGAGAGAGTGTTTGTGTGTGAGAGAGTGTTTGCGTGTGAGAGAGTGTTTGTGTGTGAGAGTGTGTTTGTCTGTGTGAGAGTGTTTGTGTGTGAGAGGGTGTTTGTGTGTGAGAGTGTGTTTGTGTGCGAGAGAGTGTTTGTGTGTGTGAGAGTGTTTGTGTGTGAGAGTGTGTTTGTGTGTGTGAGAGTGTTTGTGTGTGAGAGTGTGTTTGTGTGTGAGAGAGTGTTTGTGTGTGAGAGAGTGTTTGGGTGTGTGAGAGTGTTTGTGTATGAGAGAGTGTTTGTGTGTGAGAGAGTGTTTGTGTGTGAGAGAGTGTTTGGGTGTGAGAGAGTGTTCCGGTGTGAGAGAGTATTTGTGTGTGAGAGAGTGTTTGTGTGTGAGAGAGTATTTGTGTGTGAGAGAGTGTTTGTGTATGAGAGAGTGTTTGTGTATGAGAGTGTTTGTGTGTGAGAGAGTGTTTGTGTGCGAGAGAGTGTTTGTGTATGAGAGAGTGTCTGTGTGTGAGAGAGTGTTTGGGTGTGAGAGTGTGTTTGTGTGTGAGAGTGTTTGTGTGTGAGAGTGTGTTTGTGTGCGAGAGAGTGTTTGTGTGAGAGAGAGTGTTTGTGTGTGAGAGTGTTTGTGTGTGAGAAAGTGTTTGTGCGTGAGAAAGTGTTTGTGTGTGAGAGAGTGTTTGTGTATGAGAGTGTTTGTGTGTGAGAAAGTGTTTGTGTGTGAGAGAGTGTTTGTGAGTGAGAGAGTGTTTGTGTATGAGAGTGTTTGTGTGTGAGAGTGTTTGTGTGTGTGAGAGTGTTTGTGTGTGAGAGAGTGTTTGTGTGTGAGAGATTGTTTGTGTATGAGAAAGTGTTTCTGTGTGAGAGATTGTTTGTGCATGAGAAAGTGTTTGTGCGTGAGAAAGTGTTTGTGTGTGAGAGAGTGTTTGTGTGTGAGAGAATGTTTGGGTGTGAGAGTGTGTTTGTGTGTGAGAGAGTGTTTGTGTGTGAGAGAATGTTTGGGTGTGAGAGTGTGTTTGTGTGTGAGAGAGTGTTTGTATGTGAGAGAGTATTTGTGTGTGAGAGAGTGTTTGGGTGTGAGAGAGTGTTTGTGTGAGAGAGGGTGTTTGTGTGTGAGAGAGTGTTTTTATGTGAGAGAGTATTTGTGTGTGAGAGAGTGTTTGTGTGTGGTAGAGGGTGTTTGTGTGTGACAGAGTGTTTGTGTGTGAGAGAGTATTTGTGTGTGAGAGAGTGTTTGTGTGTGAGAGAGTGTTTGTGTATGAGAGAGTGTTTGTGTATGAGAGTGTTTGTGTGTGAGAGAGTGTTTGTGTGTGAGAGTGTGTTTGTGTATGAGAGCGTGTTTGTGTGTGAGAGAGTGTTTGTGTGTGAGAGATTGTTTGGGTGTGAGAGTGTGTTTGTGTATGAGAGTGTTTGTGTGTGAGAGAGTGTTTGTGTATCAGAGAGTGTTTGTGTGTGAGAGAGTGTTTGGGTGTGAGAGAGAGTTTGGGTGTGAGAGTGGGTTTGTGTATGAGAGTGTTTGTGTGGGAGAGAGTGTTTGTGTGTGAAAGAGTGTTTGGGTGTGAGAGTGGGTTTGTGTATGAGAGTTTTTGTGTGTGAGAGTGTGTTTGTGTGTGAGAGAGTGTTTGTGTGTGAAAGTGGGTTTGTGTATGAGAGTGTTTGTGTGTGAGAGAGTGTTTGTGTGTGAGAGAGTGTTTGTGTGTGAGAGAATGTTTGTGTCTGAGAGAGTGTTTGGGTGCGAGAGTGGGTTTGTGTATGAGAGTGTTTGTGTGTGAGAGAGTGTTTGTGTGTGAGAGAGTGTTTGTGTGTAGAGAGTGTTTGTGTGTGAGAGAATGTTTGAGTGTGAGAGAGTGTTTGTGTGTGAGAGTGGGTTTGTGTATGAGAGTGTTTGTGTGTGAGAGAGTGTTTGTGTGTGAGAGAGTGTTTGTGTGTGAGAGAGTGTTTGTATTGGAGAGAGTGTGTGTGTGAGAGAGTGTTTGTGTGTGAGATAGTGTTTGTGTGTGAGAAAGTGTTTGTGTGTGAGAGAGGGTTTGTGTATGAGAGTGTTTGTGTGTGAGAGAATATTTGTGTGAGAGAGAGTGTTTGTGTGTCTGAGTGTTTGTGTGTGAGAGAGTGTTTGTGTGTGAGAGAGTGTTTGTCTATGAGAGTGTTTGTGTGTGAGAGAGTGTTTGTGTGTGAGAGAGTGTTTGTGTGTGAGAGAGTGTTTGTGCGTGAGAGATTGTTTGGGTATGAGAGTGCTTGTGTGTGAGAGAGTGTTTGTGTGAGAGAGAGTGTTTGTGTGTGAGAGTGTTTGTGTGTGAGAGAGTGTTTGTGTGAGAGAGAGTGTTTGTGTGTGAGAGTGTTTGTGTGTGAGAAAGTGTTTGTGCGTGAGGAAGTGTTTGTGTGTGAGAGAGTGTTTGTGTATGAGAGTGTTTGTGTGTGAGAAAGTTTTTGTGTGTGAGAGAGTGTTTGTGTGTGAGAGAGTGTTTGTGAATGAGAGTGTTTGTGTGTGAGAGTGTTTGTGTGTGTGAGAGTGTTTGTGTGTGAGAGAGTGTTTGTGTGTGAGAGATTGTTTGTGTATGAGAAAGTGTTTCTGTGTGAGAGATTGTTTGTGTATGAGAAAGTGTTTGTGCGTGAGAAAGTGTTTGTGTGTGAGAGTGTTTGTGTGTGAGAGAATGTTTGGGTGTGAGAGTGTGTTTGTGTGTGAGAGAGTGTTTGTGTGTGAGACTGTTTGTGTGTGAGATAGTGTTTGTGTGTGAGAGAGTGTTTGTGTGTGAGAGAGTGTTTGTGTGTGAGACTGTTTGTGTGTGAGAGAGTGTTTGTGTGTGAGAGAGTGTTTGTGTATGAGAGTGTTTGTGTGTGAGAGAGTGTTTGTGTGTGAGAGTGTTTGTGTGTGAGAGAGTGTTTGTGTGTGAGAAAGTGTTTGTGTGTGAGAGAGTGTTTGTGTGTGAGAGAGTGTTTGTGTATGAGAGTGTTTGTGTGTGAGAGAATTTTTGGGTGTGAGAGTGTGTTTGTGTGAGAGAGTGTTTGTGTGTGAGAGAGTGTTTGTGTGTGAGAGTGTTTGTGTGTGAGAGAGTGTTTGTGTGTGAGAGAGTGTTTGTGTGTGAGAGAGTATTTGTGTGTAGAGAGAGTTTGTGTGTGAGAGAGTGTTTGTGTGTGAGAGGGTGTTTGTGTGTGAGTGTCTTTGTGTGTGAGAGAGTGTTTGTGTATGAGAGAGTGTTTGTGTGTGAGAGAGTGTTTGCGTGTGAGAGAGTGTTTGTGTGTGAGAGTGTGTTTGTCTGTGTGAGAGTGTTTGTGTGTGAGAGGGTGTTTGTGTGTGAGAGTGTGTTTGTGTGTGAGAGAGTGTTTGTGTGTGAGAGAGTGTTTGTATGTGTGAGAGTGTTTGTTTGTGAGAGTGTGTTTGTGTGTGTGAGAGTGTTTGTGTGTGAGAGTGTGTTTGTGTGTGAGAGAGTGTTTGTGTGTGAGAGAGTGTTTGGGTGTGTGAGAGTGTTTGTGTATGAGAGAGTGTTTGTGTGTGAGAGAGTGTTTGTGTGTGAGAGAGTGTTTGGGTGTGAGAGAGTGTTCCGGTGTGAGAGAGTATTTGTGTGTGAGAGAGTGTTTGTGTGTGAGAGAGTATTTGTGTGTGAGAGAGTGTTTGTGTATGAGAGAGTGTTTGTGTATGAGAGTGTTTGTGTGTGAGAGAGTGTTTGTGTGCGAGAGAGTGTTTGTGTATGAGAGAGTGTCTGTGTGTGAGAGAGTGTTTGGGTGTGAGAGTGTGTTTGTGTGTGAGAGTGTTTGTGTGTGAGAGTGTGTTTGTGTGCGAGAGAGTGTTTGTGTGAGAGAGAGTGTTTGTGTGTGAGAGTGTTTGTGTGTGAGAAAGTGTTTGTGCGTGAGAAAGTGTTTGTGTGTGAGAGAGTGTTTGTGTATGAGAGTGTTTGTGTGTGAGAAAGTGTTTGTGTGTGAGAGAGTGTTTGTGTATGAGAGTGTTTGTGTGTGAGAGAATTTTTGGGTGTGAGAGTGTGTTTGTGTGAGAGAGTGTTTGTGTGTGAGAGAGTGTTTGTGTGTGAGAGAGTGTTTGTGTGTGAGAGAGTATTTGTGTGTAGAGAGAGTTTGTGTGTGAGAGAGTGTTTGTGTGTGAGAGAGTGTTTGTGAATGAGAGTGTTTGTGTGTGAGAGTGTTTGTGTGTGTGAGAGTGTTTGTGTGTGAGAGAGTGTTTGTGTGTGAGAGATTGTTTGTGTATGAGAAAGTGTTTCTGTGTGAGAGATTGTTTGTGTATGAGAAAGTGTTTGTGCGTGAGAAAGTGTTTGTGTGTGAGAGTGTTTGTGTGTGAGAGAATGTTTGGGTGTGAGAGTGTGTTTGTGTGTGAGAGAGTGTTTGTGTGTGAGACTGTTTGTGTGTGAGATAGTGTTTGTGTGTGAGAGAGTGTTTGTGTGTGAGAGAGTGTTTGTGTGTGAGACTGTTTGTGTGTGAGAGAGTGTTTGTGTGTGAGAGAGTGTTTGTGTATGAGAGTGTTTGTGTGTGAGAGGGTGTTTGTGTGTGAGTGTCTTTGTGTGTGAGAGAGTGTTTGTGTATGAGAGAGTGTTTGTGTGTGAGAGAGTGTTTGCGTGTGAGAGAGTGTTTGTGTGTGAGAGTGTGTTTGTCTGTGTGAGAGTGTTTGTGTGTGAGAGGGTGTTTGTGTGTGAGAGTGTGTTTGTGTGTGAGAGAGTGTTTGTGTGTGAGAGAGTGTTTGTATGTGTGAGAGTGTTTGTGTGTGAGAGTGTGTTTGTGTGTGTGAGAGTGTTTGTGTGTGAGAGTGTGTTTGTGTGTGAGAGAGTGTTTGTGTGTGAGAGAGTGTTTGGGTGTGTGAGAGTGTTTGTGTATGAGAGAGTGTTTGTGTGTGAGAGAGTGTTTGTGTGTGAGAGAGTGTTTGGGTGTGAGAGAGTGTTCCGGTGTGAGAGAGTATTTGTGTGTGAGAGAGTGTTTGTGTGTGAGAGAGTATTTGTGTGTGAGAGAGTGTTTGTGTATGAGAGAGTGTTTGTGTATGAGAGTGTTTGTGTGTGAGAGAGTGTTTGTGTGCGAGAGAGTGTTTGTGTATGAGAGAGTGTCTGTGTGTGAGAGAGTGTTTGGGTGTGAGAGTGTGTTTGTGTGTGAGAGTGTTTGTGTGTGAGAGTGTGTTTGTGTGCGAGAGAGTGTTTGTGTGAGAGAGAGTGTTTGTGTGTGAGAGTGTTTGTGTGTGAGAAAGTGTTTGTGCGTGAGAAAGTGTTTGTGTGTGAGAGAGTGTTTGTGTATGAGAGTGTTTGTGTGTGAGAAAGTGTTTGTGTGTGAGAGAGTGTTTGTGAGTGAGAGAGTGTTTGTGTATGAGAGTGTTTGTGTGTGAGAGTGTTTGTGTGTGTGAGAGTGTTTGTGTGTGAGAGAGTGTTTGTGTGTGAGAGATTGTTTGTGTATGAGAAAGTGTTTCTGTGTGAGAGATTGTTTGTGCATGAGAAAGTGTTTGTGCGTGAGAAAGTGTTTGTGTGTGAGAGAGTGTTTGTGTGTGAGAGAATGTTTGGGTGTGAGAGTGTGTTTGTGTGTGAGAGAGTGTTTGTGTGTGAGAGAATGTTTGGGTGTGAGAGTGTGTTTGTGTGTGAGAGAGTGTTTGTGTGTGAGACTGTTTGTGTGTGAGATAGTTTTTGTGTGTGAGAGAGTGTTTGTGTGTGAGAGTGTTTGTGTGTGAGAATGTGTTTGTGTGTGAGAGAGTGTTTGTGTGTGAGAAAGTGTTTGTGTGTGAGAGAGTGTTTGTGTGTGAGAGAGTGTTTGTGTATGAGAGTGTTTGTGTGTGAGAGAATGTTTGGGTGTGAGAGTGTGTTTGTGTGAGAGAGTGTTTGTGTGTGAGAGAGTGTTTGTGTGTGAGAGAGCGTTTGTGTGTGAGAGAGTATTTGTGTGTAGAGAGAGTTTGTGTGTGAGAGAGTGTTTGTGTGTGAGAGAGTGTTTGTGTGTGAGAGAGTATTTGTGTGTAGAGAGAGTTTGTGTGTGAGAGAGTGTTTGTGTGTGAGAGGGTGTTTGTGTGTGAGTGTCTTTGTGTGTGAGAGAGTGTTTGTGTATGAGAGAGTGTTTGTGTGTGAGAGAGTGTTTGTGTGTGAGAGAGTGTTTGTGTGTGAGAGTGTGTTTGTCTGTGTGAGAGTGTTTGTGTGTGAGAGGGTGTTTGTGTGTGAGAGTGTGTTTGTGTGTGAGAGAGTGTTTGTGTATGAGAGTGTGTTTGTGTGTGTGAGAGTGTTTGTGTGTGAGAGTGTGTTTGTGTGTGTGAGAGTGTTTGTGTGTGAGAGTGTGTTTGTGTGTGAGAGAGTGTTTGTGTGTGAGAGAGTGTTTGGGTGTGAGAGAGTGTTTGTGTATGAGAGAGTGTTTGTGTGTGAGAGAGTGTTTGTGTGTGAGAGAGTGTTAGGGTGTGAGAGAGTGTTCCGGTGTGAGAGAGTATTTGTGTGTGAGAGAGTGTTTGTGTGTGAGAGAGTATTTGTGTGTGAGTGAGTGTTTGTGTATGAGAGAGTGTTTGTGTATGAGAGTGTTTGTGTGTGAGACAGTGTTTGTGTGTGAGAGAGTGTTTGTGTATGAGAGAGTGTCTGTGTGTGAGAGAGTGTTTGGGAGTGAGAGTGTGTTTGTGTGTGAGAGAGTGTTTGTGTATGAGAGTGTTTGTGTGTGAGAAAGTGTTTGTGTGTGAGAGAGTGTTTGTGTGTGAGAGAGTGTTTGTGAATGAGAGTGTTTGTGTGTGAGAGTGTTTGTGTGTGTGAGAGTGTTTGTGTGTGAGAGAGTGTTTGTGTGTGAGAGATTGTTTGTGTATGAGAAAGTGTTTCTGTGTGAGAGATTGTTTGTGTATGAGAAAGTGTTTGTGCGTGAGAAAGTGTTTGTGTGTGAGAGTGTTTGTGTGTGAGAGAATGTTTGGGTGTGAGAGTGTGTTTGTGTGTGAGAGAGTGTTTGTGTGTGAGACTGTTTGTGTGTGAGATAGTGTTTGTGTGTGAGAGAGTGTTTGTGTGTGAGAGAGTGTTTGTGTGTGAGACTGTTTGTGTGTGAGAGAGTGTTTGTGTGTGAGAGAGTGTTTGTGTATGAGAGTGTTTGTGTGTGAGAGAGTGTTTGTGTGTGAGAGTGTTTGTGTGTGAGAGAGTGTTTGTGTGTGAGAAAGTGTTTGTGTGTGAGAGAGTGTTTGTGTGTGAGAGAGTGTTTGTGTATGAGAGTGTTTGTGTGTGAGAGAATTTTTGGGTGTGAGAGTGTGTTTGTGTGAGAGAGTGTTTGTGTGTGAGAGAGTGTTTGTGTGTGAGAGTGTTTGTGTGTGAGAGAGTGTTTGTGTGTGAGAGAGTGTTTGTGTGTGAGAGAGTATTTGTGTGTAGAGAGAGTTTGTGTGTGAGAGAGTGTTTGTGTGTGAGAGGGTGTTTGTGTGTGAGTGTCTTTGTGTGTGAGAGAGTGTTTGTGTATGAGAGAGTGTTTGTGTGTGAGAGAGTGTTTGCGTGTGAGAGAGTGTTTGGGTGTGAGAGTGTGTTTGTGTGTGAGAGTGTTTGTGTGTGAGAGTGTGTTTGTGTGCGAGAGAGTGTTTGTGTGAGAGAGAGTGTTTGTGTGTGAGAGTGTTTGTGTGTGAGAAAGTGTTTGTGCGTGAGAAAGTGTTTGTGTGTGAGAGAGTGTTTGTGTATGAGAGTGTTTGTGTGTGAGAAAGTGTTTGTGTGTGAGAGAGTGTTTGTGAGTGAGAGAGTGTTTGTGTATGAGAGTGTTTGTGTGTGAGAGTGTTTGTGTGTGTGAGAGTGTTTGTGTGTGAGAGAGTGTTTGTGTGTGAGAGATTGTTTGTGTATGAGAAAGTGTTTCTGTGTGAGAGATTGTTTGTGCATGAGAAAGTGTTTGTGCGTGAGAAAGTGTTTGTGTGTGAGAGAGTGTTTGTGTGTGAGAGAATGTTTGGGTGTGAGAGTGTGTTTGTGTGTGAGAGAGTGTTTGTGTGTGAGAGAATGTTTGGGTGTGAGAGTGTGTTTGTGTGTGAGAGAGTGTTTGTGTGTGAGACTGTTTGTGTGTGAGATAGTTTTTGTGTGTGAGAGAGTGTTTGTGTGTGAGAGTGTTTGTGTGTGAGAAAGTGTTTGTGTGTGAGAGAGTGTTTGTGTGTGAGAAAGTGTTTGTGTGTGAGAGAGTGTTTGTGTGTGAGAGAGTGTTTGTGTATGAGAGTGTTTGTGTGTGAGAGAATGTTTGGGTGTGAGAGTGTGTTTGTGTGAGAGAGTGTTTGTGTGTGAGAGAGTGTTTGTGTGTGAGAGAGTGTTTGTGTGTGAGAGAGTATTTGTGTGTAGAGAGAGTTTGTGTGTGAGAGAGTGTTTGTGTGTGAGAGAGTGTTTGTGTGTGAGAGAGTATTTGTGTGTAGAGAGAGTTTGTGTGTGAGAGAGTGTTTGTGTGTGAGAGGGTGTTTGTGTGTGAGTGTCTTTGTGTGTGAGAGAGTGTTTGTGTATGAGAGAGTGTTTGTGTGTGAGAGAGTGTTTGTGTGTGAGAGAGTGTTTGTGTGTGAGAGTGTGTTTGTCTGTGTGAGAGTGTTTGTGTGTGAGAGGGTGTTTGTGTGTGAGAGTGTGTTTGTGTGTGAGAGAGTGTTTGTGTATGAGAGTGTGTTTGTGTGTGTGAGAGTGTTTGTGTGTGAGAGTGTGTTTGTGTGTGTGAGAGTGTTTGTGTGTGAGAGTGTGTTTGTGTGTGAGAGAGTGTTTGTGTGTGAGAGAGTGTTTGGGTGTGAGAGAGTGTTTGTGTATGAGAGAGTGTTTGTGTGTGAGAGAGTGTTTGTGTGTGAGAGAGTGTTAGGGTGTGAGAGAGTGTTCCGGTGTGAGAGAGTATTTGTGTGTGAGAGAGTGTTTGTGTGTGAGAGAGTATTTGTGTGTGAGTGAGTGTTTGTGTATGAGAGAGTGTTTGTGTATGAGAGTGTTTGTGTGTGAGACAGTGTTTGTGTGTGAGAGAGTGTTTGTGTATGAGAGAGTGTCTGTGTGTGAGAGAGTGTTTGGGAGTGAGAGTGTGTTTGTGTGTGAGAGAGTGTTTGTGTATGAGAGTGTTTGTGTGTGAGAAAGTGTTTGTGTGTGAGAGAGTGTTTGTGTGTGAGAGAGTGTTTGTGAATGAGAGTGTTTGTGTGTGAGAGTGTTTGTGTGTGTGAGAGTGTTTGTGTGTGAGAGAGTGTTTGTGTGTGAGAGATTGTTTGTGTATGAGAAAGTGTTTCTGTGTGAGAGATTGTTTGTGTATGAGAAAGTGTTTGTGCGTGAGAAAGTGTTTGTGTGTGAGAGTGTTTGTGTGTGAGAGAATGTTTGGGTGTGAGAGTGTGTTTGTGTGTGAGAGAGTGTTTGTGTGTGAGACTGTTTGTGTGTGAGATAGTGTTTGTGTGTGAGAGAGTGTTTGTGTGTGAGAGAGTGTTTGTGTGTGAGACTGTTTGTGTGTGAGAGAGTGTTTGTGTGTGAGAGAGTGTTTGTGTATGAGAGTGTTTGTGTGTGAGAGAGTGTTTGTGTGTGAGAGTGTTTGTGTGTGAGAGAGTGTTTGTGTGTGAGAAAGTGTTTGTGTGTGAGAGAGTGTTTGTGTGTGAGAGAGTGTTTGTGTATGAGAGTGTTTGTGTGTGAGAGAATTTTTGGGTGTGAGAGTGTGTTTGTGTGAGAGAGTGTTTGTGTGTGAGAGAGTGTTTGTGTGTGAGAGTGTTTGTGTGTGAGAGAGTGTTTGTGTGTGAGAGAGTGTTTGTGTGTGAGAGAGTATTTGTGTGTAGAGAGAGTTTGTGTGTGAGAGAGTGTTTGTGTGTGAGAGGGTGTTTGTGTGTGAGTGTCTTTGTGTGTGAGAGAGTGTTTGTGTATGAGAGAGTGTTTGTTTGTGAGAGAGTGTTTGCGTGTGAGAGAGTGTTTGTGTGTGAGAGTGTGTTTGTCTGTGTGAGAGTGTTTGTGTGAGAGTGTTTGTGTGTGAGAGTGTGTTTGTGTGTGAGAGAGTGTTTGTGTGTGAGAGAGTGTTTGGGTGTGTGAGAGTGTTTGTGTATGAGAGAGTGTTTGTGTGTGAGAGAGTGTTTGTGTGTGAGAGAGTGTTTGGGTGTGAGAGAGTGTTCCGGTGTGAGAGAGTATTTGTGTGTGAGAGAGTGTTTGTGTGTGAGAGAGTATTTGTGTGTGAGAGAGTGTTTGTGTATGAGAGAGTGTTTGTGTATGAGAGTGTTTGTGTGTGAGAGAGTGTTTGTGTGCGAGAGAGTGTTTGTGTATGAGAGAGTGTCTGTGTGTGAGAGAGTGTTTGGGTGTGAGAGTGTGTTTGTGTGTGAGAGTGTTTGTGTGTGAGAGTGTGTTTGTGTGCGAGAGAGTGTTTGTGTGAGAGAGAGTGTTTGTGTGTGAGAGTGTTTGTGTGTGAGAAAGTGTTTGTGCGTGAGAAAGTGTTTGTGTGTGAGAGAGTGTTTGTGTATGAGAGTGTTTGTGTGTGAGAAAGTGTTTGTGTGTGAGAGAGTGTTTGTGAGTGAGAGAGTGTTTGTGTATGAGAGTGTTTGTGTGTGAGAGTGTTTGTGTGTGTGAGAGTGTTTGTGTGTGAGAGAGTGTTTGTGTGTGAGAGATTGTTTGTGTATGAGAAAGTGTTTCTGTGTGAGAGATTGTTTGTGCATGAGAAAGTGTTTGTGCGTGAGAAAGTGTTTGTGTGTGAGAGAGTGTTTGTGTGTGAGAGAATGTTTGGGTGTGAGAGTGTGTTTGTGTGTGAGAGAGTGTTTGTGTGTGAGAGAATGTTTGGGTGTGAGAGTGTGTTTGTGTGTGAGAGAGTGTTTGTGTGTGAGACTGTTTGTGTGTGAGATAGTTTTTGTGTGTGAGAGAGTGTTTGTGTGTGAGAGTGTTTGTGTGTGAGAAAGTGTTTGTGTGTGAGAGAGTGTTTGTGTGTGAGAAAGTGTTTGTGTGTGAGAGAGTGTTTGTGTGTGAGAGAGTGTTTGTGTATGAGAGTGTTTGTGTGTGAGAGAATGTTTGGGTGTGAGAGTGTGTTTGTGTGAGAGAGTGTTTGTGTGTGAGAGAGTGTTTGTGTGTGAGAGAGTGTTTGTGTGTGAGAGAGTATTTGTGTGTAGAGAGAGTTTGTGTGTGAGAGAGTGTTTGTGTGTGAGAGAGTGTTTGTGTGTGAGAGAGTATTTGTGTGTAGAGAGAGTTTGTGTGTGAGAGAGTGTTTGTGTGTGAGAGGGTGTTTGTGTGTGAGTGTCTTTGTGTGTGAGAGAGTGTTTGTGTATGAGAGAGTGTTTGTGTGTGAGAGAGTGTTTGTGTGTGAGAGAGTGTTAGGGTGTGAGAGAGTGTTCCGGTGTGAGAGAGTATTTGTGTGTGAGAGAGTGTTTGTGTGTGAGAGAGTATTTGTGTGTGAGTGAGTGTTTGTGTATGAGAGAGTGTTTGTGTATGAGAGTGTTTGTGTGTGAGACAGTGTTTGTGTGTGAGAGAGTGTTTGTGTATGAGAGAGTGTCTGTGTGTGAGAGAGTGTTTGGGAGTGAGAGTGTGTTTGTGTGTGAGAGTGTTTGTGTGTGAGAGAGTGTTTGTGTGTGAGAGAGTGTTTCTGTGTGAGAGAGTGTTTGTGTGTGAGAGTGTGTTTGTGTGTGAGAAAGTGTTTGTGTGTGAGAGAGTGTTTGTGTGTGAGAGAGTGTTTGTGTGAGAGAGTGTTTGTGTACGAGAGTGTTTGTGTGTGAGAGAGTGTTTGTGTATGAGAGTGTTTGGGTGTGAGAGTGTGTTTGTGTATGAGAGTGTTTGTGTGTGAGAGAGTGTTTGTGTATGAGAGTGTTTGGGTGTGAGAGTGTGTTTGTGTATGAGAGTGTTTGTGTGTGAGAGAGTGTTTGTGTGTGAGAGTGTTTGTGTATGAGAGTGTTTGGGTGTGAGAGTGTGTTCGTGTATGAGAATGTTTGTTTGTGAGAGAGTGTGTGTGTGTGAGTGTGTTTGTGTATGTGAGTGTTTGGGTGTGAGAGTGTGTTCGTGTATGAGAGTGTTTGTGTGTGAGAGAGTGTTTGTGTGTGACAGAGTGTTTGTGTGTGAGAGTGTTTGTGTGTGAGAGTGTGATTGTGTGTGAGAAAGTGTTTGTGTGTGAGAGAGTTTTTGTGTGCGAGAAAGTGTTTGTGTATGAGAGTGTTTGTGTGTGAGAGAGTGTTTGTGTGTGAGAGAGCGTTTGGGTTTGAGAGTGTGTTTGTGTATGAGAGTGTTTTTGTGTGAGAGAGTGTTTGTGTATGAGAGTGTGTTTGTGTGTGACAGAGTGTTTGTGTGTGAGACAGTTTTTGTGTGTGAGAGAGTGTTTGTGTGTGAGAGTGTGTTTGTGTGTGAGAAAGTGTTTCTGTGTGAGAGAGTTTTTGTGTGTGAGAAAGTGTTTGTGTATGAGAGTGTTTGTGTGTGAGAGAGTGTTTGTGTGTGAGAGAGTGTTTGTGTATGAGAGTGTTTGTGTGTGAGAGAGTGTTTGTGTGTGAGAGTGTGTTTGTGTGTGAGAGAGTGTTTGTGTGGGAGAGAGTGTTTGGGTTTGAGAGTGTGTTTGTGTATGAGAGTGTTTGTGTGTGAGAGAGTGTTTGTGTATGAGAGTGTGTTTGTGTATGAGAGTGTTTGTGTGTGAGAGAGTGTTTGTGTGTGAGAGTGTGTTTGTGTGTGAGAAAGTGTTTGTGTGTGAGAGAGTTTTTGTGTGTGAGAAAGTGTTTGTGTATGAGAGTGTTTGTGTGTGAGAGAGTGTTTGTGTGTGAGAGAGTGTTTGTGTATGAGAGTGTTTGTGTGTGATAGAGTGTTTGTGTGTGAGAGTGTGTTTGTGTGTGAGAAAGTGTTTGTGTGTGAGAGAGTGTTTGTGTGTGAGAGTGTGTTTGTGTGTGAGAGAGTGTTTGTGTGTGAGAGAGTGTTTGGGTTTGAGAGTGTGTTTGTGTATGAGAGTGTTTGTGTGTGAGAGAGTGTTTGTGTATGAGAGTGTGTTTGTGTGTGACAGAGTGTTTGAGTGTGAGAGAGTTTTTGTGTGTGAGAAAGTGTTTGTGTGTGAGAGTGTTTGTGTGTGAGAGAGTGTTTGTGTGTGAGAGAGTTTTTGTGTGTGAGAAAGTGTTTGTGTATGAGAGTGTTTGTGAGTGAGAGAGTGTTTGTGTGTGAGAGAGTGTTTGTGTATGAGAGTGTTTGTGTGTGAGAGAGTGTTTGTGTGTGAGAGAGTGTTTGTGTATGAGAGTGTTTGTGTTTGAGAGAGTGTTTGTGTGTGAGAGAATGTTTGGGTGTGAGAGTGTTTGTGTATGAGAGTGTTTGTGTGTGAGAGAGTGTTTGTGTGTGAGAGAGTGTTTGTGTGTGAGAGAATGTTTGAGTGTGAGAGTGTTTGTGTATGAGAGTGTTTGTGTGTGAGAGGGTGCTTGTGTGTGAGATAGTGTTTGTGTGTGAGAGAATGTTTGAGTGTGAGAGTGTTTGTGTATGAGAGTGTTTGTGTGTGAGAGGGTGTTTGTGTGTGAGATAGTGTTTGTGTGTGAGAGAGTGTTTGTGTGTGAAAGTGGGTTTGTGTATGAGAGTGTTTGTGTGTGAGAGAGTGTTTGTGTGTGAGAGAGTGTTTGTGTGTGAGAGAATGTTTGTGTCTGAGAGAGTGTTTGGGTGTGAGAGTGGGTTTGTGTATGAGAGTGTTTGTGTGTGAGAGAGTGTTTGTGTGTGAGAGAGTGTTTGTGTGTAGAGAGTGTTTGTGTGTGAGAGAATGTTTGAGTGTGAGAGAGTGTTTGGGTGTGAGAGTGGGTTTGTGGATGAGAGTGTTTGTGTGTGAGAGAGTGTTTGTGTGTGAGAGAGTGTTTGTGTGTGAGAGAGTGTTTGTGTCTGAGAGAGTGTATGTGTGAGAGAGTGTTTGTGTGTGAGAGAGTGTTTGTGTGTGAGAGAGTGTTTGTGTATGAGAGTGTTTGTGTGTAAGAGAATGTTTGGGTGTGAGAGTGTTTGTGTGTGAGAGTGTGTTTTTGTGTGAGAGAGTGTTTGTGTATGAGAGTGTTTGTGTGTGAGAGAGTGTTTGTGTGTGAGAGAGTGTTTGTGTGTGAGAGAGTGTTTGTGTGTGAGAGAGTGTTTGTGTGTGAGAGAGTGTTTGTGTGTGAGAGTGTGTTTGGGTATGAGAGTGTTTGTGTGTGAGAGAGTGTTTGTGTGAGAGAGAGTGTTTGTGTGTGAGAGTGTTTGTGTGTGAGAGAGTGTTTGTGTGAGAGAGAGTGTTTGTGTGTGAGAGTGTTTGTGTGTGAGAAAGTGTTTGTGCATGAGAAAGTGTTTGTGTGTGAGAGAGTGTTTGTGTATGAGAGTGTTTGTGTGTGAGAGAATGTTTGGGTGTGAGAGTGTGTTTGTGTGTGAGAGAGTGTTTGTGTGTGAGACTGTTTGTGTGTGAGATAGTGTTTGTGTGTGAGAGAGTGTTTGTGTGTGAGAGAGTGTTTGTGTATGAGAGTGTTTGTGTGTGAGAGAGTGTTTGTTTGTGAGAGAGTGTTTGTGTGTGAGAAAGTGTTTGTGTGTGAGAGAGTGTTTGTGTGTGAGAGAGTGTTTGTGTGTGAGAGAGTGTTTGTGTGTGAGAAAGTGTTTGTGTGTGAGACGGTGTTTGTGTGTGAGAGAATGCTTGGGTGTGAGAGTGTGTTTGTGTATGAGAGTGTTTGTGTGTGAGAGAGTGTTTGTGTGTGAGAGAGTGTTTGGGTGTGAGAGTGTGTTTGTGTATGAGAGTGTTTGTGTGTGAGAGAGTGTTTGTGTGTGAGAGTGTTTGTGTATGAGAGTGTTTGGGTGTGAGAGTGTGTTCGTGTATGAGAATGTTTGTGTGTGAGAGAGTGTGTGTGTGTGAGTGTGTTTGTGTATGAGAGTGTTTGGGTGTGAGAGTGTGTTCGTGTATGAGAGTGTTTGTGTGTGAGAGAGTGTTTGTGTGTGACAGAGTGTTTGTGTGTGAGAGTGTTTGTGTGTGAGAGTGTGTTTGTGTGTGAGAAAGTGTTTGTGTGTGAGAGAGTTTTTGTGTGCGAGAAAGTGTTTGTGTATGAGAGTGTTTGTGTGTGAGAGAGTGTTTGTGTGTGAGAGAGCGTTTGGGTTTGAGAGTGTGTTTGTGTACGAGAGTGTTTTTGTGTGAGAGAGTGTTTGTGTATGAGAGTGTGTTTGTGTGTGACAGAGTGTTTGTGTGTGAGAGAGTTTTTGTGTGTGAGAGAGTGTTTGTGTGTGAGAGTGTGTTTGTGTTTGAGAAAGTGTTTCTGTGTGAGAGAGTTTTTGTGTGTGAGAAAGTGTTTGTGTATGAGAGTGTTTGTGTGTGAGAGAGTGTTTGTGTGTGAGAGAGTGTTTGTGTATGAGAGTGTTTGTGTGTGAGAGAGTGTTTGTGTGTGAGAGTGTGTTTGTGTGTGAGAGAGTGTTTGTGTGGGAGAGAGTGTTTGGGTTTGAGAGTGTGTTTGTGTATGAGAGTGTTTGTGTGTGAGAGAGTGTTTGTGTATGAGAGTGTGTTTGTGTGTGACAGAGTGTTTGTGTGTGAGAGAGTTTATGTGTGTGAGAAAGTGTTTGTGTGTGAGAGTGTTTGTGTGTGAGAGAGTGTTTGTGTGTGAGAGAGTGTTTGGGTTTGAGAGTGTGTTTGTGTATGAGAGTGTTTGTGTGTGAGAAAGTTTTTGTGTGTGAGAGAGTGTTTGTGTATGAGAGTGTTTGTGTGTGAGAGAGTGTTTGTGTGTGAGAGTGTGTTTGTGTGTGAGAAAGTGTTTGTGTGTGAGAGAGTTTTTGTGTGTGAGAAAGTGTTTGTGTATGAGAGTGTTTGTGTGTGAGAGAGTGTTTGTGTGTGAGAGAGTGTTTGTGTATGAGAGTGTTTGTGTGTGAGAGAGTGTTTGTGTGTGAGAGAGTGTTTGTGTGTGAGAGTGTGTTTGTGTGTGAGAGAGTGTTTGTGTGTGAGAGAGTGTTTGGGTTTGAGAGTGTGTTTGTGTATGAGAGTGTTTGTGTGTGAGAGAGTGTTTGTGTATGAGAGTGTGTTTGTGTGTGACAGAGTGTTTGTGTGTGAGAGAGTTTTTGTGTGTGAGAAAGTGTTTGTGTGTGAGAGTGTTTGTGTGTGAGAGAGTGTTTGTGTGTGAGAGAGTTTTTGTGTGTGAGAAAGTGTTTGTGTATGAGAGTGTTTGTGAGTGAGAGAGTGTTTGTGTGTGAGAGAGTGTTTGTGTTTGAGAGTGTTTGTGTGTGAGAGAGTGTTTGTGTGTGAGAGAGTGTTTGTGTATGAGAGTGTTTGTGTGTGAGAGAGTGTTTGTGTGTGAGAGAATGTTTGAGTGTGAGAGTGTTTGTGTATGAGAGTGTTTGTGTGTGAGAGGGTGCTTGTGTGTGAGATAGTGTTTGTGTGTGAGAGAATGTTTGAGTGTGAGAGTGTTTGTGTATGAGAGTGTTTGTGTGTGAGAGGGTGTTTGTGTGTGAGATAGTGTTTGTGTGTGAGAGAGTGTTTGTGTGTGAAAGTGGGTTTGTGTATGAGAGTGTTTGTGTGTGAGAGAGTGTTTGTGTGTGAGAGAGTGTTTGTGTGTGAGAGAATGTTTGTGTCTGAGAGAGTGTTTGGGTGTGAGAGTGGGTTTGTGGATGAGAGTGTTTGTGTGTGAGAGAGTGTTTGTGTGTGAGAGAGTGTTTGTGTGTGAGAGAGTGTTTGTGTTTGAGAGAGTGTATGTGTGAGAGAGTGTTTGTGTGTGAGAGAGTGTTTGTGTGTGAGAGAGTGTTTGTGTATGAGAGTGTTTGTGTGTAAGAGAATGTTTGGGTGTGAGAGTGTTTGTGTGTGAGAGTGTGTTTTTGTGTGAGAGAGTGTTTGTGTATGAGAGTGTTTGTGTGTGAGAGAGTGTTTGTGTGTGAGAGAGTGTTTGTGTGTGAGAGAGTGTTTGTGTGAGAGAGAGTGTTTGTGTGTGAGAGTGTTTGTGTGTGAGAGAGTGTTTGTGTGAGAGAGAGTGTTTGTGTGTGAGAGTGTTTGTGTGTGAGAAAGTGTTTGTGCATGAGAAAGTGTTTGTGTGTGAGAGAGTGTTTGTGTATGAGAGTGTTTGTGTGTGAGAGAATGTTTGGGTGTGAGAGTGTGTTTGTGTGTGAGAGAGTGTTTGTGTGTGAGACTGTTTGTGTGTGAGATAGTGTTTGTGTGTGAGAGAGTGTTTGTGTGTGAGAGAGTGTTTGTGTATGAGAGTGTTTGTGTGTGAGAGAGTGTTTGTTTGTGAGAGAGTGTTTGTGTGTGAGAAAGTGTTTGTGTGTGAGAGAGTGTTTGTGTGTGAGAGAGTGTTTGTGTGTGAGAGAGTGTTTGTGTGTGAGAAAGTGTTTGTGTGTGAGACGGTGTTTGTGTGTGAGAGAATGCTTGGGTGTGAGAGTGTTTGTGTATGAGAGTGTTTGTGTGTGAGAGAGTGTTTGTGTGTGAGAGAGTGTTTCTGTGTGAGAGATTGTTTGTGTATGAGAAAGTGTTTGTGCGTGAGAAAGTGTTTGTGTGTGAGAGAGTGTTTGTGTGTGAGAGAGTGTTTGTGTGTGAGACTGTTTGTGTGTGAGATAGTGTTTGTGTGTGAGAGAGTGTTTGTATGTGAGAGAGTGTTTGTTGGTGAGACTGTTTGTGTGTGAGAGAGTGTTTGTGTGTGAGAGAGTGTTTGTGTATGATAGTGTTTGTGTGTGAGAGTGTTTGTGTGTGAGAAAGTGTTTGTGTGTGAGAGAGTGTTTGTGTGTGAGAAAGTGTTTGTGTGTGAGAGAGTGTTTGTGGGTGAGAGAGTGTTTGTGTATGAGAGTGTTTGTGTGTGAGAGAATGTTTGGGTGTGAGAGTGTGTTTTTGTGAGAGAGTGTTTGTGTGTGAGATAGTGTTTGTGTGTGAGAGAGTGTTTGTGAGTGAGAGAGTGTTTGTGTGTGAGAGAGTATTTGTGTGTAGAGAGTGTTTGTGTGTGAGAGAGTGTTTGTGTGTGAGAGGGTGTTTGTGTGTGAGTGTCTTTGTGTGTGAGAGAGTGTTTGTGTATGAGAGAGTGTTTGTGTGTGAGAGAGTGTTTGTGTGTGAGAGAGTGTTTGTGTGTGAGAGTGTGTTTGTCTGTGTGAGAGTGTTTGTGTGTGAGAGGGTGTTTGTGTGTGAGAGTGTGTTTGTGTGTGTGAGAGAGTGTTTGTGTGTGAGAGAGTGTTTGTATGTGTGAGAGTGTTTCTGTGTGAGAGTGTGTTTGTGTGTGTGAGAGTGTTTGTGTGTGAGAGTGTGTTTGTGTGTGAGAGAGTGTTTGTGTGTGAGAGAGTGTTTGGGTGTGAGAGAGTGTTTGTGTATGAGAGAGTGTTTGTGTGTGAGAGAGTGTTTGGGTGTGAGAGAGTGTTCCGGTGTGAGAGAGTATTTGTGTGTGAGAGAGTGTTTGTGTGTGAGAGAGTATTTGTGTGTGAGAGAGTGTTTGTGTATGAGAGAGTGTTTGTGTATGAGAGTGTTTGTGTGTGAGAGAGTGTTTGTGTGTGAGAGAGTGTTTCTGTGTGAGAGATTGTTTGTGTATGAGAAAGTGTTTGTGCGTGAGAAAGTGTTTGTGTGTGAGAGAGTGTTTGTGTGTGAGAGAGTGTTTGTGTGTGAGAGAATGTTTGGGTGTGAGAGTGTGTTTGTGTGTGAGAGAGTGTTTGTGTGTGAGACTGTTTGTGTGTGAGAGAGTGTTTGTGTGTGAGAGAGTGTTTGTGTATGAGAGAGTGTCTGTGTGTGAGAGAGTGTTTGGGTGTGAGAGTGAGTTTGTGTGTGAGAGTGTTTGTGTGTGAGAGAGTGTTTGTGTGTGAGAGAGTGTTTGTGTGTGAGAGAGTGTTTGTGTGTGAGAGTGTGTTTCTGTGTGAGAAAGTGTTTGTGTGTGAGAGAGTGTTAGTGTATGAGAGAGTGTTTGTGTATGAGAGTGTTTGTGTGTGAGAGAGTGTTTGGGTTTGAGAGTGTGTTTGTGTATGAGAGTGTTTGTGTGTGAGAGAGTGTTTGTGTATGAGAGTGTTTGGGTGTGAGAGTGTGTTCGTGTATGAGTGTGTTTGTGTGTGAGAGAGTGTTTGTGTATGAGAGTGTTTGGGTGTGAGAGAGTGTTTGTGTATGAGAGAGTGTTTGTGTGTGAGAGAGTGTTTGGGTGTGAGAGAGTGTTCCGGTGTGAGAGAGTATTTGTGTGTGAGAGAGTGTTTGTGTGTGAGAGAGTATTTGTGTGTGAGAGAGTGTTTGTGTATGAGAGAGTGTTTGTGTATGAGAGTGTTTGTGTGTGAGAGAGTGTTTGTGTGTGAGAGAGTGTTTCTGTGTGAGAGATTGTTTGTGTATGAGAAAGTGTTTGTGCGTGAGAAAGTGTTTGTGTGTGAGAGAGTGTTTGTGTGTGAGAGAGTGTTTGTGTGTGAGAGAATGTTTGGGTGTGAGAGTGTGTTTGTGTGTGAGAGAGTGTTTGTGTGTGAGACTGTTTGTGTGTGAGAGAGTGTTTGTGTGTGAGAGAGTGTTTATGTATGAGAGAGTGTCTGTGTGTGAGAGAGTGTTTGGGTGTGAGAGTGTGTTTGTGTGTGAGAGTGTTTGTGTGTGAGAGAGTGTTTGTGTGTGAGAGAGTGTTTGTGTGTGAGAGAGTGTTTGTGTGTGAGAGTGTGTTTCTGTGTGAGAAAGTGTTTGTGTGTGAGAGAGTGTTTGTGTATGAGAGAGTGTTTGTGTATGAGAGTGTTTGTGCGTGAGAGAGTGTTTGGGTTTGAGAGTGTGTTTGTGTATGAGAGTGTTTGTGTGTGAGAGAGTGTTTGTGTATGAGAGTGTTTGGGTGTGAGAGTGTGTTCGTGTATGAGAGTGTTTGTGTGTGAGAGAGTGTTTGTGTATGAGAGTGTGTTTGTGTGTGAGAGAGTGTTTGTGTGTGAGAGAGTTTTTGTGTGTGAGAAAGTGTTTGTGTGTGAGAGAGTGTTTGTGTGTGAGAGAGTGTTTGTGTGTGAGAGAGTTTTTGTGTGTGAGAAAGTGTTTGTGTGTGAGAGAGTGTTTGTGTGTGAGAGAGTGTTTGTGTGTGAGAGAGTGTTTGTGTGTGAGAGAATGTTTGAGTGTGAGAGTGTTTGTGTATGAGAGTGTTTGTGTGTGAGAGGGTGTTTGTGTGTGAGATAGTGTTTGTGTGTGAGAGAGTGTTTGTGTGTGAGAGTGTTTGTGTGAGAGAGAGTGGTTGTGTGTGAGAGAGTGTTTGTGTGTGAGAGAATGTTTGAGTGTGAGAGTGTTTGTGTATGAGAGTGTTTGTGTGTGAGAGGGTGTTTGTGTGTGAGATAGTGTTTGTGTGTGAGAGAGTGTTTGTGTGTGAGAGAGTGTTTGTGTATGAGAGTGTTTGTGTATGAGAGTGTTTGTGTGTGAGAGAGTGTTTGTGTCTGAGAGAGTGTTTGTGTGTGAGAGAATGTTTGGGTGTGAGAGTGTTTGTGTATGAGAGTGTTTGTGTGTGAGATAGTGTTTGTGTGTGAGAGAGTGTTTGTGTGTGACAGAGTGTTTGTGTGTGAGAGAGTGTTTGTGTGTGAGAGAGTGTTTGTGTGTGAGAGAGTGTTTGTATGTGAGAGAGTGGTTGTGTGTGAGAGAGTGTTTGTGTGTGAGAGAGTGTTTGTGTGTGAGAGAATGTTTGTGTGTGAGAGTGTTTGTGTATGAGAGTGTTTGTGTGTGAGAGAGTGTTTGTGTGTGAGAGAGTGTTTGTGTGAGAGAGTGTTTGTGTGTGAGAGAGCCTTTGTGTATGAAAGAGTGTTTGTGTGAGAGAGTGTTTGTGTGTGAGAGAGTGTTTGTGTGTGAGATAGTGTTTGTGTGTGAGAGAGTGTTTGTATGTGAGAGAGTGGTTGTGTGTGAGAGAATGTTTGTGTGTAGAGAGTGATTGTGTGTGAGAGAGTGTTTGTGTGTGAGAGGGTGTTTGTGTGTGAGTGTGTTTGTGTATGAGAGAGTGTTTGTGTATGAGAAGGTATTTGTGTGTGAGAGAGTGTTTGTGTGTGAGAGAGTGTTTGTGTGTGTGAGAGTGTTTGTGTGTGAGAGTGTGTTTGTGTGTGAGAGAGTGTTTGTGTGTGAGAGAGTGTTTGTGTGTGAAAGTGGGTTTGTGTATGAGAGTGTTTGTGTGTGAGAGAGTGTTTGTGTGTGAGAGAGTGTTTGTGTGTGAGAGAATGTTTGTGTCTGAGAGAGTGTTTGGGTGTGAGAGTGGGTTTGTGTATGAGAGTGTTTGTGTGTGAGAGAGTGTTTGTGTGTGAGAGAGTGTTTGTGTGTAGAGAGTGTTTGTGTGTGAGAGAATGTTTGAGTGTGAGAGAGTGTTTGGGTGTGAGAGTGGGTTTGTGGATGAGAGTGTTTGTGTGTGAGAGAGTGTTTGTGTGTGAGAGAGTGTTTGTGTGTGAGAGAGTGTTTGTGTTTGAGAAAGTGTGTGTGTGAGAGAGTGTTTGTGTGTGAGAGAGTGTTTGTGTGTGAGAGAGTGTTTGTGTATGAGAGTGTTTGTGTGTAAGAGAATGTTTGGGTGTGAGAGTGTTTGAGTGTGAGAGGGTGTTTTTGTGTGAGAGAGTGTTTGTGTATGAGAGTGTTTGTGTGTGAGAGAGTGTTTGTGTGTGAGAGAGTGTTTGTGTGTGAGAGAGTGTTTGTGTGTGAGATAGTGTTTGTGTGTGAGAGAGTGTTTGTGTGTGAGAGTGTGTTTGGGTATGAGAGTGTTTGTGTGTGAGAGAGTGTTTGTGTGTGAGAGTGTTTGTGTGTGAGAGAGTGTTTGTGTGAGAGAGAGTGTTTGTGTGTGAGAGTGTTTGTGTGTGAGAAAGTGTTTGTGCGTGAGAAAGTGTTTGTGTGTGAGAGAGTGTTTGTGTATGAGAGTGTTTGTGTGTGAGAGAATGTTTGGGTGTGAGAGTGTGTTTGTGTGTGAGAGAGTGTTTGTGTGTGAGACTGTTTGTGTGTGAGATAGTGTTTGTGTGTGAGAGAGTGTTTGTGTGTGAGAGAGTGTTTGTGTATGAGAGTGTTTGTGTGTGAGAGAGTGTTTGGGTATGAGAGTGTTTGTGTGTGAGAGAGTGTTTGTGTGAGAGAGAGTGTTTGTGTGTGAGAAAGTGTTTGTGTGTGAGAGAATGTTTGTGTGTGAGAGAGTGTTTGTGTGTGAGAGAGTGTTTGTGTGTGAGACTGTTTGTGTGTGAGATAGTGTTTGTGTGTGAGAGAGTGTTTGTATGTGAGAGAGTGTTTGTGTGTGAGACTGTTTGTGTGTGAGAGAGTGTTTGTGTGTGAGAGAGTGTTTGTGTATGATAGTGTTTGTGTGTGAGAGAGTGTTTGTGTGTGAGAGTGTTTGTGTGTGAGAAAGTGTTTGTGTGTGAGAGAGTGTTTGTGTGTGAGAAAGTGTTTGTGTGTGAGAGAGTGTTTGTGGGTGAGAGAGTGTTTGTGTATGAGAGTGTTTGTGTGTGAGAGAATGTTTGGGTGTGAGAGTGTGTTTGTGTGAGAGAGTGTTTGTGTGTGAGATAGTGTTTGTGTGTGAGAGAGTGTTTGTGTGTGAGAGAGTGTTTGTGTGTGAGAGAGTGTTTGTGTGTGAGAGTGTTTGTGTGTGAGAGAGTGTTTGTGAGTGAGAGAGTGTTTGTGTGTGAGAGAGTATTTGTGTGTAGAGAGTGTTTGTGTGTGAGAGAGTGTTTGTGTGTGAGAGGGTGTTTGTGTGTGAGTGTCTTTGTGTGTGAGAGAGTGTTTGTGTATGAGAGAGTGTTTGTGTGTGAGAGAGTGTTTGTGTGTGAGAGAGTGTTTGTGTGTGAGAGTGTGTTTGTCTGTGTGAGAGTGTTTGTGTGTGAGAGGGTGTTTGTGTGTGAGAGTGTGTTTGTGTGTGTGAGAGAGTGTTTGTGTGTGAGAGAGTGTTTGTATGTGTGAGAGTGTTTCTGTGTGAGAGTGTGTTTGTGTGTGTGAGAGTGTTTGTGTGTGAGAGTGTGTTTGTGTGTGAGAGAGTGTTTGTGGGTGAGAGAGTGTTTGGGTGTGAGAGAGTGTTTGTGTATGAGAGAGTGTTTGTGTGTGAGAGAATGTTTGGGTGTGAGAGAGTGTTCCGGTGTGAGAGAGTATTTGTGTGTGAGAGAGTGTTTGTGTGTGAGAGAGTATTTGTGTGTGAGAGAGTGTTTGTGTATGAGAGAGTGTTTGTGTATGAGAGTGTTTGTGTGTGAGAGAGTGTTTGTGTGTGAGAGAGTGTTTCTGTGTGAGAGGTTGTTTGTGTATGAGAAAGTGTTTGTGCGTGAGAAAGTGTTTGTGTGTGAGAGAGTGTTTGTGTGTGAGAGAGTGTTTGTGTGTGAGAGAATGTTTGGGTGTGAGAGAGTGTTTGTGTGTGAGAGAGTGTTTGTATGTGAGAGAGTGGTTGTGTGTGAGAGAGTGTTTGTGTGTGAGAGAGTGTTTGTGTGTGAGAGAATGTTTGTGTGTGAGAGTGTTTGTGTATGAGAGTGTTTGTGTGTGAGAGAGTGTTTGTGTGTGAGAGAGTGTTTGTGTGAGAGAGTGTTTGTGTGTGAGAGAGCCTTTGTGTATGAAAGAGTGTTTGTGTGAGAGAGTGTTTGTGTGTGAGAGAGTGTTTGTGTGTGAGATAGTGTTTGTGTGTGAGAGAGTGTTTGTATGTGAGAGAGTGGTTGTGTGTGAGAGAATGTTTGTGTGTAGAGAGTGTTTGTGTGTGAGAGAGTGTTTGTGTGTGAGAGGGTGTTTGTGTGTGAGTGTGTTTGTGTATGAGAGAGTGTTTGTGTATGAGAAGGTATTTGTGTGTGAGAGAGTGTTTGTGTGTGAGAGAGTGTTTGTGTGTGTGAGAGTGTTTGTGTGTGAGAGTGTGTTTGTGTGTGAGAGAGTGTTTGTGTGTGAGAGAGTGTTTGTGTGTGAAAGTGGGTTTGTGTATGAGAGTGTTTGTGTGTGAGAGAGTGTTTGTGTGTGAGAGAGTGTTTGTGTGTGAGAGAATGTTTGTGTCTGAGAGAGTGTTTGGGTGGGAGAGTGGGTTTGTGTATGAGAGTGTTTGTGTGTGAGAGAGTGTTTGTGTGTGAGAGAGTGTTTGTGTGTAGAGAGTGTTTGTGTGTGAGAGAATGTTTGAGTGTGAGAGAGTGTTTGGGTGTGAGAGTGGGTTTGTGGATGAGAGTGTTTGTGTGTGAGAGAGTGTTTGTGTGTGAGAGAGTGTTTGTGTGTGAGAGAGTGTTTGTGTTTGAGAAAGTGTGTGTGTGAGAGAGTGTTTGTGTGTGAGAGAGTGTTTGTGTGTGAGAGAGTGTTTGTGTATGAGAGTGTTTGTGTGTAAGAGAATGTTTGTGTGTGAGAGTGTTTGAGTGTGAGAGTGTGTTTTTGTGTGAGAGAGTGTTTGTGTATGAGAGTGTTTGTGTGTGAGAGAGTGTTTGTGTGTGAGAGAGTGTTTGTGTGTGAGAGAGTGTTTGTGTGTGAGATAGTGTTTGTGTGTGAGAGAGTGTTTGTGTGTGAGAGTGTGTTTGGGTATGAGAGTGTTTGTGTGTGAGAGAGTGTTTGTGTGTGAGAGTGTTTGTGTCTGAGAGAGTGTTTGTGTGAGAGAGAGTGTTTGTGTGTGAGAGTGTTTGTGTGTGAGAAAGTGTTTGTGCGTGAGAAAGTGTTTGTGTGTGAGAGAGTGTTTGTGTGTGAGACTGTTTGTGTGTGAGATAGTGTTTGTGTGTGAGAGAGTGTTTGTGTGTGAGAGAGTGTTTGTGTATGAGAGTGTTTGTGTGTGAGAGAGTGTTTGTTTGTGAGAGAGTGTTTGTGTGTGAGAGAGTGTTTGGGTATGAGAGTGTTTGTGTGTGAGAGAGTGTTTGTGTGAGAGAGAGTGTTTGTGTGTGAGAAAGTGTTTGTGTGTGAGAGAATGTTTGTGTGTGAGAGAGTGTTTGTGTGTGAGAGAGTGTTTGTGTGTGAGAGAGTGTTTGTGTGTGAGACTGTTTGTGTGTGAGATAGTGTTTGTGTGTGAGAGAGTGTTTGTATGTGAGAGAGTGTTTGTGTGTGAGACTGTTTGTGTGTGAGAGAGTGTTTGTGTGTGAGAGAGTGTTTGTGTATGATAGTGTTTGTGTGTGAGAGAGTGTTTGTGTGTGAGAGTGTTTGTGTGTGAGAAAGTGTTTGTGTGTGAGAGAGTGTTTGTGTGTGAGAAAGTGTTTGTGTGTGAGAGAGTGTTTGTGGGTGAGAGAGTGTTTGTGTATGAGAGTGTTTGTGTGTGAGAGAATGTTTGGGTGTGAGAGTGTGTTTGTGTGAGAGAGTGTTTGTGTGTGAGATAGTGTTTGTGTGTGAGAGAGTGTTTGTGTGTGAGAGAGTGTTTGTGTGTGAGAGAGTGTTTGTGTGTGAGAGTGTTTGTGTGTGAGAGAGTGTTTGTGAGTGAGAGAGTGTTTGTGTGTGAGAGAGTATTTGTGTGTAGAGAGTGTTTGTGTGTGAGAGAGTGTTTGTGTGTGAGAGGGTGTTTGTGTGTGAGTGTCTTTGTGTGTGAGAGAGTGTTTGTGTATGAGAGAGTGTTTGTGTGTGAGAGAGTGTTTGTGTGTGAGAGAGTGTTTGTGTGTGAGAGTGTGTTTGTCTGTGTGAGAGTGTTTGTGTGTGAGAGGGTGTTTGTGTGTGAGAGTGTGTTTGTGTGTGTGAGAGAGTGTTTGTGTGTGAGAGAGTGTTTGTATGTGTGAGAGTGTTTCTGTGTGAGAGTGTGTTTGTGTGTGTGAGAGTGTTTGTGTGTGAGAGTGTGTTTGTGTGTGAGAGAGTGTTTGTGTGTGAGAGAGTGTTTGGGTGTGAGAGAGTGTTTGTGTATGAGAGAGTGTTTGTGTGTGAGAGAGTGTTTGGGTGTGAGAGAGTGTTCCGGTGTGAGAGAGTATTTGTGTGTGAGAGAGTGTTTGTGTGTGAGAGAGTATTTGTGTGTGAGAGAGTGTTTGTGTATGAGAGAGTGTTTGTGTATGAGAGTGTTTGTGTGTGAGAGAGTGTTTGTGTGTGAGAGAGTGTTTCTGTGTGAGAGATTGTTTGTGTATGAGAAAGTGTTTGTGCGTGAGAAAGTGTTTGTGTGTGAGAGAGTGTTTGTGTGTGAGAGAGTGTTTGTGTGTGAGAGAATGTTTGGGTGTGAGAGTGTGTTTGTGTGTGAGAGAGTGTTTGTGTGTGAGACTGTTTGTGTGTGAGAGAGTGTTTGTGTGTGAGAGAGTGTTTGTGTATGAGAGAGTGTCTGTGTGTGAGAGAGTGTTTGGGTGTGACAGAGTGTGTTTGTGTGTGAGAGTGTTTGTGTGTGAGAGAGTGTTTGTGTGTGAGAGAGTGTTTGTGTGTGAGAGAGTGTTTGTGTGTGAGAGTGTGTTTCTGTGTGAGAAAGTGTTTGTGTGTGAGAGAGTGTTTGTGTATGAGAGAGTGTTTGTGTATGAGAGTGTTTGTGTGTGAGAGAGTGTTTGGGTTTGAGAGTGTGTTTGTGTATGAGAGTGTTTGTGTGTGAGAGAGTGTTTGTGTATGAGAGTGTTTGGGTGTGAGAGTGTGTTCGTGTATGAGTGTGTTTGTGTGTGAGAGAGTGTTTGTGTGTGAGAGAGTTTTTGTGTGTGAGAAAGTGTTTGTGTGTGAGAGAGTGTTTGTGTGTGAGAGAGTGTTTGTGTGTGAGAGAGTTTTTGTGTGTGAGAAAGTGTTTGTGTGTGAGAGAGTGTTTCTGTGTGAGAGAGTGTTTGTGTGTGAGAGAGTGTTTGTGTGTGAGAGAATGTTTGAGTGTGAGAGTGTTTGTGTATGAGAGTGTTTGTGTGTGAGAGGGTGTTTGTGTGTGAGATAGTGTTTGTGTGTGAGAGAGTGTTTGTGTGTGAGAGAGTGTTTGTGTGTGAGAGAATGTTTGAGTGTGAGAGTGTTTGTGTATGAGAGTGTTTGTGTGTGAGAGGGTGTTTGTGTGTGAGATTGTGTTTGTGTGTGAGAGAGTGTTTGTGTGTGAGAGTGTTTGTGTGAGAGAGAGTGTTTGTGTGTGAGAGAGTGTTTGTGTGTGAGAGAATGTTTGAGTGTGAGAGTGTTTGTGTATGAGAGTGTTTGTGTGTGAGAGGGTGTTTGTGTGAGATAGTGTTTGTGTGTGAGAGAGTGTTTGTGTGTGAGAGAGTGTTTGTGTATGAGAGTGTTTGTGTATGAGAGTGTTTGTGTGTGAGAGAGTGTTTGTGTGTGAGAGAGTGTTTGTGTGTGAGAGAATGTTTGGGTGTGAGAGTGTTTGTGTATGAGAGTGTTTGTGTGTGAGATAGTGTTTGTGTGTGAGAGAGTGTTTGTGTGTGAGAGAGTGTTTGTGTGTGAGAGAGTGTTTGTGTGTGAGAGAGTGTTTGTGTGTGAGAGAGTGTTTGTATGTGAGAGAGTGGTTGTGTGTGAGAGAGTGTTTGTGTGTGAGAGAGTGTTTGTGTGTGAGAGAATGTTTGTGTGTGAGAGAGTGTTTGTGTGTGAGAGAGTGTTTGTGTGTGAGAGAGTGTTTGTGTGTGAGAGAGTGTTTGTGTGTGAGAGAGTTTTTGTGTGTGAGAAAGTGTTTGTGTGTGAGAGAGTGTTTGTGTGTGAGAGAGTGTTTGTGTGTGAGAGAGTGTTTGTGTGTGAGAGAATGTTTGAGTGTGAGAGTGTTTGTGTATGAGAGTGTTTGTGTGTGAGAGGGTGTTTGTGTGTGAGATAGTGTTTGTGTGTGAGAGAGTGTTTGTGTGTGAGAGAGTGTTTGTGTGTGAGAGAATGTTTGAGTGTGAGAGTGTTTGTGTATGAGAGTGTTTGTGTGTGAGAGGGTGTTTGTGTGTGAGATTGTGTTTGTGTGTGAGAGAGTGTTTGTGCGTGAGAGTGTTTGTGTGAGAGAGAGTGTTTGTGTGTGAGAGAGTGTTTGTGTGTGAGAGAATGTTTGAGTGTGAGAGTGTTTGTGTATGAGAGTGTTTGTGTGTGAGAGGGTGTTTGTGTGTGAGATAGTGTTTGTGTGTGAGAGAGTGTTTGTGTGTGAGAGAGTGTTTGTGTATGAGAGTGTTTGTGTATGAGAGTGTTTGTGTGTGAGAGAGTGTTTGTGTGTGAGAGAGTGTTTGTGTGTGAGAGAATGTTTGGGTGTGAGAGTGTTTGTGTATGAGAGTGTTTGTGTGTGAGATAGTGTTTGTGTGTGAGAGAGTGTTTGTGTGTGAGAGAGTGTTTGTGTGTGAGAGAGTGTTTGTGTGTGAGAGAGTGTTTGTGTGTGAGAGAGTGTTTGTATGTGAGAGAGTGGTTGTGTGTGAGAGAGTGTTTGTGTGTGAGAGAGTGTTTGTGTGTGAGAGAATGTTTGTGTGTGAGAGTGTTTGTGTATGAGAGTGTTTGTGTGTGAGAGAGTGTTTGTGTGTGAGAGAGTGTTTGTGTGAGAGAGTGTTTGTGTGTGAAAGAGCCTTTGTGTATGAAAGAGCGTTTGTGTGAGAGAGTGTTTGTGTGTGAGAGAGTGTTTGTGTGTGAGATAGTGTTTGTGTGTAGAGAGGGTGTTTGTGTGTGAGTGTGTTTGTGTATGAGAGAGTGTTTGTGTATGAGAAGGTATTTGTGTGTGAGAGAGTGTTTGTGTGTGAGAGAGTGTTTGTGTGTGTGAGAGTGTTTGTGTGTGAGAGTGTGTTTGTGTGTGAGAGAGTGTTTGTGTGTGAGAGAGTGTTTGTGTGTAGAGAGTGTTTGTGTGTGAGAGAGTGTTTGTATGTGAGAGAGTGTTTGTATGTGAGAGAGTGTTTGTGTGTGAGAGAGTGTTTGTGTGTGAGAGAGTGTTTGTGTGTAGAGAGTGTTTGTGTGTAGAGAGTGTTTGTGTGTGAGAGAGTGTTTGTGTGTGAGAGAGTGTTTTGTGTATGAGAAGGTATTTGTGTGTGAGAGAGTGTTTGTGTGTGAGAGAGTGTTTGTGTGTGTGAGAGTGTTTGTGTGTGAGAGTGTGTTTGTGTGTGAGAGACTGTTTGTGTGTGAGAGTGTTTGTGTGTGAGAGAGTATTTGTGTGTGAGAGAGTGTTTGGGTGTGAGAGAGTGTTTGTGTGAGAGAGGGTGTTTGTGTGTGAGAGTGTGTTTGTATGTGAGAGAGTATTTGTGTGTGAGAGAGTGTTTGGGTGTGATAGAGTGTTTGTGTGAGAGAGGGTGTTTGTGTGTGAGAGAGTGTTTATAAGTGAGAGAGTATTTGTGTGTGAGAGAGTGTTTGTGTGTGAGAGAGGGTGTTTGTGTGTAACAGAGTGTTTGTGTGTGAGAGAGTATTTGTGTGTGAGAGAGTGTTTGTTTGTGAGAGAGTGTTTGTGTATGAGAAAGTGATTGTGTATGAGAGTGTTTGTGTGTGAGAGAGTGTTTATGTGTGAGAGAGTGTTTGCGTGTGAGAGTGTGTTTGTGTATGAGAGCGTGTTTGTGTGTGAGAGAGTGTTTGTGTGTGAGAGATTGTTTGGGTGTGAGAGTGTGTTTGTGTATGAGAGTGTTTGTGTGTGAGAGAGTGCTTGTGTGTGAGAGAGTGTTTGTGTATCAGAGAGTGTTTGTGTGTGAGAGAGTGTTTGGGTGTGAGAGAGTGTTTGGGTGTGATAGTGGGTTTGTGTATGAGAGTGTTTGTGTGGAAGAGAGTGTTTGTGTGTGAAAGAGTGTTTGGGTGTGAGAGTGGGTTTGTGTATGAGAGTGTTTGTGTGTGAGAGAGTGTTTGTGTGTGAGAGAGTGTTTGGGTGTGAGTGTGGGTTTGTGTATGAGAGTGTTTGTGTGTGAGAGAGTGTTTGTGTGTGAGAGAGTGTTTGTGTGTAGAGAGTGTTTGTGTGTGAGAGAATGTTTGAGTGTGAGAGAGTGTTTGGGTGTGAGAGTGGGTTTGTGTATGAGAGTGTTTGTGTGTGAGAGAGTGTTTGTGTGTGAGAGAGTGTTTGTGTGTGAGAGAGTGTTTGTGTTTGAGAGAGTGTGTGTGTGAGAGAGTTTTTGTGTGTGAGATAGTGTTTGTGTGTGAGAAAGTGTTTGTGTGTGAGCGAGTGTTTGTGTGAGAGAGGGTTTGTGTGTTAGAGTGTGTTTGGGTATGAGAGTGTTTGTGTGTGAGAGAGTGTTTGTGTAAGAGAGAGTGTTTGTGTGTGAGAGTGTTTGTGTGTGAGAGAGTGTTTGTGTGAGAGAGAGTGTTTGTGTGTGAGAGTGTTTGTGTGTGAGAGAGTGTTTGTGTATGAGAGTGTTTGTGTGTGAGAGAGTGTTTGTGTGTGAGAGAGTGTTTGTGTGTGAGAGAGTGTTTGTGTATGAGAGTGTTTGTGTGTGAGAGAGTGTTTGTGTGTGAGAGAGTGTTTGTGTGTGAGAGAGTGTTTGGGTATGAGAGTGTTTGTGTGTGAGAGAGTGTTTGTGTGTGAGAGAGTGTTTGTGTGTGAGAGAGTGTTTGTGTGTGAGAGAGTGTTTGGGTATGAGAGTGTTTGTGTGTGAGAGAGTGTTTGTGTGAGAGAGAGTGTTTGTGTGTGAGAAAGTGTTTGTGTGTGAGAGAGTGTTTGTGTGTGTTAGAGTGTTTGTGTGTGAGAAAGTGTTTGTGCGTGAGAAAGTGTTTGTGTGTGAGAGAGTGTTTGTGTGTGAGAGTGTTTGTGTGTGAGAGAGTGTTTCTGTGTGAGAGTGTTTGTGTGTGAGAAAGTGTTTGTGTGTGAGAGAGTGTTTGTGTATGAGAGTGTTTGTGTGTGAGAGAATGTTTGGGTGTGAGAGAGTGTTTGTGGTTGAGAGTGGGTTTGTGTATGAGAGTGTTTGTGTGTGAGAGAGTGTTTGTGTGTGAGAGAGTGTTTGTGCGTAGAGAGTGTTTGTGTGTGAGAGAATGTTTGAGTGTGAGAGAGTGTTTATGTGTGAGAGTGTGTTTGTGTGTGAGAGAGTGTTTGTGTATGAGAAAGTGTTTGTGTGTGAGAGTGTTTGTGTGTGAGAGAGTGTTTGTGTGTGGAGAGTATTTGTGTGAGAGAGTCTTTGTGTGTGAAAGAGTGTTTCTGTGAGAGAGTGTTTGTGTGTGAGAGAGTGTTTGTGTGTGAGAGTGTGTTTGTGTGTGCGAGAGTGTTTGTGTATGAGAAAGTGTTTGTGTGTGAGAGTGTTTGTGTGTGAGAGAGTGTTTGTGTATGAGAGTGTTTTTGTGTGTGAGAGAGTGTTTTTGTGTGAGAGAGTGTTTGTGTGTGAGAGAGTGTTTGTGTGTGAGAGAGTGTTTGTGTGTGACAGATTGGTTGTGTGTGACAGATTGTTTGTGTGTGAGAGAGTGTTTTTTGTGTGAGAGAGTGTTTGTATGTGAGAGAGTATTTGTGTGTGAGAGAGTGTTTGTGTGTGAGAGAGTGTTTGTGCGTAGAGAGTGTTTGTGTGTGAGAGAATGTTTGAGTGTGAGAGAGTGTTTATGTGTGAGAGTGTGTTTGTGTGTGAGAGAGTGTTTGTGTATGAGAAAGTGTTTGTGTGTGAGAGTGTTTGTATGTGAGAGAGTGTTTGTGTGTGAGAGAGTGTTTGTGTGTGAGAGTGTGTTTGTGTGTGAGAGAGTGTTTGTGTATGAGAAAGTGTTTGTGTGTGAGAGTGTTTGTGTGTGAGAGAGTGTTTGTGTATGAGAGTGTGTTTGTGTGTGAGATAGTGTTTGTGTGTGAGAGAGTATTTGTGTGTGAGAGAGTGTTTGTGTGTGAGAGAGTGTTTGTGTGTGAGAGATTGGTTGTGTGTGAGAGATTGTTTGTGTGTGTGAGAGTGCTTGTGTGTGAGAAAGTGTTTGTGTGTGAGAGGGTGTTTGTGTGTGAGAGAGTGTTTGTGTGTGAGAGAGTATTTGTGTGTGACAGAGTGTTTGGGTGTGAGACAGTGTTTGTGTGTGAGAGGGTGTTTGTGTGTGAGAGAGTGTTTGTGTGTGAGTGATTGTTTGTGTATGAGAGAGTGTTTGTGTGTGAGAGAGTGTTTATGTGTTAGAGAGTGTTTGTGTGTGGGAGTGTGTTTGTGTATGAGAGAGTGTTTGTGTATGAGAGGGTGTTTATGTGTGAGAGAGTGTTTGTGTGTGTGAGAGTGTTTGTGTGTGAGAGAGTGTTTCTGTATGAGAGTGTGTTTGTATGTGAGAGAGTGTTTGTGTGTGAGAGTGTGTTTGTGTGTGTGAGAGTGTTTGTGTATGAGAGAGTGTTTGTGTATCAGAGTGTTTGTGTGTGAGAGAGTGTTTATGTGTGAGAGAGTGTTTGTGTGTGAGAGTGTGTTTGTGTATGAGAGTCTTTGTGTGTGAGAGACTTTTTGTGTGTGAGAGAGTGTTTGTGTATGAGAGAGTGTTTGTGTGTGAGAGAGTGTTTGTGTGTGAAAGAGTGTTTGTGTGTGAGAGAGTGTTTGTATGTGAGAGAGTGTTTGTGTATGAGAGAGTGTTTGTGTGTGAGAGAGTGTTTGTGTGTGAGAGAGTATTTATGTGTGAGAGAGGGTTTGTGTGTGAGAGAGTGTTTGTGTGTGAGAGAGTGTTTGTGTGTGAGAGAGTGTTTGTGTGTGAGAGAGTGTTTGTGTGTGAGAGAGTGTTTGTGTGTGAGAGAGTGTTTGTGTGTGTGAGAGTGTTTGTGTGTGAGAGGGTGTTTGTGTGAGAGAGTGTTTGTGTATGAGAGGGTGTTTGTGTGTGATAGAGTGTTTGTGTGTGTGAGAGTGTTTTTTTGTGTGAGAGAGTGTTTGTGTATGAGAGTGTGTTTGTGTGTGAGAGAGTGTTTGTGTGTGAGAGTGTGTATGTGTGTGAGAGTGTGTTTGTGTATGAGAGTGTGTTTATGTGTGAGAGAGTGTTTGTGTGTGCGAGGATGTTTGTGTGTGAGAGAGTGTTTGTGTGTGAGAGAGTGTTTTTTTGTGTGAGTGTTTGTGTGTGAGAGAATATTTGTGTGTGAGAGAGTGTTTGCGTGTGAGAGAGTGTTTGTGTGTGAGAAGGTATTTGTGTGTGAGAGAGTGTTTGTGTGTGAGAGGGTGTTTGTGAGTGAGAGGTTGTTTGTGTGTGAGAGAGTGTTTGTGTATGAGAGGGTGTTTATGTGTGAGAGAGTGTTTGTGTGTGTGAGAGTGTTTGTGTGTGAGAGAGTGTTTGTGTATGAGAGTGTGTTTGTGTGTGAGAGAGTGTTTGTGTGTGAGAGAGTGTTTATGTATGAGAGAGTGTTTGGGTGTGAGAGTGTGTTTGTGTAAGAGAGTGTTTGTGAGTGAGAGAGTGTTTGTGTGTAAGAGAGTGTTTGTGTGTGAGAGAGTGTTTGTGTGTGAGAGAGTGTTTGTGTGTGAGAGTGTGTTTGTGGGTGAGAAAATGTTTTTGTGTGAAAGAGTGTTTGTGTATGAGAGTGATTGTGTGTGAGAGAATGTTTGGGTGTGAGAGTGTGTTTGTGTATGAGAGTGTTTGTGTTTGAGAGAGTGTTTGTGTGTCAGATATTGTTTGTGTGTGAGAGAGTGTTTGTGTGTGAGAGCGTGTTTGTGTGTGAGAGTGTTTGTTTGTGAGAGACTGTTTGTGTGTGAGAGAGTGTTTGTGTATGAGAGTGTTTGTGTGTGAGAGAGTGTTTGTGTTTGTGAGAGTGTTTGTGTGTGAGAGAGTGTTTGTGTATGAGAGTGTGTTTGTGTGTGAGAGGGTGTTTGTGTATGAGAGGTTGTTTGTGTGTGAGAAGAGTGTTTGTGTGTGAGAGTGTTTCTGTGTGATAGAGTGTTTGTGTGTGATAGATTGTTTGTGTGTGAGAGTGTTTGTGTGTGAGAGAGTGTTTGTGTGTGAGAGAGTGTTTGTGTATGAGAGAGTGTTTGTGTGTGAGAGTGTTTGTGTGTGAGAGAGTGTTTGTGTATGAGAGTGTGTTTGTGTGTGAGAGAGTGTTTGTGTGTGAGAGTGTGTATGTGTGTGAGAGTGTGTTTGTGTATGAGAGTGTGTTTATGTGTGAGAGAGTGTTTGTGTGTGCGAGGATGTTTGTGTGTGAGAGAGTGTTTGTGTGTGAGAGAGTGTTTTTTTGTGTGAGTGTTTGTGTATGAGAGAGTGTTTGTGTGTGAGAAGGGTGTTTGTGTGTGTGAGAGTATTTGTGTGTGAGAGAGTGTTTGTGTATGAGAGGGTGTTTGTGTGTGAGAAGAGTGTTTGTGTGTGTGTGAGTGTTTGTGTGTGAGAGAGAGTGTTTCTGTGTGAGAGAGTGTTTGTGTGTGAGAGAATGTTTGTGTGTGAGAGAGTGTTTGTGTGTGAGAGAGTGTTTGTGTATGAGAGTGTGTTTGTGTGTGAGAGAGTGTTTGTGTGTGAGAGAGTGTTTATGTATGAGAGAGTGTTTGGGTGTGAGAGTGTGTTTGTGTAAGAGAGTGTTTGTGAGTGAGAGAGTGTTTGTGTGTAAGAGAGTGTTTGTGTGTGAGAGAGTGTTTGTGTGTGAGAGAGTGTTTGTGTGTGAGAGTGTGTTTGTGGGTGAGAAAATGTTTTTGTGTGAAAGAGTGTTTGTGTATGAGAGTGATTGTGTGTGAGAGAATGTTTGGGTGTGAGAGTGTGTTTGTGTATGAGAGAGTTTGTGTTTGAGAGAGTGTTTGTGTGTCAGATATTGTTTGTGTGTGAGAGAGTGTTTGTGTGTGAGAGCGTGTTTGTGTGTGAGAGTGTTTGTTTGTGAGAGAGTGTTTGTGTGTGAGAGAGTGTTTGTGTATGAGAGTGTTTGTGTGTGAGAGAGTGTTTGTGTGTGTGTGAGAGTGTTTGTGTGTGAGAGAGTGTTTGTGTATGAGAGTGTGTTTGTGTGTGAGAGAGTGTTTGTGTGTGAGAGGGTGTTTGTGTATGAGAGGTTGTTTGTGTGTGAGAAGAGTGTTTGTGTGTGAGAGTGTTTCTGTGTGATAGAGTGTTTGTGTGTGATAGATTGTTTGTGTGTGAGAGTGTTTGTGTGTGAGAGAGTGTTTGTGTGTGAGAGAGTGTTTGTGTATGAGAGAGTGTTTGTGTGTGAGAGTGTTTGTGTGTGAGAGAGTGTTTGTGTATGAGAGTGTGTTTGTGTGTGAGAGAGTGTTTGTGTGTGAGAGAGTGTTTGTGTATGAGAGAGTGTTTGTGTGTGAGAAGGGTGTTTGTGTGTGTGAGAGTATTTGTGTGTGAGAGAGTGTTTGTGTATGAGAGGGTGTTTGTGTGTGAGAAGAGTGTTTGTGTGTGTGTGAGTATTTGTGTGTGAGAGAGAGTGTTTCTGTGTGAGAGAGTGTTTGTGTGTGAGAGAATGTTTGTGTGTGAGAGAGTGTTTGTGTGTGAGAGAGTGTTTGTGTGTGAGAGAGTGTTCGTGTATGAGAGATTGTGTGTGAGAGATTGTTTGTGTGTGAGAGTGTTTGTGTGTGAGAGAGTGTTTGTGTATGAGAGTGTGTTTGTGTGTGAGAGAGTGTTTGTGTGTGAGAGAGTGTTTGTGTATGAGAGAGTGTTTGTGTGTGAGAAGGGTGTTTGTGTGTGTGAGTTTATTTATGTGTGAGAGAGTGTTTGTGTATGAGAGGGTGTTTGTGTGTGAGAAGAGTGTTTGTGTGTGTGAGAGTGTTTGTATTTGAGAGAGAGTGTTTCTGTGTGTGAGAGTGTTTGTGTGTGAGAGAGTATTTGTGTGTGAGAGAGTGTTTGTGTGTGAGAGAGTTTTTGTGTGTGAGAGTGTTTGTGTGTGAGAGAGTGTTTGTGTGTGAGAGAGTGTTTGTGTGTGTGAGAGTGTTTGTGTATGAGAGATTGTTTGTGTGTGAGAGAGTGTTTGTGTGTGAGAGAGTGTTTGTGTGTGAGAGAGTTTTTGTGTGTGAGAGTGTTTGTGTGTGAGAGAGTGTTTGTGTGTGACAGAGTGTTTGTGTGTGAGAGATTGTTTGTGTGTGAGAGAGTGTTTGTGTGTGAGAGGGTGTTTATGTGTGAGAGAGTGTTTGTGTGTGTGAGTGTTTGTGTGTGAGAGAGTGTTTGTGTATGAGAGGGTATTTATGTGTGAGAGAGTGTTTGTGTGTGTGAGAGTGTTTGTGTGTGAGAGAGTGTTTGTGTGTAGAGAGTGTTTGTATGTGAGAGAGTGTTTGTGTGTGAGAGAGTGTTTGTGTATGAGAGAGTGTTTGTGTGTGAGAGATCGTTTCTGTGTGAGAGAGTGTTTGTGTGTGAGAGAGTGTTTGTGTGTGAGAGATTGTTTGTGTGTGAGAGAGTGTTTGTGTGTGAGAGAGTGTTTGTATGTGAGAGAATGTTTGTGTGTGAGAGGGTGTTTGTGTGTGAGAGTATGTTTGTGTGTGAGAGAGTGTTTGTGTGTGAGTGTGTTTGTGTGTCAGAGAGTGTTTGTGTGTGAGAAGGAATTTTTGTGTGAGAGATTGTTTGTGTGTTAGAGTGTTTGGGTGTGAGAGAATGTTTGTGTGTGAGAGGGTGTTTGAGTGTGAGAGAGTGTTTGTATGTGAGAGAATGTTTGTGTGTGAGAGGGTGTTTGTGTGTGAGAGTATGTTTGTGTGTGAGAGAGTGTTTGTGTGTGAGTGTGTTTGTGTGTCAGAGAGTGTTTGTGTGTGAGAAGGAATTTTTGTGTGAGAGATTGTTTGTGTGTGAGAGTGTTTGGGTGTGAGAGAATGTTTGTGTGAGAGAGGGTGTTTGAGTGTGAGAGATTGTTTGTGTGTGAGAGAGCGTTTGTGTATGAGAGAGTGTTTGTGTATGAGAGGGTGTTTATGTGTGAATGAGTGTTTGTGTGTGTGAGACTGTTTGTGTGTGAGAGAGTGTTTGTGTATGAGAGTGTGTTTGTGTGTGAGAGAGTGTTTGTGTGTGGGAGAGTGTTTGTGTGTGAGAGAGTGTTTGGGTGTGAGAGTGTGTTTGTGTATGAGAGTGTTTGTGTGTGAGAGAGTGTTTGTGTGTGAGAGAGTGTTTGTGTGTGAGAGAGTGTTTGTGTGTGAGAGAGTGTTTGTGTATGAGAGAGTGTTTGTGTATGAGAGAGTGTTTGTGTATGAGAGGGTGTTTATGTGTGAATGAGTGTTTGTGTGTGTGAGAGTGTTTGTGTGTGAGAGAGTGTTTGTGTATGAGAGTGTTTGTGTGTCAGAGAGTGTTTGTGTGTAAGAGAGTGTTTGTGTGTGAGAGAGTGTTTGTGTATGAGAGTGTGTTTGGGTGTGAGAGTGTTTTTGTGTATGAGAGTGTTTGTGTGTCAGAGAGTGTTTGTGTGTGAGAGAGTGTTTGTGTGTGAGAAAGTATTTGTGTGTGAAAGAGTGTTAGTGTGTGAGTGAGTGTTTGTGTGTGTGAGAGTGTTTGTGTGTGAGAGAGTGTTTGTGTATGAGAGTGTGTTTGTGTGTGTGAGAGTGTTTGTGTGTGAGAGAGTGTTTATGTATGAGAGAGTGTTTGGGTGTGAGAGTGTGTTTGTGTAAGAGAGTGTTTGTGAGTGAGAGAGTGTTTGTGTGTAAGAGAGTGTTTGTGTGTAAGAGAGTGTTTGTGTGTGAGAGTGTGTTTGTGGGTGAGAAAATGTTTTTGTGCGAAAGAGTGTTTGTGTATGAGAGTGATTGTGTGTGAGAGAATGTTTGGGTGTGAGAGTGTGTTTGTGTATGAGAGTGTTTGTGTTTGAGAGAGTGTTTGTGTGTCAGATATTGTTTGTGTGTGAGAGAGTGTTTATGTGTGAGAGCGTGTTTGTGTGTGAGAGTGTTTGTTTGTGAGAGAGTGTTTGTGTGTGAGAGAGTGTTTGTGTATGAGAGTGTTTGTGTGTGAGAGAGTGTTTGTGTGTGAGAGAGTGTTTGTGTGTGAGAGTGTGTTTGTGGGTGAGAAAATGTTTTTGTGCGAAAGAGTGTTTGTGTATGAGAGTGATTGTGTGTGAGAGAATGTTTGGGTGTGAGAGTGTGTTTGTGTATGAGTGTGTTTGTGTTTGAGAGAGTGTTTGTGTGTCAGATATTGTTTGTGTGTGAGAGAGTGTTTATGTGTGAGAGCGTGTTTGTGTGTGAGAGTGTTTGTTTGTGAGAGAGTGTTTGTGTGTGAGAGAGTGTTTGTGTATGAGAGTGTTTGTGTGTGAGAGAGTGTTTGTGTGTGTGAGAGTGTTTGTGTGTGAGTGAGTGTTTGTGTATGAGAGTGTTTGTGTGTGAGAGAGTGTTTGTGTGTGTGAGAGTGTTTGTGTATGAGAGAGTGTTTGTGTATGAGAGAGTGTTTATGTGTGAGAGTGTTTGTGTGTGAGAGAGTGTTTGTGTGTGAGAGAGTGTTTGTGTGTGACAGTGTGTTTTTGTGTGAGAAAGTTTTTGTGTGAGAGAGTGTTTGTGCGTGAGAGAGTGTTTGTGTGTGAGAAGAGTGTTTGTGTGTGAGAGAGTGTTTGTGTGTGAGAGAGTGTTTGTGTATGAGAGAGTGTTTGTATGTGAGAGAGTGTTTGTGTGTGAGAGAGTGTTTGTGTGTGAGAGGGTGTTTATGTGTGAGAGTGTGTTTGTGTGTGAGAAAGCTTTTGTGTGTTAGAGATAGCTTATGGGTGAGAGAGTGTTTGTGTGTGTGTGAGAGTGTTTGTGTGTGAGAGGGTGTTTATGTGTGAGAGTGTGTTTGTGTCTGAGAAAGTTTTTGTGTGTGAGAGAGTGTTTGTGTGTGAGAGAGTGTTTGTGTGTGAGAAGAGTGTTTGTGTATGAGAGAGTGCTTGTGTGTGAGAGAGTGTTTGTGTATGAGAGTGTTTGTGTGTGAAAGAGTGTTTGTGTGTGTGAGATTGTGTGTGTGTAAGAGAGTGTTTGTGTATGAGAGGGTGTTTATGTGTGAGAGAGTGTTTGTGTCTGTGAGAGTGTTTGTGTGTGAGAGAGTGTTTGTGTGTGCGAGAGTGTTTGTGTGTGAGAGAGTGTTTGTGTATGAGAGGGTGTTTATGTGTGAGGGAGTGTTTGTGTGTGTGAGAGTGTTTGTGAGTGAGAGATTGTTTCTGTAGGAGAGTGTGTTTGTGTGTGAGAGAGTGTTTGTGTGTGAGAGTGTGTTTGTGTGTGAGAGAGTGTTTGTGTGTTGGAGTGTGTTTGTGTGTGAGTGAGTGTTTGTGTGAGAGAGTATTTGTGTGTGAGAGAGTGTTTGTGTGTGAGAGAGTATTTGTGTGTGAGAGAGTGTTGGTATGTGAGAGAGTGTTTGTGTGTGAGAGGGTGTTTGTGTGTAGAGAGTGGTTGTGTGTGAGAGAGTGTTTGTGTGTGAGACGGTGTCTGTGTGTGAGAGTATGTTTGTGTGTGAGAGAGTGTTTGTGTGAGAGAGTGTTTGTGTGTGAATGATTGTTTGTGTCTGAGAGTGTTTGTGTGTGAGAGTGTTTGTGTGTGAGAGAGTGTTTGTGTATGAGAGAGTGTTTGTATGTGAGAAAGTGTTTGTGTGTGAGAGAGTGTTTGTGTGTTAGAGATTGTTTATGTGTGAGAGAGTGTTTGTGTGCGTGAGAGTGTTTGTGTGTGAGAGAGTGTTTGTGTGTGAGAGAGTGTTTGTGTGTGAGAAGAGTGTTTGTGTGTGAGAGAGTGTTTGTGTGTGAGAGAGTGTTTGTGTATGAGAGAGTGTTTGTATGTGTGAGAGTGTTTGTGTGTGAGAGGGTGTTTATGTGTGAGAGAGTGTTTGTGTGTGAGAGAGTGTTTGTGTGTGAGAGAGTGTTTGTGTATGAGAGGGTATTTATGTGTGAGAGAGTGTTTGTGTGTGTGAGAGTGTTTGTGTGTGAGAGAGTGTTTCTGTATGAGAGTGTGTTTGTGTGTGAGAGAGTGTTTGTGTGTGAGAGTGTGTTTGTGTGTGAGTGAGTGTTTGTGTGTGAGAGAGTGTTCGTGTGTGAGAGAGCGTTGGTATGTGAGAGAGTGTTTGTGTTTGAGAGGGTGTTTGTGTGTAGAGAGTGTTTGTGTGTGAGAGAGTGTTTGTGTGTGAGACGGTGTTTGTGTGTGAGAGTATGTTTGTGTGTGAAAGAGTGTTTGTGTGAGAGAGTGTTTGTGTGTGAAAGATTGTTTGTGTATAAGAAGGTGTTTGTGTGTGAGAGTATGTTTGTGTGTGAAAGAGTGTTTGTGTGTGAGAGTGTTTGTGTGTGAGAGTGTTTGTGTATAAGAAGGCGTTTGTGTGTGACAAGAGTGTTTGTGTATGAGAGAGTGTTTGTATGTGAGAAATGTTTGTGTGTGAGAGAGTGTTCGTGTGTGAGAGATTGTTTGTGTGTGAGAGTGTTTGTGTGTGAGAGATTGTTTGGGTGTGAGAGTGTGTTTGTGTATGAGAGTGTTTGTGTGTGAGAGAATGTTTGGGTGTGAGAGTGTGTTTGTGTATGAGAGTGTTTGTGTGTGAGAGTGTGTTTGTTTGTGAGAGAGTGTTTCTGTATGAGAAAGTGTTTGTGTGTGTGAGGGTTTGTGTGTGAGAGAGTATTTGTGTATGAGAGTGTGTTTGTGTGTGAGAGAGTATTTGTGTGTGAGAGAGTGTTTGTGTGTGAGAGAGTGTTTGTGTAAGGGAGATTGATTGTGTGTGAGAGATTGTTTGTGTGTGAGAGAGTGTTTGTGTGTGAGAGTGTTTGTGTGTGAGAGAGTGTTTGTATATGAGAGAGTGTTTGTGTGTGTGAGAGTGGTTGTGTGTGAGAGAGTGTTTGTGTGTGAGAGAGTGTTTGTGTGTGAGAGAGTGTTTGTGTGTAGAGTGTTTGTGTGTGAGAGAGTGTTTGTGTGTGAGAGAGTGTTTGTGTGTAGAGAGTGTTTGTGTGTGAGAGAGTATTTGTGTGTGAGAGATTCTTTGTGTGTGAGAGTGTTTGTGTGTGAGAGAGTGTTTGTGTATTAGAGAGTGTTTGTGTGTGAGAGAGTGTTTGTGTGTGAGAGAGTGTTTGTGTATGAGAGGGTGTTTATGTGTGAGAGAGTGTTTGTGTTTGAGAGAGTATGTGTGTGTGAGAGTTTTTGTGCGTGAGAGATTGTTTGTGTGTGAGAGAGTGTTTGTGTATGACAGTGTTTGTGTGTGAGAGAGTGTTTGTGTGTGAGAATGTTTGTGTATGAGAGAGTGTTTATGTGTGAGAGTGTGTTTGTGTGTGAGAGAGTGTTTGTGTGTGAGAGTGTGTGTGTGTGTGAGAGAGTGTTTGTGTTTGAGAGAGTGTTTGTGTGTGAGAGTGTTTGTGTGTGAGAGAGTGTTTGTGTATGAGAGAGTGTTTGTGTGTGAGAGAATGTTTGTGTGTGAGAGAGTGTTTGTGTATGAGAAGGTGTTTATGTGTGAGAGAGTGTTTGTGTTTGAGAGAGTGTGTGAGAGTGTTTGTGTGTGAGAGAGTGTTTGTGTGTGAGAGAGTGTTTGTGTGTGAGAGAGTGTTTGTGTATGAGAGTGTTTGTGTGTGAGAGAGTGTTTGTGTGTGAGAGTGTTTGTGTATGAGAGAGTGTTTATGTGTGAGAGTGTGTTTGTGTGAGAGAGTGTTTGTGTGTGAGAGAGTCTTTGTGTGTGAAAGAGTGGTAGTATGAGAGAGGGTTTGTGTGTGAAAGAGTGTTTGTGTGTGACAGTGTGTTTGTGTGTGAGAGAGTGTTTGAGAGAGTGTTTGTGTCTGAGAGTGTTTGTGTCTGAGAGAGTGTTTGTGTATGAGAGTGTGTTTGTGTGTGAGAGAGTGTTTGTGTGTGAGAGAGTGTTTGTGTATGAGAGGGTGTTTGTGTGTGAGAAGAGTGTTTGTGTGTGTGAGAGTGTTTGTGTGTGAGAGAGTGTTTGTGTATGAGAGGGTGTTTGTGTGTGAGAGAGTGTGTGTGAGAGAGTGTTTGTGTGTGTGAGAGTGTTTCTGTGTGAGAGAGAGTGTTTCTGTGTGAGAGAGTGTTTGTGTGTGAGAGGGTGTTTGTGTGTGAGAGATTGTTTGTGTGTGAGAGAGTGTTTGTGTGAGAGTGGGTGTTTATGTGTAAGAGAGTGTTTGTGTGTGAGAGAGTGTTTGAGTGTGAGAGGGTGTTTGTGTATGAGAGTGTGTTTGTGTGTGAGAAGAGTGTTTGTGTGTGAGAGAGTGTTTGTGTGTGAGAGAGTGTTTGTGTGAGAGAGTGTTTGTGTGTGATAGATTATTTGTGTGTGAGAGAGTGTTTGTGTGTGAGAGAGTGTATGTGTGTTAGAGATTGTTTATGTGTGAGAGAGTGTTTGTGTATGAGAGAGTGTTTGTGTGTGTGAGAGTGTTTGTGTGTGAGAGAGTGTTCGTGTATGAGAGGGTGTTTATGTGTGAGAGAGTGTTTGTGTGTGTGAGAGTGTTTGTGTGTGAGAGAGTGTTTCTGTATGAGAGTGTGTTTGTGTGTGAGAGATTGTTTGTGTGTGAGACAGTGTTTGTATGTGAGAGAGTGTTTGTGTGTGAGAGAGTGTTTGTGTGTGAGTGTGTTTCTGTGTGAGAGAGTGTTTCTGTGTGAGAAGGTATTTGTGTGTGAGAGAGTGTTTGTGTGTGAGAGAGTGTTTGTGTGTGAGAGAGTGTTTGTATGTGAGGGAGTGTTTGTGTGTGAGAGAGTGTTTGTGTGTGAAAGAGTATTTGTGTGTGAGAGAGTGTTTGTGTGTGAGAGTGTGTTTGTGTGTGAGAGAGTGTTTGTGTGTGAGAGAGTGTTTATGTGTGACAGATTGTTTGTGTGTGAGAGTGTATTTCTGTATGAGAGAGTGTTTCTGTGTGAGAAAGTGTTTGTGTGTGAGAGATTGTTTGGGTGTGAGAGTGTGTTTGTGTATGAGAGTGTTTGTGTGTGAGAGAGTGTTTGTGTGTGAGAAAGTGTTTGTGTGTGAGAGAGTGTTTGTGTGTAAGAGAGTGTTTGTGTGTGAGAGAGTGTTTGTGTGTGAGAGACTGTTTGTGTATGAGAGAGTGTTTGTGTGTGAGAGAGTATTTGTGTGTGAGAGAGTGTTTGTGTGTGAGAGAGTGTTTGTGTATGAGAGAGTGTTTGTGTGAGAGAGAGTGTTTGTGTGTGAGAGAGTGTTTGTGTGTGAGAGAGTGTTTGTGTATGATGGTGTTTGTGTGTGAGAGAGTGTTTATGTGTGAGAGAGTGTTTGTGTGTGAGAGAGTGTTTGTGTGTGAGAGAGTGATTGTGTGTGAGAGAGTATTTGTGTGTGAGAGAGTGTTTGTGTGTGAGAGAGTGTTTGTGTATGAGAGAGTGTTTGTGTGTGAGAGAGTGTTTGTGTGTGAGAGAGTGTTTGTGTGTGAGAGAGTGTTTGTGTGTGAGAGAGTGATTGTGTGTGAGAGAGTATTTGTGTGTGAGAGAGTGTTTGTGTGTGAGAGAGTGTTTGTGTATGAGAGAGTGTTTGTGTGTGAGAGAGTGTTTGTGTGTGAGAGTGTTTGTGTGTGAGAGAGTGTTTGTGTGTGTGAGAGTAATTGTGTGTGAGTGACTGTTTGTGTATGAGAGAGTGTTTGTGTATGAGAGAGTGTTTGTGTGTGAGAGAGTGTTTGTGTGTGAGAGAGTGTTTGTGTGTGAGAGTATGTTTGTGTGTGTGTGTGAGAGTGTTTGTGTGTGAGAGAGTGTTTGTGCGTGAGAGAGAGTTTGTGTGTGAGAGAGTGTTTGTGTATGAGAGTGTTTGTGTGTTAGAGGGTGTTTGGTCGTGAGAGAGAGTTTGTGTGTGAGAGAGTGTTTGTGTGTGAGAGAGTGTTTGTGTGTGAGAAAGTGTTTGTGTGTGAGAGAGTGTTTGTGTATGAGAGAGTGTTTATGTGTGAGAGAGTGTTTGTGTATTAGATAGTTTGTATGTGAGAAAGTGTTTGTGTGTGAGAGAGTGTTTGTGTGTGAGGGAGTGTTTTGTGTGTGAGAGAGTGTTTGTGTATGAGAGAGTGGTTGTGTGTGAGAGAGTGTTTCTGTGTGAGAGAGTGTTTGTGTATGAGAGAGTGTTTGTGTGAGAGAGAGTGTTTGTGTGTGAGAGAGTGTTTGTGTGTGAGAGAGTGTTTGTGTATGATGGTGTTTGTGTGTGAGAGAGTGTTTATGTGTGAGAGAGTGTTTGTGTGTGAGAGAGTGTTTGTGTATGAGAGAGTGTTTGTGTGTGAGAGAGTGTTTGTGTGTGAGAGAGTGTTTGTGTGTGAGAGGGTGTTTGTGCATGAGAGAGTGTTTGTGTATGAGAGAGTGTTTGTGTGCGAGAGTGTGCGTGTGTGATAGAGTGTTTGGGTGTGAGAGAGTGTTTCTGTGTGAGAGAGTGTTTGTGTGTGAGAGAGTGTTTGTGTGTGAGAGAGTGTTTGTGTGTGAGAGAGTGTTTGTGTATGATGGTGTTTGTGTGTGAGAGAGTGTTTATGTGTGAGAGAGTGTTTGTGTGTGAGAGAGTGTTTGAGTGTGAGAGGGTGTTTGTGTATGAGAGTGTGTTTGTGTGTGAGAAGAGTGTTTGTGTGTGAGAGAGTGTTTGTGTGTGAGAGAGTGTTTGTGTGAGAGAGTGTTTGTGTGTGATAGATTATTTGTGTGTGAGAGAGTGTTTGTGTGTGAGAGAGTGTATGTGTGTTAGAGATTGTTTATGTGTGAGAGAGTGTTTGTGTATGAGAGAGTGTTTGTGTGTGTGAGAGTGTTTGTGTGTGAGAGAGTGTTTGTGTATGAGAGGGTGTTTATGTGTGAGAGAGTGTTTGTGTGTGTGAGAGTGTTTGTGTGTGAGAGAGTGTTTCTGTATGAGAGTGTGTTTGTGTGTGAGAGATTGTTTGTGTGTGAGACAGTGTTTGTATGTGAGAGAGTGTTTGTGTGTGAGAGAGTGTTTGTGTGTGAGTGTGTTTCTGTGTGAGAGAGTGTTTCTGTGTGAGAAGGTATTTGTGTGTGAGAGAGTGTTTGTGTGTGAGAGAGTGTTTGTGTGTGAGAGAGTGTTTGTATGTGAGGGAGTGTTTGTGTGTGAGAGAGTGTTTGTGTGTGAAAGAGTATTTGTGTGTGAGAGAGTGTTTGTGTGTGAGAGTGTGTTTGTGTGTGAGAGAGTGTTTGTGTGTGAGAGAGTGTTTATGTGTGACAGATTGTTTGTGTGTGAGAGTGTATTTCTGTATGAGAGAGTGTTTGTGTGTGAGAAAGTGTTTGTGTGTGAGAGATTGTTTGGGTGTGAGAGTGTGTTTGTGTATGAGAGTGTTTGTGTGTGAGAGAGTGTTTGTGTGTGAGAAAGTGTTTGTGTGTGAGAGAGTGTTTGTGTGTGAGAGAGTGTTTGTGTGTGAGAGATTGTTTGTGTGTGAGAGTGTATTTGTGTATGAGAGAGTGTTTGTGTGTGAGAAAGTGTTTGTGTGTGAGAGTGCGTTTGTGTGTGAGAGATTGTTTGTGTGTGAGAGTGTATTTGTGTATGAGAGAGTGTTTGTGTGTGAGAAAGTGTTTGTGTGTGAGAAAGTGTTTGTGTGTGAGAGTGTATTTGTGTATGAGAGAGTGTTTGTGTGTGAGAGATTGTTTGGGTGTGAGAGAGTGTTTGTGTATGAGAGAGTGTTTGTGCGTGAGAGAGAGTTTGTGTGTGAAAGAGTGTTTGTGTGTGAGAGAGTGTTTGTGTGTGAGAGAGTGTTTGTGTTTGAGAGTGTGTTTGTGTGTGTGTGAGAGTGTTTGTGTGTGAGAGAGTGTTCGTGTGTGAGAGTGTGTTTGTTTGTGAGAGAGTGTTTGTGTGTGAGAGTGTGTTTGTGTGTGTGTGAGAGTGTTTGTGTGTGAGAGGGTGTTTGGTCGTGAGAGAGAGTTTGTGTGTGAGAGAGTGTTTGTGTGTGAGAGAGTCTTTGTGTATGAGAGAGTGTTTGTGTGTGAGAGAGTGTTTGTGTGTGAGAGAGTGTTTGTGTGTGAGAGTATGTTTGTGTGTGTGTGAGAGTGTTTGTGTGTGAGAGAGTGTTTGTGCGTGAGAGAGAGTTTGTGTGTGAGAGAGTGTTTGTGTATGAGAGTGTTTGTGTGTTAGAGGGTGTTTGGTCGTGAGAGAGAGTTTGTGTGTGAGAGAGTGTTTGTGTGTGAGAGAGTGTTTGTGTGTGAGAAAGTGTTTGTGTGTGAGAGAGTGTTTGTGTATGAGAGAGTGTTTATGTGTGAGAGAGTGTTTGTGTATTAGATAGTTTGTATGTGAGAAAGTGTTTGTGTGTGAGAGAGTGTTTGTGTGTGAGGGAGTGTTTTGTGTGTGAGAGAGTGTTTGTGTATGAGAGAGTGGTTGTGTGTGAGAGAGTGTTTCTGTGTGAGAGAGTGTTTGTGTATGAGAGAGTGTCTGTGTATGAGGGTGTTTGTGTGTGAGAGAGTGTTTGTGTGTGAGAGAGTAATTGTGTGTGAGAGTGTGTTTGTGTATGATGGTGTTTGTGTGTGAGAGAGTGTTTATGTGTGAGAGAGTGTTTGTGTGTGAGAGAGTATTTGTGTGTGAGAGAGTGTTTGTGTGTGAGAGAGTGATTGTGTGTGAGAGAGTATTTGTGTGTGAGAGAGTGTTTGTGTGTGAGAGAGTGTTTGTGTGTGAGAGAGTGTTTGTGTATGAGAGAGTGTTTGTGTGAGAGAGAGTGTTTGTGTGTGAGAGAGTGTTTGTGTGTGAGAGAGTGTTTGTGTATGATGGTGTTTGTGTGTGAGAGAGTGTTTATGTGTGAGAGAGTGTTTGTGTGTGAGAGAGTGTTTGTGTATGAGAGAGTGTTTGTGTGTGAGAGAGTGTTTGTGTGTGAGAGAGTGTTTGTGTGTGAGAGGGTGTTTGTGCATGAGAGAGTGTTTGTGTATGAGAGAGTGTTTGTGTGTGAGAGTGTGCGTGTGTGATAGAGTGTTTGGGTGTGAGAGAGTATTTCTGTGTGAGAGAGTGTTTGTGTGTGAGAGAGTGTTTGTGTGTGAGAGAGTGTTTGTGTGTGAGAGAGTGTTTGTGTATGATGGTGTTTGTGTGTGAGAGAGTGTTTATGTGTGAGAGAGTGTTTGTGTGTGAGAGAGTGTTTGTGTATGAGAGAGTGTTTATGTGTGAGAGAGTGTTTGTGTATTAGATAGTTTGTATGTGAGAAAGTGTTTGTGTGTGAGAGAGTGTTTGTGTGTGAGGGAGTGTTTGTGTGTGAGAGAGTGTTTGTGTATGAGAGAGTGGTTGTGTGTGAGAGAGTGTTAGTGTGTGAGAGAGTAATTGTGTGTGAGAGTGTGTTTGTGTATGATGGTGTTTCTGTGTGAGAGAGTGTTTATGTGTGAGAGAGTGATTGTGTGTGAGAGAGTATTTGTGTGTGAGAGAGTATTTGTGTGTGAGAGAGTGTTTGTGTACGAGAGAGTGTTTGTGTGAGAGAGAGTGTTTGTGTGTGAGAGAGTGTTTGTGTGTGAGAGAGTGTTTGTGTATGAGAGAGTGTTTGTGTGAGAGAGAGTGTTTGTGTGTGAGAGAGTGTTTGTGTGTGAGAGAGTGTTTGTGTATGATGGTGTTTGTGTGTGAGAGAGTGTTTATGTGTGAGAGAGTGTTTGTGTGTGAGAGAGTGTTTGTGTATGAGAGAGTGTTTGTGTGTGAGAGAGTGTTTGTGTGTGAGAGAGTGTTTGTGTGTGAGAGGGTGTTTGTGCATGAGAGAGTGTTTGTGTATGAGAGAGTGTTTGTGTGCGAGAGTGTGCGTGTGTGATAGAGTGTTTGGGTGTGAGAGAGTGTTTCTGTGTGAGAGAGTGTTTGTGTGTGAGAGAGTGTTTGTGTGTGAGAGAGTGTTTGTGTGCGAGAGAGTGTTTGTGTATGATGGTGTTTGTGTGTGAGAGAGTGTTTATGTGTGAGAGAGTGTTTGTGTGTGAGAGAGTGTTTGTGTGTGAGAGTGTACGTGTGTGAGAGAGTGTTTGTGTGTGAGAGAGTGTTTGTGTGTGAGAGACTGTTAGTGTGTGAGAGAGTGTTTGTGTGAGAGAGTGTTTGTGTGTGAGAGTGTGCATGTGTGATAGAGTGTTTGGGTGTGAGAGAGTGTTTGTGTGTGAGAGAGTGTTTGTGTGTGAGAGAGTGTTTGTGTGTGAGAGAGTGTTTGAGTATGAGAGAGTGTTTGTGTGTGAGAGAGTGTTTGTGTGTGAGAGAGTATTTGTGTGTGAGAGAGTGTTTGTGAGTGAGAGAGTGTTTGTGTGTGAGAGAGTGTTTGTGTATGAGAGAGTGTTTGTGTGTGAGAGAGTGTTTGTGTGTGAGAGAGTGTTTGTGTGTGAGAGGGTGTTTGTGTGTGAGAGAGTGTTTGTGTATGAGAGAGTGTTTGTGTGTGAGACAGTGTTTGTGTGTGAGAGAGTGTTTGTGCGAGAGAGTGTTTGTGTGTGAGAGAGTTTGTGTGAGAGAGTGTTTGTGTGTGAGAGAGTGTTTGTGTGTGAGAAAGTGTTTGTGTGTGAGAGAGTGTTTGTGTGTGACAGAGTGTTTGTGTGTGAGAGAGTGTTTGTGTGTTAGAGTGTTTGTGTGAGAGAGTGTTTGTGTGTGAGAGAGTGTTTGTGTGTGAGAGAGTGTTTGTGTGTGAGAGAGTGTTTGTGTGAGAGAGTGTTTGTGTGTGAGAGAGCTATTGTATGAGAGAGTGTGTTTGTGTGTGAGAGAGTGTTTGTGTACGAGAGAGTGTTTGTGTGAGAGAGAGTGTTTGTGTGTGAGAGAGTGTTTGTGTGTGAGAGAGTGTTTGTGTGTGAGAGAGTGTTTGTGTATGAGAGAGTGTTTGTGTATGAGAGAGTGTTTGTGTGTGAGAGACTGTTTGTGTGTGAGAGGTTGTTTGTGCATGAGAGAGTGTTTGTGTATGAGAGAGTGTTTGTGTGTGAGAGAGTGTTTGTGTGTGAGAGAGTGTTTGTGTGTGAGAGAGTGTTTGTGTGTGAGAAAGTGTTTGTGTGTGAGAGAGTGTTTGTGTATGAGAGAGTGTTTATGTGTGAGAGAGTGTTTGTGTATCAGATAGTTTGTATGTGAGAAAGTGTTTGTGTGTGCGAGAGTGTTTGTGTGTGAGGGAGTGTTTGTGTGTGAGAGAGTGTTTGTGTATGAGAGAGTGTTTGTGTGTGAGAGAGTGTTTGTGTGTGAGGGAGTGTTTGTGTGTGAGAGAGTGTTTGTGTATGAGAGAGTGTTTCTGTGTGAGAGAGTGTTTGTGTATGAGAGAGTGTCTGTGTATGAGGGTGTTTGTGTGAGAGAGAGTGTTTCTGTGTGAGAGACTGTTAGTGTGTGAGAGAGTGTTTGTGTGAGAGAGTGTTTGTGTGTGAGAGTGTGCATGTGTGATAGAGTGTTTGGGTGTGAGAGAGTGTTTGTGTGTGAGAGAGTGTTTGTGTACGAGAGAGTGTTTGTCTGAGAGAGAGTGTTTGTGTGTGAGAGAGTGTTTGTGTGTGAGAGAGTGTTTGTGTGTGAGAGAGTGTTTGTGTATGAGAGAGTGTTTGTGTATGAGAGAGTGTTTGTGTGTGAGAGACTGTTTGTGTGTGAGAGGTTGTTTGTGCATGAGAGAGTGTTTGTGTATGAGGGTGTTTGTGTGTGAGAGAGTGTTTGTGTGTGAGAGAGTGTTTGTGTGAGAGAGTGTTTGTGTATGAGAGAGTGTTTGTGTGGGAGAGAGTGTTTGTGTGTGAGAGAGTGTTTGTGTGTGAGAGAGTGTTTGTGTATGATGGTGTTTGTGAGTGAGAGAGTGTTTGTGTGTGAGAAAGTGTTTGTGTGTGAGAGAGTGTTTGTGTATGAGAGAGTGTTTATGTGTGAGAGAGTGTTTGTGTATCAGATAGTTTGTATGTGAGAAAGTGTTTGTGTGTGAGGGAGTGTTTGTGTGTGAGAGAGTGTTTGTGTATGAGAGAGTGTTTGTGTGTGAGAGAGTGTTTCTGTGTGAGAGAGTGTTTGTGTATGAGAGAGTGTCTGTGTATGAGGGTGTTTGTGTGTGAGAGAGTGTTTGTGTGTGAGAGAGTGTTTGTGTGAGAGAGTGTTTGTGTATGAGAGAGTGTTTGTGTGGGAGAGAGTGTTTGTGTGTGAGAGAGTGTTTGTGTGTGAGAGAGTGTTTGTGTATGATGGTGTTTGTGTGTCAGAGAGTGTTTATGTGTGAGAGAGTGTTTGTGTGTGAGAGAGTATTTGTGTGTGAGAGAGTGTTTGTGTGTGAGAGAGTGATTGTGTATGAGAGAGTGTTTGTGTGAGAGAGAGTGTTTCTGTGTGAGAGAGTGTTTGTGTGTGAGAGAGTGTTTGTGTGTGAGAGAGTGTTTGTGTATGAGAGAGTGTTTGTGTGAGAGAGAGTGTTTGTGTGTGAGAGAGTGTTTGTGTGTGAGAGAGTGTTTGTGTGTAAGAGAGTGTTTGTGTATGATGGTGTTTGTGTGTTAGAGAGTGTTTATGTGTGAGAGAGTGTTTGTGTGTGAGAGAGTGTTTGTGTGTGAGAGAGTGATTGTGTGTGAGAGAGTATTTGTGTGTGAGAGAGTGTTTGTGTTTGAGAGAGTGTTTGTGTATGAGAGAGTGTTTGTGTGTGAGAGAGTGTTTGTGTGTGAGAGATTGTTTGTGTGTGAGAGACTGTTTGTGTATGAGAGAGTGTTTGTGTGTGAGAGAGTATTTGTGTGTGAGAGAGTGTTTGTGTGTGAGAGAGTGTTTGTGTATGAGAGAGTGTTTGTGTGTGAGAGAGTGTTTGTGTGTGAGAGAGTGTTTGTGTGTGAGAGAGTGTTTGTGTATGATGGTGTTTGTGTGTGAGAGAGTGTTTATGTGTGAGAGAGTGTTTGTGTGTGAGAGAGTGTTTGTGTGTGAGAGAGTGATTGTGTGTGAGAGAGTATTTGTGTGTGAGAGAGTGTTTGTGTGTGAGAGAGTGTTTGTGTATGAGAGAGTGTTTGTGTGTGAGAGAGTGTTTGTGTGTGAGAGAGTGTTTGTGTGTGAGAGAGTGTTTGTGTGTGAGAGAGTGATTGTGTGTGAGAGAGTATTTGTGTGTGAGAGAGTGTTTGTGTGTGAGAGAGTGTTTGTGTATGATGGTGTTTGTGTGTCAGAGAGTGTTTATGTGTGAGAGAGTGTTTGTGTGTGAGAGAGTATTTGTGTGTGAGAGAGTGTTTATGTGTGAGAGAGTGTTTGTGTGTGAGAGAGTGTTTGTGTGAGAGAGTGTTTGTGTATGAGAGAGTGTTTGTGTGTGAGAGATTGTTTGTGTGTGAGAGACTGTTTGTGTATGAGAGAGTGTTTGTGTGTGAGAGAGTATTTGTGTGTGAGAGAGTGTTTGTGTGTGAGAGAGTGTTTGTGTATGAGAGAGTGTTTGTGTGAGAGAGAGTGTTTGTGTGTGAGAGAGTGTTTGTGTGTGAGAGAGTGTTTGTGTATGATGGTGTTTGTGTGTGAGAGAGTGTTTATGTGTGAGAGAGTGTTTGTGTGTGAGAGAGTGTTTGTGTGTGAGAGAGTGATTGTGTGTGAGAGAGTATTTGTGTGTGAGAGAGTGTTTGTGTGTGAGAGAGTGTTTGTGTATGAGAGAGTGTTTGTGTGTGAGAGAGTGTTTGTGTGTGAGAGAGTGTTTGTGTGTGAGAGAGTGTTTGTGTGTGAGAGAGTGATTGTGTGTGAGAGAGTATTTGTGTGTGAGAGAGTGTTTGTGTGTGAGAGAGTGTTTGTGTATGAGAGAGTGTTTGTGTGTGAGAGAGTGTTTGTGTGTGAGAGTGTTTGTGTGTGAGAGAGTGTTTGTGTGTGTGAGAGTAATTGTGTGTGAGTGACTGTTTGTGTATGAGAGAGTGTTTGTGTGTGAGAGAGTGTTTGTGTGTGAGAGAGTGTTTGTGTGTATGATGGTGTTTGTGTCTGAGAGAGTGTTTATGTGTGAGAGAGTGTTTGTGTGTGAGAGAGTATTTGTGTGTGAGAGAGTGTTTGTGTGTGAGAGAGTGTTTGTGTGTGAGAGAGTGATTGTGTGTGAGAGAGTATTTGTGTGTGAGAGAGTGTTTGTGTGTGAGAGAGTGTTTGTGTATGAGAGATTGTTTGTGTCAGAGAGAGTGTTTGTGCGTGAGAGAGTGTTTGTGTGTGAGAGAGTGTTCGTGTGTGAGAGAGTGTTTGTGTATGATGGTGTTTGTGTGTGAGAGAGTGTTTATGTGTGAGAGAGTGTTTGTGTGTGACAGAGTGTTTGTGTGTGAGAGAGTGTTTGTGTGTTAGAGTGTTTGTGTGAGAGAGTGTTTGTGTGTGAGAGAGTGTTTGTGTGTGAGAGAGTGTTTGTGTGTGAGAGAGTGTTTGTGTGAGAGAGTGTTTGTGTGTGAGAGAGCTATTGTATGAGAGAGTGTGTTTGTGTGTGAGAGAGTGTTTGTGTACGAGAGAGTGTTTGTGTGAGAGAGAGTGTTTGTGTGTGAGAGAGTGTTTGTGTGTGAGAGAGTGTTTGTGTGTGAGAGAGTGTTTGTGTATGAGAGAGTGTTTGTGTATGAGAGAGTGTTTGTGTGTGAGAGACTGTTTGTGTGTGAGAGGTTGTTTGTGCATGAGAGAGTGTTTGTGTATGAGAGAGTGTTTGTGTGTGAGAGAGTGTTTGTGTGTGAGAGAGTGTTTGTGTGTGAGAGAGTGTTTGTGTGTGAGAAAGTGTTTGTGTGTGAGAGAGTGTTTGTGTGAGAGAGAGTGTTTGTGTGTGAGAGAGTGTTTGTGTGTGAGAGAGTGTTTGTGTGTGAGAGAGTGTTTGTGTATGATGGTGTTTGTGTGTGAGAGAGTGTTTATGTGTGAGAGAGTGTTTGTGTGTGAGAGAGTGTTTGTGTATGAGAGAGTGTTTATGTGTGAGAGAGTGTTTGTGTATTAGATAGTTTGTATGTGAGAAAGTGTTTGTGTGTGAGAGACTTTTTGTGTGTGAGGGAGTGTTTGTGTGTGAGAGAGTGTTTGTGTATGAGAGAGTGGTTGTGTGTGAGAGAGTGTTAGTGTGTGAGAGAGTAATTGTGTGTGAGAGTGTGTTTGTGTATGATGGTGTTTCTGTGTGAGAGAGTGTTTATGTGTGAGAGAGTGATTGTGTGTGAGAGAGTATTTGTGTGTGAGAGAGTGTTTGTGTGTGAGAGAGTGTTTGTGTACGAGAGAGTGTTTGTGTCAGAGAGAGTGTTTGTGTGTGAGAGAGTGTTTGTGTGTGAGAGAGTGTTTGTGTATGAGAGAGTGTTTGTGTGAGAGAGAGTGTTTGTGTGTGAGAGAGTGTTTGTGTGTGAGAGAGTGTTTGTGTATGATGGTGTTTGTGTGTGAGAGAGTGTTTATGTGTGAGAGAGTGTTTGTGTGTGAGAGAGTGTTTGTGTGTGAGAGAATGATTGTGTGTGAGAGAGTATTTGTGTGTGAGAGAGTGTTTGTGTGTGAGAGAGTGTTTGTGTATGAGAGAGTGTTTGTGTGTGAGAGTGTGTTTGTGTGTGAGAGAGTGTTTGTGTGTGAGAGAGTGTTTGTGTGTGAGAGATTGATTGTGTGTGAGAGAGTATTTGTGTGTGAGAGAGTGTTTGCGTGTGAGAGAGTATTTGTGTATGAGAGAGTGTTTGTGTGTGAGAGAGTGTTTGTGTGTGAGAGTTTGTGTGTGAGAGAGTGTTTGTGTGTGAGAGAGTAATTGTGTGTGAGAGACTGTTTGTGTATGAGAGAGTGTTTGTGTGTGAGAGAGTGTCTGTGTGTGAGAGTGTGTTTGTGTGTATGATGGTGTTTGTGTGTGAGAGAGTGTTTATGTGTGAGAGAGTGTTTGTGTGTGAGAGAGTATTTGTTTGTGAGAGAGTGTTTGTGTGTGAGAGAGTGTTTGTGTGTGAGAGAGTGTTTGTGTGTGAGAGAGTATTTGTGTGTGAGAGACTGTTTCTGAGTGAGAGAGTGTTTGTGTGTGAGAGAGTATTTGTGTGTGAGTGAGTGTTTGTGTATGAGAGAGTGTTTGTGTGTGAGAGAGTGTTTGTGTATGAGAGAGTGTTTGTGTGTGAGATAGTGTTTGTATGTGAGAGAGTGTTTGTGTGTGAGAGAGTGTTTGTGTGTGAGAGAGTATTTGTGTGTGAGAGAGTGTTTGTGTATGAGAGAGTGTTTGTGTGTGAGAGAGTGTTTGTGTGTGAGAGAGTATTTGTGTGTGAGAGAGTGTTTGTGTATGAGAGAGTGTTTGTGTGTGAGAGAGTATTTGTGTGTGAGAGAGTGTTTGTGTGTGAGAGAGTGTTTGTGTGTGAGAGAGTATTTGTGTGTGAGAGAGTGTTTGTGTATGAGAGAGTGTTTGTGTGTGAGAGAGTGTTTGTGTGTGAGAGAGTATTTGTGTGTGAGAGAGTGTTTGTGTGTGAGAGAGTGTTTGTGTGTGAGAGAGTGTTTGTGTATGAGAGAGTGTTTGTGTGTGAGAGAGTGTTCGTGTGTGAGAGACTATTTGTGTGTGAGAGAGTGTTTGTGTGAGAGAGAGTATTTGTGTATGAGAGAATGTTTGTGTGTGAGAGAGTGTTTGTGTGTAAGAGAGTGTTTGTGTGTGAGAGAGTGTTTGTGTGTGAGAGACTGTTTGTGTATGAGAGAGTGTTTGTGTGTGAGAGAGTATTTGTGTGTGAGAGAGTGTTTGTGTGTGAGAGAGTGTTTGTGTATGAGAGAGTGTTTGTGTGAGAGAGAGTGTTTGTGTGTGAGAGAGTGTTTGTGTGTGAGAGAGTGTTTGTGTATGATGGTGTTTGTGTGTGAGAGAGTGTTTATGTGTGAGAGAGTGTTTGTGTGTGAGAGAGTGTTTGTGTGTGAGAGAGTGATTGTGTGTGAGAGAGTATTTGTGTGTGAGAGAGTGTTTGTGTGTGAGAGAGTGTTTGTGTATGAGAGAGTGTTTGTGTGTGAGAGAGTGTTTGTGTGTGAGAGAGTGTTTGTGTGTGAGAGAGTGTTTGTGTGTGAGAGAGTGATTGTGTGTGAGAGAGTATTTGTGTGTGAGAGAGTGTTTGTGTGTGAGAGAGTGTTTGTGTATGAGAGAGTGTTTGTGTGTGAGAGAGTGTTTGTGTGTGAGAGTGTTTGTGTGTGAGAGAGTGTTTGTGTGTGTGAGAGTAATTGTGTGTGAGTGACTGTTTGTGTATGAGAGAGTGTTTGTGTGTGAGAGAGTGTTTGTGTGTGAGAGGGTGTTTGTGTGTATGATGGTGTTTGTGTCTGAGAGAGTGTTTATGTGTGAGAGAGTGTTTGTATGTGAGAGAGTATTTGTGTGTGAGAGAGTGTTTGTGTGTGAGAGAGTGTTTGTGTGTGAGAGAGTGATTGTGTGTGAGAGAGTATTTGTGTGTGAGAGAGTGTTTGTGTGTGAGAGAGTGTTTGTGTATGAGAGATTGTTTGTGTGAGAGAGAGTGTTTGTGCGTGAGAGAGTGTTTGTGTGTGAGAGAGTGTTCGTGTGTGAGAGAGTGTTTGTGTATGATGGTGTTTGTGTGTGAGAGAGTGTTTATGTGTGAGAGAGTGTTTGTGTGTGAGAGAGTGTTTGTGTGTGAGAGAATGATTGTGTGTGAGAGAGTATTTGTGTGTGAGAGAGTGTTTGTGTGTGAGAGAGTGTTTGTGTATGAGAGAGTGTTTGTGTGTGAGAGTGTGTTTGTGTGTGAGAGAGTGTTTGTGTGTGAGAGAGTGTTTATGTGTGAGAGAGTGTTTGTGTGTGAGAGAGTGCTTGTGTGTGAGAGAGTGATTGTGTGTGAGAGAGTAATTGTGTGTGAGAGAGTGTTTGTGTGTGAGAGAGTGTTTGTGTATGAGAGAGTGTTTGTGTGTGAGAGAGTGTTTGTGTGTGAGAGAGTGTTTGTGTGTGAGAGAGTGTTTGTGTGTGAGAGAGTATTTGTGTGTGAGAGAGTGTTTGTGTGTGAGAGAGTGTTTGTGTATGAGAGAGTGTTTGTGTGTGAGAGAGTATTTGTGTGTGAGAGAGTGTTTGTGTGTGAGAGAGTGTTTGTGTATGAGAGAGTGTTTGTGTGAGAGAGAGTGTTTGTGTGTGAGAGAGTGTTTGTGTGTGAGAGAGTGTTTGTGTGTGAGAGAGTGTTTGTGTATGATGGTGTTTGTGTGTGAGAGAGTGTTTATGTGTGAGAGAGTGTTTGTGTGTGAGAGAGTGTTTGTGTATGAGAGAGTGTTTATGTGTGAGAGAGTGTTTGTGTATTAGATAGTTTGTATGTGAAAAAGTGTTTGTGTGTGAGAGAGTGTTTGTGTGTGAGGGAGTGTTTGTGTGTGAGAGAGTGTTTGTGTATGAGAGAGTGGTTGTGTGTGAGAGAGTGTTAGTGTGTGAGAGAGTAATTGTGTGTGAGAGTGTGTTTGTGTATGATGGTGTTTCTGTGTGAGAGAGTGTTTATGTGTGAGAGAGTGATTGTGTGTGAGAGAGTATTTGTGTGTGAGAGAGTGTTTGTGTGTGAGAGAGTGTTTGTGTACGAGAGAGTGTTTGTGTGAGAGAGAGTGTTTGTGTGTGAGAGAGTGTTTGTGTGTGAGAGAGTGTTTGTGTATGAGAGAGTGTTCGTGTGAGAGAGAGTGTTTGTGTGTGAGAGAGTGTTTGTGTGTGAGAGAGTGTTTGTGTATGATGGTGTTTGTGTGTGAGAGAGTGTTTATGTGTGAGAGAGTGTTTGTGTGTGAGAGAGTGTTTGTGTGTGAGAGAATGATTGTGTGTGAGAGAGTATTTGTGTGTGAGAGAGTGTTTGTGTGTGAGAGAGTGTTTGTGTATGAGAGAGTGTTTGTGTGTGAGAGTGTGTTTGTGTGTGAGAGAGTGTTTGTGTGTGAGAGAGTGTTTGTGTGTGAGAGATTGATTGTGTGTGAGAGAGTATTTGTGTGTGAGAGAGTGTTTGCGTGTGAGAGAGTATTTGTGTATGAGAGAGTGTTTGTGTGTGAGAGAGTGTTTGTGTGTGAGAGTTTGTGTGTGAGAGAGTGTTTGTGTGTGAGAGTGTAATTGTGTGTGAGAGACTGTTTGTGTATGAGAGAGTGTCTGTGTGTGAGAGAGTGTCTGTGTGTGAGAGAGTGTCTGTGTGTGAGAGTGTGTTTGTGTGTATGATGGTGTTTGTGTGTGAGAGAGTGTTTATGTGTGAGAGAGTGTTTGTGTGTGAGAGAGTATTTGTTTGTGAGAGAGTGTTTGTGTGTGAGAGAGTGTTTGTGTGTGAGAGAGTGTTTGTGTGTGAGAGAGTATTTGTGTGTGAGAGACTGTTTCTGAGTGAGAGAGTGTTTGTGTGTGAGAGAGTATTTGTGTGTGAGTGAGTGTTTGTGTATGAGAGAGTGTTTGTGTGTGAGAGAGTGTTTGTGTATGAGAGAGTGTTTGTGTGTGAGATAGTGTTTGTATGTGAGAGAGTGTTTGTGTGTGAGAGAGTGTTTGTGTGTGAGAGAGTATTTGTGTGTGAGAGAGTGTTTGTGTATGAGAGAGTGTTTGTGTGTGAGAGAGTGTTTGTGTGTGAGAGAGTATTTGTGTGTGAGAGAGTGTTTGTGTATGAGAGAGTGTTTGTGTGTGAGAGAGTATTTGTGTGTGAGAGAGTGTTTGTGTGTGAGAGAGTGTTTGTGTGTGAGAAAGTATTTGTGTGTGAGAGAGTGTTTGTGTATGAGAGAGTGTTTGTGTGTGAGAGAGTGTTTGTGTGTGAGAGAGTATTTGTGTGTGAGAGAGTGTTTGTGTGTGAGAGAGTGTTTGTGTGTGAGAGAGTGTTTGTGTATGAGAGAGTGTTTGTGTGTGAGAGAGTGTTCGTGTGTGAGAGACTATTTGTGTGTGAGAGAGTGTTTGTGTGAGAGAGAGTATTAGTGTATGAGAGAATGTTTGTGTGTGAGAGAGTGTTTGTGTGTGAGAGAGTGTTTGTGTGTGAGAGAGTGTTTGTGTGTGAGAGATTGTTTGTGTGTGAGAGTGTGTTTGTGTGTGAGAGAGTATTTGTGTGTGAGAGAGTGTTTGTGTGTGAGAGAGTATTTGTGTGTGAGAGAGTGTTTGTGTATGAGAGAGTGTTTGTGTGGGAGAGAGTGTTTGTGTGTGAGAGAGTGTTTGTGTGTGAGAGAGTGTTTGTGTGTGAGAGAGTATTTGTGTATGAGAGAGTGTTTGTGTGTGAGAGAGTGTTTGTGTGTGAGAGAGTATTTGTGTGTGAGAGAGTATTTGTGTATGAGAGAGTGTTTGTGTGTGAGAGTGTGTTTGTGTGTGAGAGAGTATTTGTGTGTGAGAGAGTGTTTGTGTGTGAGAGAGTGTTTGTGTGTGAGAGAGTATTTGTGTGTGAGAGAGTGTTTGTGTATGAGAGAGTGTTTGTGTGTGAGAGAGTGTTTGTGTGTGAGAGAGTATTTGTGTGTGAGAGAGTGTTTTTGTGTGAGAGAGTATTTGTGTGTGAGCGAGTGTTTGTGTGTGAGAGAGTGTTTGTGTATGAGGGTGTTTGTGCGTGAAAGAGTGTTTGTGTATGAGAGAGTGTTTGTGTATGAGGGTGTTTGTGTGTGAGAGAGTGTTTATGTGTGAGAGAGTGTTTGTGTATGAGAGTGTTTGTGTGTGAGAGAGTGTTTGTGTGTGAGAGAGTGTTTGTTTGTGAGACAGTGTTTGTGTGTGAGAGAGTGTTTGTGTGTGAGAGAGTGTTTGTGTATGAGAGAGTGTTTGTGTGTGAGAGATTGTTTGTGTGTGAGAGAGTATTAGTGTGTGAGAGAGTGTTTGTGTCTGAGAGAGTGTTTGTGTGTGAGAGAGTATTAGTGTATGAGAGAGTGTTTGTGTGAGAGAGTGTTTGTGTGTGAGAGAGTGTTTGTGTGTGAGAGAGTATTAGTGTGTGAGAGAGTGTTTGTGTCTGAGAGAGTGTTTGTGTGTGAGAGAGTATTAGTGTATGAGAGAGTGTTTGTGTGAGAGAGTGTTTGTGTGTGAGAGAGTGTTTGTGTATGAGAGAGTGTTTGTGTGTGAGAGAGTATTAGTGTGTGAGAGAGTATTAGTGTGTGAGAGAGTGTTTGTGTGTGAGAGAGTGTTTGTGTGTGAGAGAGTGTTTGTGTGTGAGAGAGTGTTTGTGTGTGAGAGAGTGTTTGTGTATGAGAGAGTGTTTGTGTGTGAGAGAGTGTTTGTGTGTGAGAGAGTGTTTGTGTGTGAGAGAGTGTTTGTGTGTGAGAGAGTGTTTGTGTGTGAGAGAGTGTTTGTGTATGAGAGAGTGTTTGTGTGTGAGAGAGTATTAGTGTGTGAGAGAGTATTAGTGTGTGAGAGAGTGTTTGTGTGTGAGAGAGTGTTTGTGTGTGAGAAAGTATTTGTGTGTGAGAGAGTATTTGTGTGTGAGAGAGTGCTTGTGTGTGAGAGAGTGTTTGTGTGTGAGACAGTATTTGTGTGTGAGAGAGTGTTTGTGTATGAGAGAGTGTTTGTGTGTGAGAGAGTGTTTGTGTGTGAGAGAGTATTTGTGTGTGAGAGAGTGTTTGTGTGTGAGAGAGTATTTGTGTGTGAGCGAGTGTTTGTGTGTGAGAGAGTGTTTGTGTATGAGGGTGTTTGTGCGTGAAAGAGTGTTTGTGTATGAGAGAGTGTTTGTGTATGAGGGTGTTTGTGTGTGAGAGAGTGTTTATGTGTGAGAGAGTGTTTGTGTATGAGAGAGTGTTTGTGTGTGAGAGAATGATTGTGTGTGAGAGAGTATTTGTGTGTGAGAGAGTGTTTGTGTGTGAGAGAGTGTTTGTGTATGAGAGAGTGTTTGTGTGTGAGAGTGTGTTTGTGTGTGAGAGAGTGTTTGTGTGTGAGAGAGTGTTTGTGTGTGAGAGAGTGATTGTGTGTGAGAGAGTATTTGTGTGTGAGAGAGTGTTTGCGTGTGAGAGAGTATTTGTGTATGAGAGAGTGTTTGTGTGTGAGAGAGTGTTTGTGTGTGAGAGTTTGTGTGTGAGAGAGTGTTTGTGTGTGAGAGAGTAATTGTGTGTGAGAGACTGTTTGTGTATGAGAGAGTGTTTGTGTGTGAGAGAGTGTCTGTGTGTGAGAGTGTGTTTGTGTGTATGATGGTGTTTGTGTGTGAGAGAGTGTTTATGTGTGAGAGAGTGTTTGTGTGTGAGAGAGTATTTGTGTGTGAGAGAGTGTTTGTGTGTGAGAGAGTGTTTGTGTGTGAGAGAGTGTTTGTGTGTGAGAGAGTATTTGTGTGTGAGAGACTGTTTCTGAGTGAGAGAGTGTTTGTGTGTGAGAGAGTATTTGTGTGTGAGTGAGTGTTTGTGTATGAGAGAGTGTTTGTGTGTGAGAGAGTGTTTGTGTATGAGAGAGTGTTTGTGTGTGAGATAGTGTTTGTATGTGAGAGAGTGTTTGTGTGTGAGAGAGTGTTTTTGTGTGAGATAGTATTTGTGTGTGAGAGAGTGTTTGTGTATGAGAGAGTGTTTGTGTGTGAGAGAGTGTTTGTGTGTGAGAGAGTGTTTGTGTGTGAGAGAGTGTTTGTGTGTGAGAGAGTATTTGTGTGTGAGAGAGTGTTTGTGTATGAGAGAGTGTTTGTGTGTGAGAGAGTGTTTGTGTGTGAGAGAGTATTTGTGTGTGAGAGAGTGTTTGTGTGTGAGAGAGTGTTTGTGTGTGAGAGAGTGTTTGTGTATGAGAGAGTGTTTGTGTGTGAGAGAGTGTTCGTGTGTGAGAGAGTATTTGTGTGTGAGAGAGTGTTTGTGTGAGAGAGAGTATTTGTGTATGAGAGTATGTTTGTGTGTGAGAGAGTGTTTGTGTGTGAGAGAGTGTTTGTGTGTGAGAGAGTATTTGTGTGTGAGAGAGTATTTGTGTATGAGAGAGTGTTTGTGTGTGAGAGATTGTTTGTGTGTGAGAGTGTGTTTGTGTGTGAGAGAGTATTTGTGTGTGAGAGAGTGTTTGTGTGTGAGAGAGTATTTGTGTGTGAGAGAGTGTTTGTGTATGAGAGAGTGTTTGTGTGTGAGAGAGTGTTTGTGTGTGAGAGAGTGTTTGTGTGTGAGAGGTGTTTGTGTGTGAGAGAGTATTTGTGTATGAGAGAGTGTTTGTGTGTGAGAGAGTATTTGTGTGTGAGAGAGTATTTGTGTATGAGAGAGTGTTTGTGTGTAAGAGTGTGTTTGTATGTGAGAGAGTATTTGTGTGTGAGAGAGTGTTTGTGTGTGAGAGAGTGTTTGTGTGTGAGAGAGTATTTGTGTGTGAGAGAGTGTTTGTGTATGAGAGAGTGTTTGTGTGTGAGAGAGTGTTTGTGTGTGAGAGAGTATTTGTGTGTGAGAGAGTGTTTGTGTGTGAGAGAGTATTTGTGTGTGAGCGAGTGTTTGTGTGTGAGAGAGTGTTTGTGTATGAGGGTGTTTGTGCGTGAAAGAGTGTTTGTGTATGAGAGAGTGTTTGTTTATGAGGGTGTTTGTGTGTGAGAGAGTGTTTATGTGTGAGAGAGTGTTTGTGTATGAGAGTGTTTGTGTGTGAGAGAGTGTTTGTGTGTGAGAGAGTGTTTGTTTGTGAGACAGTGTTTGTGTGTGAGAGAGTGTTTGTGTGTGAGAGAGTGTTTGTGTATGAGAGAGTGTTTGTGTGTGAGAGAGTATTAGTGTGTGAGAGAGTGTTTGTGTGTTAGAGATTGTTTGTGTGTGAGAGAGTATTAGTGTGTGAGAGAGTGTTTGTGTCTGAGAGAGTGTTTGTGTGTGAGAGAGTATTAGTGTATGAGAGAGTGTTTGTGTGAGAGAGTGTTTGTGTGTGAGAGAGTGTTTGTGTATGAGAGAGTGTTTGTGTGTGAGAGAGTATTAGTGTGTGAGAGAGTATTAGTGTGTGAGAGAGTGTTTGTGTGTGAGAGAGTGTTTGTGTGTGAGAGAGTGTTTGTGTGTGAGAGAGTGTTTGTGTGTGAGAGAGTGTTTGTGTGTGAGAGAGTGTTTGTGTATGAGAGAGTGTTTGTGTGTGAGAGAGTATTTGTGTGTGAGAGAGTATTTGTGTGTGAGAGAGTGTTTGTGTATGAGAGAGTGTTTGTGTGTGAGAGAGTGTTTGTGTGTGAGAGAGTGTTTGTGTGTGAGAGAGTGTTTGTGTGTGAGAGAGTGTTTGTGTGTGAGATAGTGTTTGTGTGTGAGAGAGTATTTGTGTGTGAGAGAGTGTTTGTGTATGAGAGAGTGTTTGTGTGTGAGAGAGTGTTTGTGTATGAGAGAGTGTTTGTGTGAGAGAGTGTTTGTGTGTGAGATAGTGTTTGTGTGTGAGAGAGTATTTGTGTGTGAGAGAGTGTTTGTGTGTGAGAGAGTGTTTGTGTGTGAGAGAGTGTTTGTGTATGAGAGAGTGTGCGTGTGTGAGAAAGTGTTTGTGTGTGAGAGAGTGTTTGTGTGAGAGAGTGTTTGTGTGTGAGAGAGTGTTTGTGTGTGAGAGAGTCTTTGTGTGTGTAAGAGTGTTTGTGTGTGAGAGAGTGTTTGTGTGTGAGAGAGTGTTTGTGTGTGAAAGAGTGTTTGTGTGTGAGAGTGTTTGTGTGTGATAGAATGTTTGTATGTGAGAGAGTGTTTGTGTGTGAGAGTGTGCGTGTGTGTGAGAGTGTTTGTGTGTGAGAGAGTGTTTGTGTGAGAGAGTGTTTGTGTGTGAGAGAGTGTTTGTGTGAGAGAGTGTTTGTGTGAGAGAGTGTTTGTGTGTGAGAGAGTGTTTGTGTATGAGAGAGTGTTTGTGTGTGAGAGAGTGTTTGTGTGTGAGAGTGTGCGCATGTGAGAGTGTGCGTGTTTGAGAGAGTGGGCGTGTGTGAGAGAGTGTGCGTGTGAGACAGTGTGCTTGTGTGAGAGAGTTTGCGTGTGTGTGAGAGTGTTTGTGTGTGAGAATGTGTTTATGTGTGAGAGATTGTTTGTGTGAGAGAGTGTTTGTGTGTGACAGTGTTTGTTTGAGAGTGTGCGTGTGTGAGAGAGTGTTTGTGTGTGAGTGTGCGTGTGAGAGAGTGTGTGAGAGTGTTTGTGTGTGTGTGTGTGAGAGAGTGAGGGTGTTTTTCTGTGTGAGAGAGAGTGTTTGTGTGTGTGAGAGTGTTTGTGTGTGTGTGTGAGAGTGTTATTGTGAGTGAGGGTGAGAATACGTATGTGTGTGTGTGTAAGTGAGAGAGAGAGAGCGGGTGAGAAATGGAATGCGTATGTTTGAGTGTGTGTGTATGTGTATGAGTGTGTGTGTGTGTGTGTCAGAGAGAGTGTTTGTGTGTGAGTGTGTGTCAGAGAGAGAGACTGTGTATGTGTGTGAGAGAGAGTGAGTGTGTGTGTGTGAGTGTGTGTGTGTGTGTGAGTGTGTGTGTGTATGTGTATGAGTGTGCGCGTGTGAGTGTGTGTGTATGTGTGTGTGAGTGTTTGTATGTGTGGGTGAGTGTGTGTGTGAGTGTGTGTATATGTGTGAGTGAGAGACGGCAGCTATCATGGACGGGAGATCAATACTGTCATTTCATTTTGATTATGTTGTTGTTGTTTTGGTTATAGTGGTGACAGAGGTGGTGGTGGAGGTGGTGGTGAAGGAAGTGGTGGTGGTCGTGGTGGTAGTGGCGGTGGTGAGGAGGGTTGTGATGTGGTTGTGGTGTTGGTGGTGGTGGTTGTGGTTATGGTGGAAGTTGTATTTGTGGTTGTAGTGAGGGGTAATGTGGTTGTGGTGGTAGTTGTGTAGTGGTGGTAGTAGTTGTGGTACTGGTGGTGCTTGTAGTGAGGGGTATGATGGTGGTGGTTGTGGTGGTAGTTGTGTGGTGGTGGTAGTAGTTGTGGTAGTGGTGATGGTTGTAGTGAGGGGTATTGTGGTTGAGGTTCTGGTGGTAGTTGTGGTAGTTGTGTAGTGGTGGTAGTAGTTTTGGTAGTGGTGGTGTTTGTAGTGAGTGGTATTGTGGTTGTGGTGGTAGTTGTGTAGTGGGGGTAGTAGTTGTTGTAGTGGTGGTGATGGTAGTTGTTGTGGTAGTGGTGGTAGTAGTTGTGGTAGTGGTGGTGTCGGTAGTTGTGGTAGTTGTGTAATGGTGGTAGTAGTTGTGGTAGTGGTGGTGCTTGTAGTGAGGGGTATTGTGGTTGTGGTTGTGGTGGTAGTTGTGTAGTGGTGGTATTAGTTGTGGTAGTGGTGGTACTTGTAGTGAGGGGTATTGTGGTTGAGGTTGTGGTGGTAGTTGTGTAGTGGTGGTAGTAGTTGTGGTAGTGGTAGTGCTTGTAGTGAGGGGTATTGTGGTTGTGGTGGTAGTTGTGTAGTGGTGGTAGTAGTTGTGGTAGTGTTGGTGCTTGTAGTGAGGGGTATTGTGGTTGTGGTGGCAGTTGTGTTGTGGTGGTAGTAGTTGTGGTAGTGGTGGTGCTTGTAGTGAGGGGTATTGTGGTTGTGGTTGTGGTGGTAGTTGTGTAGTGGTGGTATTAGTTGTGGTAGTGGTGGTACTTGTAGTGAGGAGTATTGTGGTTGAGGTTGTGGTGGTAGTTGTGTAGTGGTGGTAGTAGTTGTGGTAGTGGTGGTGCTTGTAGTGAGGGGTATTGTGGTTGTGGTGGTAGTTGTGTAGTGGTGGTAGTAGTTTTGGTAGTGGTGGTAGTTGTGTAGTGGTGGTAGTAGTTGTGGTAGTGGTGGTTGTGGTGGTAGTTGTGTAATGGTGGTAGTAGTTGTGGTAGTGGTGGTGCTTGTAGTGAGGGGTATTGTGGTTGAGGTTGTAGTGGTAGTTGTGGTAGTTGTGTAGTGGTGGTTGCTGTGTAGTGGGAGTAGTAGTTGTGGTAGTGGCGGTGATGGTAGCTGTTGTGGTAGTAGTGGTAGTAGTTGTGGTAGTGGTGGTGTCGGTAGTTGTGGTAGTTGTGGTAGTGGTGGTGGTTGTAGTGAGGGATGTTATGGTTGGGGTTGTGGTTGGGGTTGCTGTAGTGGTGGTAGTGGTGGTGGTAGTGGTGGTAGTGATGATAATTGTGTTATTGGTGTTGTTGTTGTTGTTGTTACTGTTGCTGTTGTAGTTATTGTTGTTGTTGATGTTACTGTCATCGTGGCTGTTCGTTTTGTGGTTTTCTTGCTTTTGTTATTCCTGCTGTTGTTTTTGTTGTTGTTGTTGCTGTCATTGCGACTGTTCTTGCTGCTGTTGTTGTTGTTGTTGCTGTTATTGTCATTGTCATTGTCGTTGTTGTTGTTGTTGTTGTTGTTGTTGTTGTTGTTGTTGTTGTTGTTGTTGCTGTTGTTGTTGTTGCTGTTGCTGTTGTTGCTGTTTTTGTTGTTGTTGTTGTTGTCGCTGTTGTTGTTGTTGCTGTTGTTGTTGCTGTTGTTGTTGCTGTTGTTGTTGTTGCTGTCGTTGTTGTTGTTGCTGTTCGTGTTGCGGTTGTTGTTGTTGCTGTTGGTGTCGCTGTTGTTGTTGTTGTTGTTGTTCTTGTTGCTGTTGTTGCTGTTGTTGTTGTTGTTTCTGTTGCTGTTGTTGTTGCTGTTGTTGTCGTTGCTGTTGCTGCTGTTGTTGTTGCTGTTGTTCTAGTTGTTGTTGTTAACTATACTGCTACCTTACTATAATTATTCCAACATTGCTCCCTACTGACACACTTTCTTCTCTACGTCGCCATTTGCGAGACACGTCGCCATTTTCCTTTTCTTGTTTCTATGTTTTGATTTTGTTCTTTGTTTTTTCATAATTTAACGTGAAAAACAAAACAGACGATACAATTGTTTTATTTTTAAACCACTTAATGATCTGAAACATCGGAAAACATTGCTGGTACACACATCTACTGAAATACACAGGTACATGCTTAATACACACACACACACACACACACATACACTGCGACACACACATCCACTGAAATACACAGGTACATGCTTAATACACACACACACACACACACACACATACACTGAGACACACACATCCACTGAAATACACAGGTACATGCTTAATACACACACACACACACACACATACACTGAGACACACACATCCACTGAAATACACAGGTACATGCTTAATACACACACACACACACACACATACACTGAGACACACACATCCACTGAAATACACAGGTACATGCTTAATACACACACACACACACACATACACTGAGACACACACATCCACTGAAATACACAGGTACATGCTTAATACACACACACACACACACACATACACTGAGACACACACATCCACTGAAATACACAGGTACATGCTTAATACACACACACACACACTCACATACACAGAGACACACACACATCCACTGAAATACACAGGTACATGCTTAATACACACACACACACGCACACACATACACATACACAGGCAGACACACACACACATCCACTGAAATACACAGGTACATGCTTAATACACACACACACACACACAGATACACACACACATCCACTGAAATACACAGATACATGCTTAATACACACACACACACACACACACACAGAGACACACACACATCCACTGAAATACACAGGTACATGCTTAATACACACACACGCACACACATACACATACACATACACAGGCAGACACACACACACATCCACTGAAATACACAGGTACATGCTTAATACACACATACACACACACACACACACACATACACAGGCAGACACACACACACACACACACAGAGACACACACACACATCCACTGAAATACACAGGTACATGCTTAATACACACACACACACACACAGACATACATACAGGCAGACACACACACACACACACATCCACTGACATACACAGGTACATGGTTAATACACACACACACACACATACAGGAAGACACACACATACACACACACACATCCACTGACATACACAGGTACATGCTTAATACACACACACACACATACACACACACAGACACACACACACACACACACACACACACACAC
>OZ024741.1:265888347-265893347 GCA_964016885.1 Eledone cirrhosa | reverse complement strand
GTTGTTGTTGTGGTTGTTGTTGTTGTGGTTGTTGTTGTGGTTGTTGTTGTTGTGGTTGTTGTTGTTGTTGTTGTTGTTGTTGTTGTTGTTGTGGTTGTGGTTTTGTTGTTGTTGTTGTTGTTGTTGTTGTTGTTGTTGTTGTTGTTGTTGTTGTTGTTGTGGTGGTGGTTGTTGACATCGTTGTCGTTGTCGTTCTCGCCATCAACGAGATTATTATCAGTAAATAAACAGCAACATCATGATCATCACCCTACTCCTACTTCTCTCCCTCCTCTTCCTTTCGTCCAATCATCACTCTTATCCTCACCCTTCTCATCATCATTACAATCATCACCATCACTGTCATCATCATTGCCATAGTTGTCGTCGTCATCACCACCATCAACAATAACAACAATTACCTCAACACACCACCACCACCACCACCACAACACCACTATCCCTACCACCACCTACACCACCACAACCACAACACCACTATCCCTACCACCACCTACACCACCACAACCACAACAACACTATCCCTACCACCACCTACACCACCACCACCACAACACCACTATCCCTACTACCACCTACACCACCACCTCCACAACACCACTATCCCTACCACCACCTACACCACCACCACCACAACACCACTATCCCTACTACCACCTACACCACCACCACCACAACACCACTATCCCTACCACCACCTACACCACCACCACAACACCACTATCCTTACCACCACCTAGACCACCACAACCACAACACCACTATCCCTACTACCACCACCACAACACCACTATCCCTACTACCACCTACACCACCCCCACCACAACACCACTATCCCTACTACCACCTACACCACCACAACCACAACACCACTATCCCTACTACCACCTACACCACCACATCCACCACCTACACCACCACAACCACAACACCACTATCCCTACTACCACCTACACCACCACATCCACCACCTACACCACCACAACTACAACACCACTATCCCTACTACCATCTACACCACCACATCCACCACCTACACCACCACAACCACAACACCACTATCCCTACTACCACCTACACCACCACTACCACCACCACCACCACCACAACACCACTATCCCTACTACCACCTACACCACCACAACCACCACCATTACAACAACAAATTATATAAAACAAGTCTAGAATGAAATGACAATATTGATCTCCAATCTATGATAGCTGCCGTCTCTCTCTCCCTCTCTCACACCCTCTCTCTCACACCCTCTCTCTCCACACCCTCTCTCTCTCTCTCTCACCCTCTCTCCCTCTCTCTCACATACACACACTCCTCCCCCCTCTCTCACAGACCCCCTCTCTCTCTCACACTCTCTCTCACTCACTCTCTTACACCCTCACTCCCTCTCTCTCTCACTCACTCTCTTACACCCTCACTCCCTCTCTCTCTCACACCCCCCCCCCCCTCTCTCTCTCACAGACACACACACACTCTCTCTCTCACACACCCTCTCTCCCTCTCTCTCATACACACTCTCCCTTCTCTCTCTCACAGACCCCCTCTCTCTCTCTCTCTCTTTCACACACTTCCCCTCTCTCCCTTTCTCACGCACACACACCCTCTCTCTATTTCTCTCTCTCTCTCTCACACACACCCTCTCTCTATTTCTCTCTCTCTCTCTCACACACACCGCTCTCTCTATTTCTCTCTCTCTCTCACACACACCCTCTCTCTATTTCTCTCTCACTCTCTCTCACACACACCCTCTCTCTCTCACACACACACCCTCTCTCTATTTCTCTCTCACTCTCTCACACACACACCCTCTCTCTCACACACACACTCCCTCTACCAGCCATTGTCCCCTGCCGTTTGCTGTCTTTGATTAGCTCTGGTATCGATTTGTGTGTGGGGGGAGGGGGGAGGCGGTAGTGTTGTTGTTGTTGTTTGTGGTGGTGGTGATGATGTTAGCGGTGATTGTGGAGGTGGTAGTATTGTTGTTGTGGTTGTTGTTTGTGGTGGTGGCGGTGGCGGTGGTGGTAGTGTTAGCGGTGGTGTTGGGGGGGATAGTGTTGTTTGTGGTGGTGGTGTTGTAGCGGAGGTAGTGTTGCTGTTGTTTGTGATGGCGATGGTGGTGGTGGTGGCTGTGGTGGTGGTGGTGTTAGCGGTGGTTGTGGAGGTGATGGTGGTGGTTGTGATGGTGGTGGTGGTGTTGTTAATGGTAGTTGTAGATGTGGTAGTGTTATTGGCGGTGGTGGTGTTGTTAATGGTGGTTGTAGTGGTGTTAGTGGTAGTGGTGGTGGTGATGGTGTTGTTAGTCGTGGTTGTAGTGGTGTTAGTGATAGTGGTGGTGGTGGTGGTGTTAGTGGTGGTTGTGGGGGTGGTAGTGTTGTTGGCAGTGGTGGTGTTGGTGGTTGTGGTGGTGGTAGTGGTAGTGGTGGTGTTGTTAGTGGTGGTTGTGAAGGTGGTAGTGGAAGTGGTGGTGATGGTGTTAGTGGTAGTGGTGGTGGTGGTGTTGTTAGTAGTGGTTGTGCAGGAGGTAGTGGTAGTGGTGGTGGTGGTAGTGTTGTTAGTGGTAGTGGTGGTGGTGGTGGTGTTAGTGGTGGTTGTGGTGGTGGTAGTGGTAGTGGTGCTGGTGGTGGTGTTGTTAGTGGTGGTTGTGGTGGTGGCAGTGATAGTAGTGGTGGTGGTGTTGTTAGTGGTGGTTGTGGCGGTGGTAGTGGTAGTGGTGGTGGTCGTGGTGTTGTTAGTGGTGGTTGTGGTGGTGGTAGTGGTGCTGGTGGTGGTGTTGTTAGTGGTGGTTGTGGTGGTGGTGGTGTTGTTAATGGTGGTTGTGGTGGTAGTGTTGTTAGTGGTGGTTGTGGAGGTGTTAGTGGTAGTGGTGGTGGTGGTGGTAGTAGTAGTGGTGGTGGTGGTGGTGGTGTTGTTAGTGGTGGTTGTGGTGGTGTTAGTGGTGGTTGTGGAGGTGTTAGTGGTGGTGGTGGTGGTGGTGTTTGTGGTGGTAGTGGTGGTGGTAGTGGTAGTGGTGGTGGTGTTAGTGGGGGTTGTGGTGGTGGTAATGGTAGTGGTGTTGGTGATGTTGTTAGTGGTGGTTGTGTTGGTGTTAGTGGTGCTGGTGGTGGTGATGGTGTTCGCGGTGGTTGTGGAGGTGTTAGTGGTAGTGGTGGTGGTGTTAGTGGTGGTTGTGGAGGTGTTAGTGGTAGTGGTGGTGGTGGTGGTGGTGTTAGTGGTGGTTGTGGAGGTGTTAGTAGTGGTGGTTGTGTTACTGATGGTTGTGGTGGTGGTGCTGGTGGTTGTGTTAGTGGTGGTTGTGGAGGTGTTAGTGGTGGTTGTGTTGTTAGTGGTGTTGTGGCGGTGTTAGTGGTGGTTATAGTGGTGTTAGTGGTAGTGGTGGTGTTCTTAGTGGTAGTGGTGGTGGTAGTGGTAGTGGTGGTGGTGTTAGTGGGGGTTGTGGTGGTGGTAGTGGTAGTGGTAGTGGTGTTGGTGGTGTTGTTAGTGGGGGTTGTGTTGGTGTTAGTGGTGGTGGTGGTGGTGTTAGTGGTGGTTGTGGAGGTGTTAGTGGTAGTGGTGGTGGTGTTTGTGGTGGTAGTGGTGGTGGTAGTGGTGGTGGTGTTGGTGGGAGTTGTGGTGGTGGTGTTGGTGGTGTTGTTAGTGGTGGTTGTGTTGGTGTTAGTGGTAGTGGTGGTGGTGGTGTTTGTGGTGGTTGTGGAGGTGTTAGTGGTAGTGGTGGTGGTGGTGGTGTTAGTGGTGGTGGTGGTGTTACTGCTGGTTGTGGTGGTGGTAGTGGTGGTGGTGTTGTTAGCGGTGGTTGTGGTGGTGGTAGTGGTAGTGGTGGTGGTGGTGGTGTAGTTAGTGGTGGTTGTGGTGATGGTAGTGGTGGTGGTGGTGTTGTTAGTGGTGGTTGTGGTGGTGTTAGTGTTAGTGGTGGTGTTAGTGTTGTTGGCGGTGGAGGTGTTGCTTAGTGGTGGCTGTAGAGGTGGTATTGTTGCCCTAAACACACTGCCGCAACCACCACCGCCACAACCATACCACCACAATCACACCACCACCGCAACTACATTGGTGCAACCACACCGCCTTAACCACACTTCTACCCAAAATGTACTGCCTCAACCACACCACCACCACCACCACACCACCACCACCACCGCCACACCACCACCACAACCACACCACCACACCACCACACCACCACAACCACACCACCACAACCACACCACCACAACCACACCACCGTAACTACACCGCCGCAACCACACCGCCGCAACCACACCGCCGCCTCTCTATTCATTTGGGGCGGGCAGCTGGTTCGCTACGTATTTACATGATTTTAGTTATTTAAGTTATCAAATATGTTTAATGAGGTGGAGTGAGAGGCGTTGATTAGTAAAAAAGGTGATATGTATATATACACGTGTGTGTACATGTGTGTGTGTGTGTAAAAAAGGTTATATATATGAGTGCGTGTATGTGTGTACATATACATTTCTCCATGTATATATGTACTTATGTATGTATGTGTGTATATAACAAAAAATGTAGACAGCAAAAAACAGTTCCATAAGAGGAACAGACAACTTCATCTCTATCTCGTCAGCCATCTCCCGACGTGCAATTTCGCACGTTAAGGTGGTATTGCACTTGTAATGACAGTTCACGCAACAGACAGTAGAACCTCACTGTTGGTAAGATGTATGTAACAAAACAAAGAATCGACAAGAAAATATATGGTTGTCTTTCGACCAAAACAGATATAAATACAGTCAGTCCCCACCTTACGAACATCCGGCTTCCGAACTTCTGCAGATACGAATAGTCTCACGAAGAAAGAAAATGTGTCTGTGTTTGAAATTTGCGCTTTTGTGGGCTCTTTCGGGTCCTGGGTTCCCTTTTTTTGCAGCATAAAAACAAGCCGAAATCGTACCTACGGTATGGGATACCATTCTGTTTTTGCAGAATTGAAAAAGTACTTTTTTTCTTTAACAATTTATTGTCATTAATT
>OZ024741.1:265880847-265883347 GCA_964016885.1 Eledone cirrhosa | reverse complement strand
AGTATGTATGCCTGTCTGTATGCCTGTCTGTCTGCACGACTGTCAGTCAGTATGTCTGTCTGTATGCCTGTCTGTATGCCTGTCTGTCTGCATGTCTGTCAGTCAGTATGTATGCCTGTCTGTATGCCTGTCTGTCTGCACGACTGTCAGTCAGTATGTCTGTCTGTATGCCTGTCTGTCTGCATGGCTGTCAGTCTGTCTGTTCGACTGCCAGTCGGTCTGTTTGTGCGCCAGTTTTAGCCAATCTTCCTCTCTCTTCCTCTGCATCATATCGCTATTCACATCTTCATAACACGAGTCCCCCTTTCAATCAAGCTCTTATTCACTAAACCAGTCCATCTATCAAATAATCGATATTTCTTTTTACCTACACATACACACACACTCATATATATATATATGTGTGTGTGTGTGTGTGTGTGTGTGTATGTGTGTGTGTGTGAGTAAACATATAGATAAACATATAGATATACATATACGCATATATATATATATATATATATATATATATATATACACACACATATGTATACACATATACATATATACTTTGTATTTCCTTATTATATATATATATATATATATATATATATATATATATATATATATATATATATATATATATATATATATATATATATATATATATATATATATATATATATATATATATATATATATATATATATATATATATATATATATATATATATATATATATATATATATATATAAGATTGATGGTGGTCCACTCGCTGAATGAGTATGACCATCGCTAATCTCTAATATATTTAATTTTTTTCCATAAAAGAAGTCATTTCCAAAATTGTCAGCATTGCCTGTAACAGCTGTTAATATTGTGATCTTTTAAGTACCACATGTGGCATGATAACGTTGTTGGTTTTGTCTCGTTATGTCTAAAGATGTACTTATGGTTTAAGTACCGTCTCTTGAAGCTTCTTTAACACATTCCCTTATATATGAGTTAGCAGAATGTATGTCTTCAAAAACTGGCTCTGTAGTTTAGATATAGGAGTGATTCAGCTTTCCAAAAACAGTCCAAGCTAGATAATACGTTAATATCTTCGTTAATGACCTTAGCAAAGAATTCTCAGATATTCCATTCAGTCTGCAATGTTTGCTTACATAATCAGTAAGAAACATATGAATGCAGATAGGAGGCAGCTGGCACTATGTCTAACAATGGAATACGAACAAGACTCTGTAAGGTTTCATTGTAGTCGTAGAGTAATGTATAATAGAATGGGACAAATATATATTGGGATGAGAGTAAGATGAAAACAACCTGCTGGGCACACACAAACACAGACATGTGATATATATATATATATAGAGAGAGAGAGGGAGAGAGAGAGGTACATACATACACACACACACACACACACACACACATATATATATATATATATATATATATGTATGTATATACATGTGTGTGTGGAAGGAGAAATAAGCGATATATTCAGTTCCAGACAGACGCAGATACACAAACGTATAATAGATATATACATATATCTACACACATATATATATATATATATATATATATGGGGAAGAGAATATAGGTGTAAATATATATTTAGTTCACATGTACGTATTTGTGTATCTCTCTCTCATTCTCTCTCGGTGGATTGGCAGTATCAGTAGAGGGTCGGACGCCATGCTTTCCACCATAGTTACGTCCCTTTACGATCTGAGTTCAAATCCCGCCGAGGTTGACTTTGCCTTTCATCCTTACGGGGTCGATAAAAGAAAGTACCAGTAATGCACTGGGTAATTGCTGGCCTTGTGCCTAAAGTAGAGACAATTATATAATATATGTATGCCATTCTGGGTGCAAATCCCGCCGAGGTTAACTTTAACTTTCATCTTTACGGGGTCGATAAAATAAAGCACCAGTAATGCCAAAAGCAGAAACAATTATATAATATATGTATGCAAATCTCTCTCTCTCTCTTTCTATATATATATATATATATATATATATATATATGCATATAGGGAAATGTTCAAGACCCCTATTTTCCTATTACCCACTCTACTACCCAAAGTATTGAGTACCTCTGGTGCGTTATGGTTCACCTGGTTCCTTCGTTATATATATATATATATATATATATATATATATATATATATATATATATATATATATATATATATATATATATATATATATATATATATATATTCATATGAATTAATATAACTTTATCCCTGTAAGTATACCTATCAATTAATTTAATGTTTTGTTATATATCTAGATTTCTTGTGGTTTAAATAAGATAGGTATTTCTCACTAATACCCTTACCCTAAAATTTTATTTTCCTTCGTTTTTAACAATATTATTTGTTGACTTTGCCTTTCATCCTTACGGGGTCGATAAAATAAAGTACCAGTAATGCACTGGGTATTTGCTGGATTTGTGCCTAAAGTAGAAACAATTATTTAATAACATCAAATTTTCGTGTCCCCTTCACT
>OZ024741.1:265870847-265878347 GCA_964016885.1 Eledone cirrhosa | reverse complement strand
TCTCCTCTATGCACTCTTAAAGTTATTTACTTATACTAAACTTCCTGTTTCTAGGTCTCCGTGTTTCCAGGTTTTTTAATCTCTACAATGAATCTCTCTTTCGGCTATATTAATATCATTTTACAGCTGAAGATTAATTTGTTTGACAATATGTTATGGTGGAAACGGCGTTATACATATACACTCTTATCTGCATGTACACATTATCGTAAACACACATTACACATACTGATATATGTATGTATGTATGCGTGTATGTATGTATGTATGTATGTATGTATGTATGTATGTATGTATGTATGTATGTATGAATGTCTGTATGTATGTATGTATGTATGTATGTATGTATGTATGTATGTATGTATGTATGTATGTATATATGTATGTTCTTCTGGTTTTATAATTTCACAAAGTTTTACCAGTAGAGAGAGAGAGTCGGTTTCTAACATAGACACAAGACTCTCTCATTGGAATTTACACAACATCAACTAGGTAGATATGTATCTATGTCTGCATGCATGCATGTGTAGATATGGATGTTATTGTATGTGTGGATGTGGATGTTTTGAGTTGTATGTGTGCATGTGTATATGCTTTGTATCTGTACATGTGTATATGCAGTTATTAGATGCAACATTTTTGGAATGTTTTACATATTTTTACTGTTCCATTAATGGATTGTACTTGTAATTTCCTAACTCGTTGTGTTCTTTCTATTCCTGTGAAGCCTAGCTTCTCAAGATTTGTGTTGAGGTAGTTACTAACCTACCCCAGTGCCCCAGTAATCACAGGCATAAATCTGAAGGTGTAATCAGGGTGGAGTATCGGCAGATTTCTCATTAGTTCTGCATAAATATTCTCCTTTTCGCTAATCTTTGATATTATATTGGCATCTGCTGGGCAGCTAATTTCCACTACTGTGCATGCTTTCTTCTCACTGTCCCATATCATAATATCTGGTCTGTTATGCCTGTATATGTATGTATGTATGTATGTATGTATGTATGTATGTATGTATGTATGTCGGGAGAGATGACCCCTTAGCCTTTGTCAAGGCAGAATTCTAGGAGAAGGAAAACTCTGATATAACACCTGCAACCCTGATGGTATCCAATGATGTTGACTTGTTCTTCTTTTTGGTAAATATCATCTTGGTTAAGAGAGTGGGACTGGCTTTGTGCAGTGCCTTTGCTCACTATAAAAGCTTCACGGCACAGGCATTGCTTTATATCTGGAGATCTCTCTGCATTTGTCGTCACATGGTACCATGGGCCCAGCACTATGTGTCAATAATTGTCACAAGTGTAGTGTTTGTACCAGAGCTTTCAAGTCGCTGGCTGGACTAAAAAGTCACACTCGTTCAGCGCATCAGTAGGGGTTCTCCTACATGGATATAAAGTAGTGGCCGTACTCGAAAACGAGTTGGCAGCCACCATGTATGTATGTATGTATGTATGTATGTATTCATGTATGTATGCATGTATGTATGTATGTATGTATGTATGTATGTATGTGTGTGTGTATGTGTGTGTGTATATATGTATATATGTATATATGCATGTATGCATGTATGTATGTATGTATGTATGTATGTATGTATGTATGTATGTATGTATGTATGTATGTATGTATGTTATCTCTTTCTCTTAATTTCGAGTATATCTTTTTTTACCGGCCACCTTCCTGGTGGCAAGGTTGTAAAAGAAAAGAAATTGTCATCCCTTGAATCGCAAGAATGTTTTGCAAATTTTGAAGGTGCCAGCTATCGCAGCCATTGTTGGTTTGTCCCCCCTCAACAGGACTATGAATTAGGGAGCTGCGTTTTTTGTCCGCAAATCCAAGTTCAGTTATACTTTGGTCCAAGCGGGTTGGTATATAACCCGTAGCACCAATAATGATGGGTATGAAGCTAAAGGTGTATCTTGGATACTGGATTTGTAAATTCCTCATCAATGGTCCTCCTTCTCCTGTATTTTTCTGACAACGTTTACATCAAGTGGGCAGCTGATCTCCACAACAGAACACGTTTTCAATGTGTGGTCCCAAACAACAATATCAAGCCGGTTGTGCTTTAATTCGGTGGCAGTTTTTATGTATGTATGTATGTATTCATGTATGTATACATGCATGTATGTATGTATGTATGTATGTATGTATGTATGTATGTATGTATGTATGTATGTATGTATGTATGTATGTATGTATGTGTGTGTATCTATGTATGTATGTATATATGCATGCATGTCAATAAATATATATATATATATATATATAAACGTATATACATATATTCGGTTATTATATATATGTGTATGTATGTGGATGTATACATATATATGTATGCATGTATGTATGAGTATATATATATATATATACACGCGCGCGCACACACACATATATATATATATGTGTGTATATATGTGTATATATATATATATATATATATATATATATATATAGATACACACACACATATATGTATTGATAGATAGATATATCGATATACATTGAGCGAAAATGGATGAGAAAGTCACAAACTCAGAGAAAAACGCATTTAAAATACTTATTAAACAAAATTTACCATATGTGTGTGTGTGTCGGTGTCTGTGTCGGTGTCTGTGTCGGTGTCTGTGTGTCGGTGTGTGTGTATGTGTGTGTGTGTGTTTGTGTGTGTGTGTTTGTGTGTGTAGTGGAATCTAATCTATATACTACCAGATTTATGTTTATCGCCTGGTCGCTTGATTGATCCATCGGTTGTAATTGGTAACACAGAAGGTCGGAATGAATGGAGAGAGAGAGAGAGAGAGAGAGAGAGAGAGAGAGAGAGAGAGAGAGAGAGAGAGAGAGAGAGAGAGAGAGAGAGAGAGAGAGAGAGAGAGAGAGCGAATGAATTAAACATAGGTTGACGGAGGAGGAATTATACCGAGCGGACTGGTATGCAGAGAGAAAGAGAGAGCGAGGGGGTGAGAGGTGAGAGAAGGGAGGAGGGAGGAAGATAGAAAAAGAACAATATGTGTCAATGGATCGATGTGTTAACATTTATAGACAGAAAAAAAGGAGCACTATGTAGACGCCTAATCCCCGCGTACGGCGACACACCTGGGGATATACACACAGATTGACACATTCAGGTAAATGTCGACGGCTAAGAAAAAATATAGTAAACTTGTACAGATTCTTAAATTTCAGGATTCAAATCGTATCTGTTACAGTTCTATTAGTTTCAGCCAGTATTTTCTGCGATGACATTACTCGAAATCGAGTTGTAGTCATCATCATGTATGTATGCAGAGACATCGTTTGCCTTTAAAATGTTGAGGGGGGGACAAACCAACATTGGTTGATTCTTAAAGTAGCATAAATTACTTATGGCGCCTTTCCCGGACCCTATCACATAAGTAACATTTTACGCTAATTAAATTTTATATATTCAAATGAAGTTCAGATATAAATAAATAACCTTAAAAAGAATTTATTATATCAAATAAATAAAAAATAAAATATAGATGTTTGAAAAAGTGGGGGGACTTGTCCCCTGGTACCCCCCCTGAAACAAGGCCCTTGTATGTATGCATGTATGTGCATGTATGTGTATATATGCATGTATGCATGATTGTATGTGTGCATGTATGTATGCATGTATTATGTATATTTGTAAGTATGTAAATATGTACGTGAGCTTGTATGCGTGTATGTATGTATGTATGTATGTATGTATGTATGTATGTATGTATGTATGTATGTATGTATGTATGTATGTATGTATGTATGTATGTATGGAGATCTCTCTGCACTTGTCGTCACATGGTACCATGGGCCCAGCACTATGTGTCAATAATTGTCACAGGTGTAGTGTTTGTACCAGAGTTTTCAAGTCGCTGGCTGGACTAAAAAGTCACACTCGTTCAGCGCATCGGTAGGGGTTCTCCTACATGGATATAAAGTAGTGGCCGTACTCGAAAACGAGTTGGCAGCCACCATGTATGTACGTATGTACGTATGTATGTATGCAAAGGTCAAACGGGATGTGCGTAAGCAATGCCCCGGTGTATCTCTCGAAACGATCGGTGTCTCCATTGAATTGAAGTGCCCTGAGTGTGAAAAAATTTGCTTTTGCAAATCTGGTCTCAGGAGCCACAGTCGCAGCCATTATCAAAGAGAACCAGTAAACTATGATCTCCACGGTATTGTGAGGGTTCACAAACAGCCTGATACAAGAGCTGAGGACAGGGAGATCCATAGTTGTCGTCAATGTGCGAAGGAGTGCAAGTCTCTAGGAGGCTTGAAAAGCCTTAACCGAGCGTCCCACATCTGAATCTGACAAGCAATTGCAAAACTCTTGGCAGAGTTTGCAGCCATCATGCATGTATGTATGTATGTATGTATGTATGTATGTATACATTTATGTAAATATCTCTGTACGTATAAATATCCACATTTATGTTTGTGTGTATAGTGTATAGCGTATGGTGAATGGTGTGTAGCGTGTGTATGTATATAATTATGGAAGGGTGTTGTTCTAGATAATCATTAATATCTTTATTACCTTCCTCTAGTCCATCCATGTTGTTTAGGGAGAGAGAGATAGAGAGAGAGAGTGATATACAGCTTTTATCAGCGACCTGATTTGCGTGTGTGTCACTTTAACGGCTTGACCGCATGCGTTGGGCAGGGAGCATAATATTTACTTGCTATACCTTATAGCGTGGAAATAGGGCTGTCTGAAGATTCATTTCTTTCCATTGGAAATTCGTTGGATTTCCAATCTTTCGGAATGATGAAACCGTCGGTAACAGCATCTGAACAGGTGATTATTTAATCATTTTTTAATTTATTTAGAAAATTGTTTAATAACCGTTTGTTTCGCTACTTTTATATTGTTCTGGTATCTCGAATTAGTGCCATTGAACCACATGTATTATAAACAACTTGAATATTTCTACAAGTACATTGTACCTGTTGAAGTATCCATCCACTTCTATAATTTATTCTCCTTACGTAGAGAACAAAACGTTGAATAATGCCGCTAATTTTAGTGGCAATTCGACATGTTTATAATATCCAGCTTTTATCAGCGACCTGATTTGCGTGTGTGTCACTTTAACGGCTTGACCGCATGCGTTGGGCAGGGAGCATAATATTTACTTGCTATACCTTATAGCGTGGAAATAGGGCTGTCTGAAGATTCATTTCTTTCCATTGGAAATTCGTTGGATTTCCAATCTTTCGGAATGATGAAACCGTCGGTAACAGCATCTGAACAGGTGATTATTTAATCATTTTTTAATTTATTTAGAAAATTGTTTAATAACCGTTTGTTTCGCTACTTTTATATTGTTCTGGTATCTCGAATTAGTGCCATTGAACCACATGTATTATAAACAACTTGAATATTTCTACAAGTACATTGTACCTGTTGAAGTATCCATCCACTTCTATAATTTATTCTCCTTACGTAGAGAACAAAACGTTGAATAATGCCGCTAATTTTAGTGGCAATTCGACATGTTTATAATATCCAGCTTTTATCAGCGACCTGATTTGCGTGTGTGTCACTTTAACGGCTTGACCGCATGCGTTGGGCAGGGAGCATAATATTTACTTGCTATACCTTATAGCGTGGAAATAGGGCTGTCTGAAGATTCATTTCTTTCCATTGGAAATTCGTTGGATTTCCAATCTTTCGGAATGATGAAACCGTCGGTAACAGCATCTGAACAGGTGATTATTTAATCATTTTTTAATTTATTTAGAAAATTGTTTAATAACCGTTTGTTTCGCTACTTTTATATTGTTCTGGTATCTCGAATTAGTGCCATTGAACCACATGTATTATAAACAACTTGAATATTTCTACAAGTACATTGTACCTGTTGAAGTATCCATCCACTTCTATAATTTATTCTCCTTACGTAGAGAACAAAACGTTGAATAATGCCGCTAATTTTAGTGGCAATTCGACATGTTTATAATATCCAGCTTTTATCAGCGACCTGATTTGCGTGTGTGTCACTTTAACGGCTTGACCGCATGCGTTGGGCAGGGAGCATAATATTTACTTGCTATACCTTATAGCGTGGAAATAGGGCTGTCTGAAGATTCATTTCTTTCCATTGGAAATTCGTTGGATTTCCAATCTTTCGGAATGATGAAACCGTCGGTAACAGCATCTGAACAGGTGATTATTTAATCATTTTTTAATTTATTTAGAAAATTGTTTAATAACCGTTTGTTTCGCTACTTTTATATATATATATATATATATATATATATATATATATATATAGAGAGAGAGAGAGAGAGAGAGAGAGAGAGAGAGAGAGAGAGAGAGAGTGGGGGAGGGGGAGAGCTCCGCCTGATGAATTAAAATTTAGATTGAGATAACCTAACGCTATGATCTTTTAACACAACACAAAAATGTGTCTCTGATTCGTGTTATCAAAGAAATAACTAATTATGAGACATGGTCGGACTATAGGAGCTTCGTATTGTTCGTGAAACTCGTTGATGAGAGAGATGTGTCTGTCCTATACGTATGTAACGATGCCATTATTCGTGTATGGAAGGTGGAGGACTAGCAGAATCGGTAGAGCGTCAGATAACTCTGTAGCATAGAGTTACGGCCATTTACGTTCTAAGTTCAAATAGCACCGAGGTTTGCTTTGTTTTTCATCCTTACGGAGTCAAATAAAGTACCAGTAACATACTGGGGTCGATGTAATCGACTTTCTCCTCCAAATGCTTGTTCTTGTGCCAAATCAGAAACCATTATTAAGGACGGCTGAAAGGCCGAGGTAAACTTTGCCTTTCATCCTTACGGGGTCGATAAAATAAAGTACCAGTAATGCACTGGGTAATTGCTGGCCTTGGGCCATAAGTAGAAACAATTATTAAGGACGGTTGATTGGCTGTATCGTTAGAGCGTTGGACATATAGTTACGTCCCTTTATGTTCTGAGTTCAAACCCGGCCGAGGTTAGCTTTGTTTTTCATCCTTTTGAGGTCGATAAAATAAAGTACCAGTAACACACTGAGGTCGATTTAATCGACTTCCCCCTCCCCCGAAATTGTTGGCCTTGTGCTTAAATCAGTGTATGGACGCAACCCTAGTTGACTGATTCAGAAGTTGGTTTTGCAACCATGACGTCCACGTTCGATACTATTGCGGGGCACCTTGGGTAAGCATCTGTTAACGTAGATCCGAATTTGACGCAAGCCTTGGGAGTGAACCTGTGTAGACGGACGCGCGTCGGGTGGAACTGCATTTTGTAATTGAAAGAGCCAGCTTTGACACACACTGTAATGCCCAGTCTCCTCCAGAATTACGTTACAGGCACATGTCTGTGGAATACTCAGTCATATAATCTATAATTGTTTCTACTTTTGGCACAAGGCCAGCAATTACCCCCAGTGCATTACTGGTGCTTTATTTTATCGACCCCGTAAGGATGAAAAGGCAAAGTTAACCTCGGCGGGATTTGAACTCAGATCATAAAGGGAC
>OZ024741.1:265860847-265863347 GCA_964016885.1 Eledone cirrhosa | reverse complement strand
CACACACACACACACACACACACACACACACACACACACACACACACACACACACATACACATACTCACACACACACGCACACACATATACTCGCATACATATGGGAGTAAATGCAGAAGGTCTGTCCGTTTCACTCATACCACAACCACAAGAGAGAACAAGTGTGTACATCACATGTGTACTCAACATTGAGTACATTATAACATTTTACGGCTGAGTAAATAGTTATGTTCTATATGTCAACGGTAACTGACCTATCCTACTTGACCCATCTCATACGAAACCGTCTGAAACTGCTCCTGCTTCAACAATACAAAGGTTCTTACATAAGTTTATGTAAGAACCTTTGTTAAGTAATGTTCTAAACACCTGCTTAACTTTTTTTTATATCATATTGGTTGAATTTGCTTCTGGTTCTACAATACAAAACTTAGTCTTTAGTGTTTATATTTATCTAAAATATCTTCCATAATAACTATATGTAATAATCTTTGTTCCAAACAGCAGCTTAACTTTTCATTTATATAAAACCGCTTGAAATTGCTCCTGGCTCTATGATACAAAGCTATTTGTTTTTAGTGTTTATATTTATCTAAATATATTCCATCATAAATTTATGTAAGAACCTCTGTTGAGTTATGTTCCAAACACCAGTTAAACAATATTACTAAATCCTTCCAAATTCTGGATTATTTTCATAATGATATGAAAGCCATATGCAGTGTCTTTTATTAGAAATATGTTAATAAAAGGGTTTAAATGTTTATGTTTATTTAAAAACCTTCCATCATAACTTTATGTAAAAACCTTTGTTAAGTTATGTTCCAAACACCAGATAAATAATGACAAAGATTAGTTATATTACTAAATCTCTCCAAATTCTTAAGTTCGTTTTCTAAGATTATTTGAAAACCATAGACAGTGTCTTCTATTAGAAATATGATAATAAAAGTTAAATAATCAATTTATTATCTAAGGCCCCCTTGAGTCAAGACTGGCCATAGGCTTTCAGCTGAAAGGTTACCAACAGAAATGGAAGGAAAACATTCCTTACAACAGCAGAATGTTATATATGGGAAGATAAGATATCTCGCAGGATAGATGATACCAAGAACATTGACAGGAAGAGCTGTGTCTCTTGGATATGTGTTATCATAGATATATAATTCCTGGGCCTGAGTTATCATAGATATATCACACACAAAGTGCGTTATCACACATGTGTGGCATACAACATGTTATCATAGATATATGACATACAACATGTGTTATAGATATATCACATACAACATGTGTTATCATAGTTATATCACTCCTGGAATGTGCTATTACAAATATATCACTCCTAGACCTGTGTCATTACAAATATATCACATACAACGTGTGTTATCATAGACATATCACATACAACCTTTGTTAACATAGATATATCACATAGAACGTGTGTTATCATAGATATATCACATAAAATATGTTTTATCATACATATATCACATGGAACATGTTATAATAGATATAGCATATAGAACCTGTGTTATCATAGATATATCATATACAGCATGTGTTATTATAGGTTTATCACATACAATATGTGTTATCATAGGTAACATGAGTTATTATAGATATATCACATACTTCATAGGTTATCATAGATATATCACATACATCATAGGTGATCATAGACATATAACATACATCATAGGTGATCATAGACATATCACATACATCATAGGTTATCATAGACATATAACATACATCATAGGTTATCATAGACCTATCACATACATCATAGGTGATTATAGACATATCACATACATCATAGGTTATCATAGACATATCACATACATTATAGGTGATCATAGACATATCACATACATCATAGGTGATCATAAACATATCACATACATCATTGGTGATCATAGACATATAACATACATCATAGGTTATCATAGACATATCACATACATCATAGGTGATCATAGACATATCACATACATCATAGGTTATCATAAACATATCACATATATCATAGGTTATCATAAACATATCACATACATCATAGGTGATCATAGACATATAACATACATTATAGGTGATCATAGACATATCACATACATCATAGGTTATCATAAACATATAACATACATCATAGGTCATCATAGACATATCACATACATCATAGGTTATCATAAACATATCACATACATCATAGGTGATCATAGACATATAACATACATCATAGGTGATCATAGACATATCACATACATCATAGGTTATCATAGACATATCACATACATCATAGGTGATCATAGACATATAACATACATCATAGGTGATCATAGACATATCACATACATCATAGGTTATCATAAACATATCACATACATCATAGGTTATCATAAACATATCACATACATCATAGGTGATCATAGACATATAACATACATCATAGGTTATCATAGACATATCACATACATCATAGGTGATCATAGACATATA
>OZ024741.1:265855847-265858347 GCA_964016885.1 Eledone cirrhosa | reverse complement strand
TATATATATATATATATATATATATATATATATATATTATAAAGCTGACGGCCGTATGTATGTAACAAACTTTTCGCCAAATGGCTGGACCAAACAGCACCAAATTTGCGCCATAGATGTAACTTTTTCCAAGTAAGAAAGTGAGGGTATTTTTGTCTACTAAATTTAGTTAAAAGATTAAAGATATTTTATCGTTTATTTAAATATTCACTTCTTTAAAATTTTCAAATGTGAACACTTCTGGTTATACGACATTCCTCTCTTTTTCTTAGTCTGTCTTTTTAGATAGATACATAGCTATAACGTCGCACTCTTATAATATGTCTCTGTGTGTCTGGCTGTCTGCATTAGATACATAGCTATAACGTCGCACGCTTATAATATCTGTCTGTCTGGCTGCCTGTCTGCATTGACTTCGCTTCTAACCAACTTTTAATTAATTCAGTGCAAAGATACCGTATATAATAATAATAATAATAATAATAATAATAATAATAATAATAATAATAATAATAATAATAATAATGCTTTCTTTATTAACCACAAGGGTTTACATAAAGTAGACATTAAGGACAGTACAGGACAATACAGGACGGTACAAATGGGCATTTCTGCGTGTAAAAAACAAAAACAGAGGATGTAACAAAAAAATAACAATGAAAAATTCCCCAATAGGGGGGAGACTTCCGAGGGACATTTGTGGTGAAAGCCCATTAAAAGGCCACATAATAATAATAATAATAATAATAATAATAATTGTTTCTACTTTAGGCACAAGGCCAGCAATTACCCAGTGCATTACTGGTACTTTATTTTATCGACCCCGTAAGGATGAAATAATAATAATAATAATACCACATTCTGAGAAGTGGTATGAGCATAAGCCAGAGTCGGTGATAGAAAACGATTAGGTGAAGGGACTATGGGATTTTAGGATACAGACGGACAAGAAACTGGAACACAATAGGCCTGACATGGTGGTTTTGGACAAGGAAAAAAGATCGTGCCTGATTGTAGATGTAGCCTGCCCATTTGACACGAGAGTGCAAGAAAAGGAGAGGGAGAAAATTAACCGATACCAGGACTTAAAGTGGGAGGTAAAAAGGATTTGGAACTGCCATGAGGTCAAAGTGGTCCCGATTGTCATAGGCGCACTAGGTACTATCTCAATGAGTTTCCAAGCATGGTTAAAGAAGATTAGTCCAGCCCCGCTTTTTGGAACACTTCAAAAGCTTGCTTGCTGGGAACAACAAGAACCCTGCGATACGTCCTGAGGCTGCAGGTAGCGGCTTGATATTCATTTCAACAAACTTTCCAGTTAAATAACATCAATGACTGAGACTCAAAGAATAATAATAATAATAGTTATACTTATATATATAATATATATATATATATATATAATTATAAATAAGATACGGGTAATATTGTGTATTACCCGATTACCCTTAAGATTATTAGTTCAATGTAAAATATCTATCAGATATACTACAGAACAGAAATAACACTTCACAACTATAGATATTACCATTTTCTACATAAACTTTATGACTAACATTATAAAACTTTTCACCTAAATCTTTTCGCCTATAACTAATATATCTTATAACACCTATATGTATACTCTCACTACACAATTGTCTTACATTTATTGCATATTCTCTGCTGGTGGATTGGCAGTAACGGTAGAGGGTCGGGCGCCATGCTTTGCAGCAAAGAGTTACGGCCCTTTATGGTCTGAGTTCATATTCCGCCGAGGTTAACTTTGCCTTTCATCCTTACGGGGTCGATAAAATAAAGTACCAGTAATACACTGAGATAATTGCTGGCCTTGTACCCAAAGTAGAAACAATTATTTATATTCTTGCTATAATGTTTTATAAATAATATAAACATGCCAATCTATGTTTAGAATCCCGAGCAACGCCGGGCCATTCTGCTACTATATAGATAAATAGATATATTTCTTTATTTGATAGATAAATTTCTTTATTAGCCACAAGAGCACAAAAGATGGGGACAAATACAATTGGGGAGTTTACATACAAGGCGTGTAAAAAGAGATAGATAAATTTCTTTATTAGCCACAAGGGCACAAAAGAAGGGGACAAATACAAATGGGGAGTTTACATACAGGTATATGAAAATAAAACTATTAATAAAATAACAAATAACAATTGAAATCCCCAATAGGGGGGAGGCGTAACACAGGGGTTGTACACACCCCGAGAAAATGTACAACCCTAAACTCCAGGAGCACCAAGAGTGAGTACTCCCTTCCCCTCTTCCTCTTTTTCCTCAACCTACTGGCTTATATAGAGAGAAGGCCCAACCACTCGGGCCATCTTTGCCACATTCACCCACCTTTTATAAAATTTGCTGGGGTACAGCACCTCTCTCCATCCTGATTCTTCTTCCAAAATGATATTTGAAAAAACGAATCAGTTGTTCTTTATTTAATAGATAGATAGATAGATAGATATGTTTCTTTATTAGCCAC
>OZ024741.1:265840847-265850847 GCA_964016885.1 Eledone cirrhosa | reverse complement strand
AGCTGGAAAGGGTGGAAGGTAAAGTTGAGCTGGAAAGGATGAAAGGTAAAGTTGAGCTCGGGGAGTAGAGAGCCGGAACAAATATCACAAAGCATTCTATCGGACGTTCTAATGACCCTACCTATTGGTTGCCATTCTATCTGACGTTCTAACGACCCTACCTATTGGTTGCCATTCTATCTGACATTCTAACGACCCTACCTATTGGTTGCCATTCTATCTGACGTTCTAACGACCCTACCTATTGGTTGCCATTCTATCTGACATTCTAACGACCCTACCTATTGGTCGCCATTCTATCTGACGTTCTAACGACCCTACCTATTGGTCGCCATTCTATCTGACGTTCTAACGACCCTACCTATTGGTTGCCATTCTATCTGACGTTCTAACGACCCTACCTATTGGTCGCCATTCTATCTGACGTTCTAACGACCCTACCTATTGGTCGCCATTCTATCTGACATTCTAACGACCCTACCTATTGGTCGCCATTCTATCTGACATTCTAACGACCCTACCTATTGGTCGCCATTCTATCTGACGTTCTAACGACCCTACCTATTGGTTGCCATTCTATCTGACATTCTAACGACCCTACCTATTGGTCGCCATTCTATCTGACGTTCTAACGACCCTACCTATTGGTCGCCATTCTATCTGAGATTCTAACGACCCTACCTATTGGTCGCCATTCTATTCTATTCGAGATTCTAACGACCCTACCTATTGGTCGCCATTCTATTCGAGATTCTAACGACCCTACCTATTGGTCACCTTAGTTTTATTATATAGATATAGACACATATCAAATATGTAAAACTGATAAATATTTTGAAACCTAGGCCCAAAGCCCAATCACCCTCACCCCTCACCCCCTCTCTTCTGCGACACCAAAGCTCTTGACGTCCCCTCCCTTTTTCTTCTTCCTTTCTTTCTTTCCTTTTGTTTCCACTTTTTTATTTTTTATTATTGAACAAGGTTTGCTCTTTTGCTTTTGAATATATATATATATATATATATACACTCACACACACACACACACACACACACACACACAGACACACACACACACACAGACATATATATATATATATATATATATATACATGGCCTCAGCCGGATGGCTGAAACAGGTAAAAGAGTATATATATATATATATATATACATATATCTTTTCATTCTTTTTTTCGATCGACTTTCGTCAAATCGGACCGCGGAAAAAATTGTTTTCGTCGATCTTTCCAGTTGCTAATACTCTCTACCGGTCGCAACTCCAGGTTGAAGGAGCAACGGGAAATAAAGTGTTTTGCTCAAGGACATAACGCATCACCCGGTCCAAGAATCGAACTCACAACCTCAACATTGTGAATCCAATTCTCTAACCACTCAGCCACACGCCTTCGCTATACACACACACACACACATATATATATATATATATATATGTAGGTATGTATTTATGTATGAAAGTATATATAAATATATATATATATATATATATATATATATATATATATATATATATATATATATATATATATATATATATATATATATATATATATATATATATATATATATATATATATATATATATATATATATATATATATATATATATATATATATATATATATATATATATATATATATATATATATATATATATATATATATATATATATATATATATATATATATATATATATATATATATATATATATATATATATATATATATATATATATATATATATATATATATATATAACACATATATATATATATATATATAACACATATATATATATATCCACGCAGTATCTTCTTTCTTATCATGTTTTTTATATATATTTACCTCGGCTGCGTTTGTCTGTTTCTCTCTTACTGCTTCCCCGTTCTCTCTGTTTCTCTCACCTTCTTTCGCCCCCTCTGTCAGTTACACTTTCTCTCGACTGACCGCTTCCTCGCACTTCCACTCACTCACTCTCTGTTTCTCCCCTTCTCACTTCCTCCCGTTTGGCTTACAGTGGGTCTCTTCTTGCTTACATCTCACTCACGTCGGACGGTCTGTCCTTTCGCTCATGAAATCCACCCACCTTATGCTGACCGGACAACCATGTTGCTTGTTTTTTTCCTATCTTTGCTTTGCTTTTATCCTTCTATGTTGTTTACTTGTCCCCCTCGCTTTACGCGATTTACTGGTCCCAATAATTTTTTTAGTTATTGCTCGCACCAACCTGAGCTATATGATTTTTAATGCGATGAAATACCAATGATGGTTGGAAAATCACTGACAAAGGACTATTTTATCATATGTAACCCATGTGCAACCACGCAGTATTCTTCTTCTTTCTTCTCATGTTTATATATATATATGTGTGTGTGTGTGTGTGTGTATATATATATAAAATTAAGTATGTGTGTCTGTGTAATACCTATAGGGGCCTACATCTTACGACTGATTTTCATGAAACTTTACAGGCTCATAGATTAGTCATCGGTGAGTGTTTTCTATATATCAGCGTATCGTTTCTTTTTTTCTGGGGTCATTCTGCAGATATAAATTGATAGGGAGGCGTCACTTTTTTTTAGTATCAAAAAATAAGATTTTTGGCTCTAGCTCCCACATTTTGCCACCGATTTCGTTCAAATTTTAAAGCAAAAATGGCTTTATGTTTTGCATTAGTTGTTCAGGGACGGCGTGGCAGCCGCTTAAATATGCAAAAATACCACTTTTAGACTCAAATTTCCACTTTTTCGTCTCTAGCTCCCACATTAATCAACCTACTTTGTTCATACGCTAGATCTGATTATTTCACGCCTTAAAGTGGGTTTATGTTTTGGATTTTTTCTTCTGGAACGGGATGGCAGCCGCTTCAATATTCGAAAATACCACCTTTTCGCTCAAATTTCCGCCTTTTCGGCTCTAGCTCCCACATTTTTCAACTGATTTCGTTCAAATTCGAAACTTCGGCTCCACCTCACACATAAATCAATTTATTTGGTTCAACTTTTATACTACGATAGAACCTATCATTGTACATCTTATAGATGGTCAAAGGCAAAACGATGGCCACTGACATCGTCTGAGCTTTTAGTTGTGTATTTGAGAATTTATCGGTTTCCAATCAAGTCGCGTGAAGAAATTTGGCTTAGTGTGAGAGGTCATTACCTCCCTCCTCCAGCATGCCCCTTCGTCAGTCACCCGCGTTTCTCAGTGATAGAGGTCATCACCACCCTCCCCCGCATGGCCTGTGTGTGGCCATAGATGAGTCATCGGGAAGCAGTCGCTAAGATCAACACCTTTTCATCAAAGCAGATATTATTTTACCTACCCAGGCAACGCTGGGTACTGCTGCTAGTATATATATATATATATATAGATTATATATATACATATATATACATATATATGTATACATATATATATATATATATATATATATATATATATATATATATATATATATATATATATATATATATATATATATATATATATATATATGTATGTATGTATATATGAAAGTATATATAAATATTTTAAAATATATATTTGATAATGTGTGTGTGTAAGTGGAATTGAGAAAGGGTTAGATAAGCTGAAATATTCGCATTTAAAAGACTGATAACAATCATAATAATCATATTTTGACAGATTGTATTGATCTCAATAGCACTTACACACTATACGTGTATATGTAGAAATATACTTAAAGGTATATGCACACATACATGCATATACACATACATACATGCATATATGCATACATACATACATAATATATACATATGTAGATATATATAGAGAGAGTGGGGAAGAGAGAGGGAGAGAGAGAGAGAGAGGGAGAGAGAGAGAGAGAGAGAGAGAGAGAGAGAGAGAGAGAGAGAGAGAGAGAGAGAGAGAGAGAGAGATGGATAGACAGAGAGATATGTGTATATATATATTTATATATATATATATACAAATGGCTTCTACAGGACTAGAACAGTTTCATTCAAAAGAAATCATCAGGAAAGACCTGTAGAAGCCATGTCTCTATTAAACATGATGTTTAGACTCTACTGATGTATTGAATACCTTACTAACAGTGGTAACCCCCGATTGAACCCGGGACACTCAAACACACATATATAGAGAGAGATAGATATATTTCTTTATTTGCCACAAGGGCGTACAAGAAAAGGGGACAAAACAAAGACACATGCCGGGGATTTTACATACAGTCGTGTAAAAATATTGAAACAATTATAACAATCGAAATCCCCAATAGGGAGGAGGCGCCACAAATGGGTTGTTTAATACCCCGTCGATAGAACAACCCTCAACTTCAGGAGCGTGTTGTGCAAGTGCTCCTTTCCTCCTTTTGCTTTCTTCTTCAACCTACAGGCTTATAAACAGAGAAGGCCCAATCACTCGGGCCATTTTTGCCACATTCACCCACCTTTCAGTAAATTTACTGGGGTGCAGTGCCTCTCTCTCCACTCTGATTCTCCTTCTAAAGTGATACTTAAAGACGGGAATCAATTGTTGTCCGGAGAGAAAGGCATCTGTCCTCAGTCCTCTCAATCTCGTCCACCATATAACTTCTTTCACCATAGCTACTATAGTTAGTTAGATTTCTTTATTAGCCACAAGAGCGCAACAAGAAAGGGGACAATACAAAGACATGCCGGGGATTTTACATACAGTCGTGTAAAAAATATAAAAACAAACAATTTCAACAATCGAAATCCCCAATAGGGGGGAGGCGCCACAAATGGGTTGTTTAATACCCCGTCGATAGAACAACCCTCAACTCAAGGGGCGTGTTGTGCAAGTGCTCCTTTCTTCCTTTTGCTCTCTTCCTCAACCTACAGGCTTATAAACAGAGAAGGCCCAATCACTCCTTCTAAAGTGATACTTAAAGAATGGAATCAATTGTTGTCCGGAGAGAAAGGCATCTGTCCTCAGTCCTCTCAACCTCGTCCACCATATAACTTCTTTCACCATAGCCACCGTACAGAGGAAAACCGCCTCTCTTTCGTTTTTGAAAGAGTCTGGCGGTTTGATCCTTACTATGGACTCGGCAGTCAACTGTATTTGTCCCATACGCGACAGCAGTTGTTCTGCATAGTTCCACAGGTCGCTTACGCCCGGGCAGTGTACAATTGCGTGCAGAACTGTTTCAATGACCTGCGCACATCTTGGACACGTCCTCTTGGAAGGATCCCTGCCAGGGCGTCCGTGCCTGTAGATCTTGTCACGAACCGGTAGATAGATAGATAGATAGATAGATAGATAGATAGATAGATAGATAGATAGATAGATAGATAATAAAAGTGGGTCAAGTACAATGGGGAGAGTTTACATAAAAAGGCGTCCTCACTAAGGAGGAGGCAATAAGAAGATATAAAAAATAAAATATAAAATATAACAAAAATAAATTTAATAACAAAATCCCCAATAGGGAGGAGAAGGGAGGAGGAGAGGAAGAGGCGCCTTAGATAGATAGATATATTTCTTTATTTACCATAAAGGCATAAAAAGAAGGGACAAATACAAAGGGGGAGTTTACATAAAATCGAGTAAAAAGGGTATAAAATGAAAATAATCGAAAACAACCTCAAAAGGGAGGGGACGTGATGGGGGTTGCACACGCGCTTTAGATAGATAGATAGATAGATAGATAGATAGATAGATAGATAGATAGATAGATAGATAGATAGCTTTTTATTTGCCACCAGGGCGTCAAAGAGTGGGACAAGTACAATGGGGGGAGTTTACATAAGGCGTGCTCAATAAGGAGGAGGCAATAACAAAATATAAAAATATAAGATATAAAATATAACAAAAATAAATTGAATAACAAAATCCTCAATAGGGAGGAGGCGCCTTGGGGAGTCGCACACACCCCCGAAAAAGTGTGCAACCCTTCTCCTCGGGAGCACAGAGAGAGGGTTCTCCCTTGATCTTTCATCTTTCTCACCTACAGTCTGATGTAGAGTGAAGGCCCATTCACACGGGCCATTCTCGCCACTTTCACCCATCTTTCATAAAAACGGCTGGGGTGCAGCACCTCTCTCTCCATCCTGATCCTTCTTCCGAAATGATATCGGAAGAAACGAACCAGTTGTTGGCCAGAGAGAAAGGTGTCTGACCTCAGTCCTTTCAGACGCGTCCACCATACAACCTCTTTCGCCATGGCTATTACGCACAGAAACACCGCCTCTCCTTCGATTTTGAAGAGGGTAGACGGTTTGATCATTACAATAGACTCGGTAAGTAGATAGATAGATAGATAGATAGATAGATAGATAGATAGATAGACAGATAGATACATAGATATGTTTCTTTATTAGCCACAGGGGCACAAAAGAAAGGGAAAAATACAAAGGGGGAAGTTTACATACAATAAAAACGTAAAATATTATCACAAATGCAATTTAAAAAATTAGTCGATTTTCCCCAATAGGGGGAGACAGTTCATAAGGGTAACACATACCCCCGAAAAAATGTGCAACCCTCATCTCCAGGAATACGAAGAGTTTGTACTCCTTTCCTCTCCTCCTCCTTTTCCTCAACCTACAGGCTGATATAGAGAGAAGGCCCATTCACTCGGGCCATTCTCGCCACTTTCACCCACCTTTCATAAAACTTGCTGGGGTACAGCACCTATCTCTCCATCCTGATTCTTCTTCCAAAGTGGTATTTGAAAAAAAGAATCAGTTGTTGGCCGGAGAGAAAGGTGTCTGACTTCAGCCCTTTCAACCTTGTCCACCATACAACGTCTTTCGCCATAGCTATCACACAAAGGAAAACCGCCTCTCCTTCGTTTTTGAAGGAGGGTGGCGGTTTGATCATGACAATGGACTCGGTGGTCAGATAGATAGATAAACAGATAGATAGATAGATAGATAGATAGATAGATTTCTTTATTAGCCACAAGGGCGCAACAAGAAAGGGGACAATACAAAGACATGCCGGGGATTTTACATACAGTCGTGTAAAAAATATAAAAACAAACAATTTCAACAATCGAAATCCCCAATAGGGAGGAGGCGCCACAAATGGGTTGTTTAATACCCCGTCGATAGAACAACCCTCAACTCAAGGAGCGTGTTGTGCAAGTGCTCCTTTCTTCCTTTTGCTCTCTTCCTCAACCTACAGGCTTATAAACAGAGAAGGCCCAATCACTCGGGCCATTTTCGCTTCATTCACCCACCTTTCAGTAAATTTACTGGGGTGCAGTGCCTCTCTCTCCACCCTGATTCTCCTTATAAAGTGATACTTAAAGAAGGGAATCAATTGTTGTCCGGAGAGAAAGGCATCTGTCCTCAGTCCTCTCAACCTCGTCCACCATATAACTTCTTTCACCATAGCCACCGTACAGAGGAAAACCGCCTCTCTTTCGTTTTTGAAAGAGTCTGGCGGTTTGATCCTTACTATGGACTCGGCAGTCAACTGTATTTGTCCCATACGCGACAGCAGATAGATAGATAGATATATTTCTTTATTAGCCACAGGGGCACAAAAGAAGGGGACAAATACAAAGGGGGAAGTTTACATACAATAAAAACGTGTAAAATGTTATCACAGATGGAATTTAAAAGTTAGTCGATTTTCCCCAATAGAGGGAGACAGTTTATATGGGTAACACATACCCCCGAAAAAATGTGCAACCCTCATCTCCAGGAGTACGAAGAGCTTGTACTCCTTTCCTCTCCTCCTCCTTTTCCTCAATCTACAGGCTGATATAGAGAGAAGGCCCATTCACTCGGGCCATTCTCGCCACTTTCACCCACCTTTCATAAAACTTGCTGCGGTACAGCACCTCTCTCTCCATCCTGATTCTTCTTCCAAAGTGGTATTTGAAAAAAAGAATCAGTTGTTGGCCGGAGAGAAAGGTGTCTGACCTCAGCCCTTTCAACCTTGTCCACCATACAACGTCTTTCGCCATAGCTATCACACAAAGGAAAACCGCCTCTCCTTCGTTTTTGAAGGAGGGTGGCGGTTTGATCATGACAATGGACTCGGTGGTCAGATAGATAGATAAACAGATAGATAGATAGATAGATAGATAGATAGATTTCTTTATTAGCCACAAGGGCGCAACAAGAAAGGGGACAATACAAAGACATGCCGGGGATTTTACATACAGTCGTGTAAAAAATATAAAAACAAACAATTTCAACAATCGAAATCCCCAATAGGGAGGAGGCGCCACAAATGGGTTGTTTAATACCCCGTCGATAGAACAACCCTCAACTCAAGGAGCGTGTTGTGCAAGTGCTCCTTTCTTCCTTTTGCTCTCTTCCTCAACCTACAGGCTTATAAACAGAGAAGGCCCAATCACTCGGGCCATTTTCGCTTCATTCACCCACCTTTCAGTAAATTTACTGGGGTGCAGTGCCTCTCTCTCCACCCTGATTCTCCTTATAAAGTGATACTTAAAGAAGGGAATCAATTGTTGTCCGGAGAGAAAGGCATCTGTCCTCAGTCCTCTCAACCTCGTCCACCATATAACTTCTTTCACCATAGCCACCGTACAGAGGAAAACCGCCTCTCTTTCGTTTTTGAAAGAGTCTGGCGGTTTGATCCTTACTATGGACTCGGCAGTCAACTGTATTTGTCCCATACGCGACAGCAGATAGATAGATAGATAGATAGATAGATAGATAGATAGATAGATAGATAGATAGATAGATAGATATGAGTCTATATTTTCATATGCCTTATGTATTTATGTATTTGTATAATTGGCAATGTTTTATGTAAATAGTCAAGGAATATAAGGAATATATGTAGTAGAGAAAACCGGTTAACATCAATAAACTGGTAATGTGTGTTTAACAATTGACCTGTAGTATTAATGTATGAATATATATATATATATATATATATAAGAGAGAGAGAGAGAGAGAGAGAGAGAGAGAGAGAGAGAGAGAAGGGGGAGGGGGAGATATGTAAACATATATACATATATATATATATATATATATATATATATATATATATATATATATATATATATATATATATATATATATGAGTATGTAGAGAGTGAAAGAAAGAGAGATGTAAACATATATGCATATGTATGTGTGTATATATATATATATATATATATGAGAGAGAGAGAGAGGGGGAGAGATGTAAACATATATGCATATGTATGTGTGTATATATATATATATATATAGAGAGAGAGAGAGAGGGAGGAGAGATGTAAACATATATACATATATATATATGAGTGTGTAGAGAGAGAAAGAAAGAGAGATGTAAACATATATGCATATGTATGTGTATGTGTATATATATATATATATATGTATATATGTTTACATCTCTCCCCCCTCTCTCTCTCTATATATATATATATATATACATATATATATCATGTTTAATATAGAAATGGCTTCTACAGGACATGATGCATACAAATAAGCGCGTAACCATTTGTATTTATAAATATGTATATGTGCATATATACCTGTGGGTATAAACTATATATTTATATGTAGACACCCACACAACACAAAGACACATACACACACACATACACACACACATACAGACAGATGAACAAACAAACAGACAGATAAATATTAATGTTAGGTTGTATTTATATATAGAGATATATATAGGAAAATGTTTAACCCCGACGGCAGAGCTCAAGCCGTTTCGACGGCTATTTCTGAGTCCAGAAATAGCCGTCGAAACGGCTTGAACTCTGCTGTCGGGGTTAAATATATTCCTATTACCCACTCTAATACCCTAAGTATTGAGTACTATGGTACGTTATAGTACATCTGGTTCCTTAGCACTCCTCTTTCGTTATATATATATATATATATATATATATATATATATATATATATATATATAAATATAGGAACCAGTAAGACCCCGACGGCTGAGCTCAAGCCGTTTCGACGTAAAATTAAAAATTACGTTAAGCAGCTAGAAAGTAATTTTTACTACCCCAAGTATTGAGTACTTTGGTGCGTT
>OZ024741.1:265828347-265838347 GCA_964016885.1 Eledone cirrhosa | reverse complement strand
ATTAAATCAACAGTAAACAGACCGATTCTCAGCGTGGCTGTTCGGTTAAGAAGTTCGATTGACAACCATCTTCACCCGAGTTCGACCCTACTGCGCGGCACCTTCAGCTTTTCTCTAATATAGAGTTGACCAATACTTTACGAGTAGAATTTCATAAATGGAAATTTTCTAATACGTACGTATGTATGTTTGTGTGTGTGTGTGTGTATCTGTGTATGTATGTATGTATGTATGTGTGTGTGTGTGTGTGTGTGTGTACGTGTGTATGTATAGATGGATGGATGTGTATGTATATATGTATGTGTGTGTGTGTATGTATAGATGGATGGATGGATGTGTGTGTATATATGTATGTGTGTGTGTGTGTGCGTATGCATGTATGTATATTCTTCTGGTTTTATTATTTTATAAATTTTCACTAATAGAGAGAGAGAGAGAGAGAGAGACGGTTTCTAACTTAGACACAAGACTCTTTCGTAGGGGTTTAGACAAAATCAACTAGGTTCATACGTATGTTTGTCTGTATGTGGTTGCATGTTTGGTGTGAGTGTTTGGTCACCATGCTTGGAGTATTTCTCAAGGAGCTCCTTCCCAACCCTCATGATGTTATTTGTCTCATGTAGACAGATTTATTCTATAGATAGTCTTCTACGCTTGGTGGTTTGTAGATGTTGTTAGAGGGATATGATGAGACACTCAAATGCTATTTGGATTAATGTTAATCCTCTATCTCCCTGTTTAAGTTTCAGCTAGAGGCAGTCTATGTCACTGTTGATGGGGAAATGTCCGGTGCTGCCAGTTAGAACTTTACAGGTTTTATCATCAATGTTTTGGATCACATTTAGCGTCCGTTCAAGTAATCCAAAAGTTGATATCAGGACAGACACAGTAAACATATTATGGGCTAATGATTTATTGTGTGCTGAGAGTTCAGAAGACATATTTTTCTTATTGGGGTGTTATATTCCTTGGTTACTCATTGAATGTTACAAATTCCATCATAGGATATATTTTTATCTCTCCCTAAGTATCTGTATGTAGCAGTCCTTATCAAATACCAGTGAAACAGTCAGATCATTGATAGAGATGCTGCTAGATTGGCTTGTTTTTCCTTAATTTACATTCACTAGCAGAAAAACCACCCTTCGGGTGGGTTTCTGCTGGCCTGTGTAGTGTATATTGATATTATACGCAGGTATATATACATGTAGATATGATACATCAAATAAAATCGTAATTGACAATATACACAGAAATTGAACGAAGACTGCGTTACACTATCTTATGTAATCAGTAACGTAATCCATGATACATTAAAAAAAGACGATATTATATATAAACTGCATTAGGAGAAAATTAGTGACGGAAATATATGAATGTTTATTTAAGCGATCGTTAACCGGAAGTGTTGACATTTGAAAATTTTAAAGAAGTGCATCTTAAAATTAGCAACAAAATTATTTATATTTAATCAAGAATACCGAAATTTAGTAGATAAATTATGTAATATTCATTCATTATTTATTCAAAGTAAGCGGTGAATTGGCAGTATCGGTAGAGGGTCGGACGCCATGCTTTGACGCATAGATATACGGCCCTTGCCATTCTGAGTTCAAATCCCGCCGAGGTTAACTTTGCCTTTCATCCTTACGGGGGTCGATAAAATAAATTACCAGTAATACACTGGGAAATTGCTGGCCTTGTGCCAAAAGTAGAAACAATTATTTATTCAAAGTAATCCAACTTATTTTACAAACGGGATAAAAAAATATATTCTGGACGCAGTCCCGCACTTCTTACTTTATTATAGTTAAGATATAGGAACATTTATCCTGAGCAAACTAAATTCCTATATTTTTCGAAAATGTTGTAACCAGGTCAAGGTTTTTCTTCAACCATTTATTATCTCGGCATAAAGTTTCAGGTCAACTACAAATATGTATGTATGTATGTATATGTATGTTCTAGTTTTATAATTTCACAAATTTCTGCCAATAGAGAGAGTCGGTTTCTAACGTAGACACAAGACTCTCTCATTGGAATTTACACAACATCAATTAGGTAGATTATGCATGCATGCCTGCATGCATGCATGTGTAGATATGGATGTTATTGTATGTGTGGATGTGTATACGCTTTGTATCTGTACATGTGTATATGCAGTTATTAGATGCAAAATTTTCGAATGTTTTACATATTTTTACTGTTCCATTAATGGATTGTACTTGTAATTTCCTAACTAGTTGTGTTCTTTCTGTTCCTGTGAAGCCCAGCTTCTCAAGATTTGTATTGAGGCAGTTACTAACATACCCCAGTGCCCCAATAATCACAGGCATAAATCTGAAGGTGTAATCAGGGTGGAGTATCTGTAGATTTATCCTCAGTTCTGCATAATCTTTGATATTATATTGGCATCTGCTGGGCAGCTAACTTCCACTACTGTGCATGCTTTCTTTTCCCTGTCCCATATCATAATATCTGGTCTTCTTTTCCCTGTCCCATATCATAATATCTGGTGCTTCCTCTTTTCTTCTTCCTTTGTTTTGACGGTGATAAGTTTCGATATACTCGTTGTTGTTTGGGGAAAAGAAAGAAAAAAAACTTGGCTTTCGTCGGACACGCTGAACAATCCAGAGAAAGCGTTTGAATATCTGTGCCCATGGTGTAATATATGTATGTATGTATGTATGTATGTATGTATGTATGTATGTATGTATGTATGTATGTATGTATGTACGTATGTATGTATGTACGTATGTATGTACGTATGTACGTATGTATGTACGTATGTATGTATGTATGTATGTATGTATGCATGTACGTATGTATGTATGTATGTATGTATGTTTTCTCTTTCTCTTAATTTCGAGTATATTTTTTTGACCGGCCACCTTCCTGGTGGCAAGGTTGTAAAAGAAAAGAAATTGTCATCCCTTGAATCGCAAGAATGTTTTGCATATTTTGAAGGTGCCAGCTATCGCAGCCATTTGTAGACTATGAATTAGGGAGGTATGTATGTAAGTATGTATGTATGTATGTATGTATGTATGTAAGTATGTATGTCAAGGCAGAATTCTAGGAGAAGGAAAACTCTGATATAACACCTGCAACCCTGATGGTATCCAATGATGTTGACTTGTTCTTCTTTTTGGTAAATATCATCTTGGTTAAGAGAGTGGGACTGGCTTTGTGCAGTGCCTTTGCTCACTATAAAAGCTTCACGGCACAGGCATTGCTTTATATCTGGAGATCTCTCTGCACTTGTCGTCACATGGTACCATGGGCCCAGCACTATGTGTCAGTAATTGTCACAAGTGTAGTGTTTGTACCAGAGTTTTCAAGTCGCTGGCTGGACTAAAAAGTCACACTCGTTCAGCGCATCGGTAGGGGTTCTCCTACATGGATATAAAGTAGTGGCCGTACTCGAAAACGAGTTGGCAGTCACCAAGTATGTATGTATGTATGTATGCATGTATGTATGTATGTATGTAAGTATGTATGTATGTATGTATGTATGTATGTATGTATGTATGTATGTATGTATGTATGTATGGTCGGGTCGTTGGCGACTAAACTGGCAACCCCACCAAGGTTTCTTGGTGAGGAGGGTGACTTTGGACATCGTGCAGGACGAAAAACAAAACCTGTCAAAGGGCAAACGAGCTCTTAAGAGTCAATGGCCATCCAAAATCACCGGGAGAGATGACCCCTTAGCCTTTGTCAAGGCAGAATTCTAGGAGAAGGAAAACTCTGATATAACACCTGCAACTCTGATGGTATCCAATGATGTTGACTTGTTCTTCTTTTTGGTAAATATCATCATGGTTAAGAGAGTGGGACTGGCTTTGTGCAGTGCCTTTGCTCACTATAAAAGCTTCACGGCACAGGCATTGCTTTATATCTGGAGATCTATCTGCACTTGTCGTCACATGGTACCATGGGCCCAGCACTATGTGTCAATAATTGTCACAAGTGTAGTGTTTGTACCAGAGTTTTCAAGTCGCTGGCTGGACTAAAAAGTCACACTCGTTCATTGCATCGGTAGGGGTTCTCCTACATGGATATAATGTAGTGGTCGTACTCGAAAACGAGTTGGCAGCCACCATGTATGTATGTATGTAAGTATGTATGTATGTAAGTATGTATGTATGTATGTATGTATGTATGTATGTATGTATGTATGTATGTATGTATGTATGTATGTATGTATGTATGTAAGTATGTATGTATGTATGTATGTAAGTATGTATGTATGTATGTATGTATGTATGTATGTATGTGAGTATGTATGTATGTATGTATGTATGTATGTATGTATGTACGTACGTACGTATGTATGTATGTATGTATGTATGTATGTATGTATGTATGTATGTAAGTATGTATGTATGTATGTATGTATGTATGTATGTAAGTATGTATGTATGTATGTATGCATGTAAGTATGTATGTATGTATGTATGCATGTAAGTATGTATGTATGCATGTAAGTATGTATGTATGTATGTATGCATGTAAGTATGTATGTATGTATGTAAGTATGTATGTATACAAAAGTAAAAAGTAAAGAACCCCTTTCAGTCCTGATGAATGACCAGAAAGTTCCCCTCAGAGGTACAAGCCCAGGAAAGGTGTTTTTGTGGAAGACCAGCAGTCGCCTATACATACCAGTCTCCCCTCTCCACACCACCGATGGTGTCCAAGGGAAAGGCAATGACTGATACAACTTGACACCAGTGACGTCACAACTCATTTTTTTCCAGCCGAGTGAGCTGAGTGAATCGAACTCACAATTTCATGATGGCCAATGCAACTCACTTAACCACTCAGCCACACGCCTTCACATGGAGAGAGACAAAGTGAGTGTGTGTGTGTGTGTGGTTGATTGTGATTGTGGGTATCTCTCTCCTATTCGTTCGTTCTCTTTCCCTCTTTCTCCCCCCCCCCACACACACGCGCGCACACACACACACACACACACACACACAAGGGCACAGGTATTCACACGCTTTCTCTGGATTGTTCAGCGTGTCCGGCGAAAGCCAAATTTTTTTTCTTTCTTTTCCCAAAACAACAGCGAGGATATCGAAACTTATCACCGTCAAAACAAAGTAAGAAAAAAGGAAACAAAAGACAGAGATTGAAGTCAATAAATAAATAAATAAATAAAGAAAGAAAGAAAGAAAGAAAGAAAGAAAGAAAGAAAGAAAGAAAGAAAGAAAGAAAGAAAGAAAGAAAGAAAGAAAAGAAATCACGTCGTCAACGTCGAATGTCATAGATAGATTCATTGAGCAGACGATCGTCTTTTATTCATGAGCGTTCATTAGCATATCATGTGACGGAGTAATTATCTCTGCCGGTCGGACGAGATGGACGTTTGTGATGGCTTTTAGATTGAGTCCGAGATTAAATTGTTGTTAGGAAAAGGAAGGAATGGAAGAGTTGGAATGGAATGGAATGGAATGGAATGGACTGGGATGGGATAGAATGGGAGGTATAATGGATCGGCTGGGCGTATGTATGGAACAGCAAGTATACAATGGCGTAAAAGTGTCGGAGTGGAGAGGAGTTACCTAGCTTGTGGTTTGAAGTTCGTTCAGCGGTGATGGGTGACGGGATGAAGGCAATTTTTAAAAAGAGGCGTAATGCGGTGATTTAAGAAAGCAATATGCTTATATATATATATATATAATTATATATATATATATATATATATACATATATATATATATATATATATATATAGAGAGAGAGAGAGAGAGAGAGAGAGAGAAAGGGCCTTATATATATATATATATATATATATATATATATATATATATATATATATGTGTGTGTGTGTGTGTGTGTGTGTGTGTGTGTGTATGTATATATATATTGAGAGAGAGAAAGAAAGACGTTTATACAAATATATACGCAAAAATATATATATATACATATATACAAATCAGATTTACGAAATGTATCATATACATATACACGTGTGTATGTGCGCATTATATATTAAAGACATGACTGTGATGGATTTTATTTTATGAATTAAGGAAATACAAAATAACTAATAAAACAGATTAAATTCTATCTCGGATGTTGTTAAACGTGTATGAATATATATATATATATATATATATATATATATATATATATATATATATATATACATATACATATATATATATATATATATATATATATATATATATATATATATATATATACATACATATATATATATATATATATATATATATATATATATATATATCACGATAAATTAACGGAGGCATAGGCCCTCGCTATTCCCTGTAAATAATGTGCTCAAAGGAGAAGAAATCCTGAGCTCTTTAAAATACAATATGTTGAAAAGGTAACACACCAGAGAGAGATATATAGTGCGCTATCAATAAAACAGGGGAAAAAACAACCAGTGTATGGAATCTATAACCTATGAAAGGCAGACTATAGACACGATAATTAAAAATATAAATTAAAGCGTAAATAAATACCTCTATAACTATATAACACACGTACAAATCCAAAGATACTAATCCAAAGATATGTTTCACCAGTAATTTGTTGAAAGAAATGGGTTAGCCTCGGTTCATCAGCGTGCTATACATTTCAGACAACACTAAGAGAATTTTAAAAGTGACTGTCCAGCTACACGTGGGAGAGAGAAGTCACAGCGTGTTTAGGGGCAGTGAACCAGTGGCCTCTGAGGGACGAACTGCTAGAAAGGGCAGCCCAAAGCCACACAGAGAAGTGTGCTCAACCAAACAGAGATAGGAAAGACTGTTATTAGGAGCGAAATATCACGATAAATTAACGGAGGCATAGGCCCTCGCTATTCCCTGTAAATAATGTGCTCAAAGGAGAAGAAATCCTGAGCTCTTTAAAATACAATATGTTGAAAAGGTAACACACCAGAGAGAGATATACAGTGCGCTATCAATAACACAGGGAAAAAAATGAACCGAGGCTAACCCATTTCTTTCAACAAATTACTGGTGAAACATATCTTTGGATTTGTACGTGTGTTATATAGTTATAGAGGTATTTATTTACGCTTTAATTTATATTTTTAATTATCGTGTCTATAGTCTGCTTTTCATAGGTTATAGATTCCATACACTGGTGGGTTTTTCCCTGTTTTATTGATAGCACACTGTATATATATATAAGTTAAAACAATGAAATAAAAAATCAAGTCATTAGAGATATACTTCACTGCTTTACGTTTCTAGATGGTGATAATACATTGTATCTATACTCAGTTATTGATCTATGTAAGTTTACAAACTATCAGATAGAGAGAATATTTACTTACATGCATATCATCAGCTGTTTTCAAAACAGCTGGCTTGTAAACTTACATAGATCAATAACTGAGTATAGATACAATGTATTATCACCATCTAGAAACGATCGTAAAGCAGTGAAGTATATCTCTAATGACTTGATTTTTTATTTCATTGTTTTAACTTATATCATGACTCTGTTTTCCTTTTAATGTTTTATTGTTTTCTGAGATTTATCTTAACCTACAACATTTTCAACATATGGATTACATTGAGTTCTTCATACAGAATAGACCCCACAACTTACAGTTGATACCTCTGTGTGTGTATATATATATATATATATATATATATATATGTTTGCACTACATGCTGCACACGTCTGTCGTACACACCACTTTATATCACACCGATATAAAGCGATTTACACTTTTTATGCACTTATTGTTTAGGGAAGAAGTGTTATTTTTTTTTTTACAATTATTACTAGAACTGATGTTAGGGTTGTAGTTACTGTGGTTAGTATAGTTAAACTTGTATATAGTAGAATTAGAGTTTGTACAAAATTTAGTGTAGTGGAGCAGATCATTTTATGTTATTCTGTTTGAACAGTATCTGTGCTATGCGTAGAAATACTTTATAATTGAATCAATAATAATTGAATTAAAAATTTGTTTGGCTCTCGGAGATTTAAATCGTTTACATGTAACAAGAAACCATGCAATTTATGCACGATGAAATATGTAGCTATCCTATTCCCTAAAATCAATAGCCTAAATAAACATAATTCATCGAAAACTTATTTCTACTACAAACCTCGACCATCATAAAAGGGATAGGTGGATCATCGCTTGATTTACAGCATACCACCTACATTTTTTTCCCGCTGTGGCACCAAACGTACCTTTGGAATCTAACCTTACTTATGTTTTACGTGATATATATTTTAATTGCTGCACCCGCTTAAAGTATTTTAAGATGTTACTTTTACAGCTCACATCTATGTAGGTTTAGCTGGCCTCCTACGAGGTTGCATTTATTAGGAGATTCCTAAGATGATTTAATGACTGGGGAGGCTGTCATATCACGAAAAGTAGCGTGAAATGTAGTATCTTTGCTCAAGATCACAACGTGTCTCTCGGTTCTGGAGTCACACGACCGTGAGGATTACACCCTAACCATCAAACTACGCGTCTTTAGGCTTCATGAGGTCCTTCGTTACTCTTACAATACGGCGGAGAATGGAGAACGACCCTTTTTTTTTATTCGTTAAGGAAGAGTACTTTTTGTTTTTGTTGTTGTTGTTGTTCAAAGCTATTTTAAAATAAATAAATGATTGACAGTAACCCTCATCGTTGGTGCCGAACTGGGTAGAGACTGAGATTACACAGTCGACTTCTTACCCACACATCTGTCATATACACTGGTCTAACAGGTGTCCTGATTCTTGACCACACATCTGTCATATACACTGGTCTAACAGGTGCCCTACTTTATCCCCACACACCTGTTATATACACTTGTCTAACAGGTGTCCAGCTTCTTGACCACACATCTGTCATATACACTGGTCTAACAGATGTCCTGCTTTATACCCACACATCTGTCATATACACTGGTCTAACAGGTGCCCTACTTTATACACACACATCTGTCATATACACTGGTCTAACAGATGTCCTGCGTTATCCCCACACACCTGACATATACAATGGTCTAACAGGTGTCCCGCTTTATACCCACATACCTGTCATATGCACTGGTCTAACAGATGTCCTGCTTCTTACCCACACATCTGTCATATACACAGATGCCCTGCTTCTTACCCACACATCTATCACACACCTGTCATATACACTGGTCTAACAGATGCCCTGCTTTATACCCACATACCTGTCGTATACACTGGTATAACAGATGTCCTGCTTTATACCTACATATCTGTCATATACACTGGTCTAACAGATGCCCTGCTTTATCCCCACACACCTGTCGTATACACTGGTATAACAGATGTCCTGCTTTATACCTACATATCTGTCGTTTACACTGGTCTAACAGATGTCCTACTTCATACCTACATATCTGTCGTTTACTCTGGTCTAACAGATGTCCTGCTTTATACCTACATATCTGTCGTATACACTGGTCTAACAGATGTCCTACTTCATACCTACATATCTGTCGTATACACTGGTCTAACAGATGTCCTGCTTTATACCCACACACCTGTCGTATACACTGGTCTAACAGATGTCCTGCTTCATACTATCTCATATTCCGTGAAACTGCTTACAGCCAGAACGACAGCAACAGCAACAGCATCCACATCAACAGTAACAACAACAACAGTAGCAGTAGAAACAACAACAGGCACAACAACAGCAATGACACTAACAATAGCACCAACAACAACAAGAACAAAACTATCAACAACAACAACAGCAATAAAAAATAACAACAGCAACACCACCAACACTACTAACAACAGCTTCGTCAATAACAACAATAACAACAACATCAGCAACAATACCACCACCACTAATACCACCACCACCTACACCAACACCATCACCAACACCAACACCGACAACACCACCAACACCAACACCACCTCCACCAACACCAACAACAACACCACCAACAAAAGCACGAATACCACCTCCATCACCAACAACACCAACACCGACAACACCACCACC
>OZ024741.1:265820847-265823347 GCA_964016885.1 Eledone cirrhosa | reverse complement strand
TGCCACTCTAAATTCTGTAATGAATGTTGACCCACAATGTTTGAATATGTATCAATGTTTGAATATGTATCGGTATGTCCCTCGGCTGAAAAGGAGGTCATATAACTGTCCATGCATTAATAAATTGCTCCGAAGAATCCAAACCTCGGTTTGGAGGAAACAGCTGTAAGCACAATAATGTTTTGAACAGTTCTTTGATTCTTATATTTCATATAACTGCTCTGTAAATCATCTGATGTTTTTACATTGAGCTACTTAACTTACTGGTAATAAGGTAGTAATACATTACTGCCTACCACTATTTAGGGTGTGTGTAAAATACTTATAACTGCTTAAGGTTTTGTATTTGCATAACCATAAATAGTATAACTAATACTATATATATATATATATTATATATATATATATTATATATATATATATTATATATATACACACACACGCGCGCGCGCACGCACACGCACACGCACACGCGCACACACACACACACACACACACACACACACACACACACACACACACACACACACACACACACATACACACACACACACATATATATATATATATATATATTATTATGTAATAAACAACATAACGCAATTATTCCATTTACCAGTGGTTTCTTAAAAGCAAAAGATTTTGCTTTCAATCCTCAGAATGAAAAAATCCTGGTATATATATATATACACACACACACACGTTTAATAGATGAAAGTGTGTCAACAAGAGGCTATTTTTCTTTGCTGGTTGATCGTTCGTCCCACCCTCCCTTTACTATGAAGTACATCTCTCTCTCTCTCTCTCTCTCTCTCTCTCTCTCTCTCTCTCTCTCTCTCTCTCTCACTCTCTCTCTCTCTCCCTCTCTCTCTTGTCTTTTGACGTATTTGTGATATCTTTTTTTTTTTAGATAAATTGGACGTTGATTTGTTTTAATCATAATTTCAAATCTACGAGACTCCAAGGTGGGAGGTATTGTTCTGGATCTGAGAAAAACAACCACGATTAGCGGGCTGGTTTCTCGGCAGTTATGATAAATTTAAAGGTTAAACGAAACAGATAAAAACAATGCAAAGTTTATGTAAACTTACGAGAACAAACATTTCTTCGATCTCAGTAGTCAATAATAATAATGATTTTTGATTTAGGCACAAGGCCAGCAATTTGGGGGGGGGGAGTCGATTAAATCGATCCTAGAGTATTACTGATGCTTTATTTTATCAACCCCGTAAGCAAGAGCCTTGTTTCAGGGAGGGTACCTGGGGACAAGTCCCCCACCCCCACCCCCCCACACACATACACTTTTTCAAACGTCTATATTTCATTTTTTGTTTATTTGATATAATAAATTCTTTTAATATCTGAACTTCATTTGAATATATAAAATTTAATTAGCGTAAAATGTTACTTATGTGGTAGGGTCCGGGAAAGGCGCCATAAGTAATTTATGCTACTTTAAGAATCAACCAATGTTGGTTTGTCCCCCTTCAACATTTTAAAGGCAAACGAGGTCCCTGCCCGTAAGGATGAAGGGCAAAGCTAACTTCGAGGATTTGAAATCAGAACGTAAAAGGCCGTAACTCTATGCTACGAAGTATGTTGTCCGACACTCTACCGATACTGCCAATCCTAGTAATTTTTTCGCTTTTTGTAAATCTGATGTCACGTGTTAGTTTGCCTCAGACCAGTCCCTGATCTCAGAGGCTCAATATATCAAGCAGGATTCTGGCAGTGCTAGTGATGGTTGAAATTTGGGCACTAACTATGAAGTCGGGGATCCCAAAACTTTTGATGAAAGACTTAAGCCGTTTAGGGACCGTGTCTAGCGCCCCAATGATGATTGGCACCATTTCTGTCACTACGCGGTGATCAGTTCTAATACCGTCTGCAAAGTCTGCATACTTATTGATATTTTCCCTTTCCTTTTCAGCCACATTGTGGACTTGAGGGATCGCAATATCAATTAGAGTCCATTTGTGTGAGGGGTGGGGGTACAACAATACCAGGGTGAGTAATAATGGTTTCTTATATAGGCACAAGGCCAGTAATTTGGGGGGAAGGAAAAGTCGATTAAATCGACCCCAGTGCGTGACTGGTACTTTATTTTATCGACCCCATAAGGATGAAAGGCAAAGTTAACCTCGGCGGGATTTGAGCTCAGATCATAAAGAGCCGTAACTCTATGCTGCAAAGCATGGCGTCCGACCCTCTACCGATACTGCCAATCCACCGCCCTCTTTCTAGTATAGGTACAAGGCCATTATTTTTTGTGGCGGGGCGGGGGGGGGGGAGAAAGTCGATTAAATCAACCCCAGTGCGTTACTGGTACTTTATTTTATCGACCCCGTAAGGATGAAAAGCAAAGCTAACCTCAGCAGGATTTGAACTCAGATCATAAAGAGCCGTAACTCTATACTACTAAGCATGGAGTCCGACCCTCTATCGACACTGCCAATCTACCGCCCTCCCAGGGTGAATAATAATAATGTTTTTTTGTTTT
>OZ024741.1:265803347-265805847 GCA_964016885.1 Eledone cirrhosa | reverse complement strand
AAGGAGTGTCTGGGATTCCATGAAAAACGTAGAGGAGTATATTTATATTACGACCATATAACAGTATTAAACTTTTAGGTTCCCCAAAAAATTTCTGAATCTAAAAGGGTTCTGTGTTTGAAAACGTTTCGGAAACCCTAGTCTAAAGCCAGGGAACTTCTAAATAAGTGCTAAGAAGTCTGACGAAAACGAGAGGTCCAGTATTTAAGATCTATATGTTGAGTGTTTAGATATTAGTTATATAACCAACGTATTATGAAATGAGAGGTACAGTTATTTAAGAAGAGCTATATCTTCAGTATTTAGCCCCGAGATATTAGTTATATATAGAACGTATTATGACAACGAGAGGTCCAGTTATTTAAGAAGAGCTATATCTTCAGTATTTAGCCCCGAGCTATTAGTTATATATAGAACGTTTTATGACAATGAGAGGTCCAGTTATTTAAGATCTATATCTTGAGTATTTAGCCCCGATATATTATATATAGAACGTTTTATGACAATGAGAGGTCCAGTTATTTAAGAGCTATATCTTGAGTATTTAGCCCCGATATATTATATATAGAACGTTTTATGACAATGAGAGGTCCAGTTATTTAAGAGCTATATCTTGAGTATTTAGCCCCGATATATTAGTTATATAAAGAACGTATTATGACAACGAGAGGTCCAGTTATTTAAGAGTGTTTAGCCCCGAGATATTAGTTATATAACCAACGTATTATGACAATTGATAGGTCCAGTTATTTAAGATCTATATCTTGAGTATTTAGCCCCGATATATTAGTTATATAACCAACGTATTATGACAATTGATAGGTCCAGTTATTTAAGATCTATATCTTGAGTATTTAGCCCCGAGATATTAGTTATATAAACGAACGTATTATGACAACAAGAGGTCCAGTTATTTAAGAGTGTTTAGCCCCGAGATATTAGTTATATAACCAACGTATTATGACAATTGATAGGTCCAGTTATTTAAGAGCTATATGTTGAGTATTTAGCCCCGAGATATTAGTTATATAAACGAACGTATTATGACAACGAGAGGTCCAGTTATTTAAGAGTGTTTAGCCCCGAGATATTAGTTATATAAAGAACGTATTATGACAACGAGAGGTCCAGTTATTTAAGAAGAGCTATATGTTGAGTATTTAGCCCCGAGATATTAGTTATATAGAGAACGTATTATGAAAAAGTAAGTGAAATAATCTGGAGATTCTAGCCTACCTATCGAATCTTTATATCATTTTTCTCAATACATAAAACATTCTTTGAAATTATTTCAGTAGAAGCCAACAACGAAACAACACAATTATACTTCATTTCAATTGTTTTCAGCCTTCATTATATTACGTTAGTTTTTTTTATATTGAATTTGTTATGTATGTATGTATCAATGTATGTGTGTGTGTATGTATGTATGTATGTATGTATGTACATATATATGTATGTATGTATGTATGTATGCATGTATATATGAATGTGTTCATGTATGTATGTATATATCAATGTATGCATGTATGTATATATCAATGTATGTATGCATGTATGCATCAATGTATGTATGAATGTATGTATGTATGTATATATTTATGTATGAATGTATGTATATATGTATGCATGTATGTATATATGAATGTATGTATGTATGTATGTATGTATGTATGTGTGCATGTATGTATATATGAATGTATGCTTCTATGTATTATCATTATTATTATAATTCTCATCATCATCACCATCATCATCACCATCATCATCATCATCATCATCATCATCATCATCATCATCATCATCATCATCATCATCATCATCGCTGTCATTATTATTATTGGTGTTGTTGTTGTTATCATCATCATCCTTATTATTAATATCATCATCATCATTTTTTTTCCAATCATATATATTTTTTTCTTTCTGTCATTTTTTTCTTCATTTTTCTTCATTCAGTGAAAAAGAAAAATTTTTGAAGGAAAAACTAAAAAAAATATTTTTTTTATGTTCATTTCATTTCATTTATTTATTTCGAATGATTTCAATTGCGATATGAGCATCTTTTCTTTTGTTTCTTACAGTACAGAGCAGACGACAACGACTCTTTCCACCTGCCGCCATATTTGTTTACTACATTCAGCGCCATTTTGCTGTGGCTTTCTTTCTTCTTTTTTTTTTCAACGTCTCTTTGTTTTCTTAGATGATGGTTTTAAATTTTTTTTCAATTTTAGTCTATTTATTTTATTTTTTACTTTAGTTTATTTATTTTAGTTTATTTATTTTAGTTTATTTATTTTATTTTAGTTTATTTATTTTTATTATTTTTTAGAATTCTTATTATAGGTATGACGTATTCTGTCGGACTTGCTGTTTGTTGTTCTTGTTGTTGTCTGTATTGGTAGTGATGATGGTGGTGGTAGAGGTGGTAGTGGTGGAGTGTGGGGGTGGTTGTTGTTGTGGTGGTGGTGGTGGTGGTGGTGGTGTCGTTTTTATTTTT
>OZ024741.1:265795847-265798347 GCA_964016885.1 Eledone cirrhosa | reverse complement strand
TATATATATATATATATATATATTTATATATTGTTATACTTGGGGAGGGTCATATTTGTGTAATATTGCCAGAATTAATAACAGAACACACTCACTGTTTGGTTGGTTTTCGCTTCTCGCTGTCTTTTATTATATCTGCGATCTAACTTACTCGGTCCTCAATGTTGCCATTGACTGACCGGCGGTCAAAAATAATACAGATACAATATAGACACAAACACATATATATATATATAGTTTACATAATTTACATAAATCTTTCGTTGCACATCTGCAACATCGTCAGTGGTGTTATATTCATTGTTCCTCCTGTTGTGTTGTATGTCTACGCCATTTTTTTTTAATTCAGTCTGTCTATATATTTATTTATTTATTTGCTTGTTTGTTTATCTTATTTTATTTTGTCTTCTTTGCGCATGCGTTTGCGTGTGTGTATAGTGTTATGTGTGATGTGTGACTAGTGTGTATAGTGTTGTGTCTGCTGGGTGACTAGTGTGTGTTTATGTGCTTGTTGTTATTGTGCTTGTGTATGTATTTATTTATCTTATTTTATTTTATTTTATTTACTTATTTATACTTCTCTTAGGTCAGTGTTGTTTGTTTGGGTGTTGTTGTTGTTCCACTCATTCTTTCTGTTTAGCTTTGGTCTTCTAATTTCTATTTCACTGGCCTCTCTGATTTGCCTATCTGCTGGGTCATTCCTATGTTTAGATATTATTCTAATTTCTATGTTGTCTATGTTACCGTCATGTTGTTGTCTAGCATCTTCGTATAGTACTGACCCGTTTTTTCGTCCTTTTAGTTCCCCCCAGTGTTGGTCTATCCTTTCACCTATGCTACGAGCTGTCTCACCTATGTATGTTGTTGTCATGTTTCTGCAAGTACCCTCTGTACATCTTATGCTATAGACTACGTTTCTAGTTTTACAGTTTATCCGGGGGTTCACCTTACATATGATACACTTCCTATTGGTACAGTGGGTTTTCTTAAAAGGGTAGGTTTTACTGATCAGGGATTTTATGGTGGTTCCTGGCTTTTCTACCACCTTTATTTTTAAGTGGGTCTTTCTCAGGGCCTTTCTACACTGGTTAGCTAATTTCCCTCCAGAGGTGGCGTCCACAAACATGACACTCTGATATCTCTGGTTGTCGTACCATGATGTGGCCTTCCCTATCTTATGTCTAGCCCTATCTAAGCTATTCCATGATTTGCTCCTGTATAGTGGGAAGATTCCTTTCATGTCCAGTTCTATGAGGGTCTTATACTTTTCCATGGCTCCTTCGTATACTCTGACTCTGTCTCTTTGGTTGTAGCCAGAGAACTGCATGCGGTTGATGAAGTGTTGGATGTGTCCTTCCATTTCTGTTGGGTCGCACATGCTGGACACATTCTTCATCACTCGTACCAAATCTACGATCAGAATATTAAACTTAGCACTACTGGACATTGCTGAGTTTTTGAGTATCAGGTATTTGGAGGCCATGGGTTTAGCATAGTGTGAGTGGAGAATTTGGGCTCTCTCGTCTATAGTGTTAATCCAGAGTTCTGTGTCTAATACAGGTAGTCTATTGTTAGGGTGTTTGGAAGGGAAGTCTATAGTTACAGTTATACTCTGGTGTATGGAATTAGCTATCTGCTGGATGTTTTCCATCGTGCTACGTTCTAAATCAAACTTGTTAGTGCTCTCTAGTGGGGGTGTTCTTATAACTATATTGATATCGTCTACATAACGAGAGTACATGATGAGGTCTATGGAGCTTTCATTAAGGAGATCTTTAAGTCTCCTTTCCCACCATACCATGAAAAGGTTGGCAACATCACCAGCTATGCTGACGCCGATGGCTGCTCCCTCATTTTGGGTGTAGATTTTCTCATTGAACTTAAATATGTGGCCCTTTAGGGTAGTTTTGATACTAGCCCCTATTGCATGTGCGACCACTTTTCTTACCTGATCAGTGTTTTGGGGGGTCCGTATGGCTTTGGTCCACCCAATCCACCTTCCTATGGGAGTCTTTTTAGCCATTGAGGTTATGGTGGGGGGTCTACCTCTTATAGGTCTACTAGGGCAGAAACATCTAAGGTCATGGCTGTCTAGGTAGTCAGTGTCGTAGGTAAGTCTAAGTAGAAGGCCCAGTTCGTCTGTGTCGACGTCGCAGAACTCCACCTCACTCTCAATGATCATCTCCACACATCTTTTCACAGCAAAATCAATGTTAATGGATGGGTACAGTGACACTACATCCATGCTGCCTATTATGCAGTTGGATAGGCTCCTGTTTTTGTTGCACTCACTGATTCTGCTGAGGAGGTCCTCTGTACTTTCACATACATCTGGGGACATCTTGATTATGGGGCGTATGGGGGGAACTAAAAGGACGAAAAAACGGGTCAGTACTATACGAAGATGCTAGACAACAACATGACGGTAACATAGACAACATAGAAATTAGAATAATATCTAAACATAGGAATGACCCAGCAGATAGGCAAATCAGAGAGG
>OZ024741.1:265783347-265790847 GCA_964016885.1 Eledone cirrhosa | reverse complement strand
AACAAATTTATTTTCTTCACAAAATCCAAAAAGAATTTTTCTTAAAAAAAATTATTTTATAAATTAAGTTGTTGGTTGTTGGTTAGGTCTTAGGAGTTCTTGGTTAACGTAGGAGGTATTGTTTCGTTTTTAGAAAGACCTTTCACGCTTTATATATATATATATATATATATATATATATATATATATATATATATATATATATATATATATATATATATAAAATCGAGCCTTAATATATATATATAAATATATATATATTAAGGCTCGATTTTATTCTCTGAATTCTATCTTGAGCTGTTTTTAGAAACAAGACATATGTTTGATTTTGTGTATCATTCATGACATCCTTTACTTTGAATGAAATATAATAATAATTATATTTATATATATATATTTACACACACACACACACAAACACACACACACACACATATATATATATATATATATATATATATATATATATATATATATATATATATATATATATATATATATATATATATATATATGTATATATATATATACATATATATATATATTGAATGGAAGCAGGTTAGAACATTTGTACAGATTCTACACACACACACTCTCACACTTTTCTTCTCCTCTCCTCTTCATTCCTATAGACAGAAAGAAGGAAACCAGTCAACAAAAAGGAAGACTTGTGATTTTGCGTTATATATATATATATATATGTGTGTGTGTGTGTGTGTGTAAACATGAAGTATAAGTCAACAGGTTAACCTCGTTTAATCATAGTCACTGTTATATATATTTCGGTGATAACCGTTATGCAACAGCTATGACCTCATCAGACAGCTGAAATTCGGTGTTGCTTTCCCAAGGCACTGGTAGCATATGATTTAGAATGAACAAACTTATAGCATAAATAGAAGGAACGCCTTTCTATTGGTCATATTTAGCTTCACCATTCCATCAACGAGACTATTGAGTTACTTAGTGGTGACATTGTCTTGGAATCAGATCAATCAGTTGGGGTTGTTTTTTCAGCAGTAACAATGACCGAAGATGTCTTAATCGATTCAAGAGGCCACAATGACTTGGACTTTGGTAGTAGTAGTAGTAGTAGTAGTAGTAGTAGTAGTAGTAGTAGTAGTAGTAGTAGTAGTAGTAGTAGTAGTAGTAGAGTAGTGGTGGTGGTGGTGGTGGTGGTGGTGGTGGTGGTGGTGGTGGCGGTGGTGTTGGTGGTGGTGGTGGTGGTGGTGGTGGTTGTGGTGGTGGTGGTGGTTGTGGTGGTGGTAGCAGTAGTAGTAGTAGTAGTGGTGGTGGTGGTGGTGGTGGTGGTGGTGGTGGTGGTAGTAGTAGTAGTAGTAGTAGTAGTAGTAGTAGTAGTTGTAGTAGTAGTAGTAGTGGTGGTGGTGGTGGTGGTGGTGGTAGTAGTAATAGTAGTAGTAGTAGTAGTAGTAGTAATGGTAGTGGTGGTGGTGGTGGTGGTGGTGGTAGTAGTAGTGGTGGTGGTAGTAGTAGTAGTAGTAGTAGTAGTAGTAGTAGTAGTAGTAGTAGTAGTAGTAGTAGTAGTAGTGGTGGTGGTAGTAGTGTTAATATGGTACTACTACTGATAATAAAAGAAAGTGTTAAACTTACAGTTTAAAATTGTGTATGTATCACTTTAAGTATATTGGTAAGTTAGGGAAAATCTACATGTCCTTTAGAACAGAGGTTCTGAAAGTGGGCACTACCGCCCTCTGGAGGGGGGCTTGAGAAGGTCCAAGGGGTGCTGGGGCCTGGGGGTGTGGTGGGGGAAGGATCTTAGAGGTGATATAATAGTATATTAAATATCCAATGACACATCTTAACTATAATAAAGAAAGGAGTGCGGGACTGTGTCCAGAATATATTTTGTTACCCCGTTTGTAAAATAAGTTGGATTACTTTGAATAAATAATTGTTTCTACTTTAGGCACAAGGCCAGCAATTACCCAGTGCATTACTGGTACTTTATTTTATCGACCCCGTAAGGATGAAAGGCAAAGTCAACCTCGGCGGGATTTGAACTCAGATCGTAAAGGGACGTAACTATGCTGGAAAGCATGGCGTCCGACCCTCTACTGATACTGCCAATTCACCGCCCTTCACCGCCATTCACATTACTTTGAATAAATAATGAATGAATATTACATAATTTATGTGCTAAATTTCATGGCTGTTGATTAAATATATTTTATAGCTTATTTAAAGACCTTTAAAATTCACTTCTTTAAAATGTTCAAATGTCAACACTTCCGGTTAGCGGCCGTTTTAGCGGCCATTACATTATAACATTTATAAAAATATCGCATATATTTCCGTCGCTAATTTTCTCCTAATGCAGTTTATATATAATATCGTCTTTTTTTAATGTATCATGGATTACGTTACTGATTACCGATTTTTGTGTATATTGTCAATTACGATTTTATTTGATGTATCATATCTACATGCATATATATTTGTATAATACCAATTACACACTACACCTTACGGGTGGTTTTAACTCTTAAATTCCACCCGTCAGGTGGTTTTTCTGCTAGTATATATAAATATAGTAAAATAAAAAAAAATATTATATTTATTTATACATAGTATATATCATATTATGTATTATATATAAATTAACGATTTTATTTATTATATATTATATACAACTTGAGTGTAGGCAGACCTCTCTGGAAATAGGGTTGGAGGTGCTGAGGGTATTACGTGGCCGTGAGGGGGGCGATGGTCCAAAAAGTTTGAGAACCTCTGATATAAAAGAATGAAAATAACATTGTTACTGCTGAAAATAACACCAACTGAATCATCAGATTCCAAGACAATGGCACCACTAAGAAACTCAATAGTCTTGTTGATGAAATGGTGAAGCTAAATCTGACCAATAGGAAATATATATAACAGCGACTATGATTAAACAAAGTTAATTTTAACATGTTGACTTACACGTCATGTTTTTAAATATACCTCGCCACGGAGTAAATAGACCCACCAGCGCACTATGTCGAGTGCTCTATCCTGCATATTGAAATATCGGTGATTAACACCACACATACTCGAACAAATATATATACATACATACATACATATATATACATACACATATATATATATATATATATATATATATATATATATATATATGTGTGTGTGTGTGTGTGTGTGTGTGTGTGTGTGTGTGTGTGTGTGTGTGTGTGTGTGTATACACACATATATATATATATATATATATATATATATATATACATATATTACACGTATATGTGTAGATATATATAGGTATATATGCATACACATATGCATACGTTTGCGGACATACATGCATATGTATAAACACATATATATGTGTGTGCGTGTGTGTAGGTGTGTGTGAGTTTGTTTGTTTGTGTGTGTGTGTGCGTGTGTGTGTGTGTGTGTGCGTGTGTGTGTGTGCTAGTGTGTGTGTGTGTGTGTTTCCTCATCACACCATCACACTAGTATAGCTGTATGTTAATATGTAACTGCCTCACTTAACTCAGTCAGCCGTGGAAGCCTCTTGACACATCCATTGCAAATATCGTTTATTAATGTCAACTGATGTCTTACTGCTGTTGTTGTTGTTGTTGTTACTGGTGGTGGTGGTGGTGGTGGCGGTGGTGGTTGTGATGGTGGTGGTGGTGGTGGTGATACTGGTAGTGATCGTGGTGGTAGTGGTGGTGGTGGAGCTTATTGGTGGTGGTGGTGGTTGTGATGGTGGTGGTGGTGGTGGTGGTGGAGCTTATTGGTGGTGGTGGTGGTTGTGATGGTGGTGGTGGTGGTGGTGGTGGTGGTGATGGTGGTGGAGCTTATTGGTGGTGGTGGTGGTTGTGATGGTAGTGGTGGTGGTGGTGGTGGTGATACTGGTAGTGATCGTGGTGGTGGTGGTGGTGGTGGTGGAGCTTATTGGTGGTGGTGGTGGTTGTGATGGTGATGGTGGTGGTGGTGGTGGTGGTGGTGGTGGTGGTGGTGGTTGTGATGGTAGTGGTGGTGGTGGTGGTGATACTGGTAGTGATCGTGGTGGTGGTGGTGGTGGTGGTGGTGGTGGTGGTGGTGGTGGTGGTGGTGGTGGTGGTGGTGGTGGTGGTGGTGGTGGAGCTTATTGGTGGTGGTGGTGGTTGTGATGGTGGTGGTGGTGGTGGTGGTGGTGGTGGTTATACTGGTAGTGATCGTGGTGGTGGTGGTGATGGTGGTGGGGCTTATTGGTGGTGGTGGTGGTGGTGGTAGTGATGGTGGTGGTGGTGATACTGGTGGTGATCGTGGTGGTGGTGTTGGTGGTGGTGTTGTTGTTGTTGATACTGGTGATGGTGGTGGTGGTGGTGGTGGTGGTGTTACTGCTGTTGTTGTTGATACTAGTGATGGTGGTGATTGATGATGGTGGTGGTGGTGGTGGTGGTGTTGGTGTTGGTGTTGGTGAGGATGATGGTGTTACTGCTGTTCTTGCTGATATCGGTGGTGGTGGTGGTGGCGGCGGGGGCGGCGGGGGCGGCGGCGATGGTGTTGTTATTGTTGTTGTTGTTATTGATACGGGCGTTGTTGTGGTCGGGTTGTGGTAGTGGCGGTGAAAGGTGAGGGTGGTGGTGATGATGTTTGATATTGTTGTTGATAATGGTGGCTCCGATAGGTGTTGTTGTTGTGGTGGCGGTAGTGGTGGTGTTATGGTGTTGTTGTTGTGGTGGCGGTGGTGGTGGTGTTATGGTGTTGTTGTTGTGGTGGCGGTAGTGGTGGTGTTATGGTGTTGTTGTTGTGGTGGCGGTAGTGGTGGTGTTATGGTGTTGTTGTTGTTGTGGTGGCGGTAGTGGTGGTGTTATGGTGTTGTTGTTGTTGTTGTTGGTGGTGGTGGTGGTGGTGTTATGGTGTTGTTGTTCTTGGTGGTGGTGGTGGTGGTGGTGTTATGGTGTTGTTGTTGTGGTGGCGGTAGTGGTGGTGTTATGGTGTTGTTGTTGTGGTGGCGGTAGTGGTGGTGTTATGGTGTTGTTGTTGTGGTGGCGGTAGTGGTGGTGTTATGGTGTTGTTGTTGTGGTGGCGGTAGTAGTGGTGTTATGGTGTTGTTGTTGTTGTTGGTGGTGGTCGTGGTGGTGTTATGGTGGTGGTCGTGGTGGTGGTGGTGGTGACAACTTGGTAGTGGTGGAGAAAGATGAGGGTGGTGATGAGCGTCGTTGGTGTCGTTGATGGTGTTATTGTTGCTGTTGTTATTTGACCTAGATTCAAAGACGTGCCAGATATGGCCATCACGTCTATGTCCAAGTAATTTTGACAGTAAGTGTCAAATAGAGGCGAGGAATTGACAGCGTCTCGGATGTCGGATCAAATGTCGTTCCTCCTCTTTATGTTCTGAGTTCAAATCCAGCCGAGTTCAACTTGCCGTTCATCCTTCTGGGGTCGATAAAATAAAATACCAGTCAAATACTGGGGTCGATATAATCGATATAATCGCTTTCCACAAATTGCAGGCCTTGTGCTTAGATTAGAAATTGTTGTTATTATTGTTGTTGTATTGACTTTGCCATTCATCCTTACGGGGTCGATAAAATAAAGTACCAGTAATACACTGGGTAATTGCTGGCCTTGTGCCTAAAGTAGAAACAATTATTGTTGTTGTATTGTCCCGAATGTCTTGCGCCCTTGTGACCAATAAAAAAAATCACCATCATTGTGAATTGGCAAGGGCGGTGGATTGGCAGTATTGGAGGGTCGGGCGCCATGCTTTGTAACATAGAGTTACGCCCCTTTACGGTCTGAGTTCAAATCCCGTCGAGGTTAACTTTGCCTTTCATCCTTACGGGGTCGATAAAATGAAGTACCAGTAATACACTGAGATAATTGCTGGCCTTGTGCCAAAAGTAGAAACAATTATTATTATTGTAGTAGTAGCATGGCGGTGGATTGGTAGAATCGGTAGAGTGTCGGACAACATGCTTTGCGGCATAGAGTTATGGCTCTTTACATTCTGAGTTCAAATCCCGCCGAAGTTAGCTTTGCCTTTCATCCTGACATGCTCGTTAAAATAAAGTACCAGTAACACACTGGGGCCGATTTAATCGACTTCCCTCCCTTCCCTTCAAATTGGTGACCTTGAGCCAAATGTAAAAACAATTATTGGAGTAGTATTAGTAGAAAAAGCAGACACCAACACACACATACATACGTATTTATTGATGATGATGATAGTAGTAGTAGTAGTAGTAGTAGTAGTAGTAGTAGTAGTAGTAGTAGTAGTAGTAGTAGTAGTAGTAGTAGTTTCGATGCACCAAATTTATCCTGATTGAACAGACTTATGATGAAAGATTTTCCAGCCATGACCATCATGGCTGTTTTTTTTTTTTATATTATGCATAAAGGTCTACATTGTCCAATTCGTTCATTTTTAAACACTACAGCACTATTAGAAGGAAGATTTTGAATGCTATTTCCAACAGCTCAAACGACTCCATCGAGTCCTTCTCACATTTGTTTGTTTGTTTGTTTGTTTGTTGTTGTAGTTGGTGTCGTTGTTATTGTTGTAATTCCAATATTTGGTAATAGATATTACAGAGACAACATAACGTCCATTATTAATGAACGGTAGTTATGGACGAAGGAAGGGGAGATAATTGTGTTGTGTGACGAGGCAGTGGTAGGAGGGGGGAATAGGGGAAGGGAGTGAAAGTAGAAAGGTAGAAAGATAGAAAGGTAGATAGATGCCTTGTGTAACGCTTCATTGATTGCTTGTACCGTTTGGCTGAACTTACCGGTGTCAATGTGTGTGTGTGTGTGTGTGAGATGTGTGTATGTGTGTGAGATGTGTGTAAGTGTGTGTATGTGTGTGGAGATGTGTGTATGTATATATATGTGTGCATGTGTGTGTATGAATATGTGTATGTGTATCTGTGTGTATGTATGTGTGTATGAATATGTGTATGTGTATCTGTGTGTATCTATGTGTGTATGAATATGTGTAGATGTGTATGAATATGTGATTGTATATCTGTGTGTAGATGTGTGTATGTGTGTGTACGAATATGCGTATTTGTATCTGTGTGTATGTATGTGTGTATGAATATGTGTATATGTGTGTAGATGTGTATGGATATGTGATTGTGTAGCTGTGTGTGAATATGTGGGAGTATGTGTGTATATGTATCTGTGTGTATATGTGTGTATGTGTGTGTGTAGATGTGTGTATGTGTGTACGGATGTGAACATGTGAATTTGTGTGTGTGAATATATGCGTGGGAGTGTGAATGTGTCTATGTGTGTGTACTTAAATGTGTATATGTGCGCGCGTGTATGTGTGTATGTGAATGTAAGTGTGTACGTGTATGTGTGTGTATAAAAATGTGTCAGTGTGTGAACGTGTGTGTGTGTGTGTGTGCGTGTGTGTGTGTGTGTGTGTATGTCTGTCTGTGTGTGTGTGTGTGTCTATGTGTGTCTATGTGTATGTGTGTGTGTGTGTGTCTATGTGTATGTGTGATCATGTAAGGAGTAGTAGTGTGAGGATGAGCAGGG
>OZ024741.1:265781803-265783147 GCA_964016885.1 Eledone cirrhosa | reverse complement strand
AGGTGGTGTTGTAAAGTTCAAACCGTCAGGCAAGACTGATTTTCACAAAAAGCATTCCTGGTCAGATATATATTCAATTAAGGTTAATAGTATATATATATATATATATATATATATATATATATATATATATATATATATATATATATATATATATATATATATATATATATATATATATATGTATGTATATATATATATATATATATATATATATGTATATATATATATATATATATATATATATATATATATATATATATATATATATATATATATATGTATATATACATATATATATATATATATATGTGTGTGTGTGTGTGTGTGTGTGTATACGTATATATATATATATAACGAAGGAAATGTGGTAAGGAACCAGATGGACCATAACGCACCAAAGTACTCAATACTTAGGGTAGTAGAGTGGGTAATAGGAACAAGTAGGACCCCGACGGCTGAGCTCAAGCCGTTTCGACGGCTAATTCAGGACTAATTCAATTAGTCCTGAATTAGCCGTCGAAACGGCTTAAACTCAGCCGTCGGGGTCCTACTTGTTCCTATATATATATATATATATATATGTGTGTGTAAAAGGTAAACAGAAATAACAACACAATCGGTACAGTATATGGAAGGGATATATTAGGTTAACGCTTGATATAACAGGAAGAGGGTCTTAAGATTTCGGACGGTAGTCCTTCATCAGAAGAAGGAATGAGAAATAAGATAGATTGAGGAGTTGGGCGGGATGGAATTTAGTAAACAGGTCTTTAGATAAAAATAACAGGTCCATTCATGTTGACATCTCTTGCAAAACTGTTGGTGCTGGCGTTTTGTATATATATATATATATATATGACCTTCCTATATATATATGATGGACTCTCCCGTCGATATCCGACGTCCGAGTGTCCAACAAAAGATGATGTGAGAAAGTGAACTGATGTTGAACTACCCACACAAAGTTTTAAGTGGTGAAGGCTTGTGTAGGACCAGCCACAATTTTTGGAACTGACGACAAATAGATTCGGTGCAAATGTTTGCCACGGAAAATACAACGACGGCCCTCGGCTTTTTATGCCTCGGAGTTTAACCTCCCCGTATATAAAAAAAAAGAAAACTATTTCAATGGCCGTTGTCTCTGCTGAGTTCCTCAGCCCTTTGCCGGGTCTTGTATTTCATCCCGTAGGGTGTCCAAATATCACCCTCCTCACCAAGCAAGCTTGGTGGGGTTGCCGGTCTAGTCGCCGATGACCCGACCATGAGACAGGTTGTACTGGGTCACCAGCAGCACTCGAGAGCGACCCAATATATATATATTCCAATCTTCCACCCTCCGGT
>OZ024741.1:265771803-265774303 GCA_964016885.1 Eledone cirrhosa | reverse complement strand
AAACGAGAACGTGAGAATGAGAGACAGCAAACGAGAACGTGAGAATGAGAGACAGCAAACGAGAACGTGAGAATGAGAGACAGCAAACGAGAACATTAGAATGAGAGACAGCAAACGAGAACGTGCGAATGAGAGACAGCAAACGAGAACGTGAGAATGAGAGACAGCAAACGAGAACGTGAGAATGAGAGACAGCAAACGAGAACGTGAGAATGAGAGGCAGCAAACGAGAACATGAGAATGAGAGACAGAAAACGAGAACGTGAGAATGAGAGACAGCAAACGAGAACGTGAGAATGAGAGACAGCAAACGAGAACGTGAGAATGAGAGACAGCAAACGAGAACATGAGAATGAGAGACAGCAAACGAGAACGTGAGAATGAGAGACAGCAAACGAGAACGTGAGAATAAGAGACAGCAAACGAGAACGTGAGAATGAGAGACAGCAAACGAGAACATGAGAATGAGAGACAACAAACGAGAACGTGAGAATGAGAGATAGCAAACGAGAACGTGAGAATAAGAGACAGCAAACGATCAGAGAAACGAAGACAAAGAAAACATTAGAGAACCTCCAATCGTCAGCTGTTCTACATCGGATGATGCAGTTTCGTAGGTTTCTGGACACGACCGTTACACTCATATGTTGAGTATCGAAATGTCGTGTTGGGTAAATTAGGGAGATAGGTATTTTGTAGTGGGGTAGTGGTGATAGTGAGAAGAGAAATTTAGATGGGAATGTGCTCGAAGTAAAGACTGTTGGTTAAAATTATTTGGGGTTAGCCAGTACAATGCGAGACAAATATAACAAAACAACAGTTTATAATTTTACCTCATATTCCATGATATTTCGGAGTGAGGTTCCTTTTTCAAAAGACAGGAAACAAAATGGGATGGGAATGGTAATGGTGAGTTTGTAGTACAGTTGACTGGTGTAAGGGTGAAGGGGGAGTGAAATAGTCAGTCAACCATTGAAGCAAGAGCGATTGGTGACAGTAGCAGCAGAAGTAGCGGAAGTGACGTCGGAGAAAGGTATCGACACGGTATTTAGCTGATTGCAACCCGGAAGTAAAAACTAGGTCACTATATACCGTAACATGTGTAAAACTGGGTCATAGATATAAAGTGATTGGCGGTGGTAAGGAACACTTGAAGAGACGGTGGATTTTTACTTCGACAGGAAAAAAAATGAGAAGAAAACAAATATATATATATATATATGTGTGTGTGTGCGTGTGTGTAGAGAGAGAGAGAGGGGGTGCGGGGGTAGTGTGAGTGTACATATGTGTGAATAAATGTAAATATGCATGTGTACATAAATATATATATATATATATATATATATATATATATATATATATATATATATATATATATATATATATAAACGAAAACTTCCTCGTTTTTTTCTATTATATATATATATATATATATATATATATATATATATATTTATGTACACATGCATATTTACATATGCATTTATTTAAGTATATAAACATATAATACTAATATATGCTGTATGAGCGTAAATTATCTATATTTTCTCTTCCCCCTCTCCCTCACTCAACTCCCCTCTCTTTCTCTCTTTCTCTCTTTCTCTCTCTCTCCCTCTCTCTGTCACCCTCTCCCTCTGTGTATTTGTAAACGAAATGTAAAAAAGGAAACATTTTTCTCTGTTAAAGAAGAACTATTATTTCAGCTCAAGTGACTTTTGAACAGTTTTATAGGAGGAATATGTTGATGTGGTGAACACCTGAAAATCCTTGGCATATATTTCTCTGGTAGATATCATTACACCTTAACAGTCAAACGCATATACACACATGCACACATACACACACACGCACATATATACATACATCCACACATACCCGAACACATACACACATACACATATATATCTACATACACATATATATACACTCGCCGCACATATATACATACATCCACACATACCCGAACACATACACACATACACATATATATATACATACACATATATATACACACGCCGCACATATATACATACACATAAAAACACGCACACATATATATACATTCACATATAAACACAGACACACACATATGCACGCACATACACACACACACACACGCATACACACGTACATATAGACACACATGCGCACATACTCATACACACACATACGCACATACATACACACGCACATACACATACATATATAAACACACATTCACACAAACATACATAGACGTACGCACACATACATACGTACATATACACGCACATACACACATATACACACACATGTGCACATACATATACACACACATACGCACATACATACACACGCACATACACACACACATACATACATAAACACACATTCAGACAAACATATATAGACATACACACACATACATACATAAACATATATATAGACATGCACACACCTATATACGCGCGCGCACATATACACCTGCATACAGGCACACATACACATACACACATACACA
>OZ024741.1:265764303-265769303 GCA_964016885.1 Eledone cirrhosa | reverse complement strand
TCACTTAAGTACATTTAAGTACATATACATGTCACTGTTGTAACTGATTATATATATGTATATATATATTCATTTTATTAAGGCTATATAGTGAGTCTTAAACAGGAGAAACTCCAGAGTAACAAGACTCACTATTTGGCCTTAATAAAATGAATATTTAAACTCTTCTTCGGTATTGAGTACTCTTTTCTTTCAGCCCTCAGCTACCTACGGATATATATATATATATATATATTATATATATATATATATATATTATATATATATATATATATAGTGAGAGAGAGAGAAGGGGAGACGAGGACATAGAGGAAGCTGGTACTTTATTTACCGACCTCGAAAGGATGAAAGACAAAGTTGACTTCAGTCGGATTTGAACTCAGAGCGCAGAGAACCAACCTGAACGACTAAGTGGAACCACTCCATGGAATGCTCTAACAGCTCTGTAAATGGGTGGCTTTCACTTAGATAAATATGGTAAAAGGTAAAGTAGACGCCGATACAGCTTGGGACCAGTGACATCGCAACTAATTTTTTTCCAGCTGAGTGTGACTGGAGCCCACACGAAGTAAAGCGATTGCTCAAGGACACAACACACCGCCTTTGTATTTCAAAATCGGGGGCGGTTTCAGGCCGTTTGGTATCAAATAAGTTAAAGTAGTGAGAAGCTAGGATAGCTCCCAAGCTGTCATTTTTAGCAGAAATCTGTGAGAGAGACGACAGATGGTTATTTGTATGATATGCTAATCGCCGACATTTTCACGTTAAGCCTCAGCATTAAAGACTAAAATGTCGACGACATATATCGTCTGCCAAAAAACATATACATTGATATCAATCGTTACGAAGTATTTTGAGAGAATTATCTTTTTCTTTCTGTCTTTGTAATTTGGATGCAATTGTAGGAAATCTTTTGGAAAATGTTTCTTGGTTTTAGTTTAATAATTATAAGATAGTTATTTTCTTTTATTATAGTCTTATTTACCTATTTATTTACTGGCGCTGGGGAGATGGGGAATGGGGAGGGAAAGTTGGTTTTTTCTGACTCATTTATTTATATTTATTATAATATGGATATAAGGTTTAGAATAGTAGTTATATATTGACAGACTATATATATTGTTATATATGATAGTTATATAGCGACAGGCTATATATACATATGTATATGTATATATATATATATATATATATATATATATATATATATATATATATATATATATATATATATATAGGAACGAGTAGGACCTCGACGGCTGAGCTCAAGCCGTTTCGACGGCTAATTTGGTCCAGAATTAGCCGCCGAAACGGCTTGAGCTCAGCCGTCGGGGTCCTACTCGTTCCTATTACCCACTCTACTACCCTAAGTATTGAGTACTTTGGTGCGTTATAGTCCACCTGGTTCCTTACCACATTTCCTTCGTTATATATATATATATATATATATATATATATATATATATATATATATATATATATATATATATATATAAGTAGAAGTGGTATTTAATTCACTATCCAGTGAATTTCCAACCGATAAGGTATGATTTTCATGGGTATGTCTCTATTTATAAAACAAATTTTGTATTTTATCTGATGAAAGCGTACCAATGTTGTCTTGGTTGCCCTTGAAATATATATAATAAAATAAATATGGTTTTATAAATATAGTTTCCATTTATTTAATATCATTGTATATATATATATATATATATATATATATATATATATATATATATATATTGTATATATCAATCTAAACTATAATAAAGGGAGGAGTGCGGGACAGTGTCCAAAATATATTTTTTGTATCCCGTTTGTAAAATAAGTTGGATTACTTTGAATAAATAATTGTTTCTACTTTAGGCACAAGGCCAGAAATTACCCAGTGCATTACTGGTACTTTATTTTATCGATCCCGTAAGGATGAAAGGCAAAGTCAACCTCGGCGGGATTTGAACTCAGATCGTAAAGGGACGTAACTATGCTGGAAAGCATGGCGTCCGACCCTCTACCGATACTGCTAATCCACCATGAATGAATATTACATAATTTATCTACTAAATTTCATTATTCTCGATTAAATATAAATTACATAAGACAGTGTAACGCAGTCTTCGTTCAATTTCTGTGTATATTGTCAATTACGATTTTATTTGATGTATCATATCTACATGTATATATACTTGCGTATAATATCAATACGCACACTACACAGGTTAGCAGAAAACCACCCGAAAGGTGGTTTTTCTGCTAGTGATATTAATAAATGGAAACTATATTTATAAAACCATATTTATTTTATTATATACTAACAGTGGTACCCGGCGTTGCACGGGATAAGGTATTTTGGAACGCGGGCCGCCAACAAACCTAATTGTGGAAAAACTGCATGCCTGGACAATATGTAAAGAAAATAAACCGAATACTCTGATGGCTGGATAATCTTTAAGATTTTCCTCGATGAAGCAGGAAAAATGCAGGTTTTTACCTAATGTGGGCCCTAGGGGATCAAGAAAATGAATTCTTTTTATGCCTTGAAATTTCGGGAAAATCTGATAGACGTAACGCCTCAAAAAAGCCCTAAAAAGCTGAATAAATGAAGTTGTTCACCTAATGCGGGCCCTAATATGCTATATTAAACTATAAATAATAGATAAAAAAATCTTTAAAAATTTGGAGTTATAGATAAGTTTCGTAAAAATTTTTGGATTGGGTATTAAAACAAAATTTAAAAGAGATTACAAATGTATTAAAAATTCACAGTTAAATAAATTCAATAGATATGTAAGGATTAGGTAATGTACTAAATTATAGATAAATGATGGTGTTGATCAAAGTTAACAAATAAAGTTGTGTGTATCAATGTTTAGGCATCCTAATTGAAATATTGTCATTCATTCTAACGTTGTTTTTTTCTATAGATATTTATAAAATAAAGCAATATTAAAGGCCATTGGTGTTTTTTACTGTTGATTATATATTCCTGGTAACCGAGTTGTTATTGGTTCTTTCTTTCTCATTTTATGTGAGGCTAAAAAAGTGGACATAGCTTTATGGAGGCAATTAGAGAATAATTCACTTTTTTTGTTAATTAAGGTCTCATAATTATTAATAATCAACAAGGTCTCCATTGTACAGAGCGGGCAGTTATTTGATATACTAGAGTTGCGGTAAATTCCACAGTTCCGAAGTTTTGTCCAAAGAATGGAGTATTCCAGATTCTTCTCTTTTAAAGACCATATGAGCTGTGATAAAGACGTGGATGATTTCTTCTTAGAGTTCGAGAATGCGCATTTATGGTTCGCGAAACGAAGTTTGAATGTGGACGAGGTTGATCCAATGTAATTGTATGTTTTATGGTCAGTTTTTATAAATCAAATCACTATTTAAACAATAATTTTGCAAAGGGCAATTACTTTTATTTCTACAATTACAATTTGGTTTAGTATCATTAATGTTAACTCTATTATTATGATCATTATGTTGGTTTGGTTTTAGGATTTTGGCGTTTAATTTGGCGATGTTTTGGGCCATGTTACTGGTTGTAGAATTTGCGAATTTAATGGTATGTCTATTAAAAATGGAATGGTATTTATGTTGAGTAGGGAAAGAGGTGTCAAGGGCTTTAAAGAATAGTTTTGCAATTGGTGTTTTAACTGCGACCGAAGCTGGGGGTGCAAACCATATGACTGGTTTGAATCTAGTTCGTATTCTCGATTTATTTAGCGTATGTGTGTTTGAGTTATAGTTATTAGAGTTACTCTTATATGTGTTATAATTTTTATTATTATTATTAGGAATAATACTTGGATTGTTATTATCTACATATTCTATATTATTCATATATCCTGCTCTTTTTAAAGCGTTGTTGTAATATTCCGCATTTTTATCAAATATATCTTTATTAGCTGATATTTTGTTAATACGTTTTTGCACACTATTTACTATAGCTTCTTTTACAGATCTAGGGGGATTTGAATAGTTACTAACATAGTTTAAGTTTTCATTAGGCTTATGAAAAGGGTAATAGAAGCCAGTGTTTAAGTTAAAGGTAACGTCAAGGAAATTAACTATTTTGGTACCATTTTCTACTTCTAATTTAAGGTCGTACGTTTTAAAGAATTCTATTATACTTTTCTTAAGTCTATTTAATTCTATATTGTTGTGTTTGACCACCATAAATAAAATGTCGTCCCTATATAAACCACCGGTAATCTCCGGCAGTTTTCTATTTATCATGTTTAATATGAAAATTCCCAGAAGATCTGTGATTTGCGCAGAATCGGATGCCCCCATAGTGATATCAAAGTTTGTATCTCTATCTGAGCGTGTCCAAAGTTCGTTATTGAAGTTAATGAGAGTTCTTCTGGCTGTTAAAATTATATCTATTTCATTTGTGGTTAGATCAGTATGCTTATAAGCATATGATAGGGCCTTATTTAGAAGTTTAGGTGTTATAGAAGAATAGCAGCTAGTAATATCCATCTGGATGAATTTATAGTTTTTCTTATCTTCAATATTCGTGTACCATTCAATGACCTCGTTTGTATCTTTCCAAAAGCTCAAACTAGATCTCAATTTAAGAGTGAGTAATATTCTATCTATGATGTTTTTACTGATTACTCCTATATCCGATTTCGATGGAGCAATCAGTCTAACTGACATTTCTTCCTTAAAGTTTCTTTTATGATCCTTCAGGTTAATCCTCGGCTCTCTAGGTAAGAATGGCTCAGTTCTTCCTTGTATTCCTAGATTGGTAATTAAATTATAAGCTTCTTCATTAATTTCAGTAAGATCATCAGCCGGGGCTTTTTTGTAATTTTCCCTAAGTTCTTTCAGGATCAGGTCGTTATATTCATCTTTGCTTATCCCATATAAATTATTAGTTTTGTCAGATTTAACCAATACTTTGTTAACATTTTTTATTTCAGTGATTTTATCTTTTAGAGATTTGAGGTATTGGTGACCTATATATGGGTTTTTCCTAAATTTAA
>OZ024741.1:265754303-265761803 GCA_964016885.1 Eledone cirrhosa | reverse complement strand
ATATATATATATATATATATATATATACACTACGATGATAAAAAGGTAGGGAGCCAATGTATCTACCTGGAGCACTCCAGCCAGTATCTCAAAGAACTCTGTCATTCCATCAGGTGTAATGACTTGGGCTTTGGTGTTGGCGTAGAGCAATGATATCAGTGATATCAGGTCCACTGGAGAGAACTCGTCCATGGATCTCGGGAATTTTACCCGCCCTAGAATATATATACACGTCGTATCTCTCTCTCTCTCTCTCTCTCTCTCTCTCTCTCTCTCTCTCTCTCTCTCTCTCTCTCTCTCCCTCTCTCACTATATATCTATCTATCTCTAACTATCTATATATCTGTCTATCTCACTCTCTTTCTGTCTCTCTATCTCTCTGCCCCTCTAGCTATCTCTTCCCCCCTCTCTCTCTCACCCAATTCACTGGTCACCTCACTCCTCTCATCACTCTACACCCAAGCTCCACACTGATCACTATCTACGGTCCTCCCCCTCCTCCTCCTCACACCAACCCTCGTTCCCACTGGAACACCTACTCTGTGTCATCTATATTTATATACTCTACAGAATATACAGAATATGTGCTATATGTGTACAAAGATCCAATGATAGATTTGCGTATATATGTTATATGCTGCACAACTGAATATGCATATATAATTGTAAGATATAGGTTCATACAGAAAATATGTAAATGAAATGCTGTATGTAAATATATATATGACGTATTTCAGTCTAATTAACACATTTTCTTTATATATAACATATTTTATGTATACATATATATGTTTTAATGAGTTTGTTCATTCAGTAATCAGAAGAAAGAAAGCAGGCGTAAAAGCCGACCTCGCTATCTTCAAATTGGTATTCGTGCCAACCCTTACCTACGGTCATGAATCTTGGGTAATGATCGAAAGAATACAAGCGGCCGAAATGGGGTTTCTCCGAAGGGTGTTTGGAGTAAAGTTACTCGATAGAGTGTGTAGCTCAGAGATTAGAGAGTCACTCCAGGTTGAGCCGCTGTTTCTCCGAATTGAGAGATCACGGCTCCAATACTATGGACATATGGTTAGAATGTCTCAGGAATGAATCTCTGGACAGATTTTACGGACAAAAACTAACAGGCAGGAGACCCTGAGGTTAGACCGCGATTAAGACGGCTGGATAGCGTCTATCGGCTTCGCTGGTCTTACTTGAGGATCCAGCCAGATCAGTTATAGAGGGTTGCTTCTGACATGACCCGCTGGAAGGTGTGTTTGAGGACTCTACCTCCAGAACCTTCTCAGGAATAAGTGGGCAAAGAAGAAGAAGAAGAAGAAGAAGAAGAAGAAGAAGAAGAAGAAGAAGAAGAAGAAGAAGAAGAAGAAGAAGAAGAAGAAGAAGAAGAAGAAGAAGAAGAAGAAGAAGAGTTTGTATTAGATCTTTTTAGTTTTATTATTGTTTCTACTTTTGGCACAAGGCCAGCAATTACCCAGTATATTACTGGTACTTTATTCTATCGGCCCCGGAAGGATGAAAGGCAAAGTTTTATTATTGATTTTTTTTTGTTTGTTTAACTTTGGACGCAATGATACTATATAAATGTTCGTTGTGTGTGTTTTGGGGTGTGTGTTTGTGTGTGCTTGTGTGTGTGTGTGTGTGTGTGTATTTGTGTGTGTATTTGTATGTATATGTTTTTGTGTGTACGTTTATGTGTGTGTTTGTGTGTATGTGTTTTTGTATGTTTTTTTGTGTATGTGTTTTTTGTATTTGTGTTTGTGTGTGTTTGTGTGAATGTGTTTTTTATGTGTATGTGCTTGTGTGTGTGTTTATGTGTGTCTGTGCGTATGTATGCATTTGTGTGTTGTTTGTGAGTGTATGTGTTTGTGTGTGTGTACGTAATTGTGTTCATGTTATATTTATATATTAGTGGGGGCGGGGTGGTGAATCTCCATTGGTTCTGACGACGAGCATCCCAGTCGTTTGATCAAGTGAACAGCCTGATGGTGAAGCTAACTGTACCAAAGTCATGTGAAGCTAACTCTTCCAAAGTCACGAGTAATTTTAACGTAATTTTCTGGAATATTCAGCGTGACAGCCTGTGACAACTTTGACCCTTTAAATTACAGGTACAGTTGAGTGAAGCAATGTGAAATGAAGTGTCTTGTTCAAGGACAACGCGTCTCCTCGAAGTGAACGCAAGCCCTTACGATCTGTGTGTAGTTAACATATCTCGTGTCTGTTGTTCTAAAAGCTCACATCCTTGAGTTTTAAGACGTTGTTGCAGCTCACACCAATGTAGGCTTAAAGGGGAGAGAGAGAGAGAGAGAGAGAGAGAGAGAGAGAGAGAGAGAGAGAGAGAGAGAGAGAGAGGGAGAGAGAGAGAGAGAGGGAGAGAGAGAGAGAGAGAGAGAGAGAGAGAGGGAGGGAGAGAGAGAGTTCTGGCTTTGGGTAAAATAAAATACAGGAGGAACAGTTAATTATGATTTTTATTCAAGATACTCCCTCTCAGATTCACACCTGTAAAAAGAACTCGGAAGGTTAAACTTCCAGCCAGGCCTCTGTAGCAGCGATCAAGCCAGGAACTTTTCAGCACCCCCTCGTAGGTTTTGTCTCATGGATGATGTCTTGAATATTTTAATAATAGATGCCCCAGTCCTATAATGTTCTTGTAGCTCACACTATTATATAGGCTTAGCTTACCTCCTTAGGGTTGGAGTCATAGGTAGTATATTGAGTATTTTAATGATAGATACCCTCATCTGGTCAACAAACTCCAGCCGCTGGTCAACAGACATGCTGTTTCCTCTTCCAGCTCCCCGTATCCATTTACTACAACTACAATAGTCTCTGCTTCTCCGATAGATGCAGAAACTGACAGATAGACAGACAGAGAGAGAGATAGGTGGATAGATAGGTGGATAGAGAGATAGGTAAGTAGATAGATATCTTTCTTTATTTGCCGCAGGGGCGTACAAAAATGGGACATTACAAGACGTGACAGCGGGGCTTTTATATGTGTGTGTATATACACACAGATTAAAATAACAGATTAAAGTTTAAGCAAAGAATTGCTGCTTTCACCCTTAACGTGAAAGCAGCGATTCTTTGCTTAAGAATGGCCCCGCCAATAATTATATTTTTCTCCCCAAACTACCAAAACACACATCTATTTGTAAATGCGCTACAATTTATGTACATGTTATGTAAAGACAGATGGGAGAGATAGATATAGATATAGAGAGGGGGAGAGTTTTGTGGTAATTGATATAGAGAGGACAGTTGAGAGAAAGTTCCGTGTAGTTGTTATAGAGAGGGGGAGAGTTTGGTATTAATTGATATAGCGAGGAGGATTGGAAGAGAGTTCCGTGTAGTAGATATAGAGAAGAGGGGGGGGGGGGGTGATTTTAACTGATATATATTTCTATTTATTTGCCACCAGGGCATCAAAGATTGGGACAAATACAAAGGGGGGAGTTTACATACATTTAAAAAGACGTGTAAAAAACATATAACAAATTAAATTTAACAATCGATGTCCTCAATAGGGAGGGGCGTTGACATGGGTCGCACACACCCCCGAAAAAATGTGCAACCCTCCTCTTCAGGAGCACAAAGAGCGGGTGCTTCCTTCCTCTTCTCATTCTTCTTCTCTCTCACCTACAGGCTGATATAGAGAGAAGGCCCATTCACTCGGGCCATTCTCGCTACTTTCACTCATCTTTCATAAAACTTGCTGGGGTAGAGGGGATTGGTTTGGTGGTTGTAGATATACAGAGAGGGATAATGAAAGAGTGCGGTGTAGTAGATATAGAGAGGGTTAGAGTTTAGGGGTGATTGATTAGCAAAATTTAATAAGCAAGTGGGGAGGGGGGTATAAAAACTGGGGGAGGTGCAAGTGGGGACTGTGGATAATTATTCAAGACCAGAGATTACGTGAATTATTGACGAACGTAAGAATGAAAACTCAATACCGAAGTAGAGTTTAAATATTAATTTATTATGGCAAAGCTTTGTTACACTAGAGTCTCATCTGCACACTCACAAGACTGGTGGTCCTGTGAGTGTACAGGTGCAACCTTAGGGTAACAAAGCTCACCAATAGCCATAATAAATGAATGTATGTGTATATATATATATATGAATGTATGTGTGTATATATATATATATATTGGAAAATGTGTGTAATCCTTGGTACAGTTAGGTATATTAAGACAGGGGGAAGAAAAAATGGCTTCACTTGTGCTTTCAACAAATAATTTGTTGAAAGCACAAGTGAAGCCATTTTTTCTTCCCCCCGTCTTAATATATATATATATATATATATATATATATATATTTATATATATATATATGAATGTATGTGTGTGTATATATAAATATATGTGTGTGTATATATATATATATATATATATATATATATATATATATATATATATATATATATATATATAGTTTAATAAATGCACAGAGAACAAAAAAACAGAGAAGCAGTACAAATGATATTGTTTTTAGTTTCACGCTTGAGAGTATATACATATATATCTGTCTAGGGCGGGTAAAATTCCCGAGATCCATGGACGAGTTCTCTCCAGCGGTCTCTGTCCCTCATTATCGCTGCCATGTCCTGCGTCTCCAAGAGACCAGCGTCTGTCCTTGGGACATCAACATATGTTAACCTCAGTCATCCACTTCAGTGTGTCCATGTAGGGGCTTCCACAGGAGCACTGAGTGCAATGTCAACTCTGGATGTCGGTGAGCATGTCCAGCTAACCTCAGTCTCCTCTGTGTCACTCTCGAGCTGACTTTGGGAGACTCCCATACAGCTCTGAGTTCTTCATCCTCAGTGTATACTGATTAACATTCAGAGCCATCCTCAGCATTCTCGTGTATCACCCATCCACCATCTGGGTGAGTTTTTTGGTCAGTGTCCAAGTCTCAGACCCGTACAGCAGCACAGACACCACTACAGCAACGAAGAGGCGCATTTTCAGGTCTTTACGAAGGTCGAACATCCACACCGATCTCAAACTGTAGCACACCGCCCAGATTTGCTCTTCCTCTCGACCACATCATCCTCCGTATTCCCAATCTTTGCTCCCAAATACAGAAAGTCCTCAACCAATTCTAGTGGCTTCCCGCCTACATTAGTAATCTTCTCTGGCTTCTTAATATTCTCTACCAGATACTTCGTCTTAATCTCATTCATTCTCAGCTCCACACTCATCGACACAGTCTCAACCTCCTGCATATATAAGGTTGAACAATAAAAACAATAAAAATAATAAAGAACGAGAAATTACAAAGATTGGAGGGATGGACAGGGCGGAATCGTAAACAATGTTTTTAGAGAAAAATACCAACTCCATTCATGTTACCATTTCTTGGAAAAATGTTGATGCTGGCGTTTTGTGTATTATATATATCTACATATATAATTAGTTTACTAATTTAGCACTAAATTATATGGACATGTTTCGTTTCTGAATTTGTTTAGCAAGATTCTTTATCTGAAAACGTATAGGAGCAAATTTTGGAATAGAATAGAAAGAACTAGGAATAAGGCTAATAGAATAAACTCATGGTATGATAGCAATAAATACCAGAGTGTAATGTTCATCGATACAACCCCTAGAGGTGAATTAGCTTACAAATTTAGAAGGGCCCTAGATAAATATAAACTCAATATTAAGATAGTAGAAAGACCAGGTACCTCCATAAAAACACTTATTAGCAAGACATACCCTTTTCAAAGACCCCCCTGTATAGATAAGAAATGTATAACCTGTAAATTAAGCCCCCATATTAACTGTAAAACTAGAAATGTAGTATATAGCATAAGATGTACTGAAGGACAATGTAGAGACAAAAATATAATGTACATAGGTGAGACAGCTCGTAGTGTAGGGGAACGGATAAATGAACACTGGCGAGACCTTCAAGATAGTAAAGAATCATCTGTACTCTACCAACATGCTAAAATAGAACATAAGGGTAAATTAGAGAACAGAAATAAAAATAGAATCTACACACAGAAAAGGCGTAATGTTTAGACAAATCACAGAGGCAATAAACATAAAAGAATTACAACCAAAATTAAATAGAAAACATGAGTGGAACAGCAACATCACAACTTACAATTAAGGACAAAATGAAAACACACACACACATAGAACAAACAACCAACCTGTAACATGTAAATAAACAAATAAATAAACGAATATAAACACACACAGACACCCGGATGTGGCGCATGCGCAGACTGAGCACACAACACACACACAGAAACAAGATGGCGTAGGACAGAACAAAGGAGAGGCACAAAAACAAAGAAAAGGATCCCAGTCACTGAAGAGGTCACAGAATGTGTGACGAAAGAACTTTGACAATATATAAACAACCATCTGGTTGTGGAACCAACCAACCAACCGGAAATTTATAAATTCCTAAATTTATAAATTTATTATAATAAATTGAAGTGAAAGCAACTGGTGCGTGTGTTTCTTATTGGCAACATGACCCTCCCAAAGTATAACAATATATGGACATGACTTCTATACAACTACAACTGTTTCATACGTATGAAGTCATCAGGAAAGTCTTGAGGAGTAGCTTCCGTAACAAGTTAGTTCACGATCCCCTTCTGCATACCATTCTTATATATATATAACAAAGGAATTGTGGTAAGGAACCAGATGGACCATAACGCACCAGAGTACTCAATACTTAGGGTAGTAGAGTGGGAAATAGGAAAAAAGTATGACCCCGACGGCAGAGCTCAAGCCGTTTCGACGGCTATTTCTGAACTCAGAAATAGCCGTCGAAACGGCTTCAGCTCTGCCGTTGGGGTCATACTTTTATATATATATATATATATATATATATATATAAAAGTATGACCCCAACATATATGTTATAGAATGCCGTTAGCTTCTTGCTAAAACAATCTCTATACGTCTCATTTATATATATATATATATATGTATGTATGTATATATATATATGTATATATATATAGTATTACACTCTGCATAGCTCTACACCTCATCACAGAAGTGAACCTAAACATCGAGTGCTCTCCCGGGTGAACCTGCAGTAACTCCAAGTTACACCGCCTGGGTATATATATATATATATATGCACATAGAAATATATATATATATATGTATGAAAGAGGGAAAAAGAGAAAGACAGCGTTCCTCGCACTTCCACTCACTCACTCTCTGTTTCTCCCCTTCTCACTTCCTCCCGTTTGGCTAGTAGTGGGTTCTCTTCTTGCTCACATCTCACTCACGTCGGACGGTCTGTATCTTGATCGCTCATGAAATCCACCCAGCTTATGCTGACCGGATAACCATGTTGCTTGTTCATTCCCATCTTTGCGTTGCTTTCATCCTTCTATGTTGTTTACTTGTCTCACTCGCTTGACGCGATTTACTTGTGTCCCAATAGCTTTTTTTAGTTATTGCTCGCACCAACCTGGGGTATATGATTTTTAATGCGATGAAATATCAATGA
>OZ024741.1:265744303-265749303 GCA_964016885.1 Eledone cirrhosa | reverse complement strand
TAATATCTAGGTTTGAATTTCACTTTAATCATCCCTATTTATTATCTGCGTATCACATAAGCGTTAAGTTTGATGTAGGTAACACTTCTGCTATGTATATGACGGTCTCTGCGTTGCAAGTCTTATTTAGTTCGAATATATAAATAATTCTACATGAACATTTACCAAGCAACATTGTGTTAAGGGAGTTAAGAAATGTGAATAAAAAAAAATAGGTTAAGCTGTTGTTATTTGTTTTTGTCTGTGTGGTATTTTGTATAAAGTATTGTATGTAATTTTACGTAAATGTATATATATTTACAGTGTGACAATTTCTTTATACAAAACTTGAATTCTTTTGCAAAACTTTCAAATGTTTTCATTGTTTTATAATTCTGCGGCAATGTAACGCCTATACGTCACTTTTCATAATAAAAAAACATATTCGTCCCATCCTACAGTAACGGCGAAAGGTATCACTGACGAGATTGAGACTGACAATAACGAGATTGAGAATGACGATGACGAGATTGGGGTTAATGTTGACAAACTTGACATTGATAATGAGGGATTTGAGGTAGAAATTCTGTATATTCATATACATACATGGTGGCTGCCAACTCGTTTTTGAGTACGGCCACTACTTTATATCCATGTAGGAGAACCCCTAGCGATGCGCTGAACGAGTGTGACTTTTTAGTCCAGCCTGCGACTTGAAAACTCTGGTACAAACACTACACTTGTGACAATTATTGACACAGCGCTGGGCCCTTGGTACCATGTGACGACAAGTGCAGAGAGATCTCCAGATATAAAGCCATGACCCCCTTAGCCTTTGTCAAGGCAGAATTCTAGAAGGAAAACTCTGATATAACATACATACATACATACATACATACAGACATTACATACAGAGACAGACATTACATACATACATGCATGCATACATGGTGGCTGCCAACTCGTTTTCGAGTACGGCTACTACGTTATATCCATGTAGGAGAACCCCTACCGATGCGCTGAACGAATGTAACTTTAGTCCAGCCAGCGACTTGAAAACTCTTGTACAAACACTACACTTGTGACAATTACTGACACACAGCGCTGGGCCCATGGTACCATGTGACGACAAGTGCAGAGAGATCTCCAGATATAAAGTAATGACCCCTTAGCCTTTGTCAAGGCAGAATTCTAGAAGGAAAACTCTGATATAACATACATACATACATACATACATACATACATACATACATACATACATACATACATACATACATACATACATACATACATACATACATACATACATACATACATGCTTACATATACACGCATACATACATACATACATACATACATACACAGAAACACGCACAACGAAACAGACACACACACTTACAAACATTGACACACAATCACACACATACACACACACACACACACATTATAGTGTTCTGCTCAATTTGGCATGCAAACACTTACACACACATACAGGTGCAAATACACACACAGACATTTAAACAAACACATAAACACAGACACATGCACACAGAGATACATATACATACACACAGACAAACACATACACACACACACATTTAAACAAACACACAAACACAAACACATATATACAGAGATACATATACACACACACAGACAAACACATACACACACACACATTTAAACAAACACACAAACACAAACATATATACAGAGATACATATACATACACACAGACAAACACATACACACACACACATTTAAACAAACACACAAACACAAACACATATATACAGAGATACATATACACACACACAGACAAACACATACACACACACACATTTAAACAAACACACAAACACAAACACATATATACAGAGATACATATACACACACACAGACAAACACATACACACACACACATTTAAACAAACACACAAACACAAGCACATATATACAGAGATACATATACACACACACAGACAAACACATACACACACACAGACATTTAAGCAAACACACAAACACAAACACATATATACAGAGATACATATACACACACACAGACAAACACATACACACACACACATTTAAACAAACACACAAACACAAACACATATATACAGAGATACATATACATACACACAGACAAACACATACACACACACACATTTAAACAAACACACAAACACAAACACATATATACAGAGATACATATACACACACACAGACAAACACATACACACACACACATTTAAACAAACACACAAACACAAACACAAACACATATATACAGAGATACATATACACACACACAGACAAACACAGACATTTAAACAAACACACAAACACAAACACATATATATAGAGATACATATACACACACACACAGACAAACACATACACACACAGACATTTAAACAAACACAGAAACACATGCACACAGAGATACATATACACATACACAGACATTTAAACAAACACACAAACACAGACACATTCACACAGAGATACATATACACACACACAGACAAACACAGACACATGCACACAGAGATACATATACACACACACAGACAAACACATACACACGCGTACACACTCATTTACATACACACACTTACACACTCATAAACATACACACACGTACACACGCATAAACATACATACACGTACATACACATATACACATAAATACATACATATACATAAGCACTCATAAACATACACACACTTACACACAAACATACACACACGCATACACACAAACACAAACATACACACGCGTACACACATACATAAACATACACACGTGTTTGGTTAACGGCCGGGCTTTGATCCAAGCACTGCGTGGGGGGAATTGTGTAGACAGAGACTCTGTAGTATCCCAACCGATGGAGTGTATACATGATAAGAACGTCCAGTTTTGTTAAACATGTATCACGGTATTACGCTGATTATGCTAAAGAATTGGCTTTAGGATACACGTGTCTGTGGACAAACTGGTGGGGAACTGGTAATAAGCCTCGGTCATATGTTAAAAGTAGACGCAGACAAGATGTAAAATATACACCCAGACCAGATGTAATATGTCAGATGTAAAATGTAAACGTTGTCCAAATGTAAAATGTTGGCCCAGTCCAGATGTAAAATGTAGGCCCAGGCCAGATGTAAAATGTAAACGTTGACCAGATGTCAAATTTAAACCCAGGCCAGATATAAAATGTAAACGTTAACCAGATGTCAAATTTAAACCCAGGCCAGATATAAAATGTAAACGTTAACCAGATGTCAAATTTAAACCCAGGCCAGATATAAAATGTAAACGTTGACCAGATGTCAAATTTAAACCCAGGCCAGATATAAAATGTAAACGTTAACCAGATGTCAAATTTAAACCCAGGCCAGATATAAAATGTAAACGTTAACCAGATGTCAAATTTAAACCCAGGCCAGATATAAAATGTAAACGTTGACCAGATGTCAAATTTAAACCCAGGCCAGATATAAAATGTAAACGTTAACCAGATGTCAAATTTAAACCCAGGCCAGATATAAAATGTAAACGTTAACCAGATGTCAAATTTAAACCCAGGCCAGATATAAAATGTAAACGTTAACCAGATGTCAAATTTAAACCCAGGCCAGATATAAAATGTAAACGTTAACCAGATGTCAAATTTAAACCCAGGCCAGATATAAAATGTAAACGTTAACCAGATGTCAAATTTAAACCCAGGCCAGATATAAAATGTAAACGTTGACCAGATGTCAAATTTAAACCCAGGCCAGATATAAAATGTAAACGTTAACCAGATGTCAAATTTAAACCCAGGCCAGATATAAAATGTAAACGTTGACCAGATGTCAAATTTAAACCCAGGCCAGATATAAAATGTAAACGTTGACCAGATGTCAAATTTAAACCCAGGCCAGATATAAAATGTAAACGTTGACCACATGAGAAATTTGAACCCAGACAAGATGTAAAATGTTGGCCATTGACCAGTTGTGAAGTGTAGGCCCGGGCTAGATATAAAATGTACACCCAGGCCAGATGTAAAATATAAATGTTGACCAGATGTAAAAATTAAGCTGTGAAAGATGTAAAATGTACGCCCAGGCCAGATGCAAAATGTCCGTCTAGACCAGATGCAAGGTTTCGGTCTAGACCGTACATGATAGGTAAGCTCAGCCCAGGTGTAATACGTTAACCCATACGTGTGTGTATATGTATGTCTGTGTGTCTCTGTGAAGGTCTCTGTGTGCGCGTGTACCTACCTCTGTGTGTCTGTATGTGCATCTGTGTATCTGTAACTGTATCTATATACGTGTGTGTGTGTGTGAGTGTGTCTGTATGTGTGTTTGACTTTATGTCTGTTTGAGTATGTGTACAGATAAACAGATCGATTGCCTTATATATATATTAAACATGGTGTGTGTATGTATGTGTATATATATACATACCGTGTTTAATATACTCCAGTTTAATATATACTATTCCTATATTCCTTATCACAGACACATCTACTCCCACGCCACTGTTTTCTCTCTCAACATGCATACACACACATACACTCATACATATACATACACTCATACACATACATACACTCATACATATACATACACTCATACACACACATACACTCATACATATACATACACTCTTACATATACATACACTCATACACATACATACACTCATACACACACATACACTCATACATATACATACACTCATACACATACATACACTCTTACATATACATACACTCATACACATACATACACTCATACATATACATACACTCATACACATACATACACTCTTACATATACATACACTCATACATATACATACACTCATACACATACATACACTCTTACATATACATACACTCATACATATACATACACTCATACACACACATACACTCATACATATACATACACTCATACATATACATACACTCATACATATACATACACTCATACATATACATACACTCATACACATA
>OZ024741.1:265709303-265716803 GCA_964016885.1 Eledone cirrhosa | reverse complement strand
AAGTTGAGCTTAACTAGCTTAAATTAAGCATGTCTATCATCATTTCTGCTCCAGTTGATATGAACTACCATTAACCGCAGGGAAGTAACCAGTGTTAATGTGACAGGCAATGTTCAGTACACCTTTTCTAGCTCATTCCAAAAATACTAGGTGAGCTTGTAGAACAAGGGTGCCACTCTCTATGTTGGCATATATATACAAATACACTCTCGCTTCATCTCGATCAGAGACAACGTTTTTTCATATATATACATATATAATAATAATGTTTTCACCATTTATTCGAAGCCAGTTCCCTTTTGTACACACACACACACACACACACACACACACACACACACACACATATATATATATATGTATATATATATATATATATATATATATATATATATATATATATATATATATATATATACACACATACATATATATATATACACACATATATATATATATATGTATGATAATTTATATATAAAATAATAATAATAATAATATTGCCAGAAATAATAACAGAATAACAGTGAGTGTGTTCTGATATTATTTCTGGCAATATTATTGAGTTGAAATCCCGCCGAGGTTAACTTTGCCTTTCATCCTTACGGGGTCGATAAAATAAAGTACCAGTAATGCTCTGGGTAATTGCTGGCCTTGTGCCAAACGTAGAAACAAATATTATTACAATATGACCCTCTCCATGTATAACAATATATATGTGTGTGTGTGTGTGAGTGGGGGGGGGGGCAACTGACTTCGGCTATAAACACATCTTTTTTCTGTCCGTTCCCGAAATGTAACCTTATTACATAAGATGCTGTCTGATAATGTCGCAAGACTGGTTGTGTGATTAAACAACCACGTAGCCACGATCGCCATTGAAATATGTATCACAGCTTTGTTAATAAAGGACTTAACATCTACACCGAACTTCGCATTTCCTTTATTCTTCATATACTCCGTTACTAACGGATAAATCATATTTGGAAGAAAATATATGACATTGAGTGCTTAAACCATTAATCACTGATTGGTGCGTTGCATACGCAACCCCGACTGGTTAACATGTTTGCCGTGAGTATATATATATATATATATATATATATATATATATATATATATATATATATATATATATATATATATATATATATATATATATTAAAATAACAGATTAAAGTTTAAGCAAAGAATCGCTGCTTTCACCCTTAACGGGATCTTCTGAAACTAATAAAGTCAATCTGTGAACGCAGAAGTGAATATTTCAAAAAACGTTGCAACCGGAGGAAGACAGGAAGACGATACTTTGGTTCGTGGAAACGTTCCCTGGCAAAGAACGAGAAAAAACGAATATAATACGTCATTAATAGGAGCGGTGAAAAACAATTACGCGCAAAGACAGAACCACGTTTATGGTATAAAGGAAGTCGTAGACTAATGTTCTCTTAAGTGGTTCATAGAGACGTTCAGCGATTCTTTGCTTAAACTTTAATCTGTTATTTTAATAAATATTTGCTCTACGGTTCTTATATATTTGATATATATTTATCCTTATCGAGCCCTCTTTGGATTTTAGTCTTCAAATTTATTATTATTACTATATATATATATATATATATATATATATATATATATATATATATATATATATATATATATATATATATATATATATATATATATATATATATATATATAATCTTGGTATGTTTATATACATTTTTTCTTCTAACTTTAATTTTATACCTAATTGTGTATGGTTGACGATATATTTAATCGATTTCCACGTGCTATTGAAATACTGGGTAAATATTCTATAGCTGTTGATCGCGAATAGATGGCTGTCGTTTATTTATCTATTATTTCTTCATAGGTAGGTGCCTTTTAATCTTATAGCCTGGTTTAATTGTTTTTTTTTGTGTGGTTGATTATGCAGATTGGGAAATGAGATGGTGTATATATCTTATCAAATAATTCTATGAACATACCTTATTGTATATTGCTGATTGTTGATTATTTAATTAATTAATTCGTCATTGAACCACATCGTGAATGGTTGCCAAAAACATATATATATATATATATATATATATATATATATATATATATATATGACTTTGTCTAGTTTGTGTATATGTAAATCTTTATATTTGATAATCTCCCATAAGGTTGAGATGCAATTTAGGCAATATTAGGCTGCGCTTTCTAGCAACCAGCCCACTCGCCGTAAGGCACCAATCACATTCTTTCTGACTTGACCACTGCCACGACACAGTTCTTAGCCATTTTGAATTCGTTTCTGGCGGGTATCATTTAAGAAAAATCTTCGTCCAAGTGAGTTTGTTTCCTGATGATTTCGAAGCTCGTGAATTTATCCTTGATCGGATATTTCCAAAAGCGAATGAAACCCCATGGGGTAGAAACGTAATCTTGGTATGTTTATATACATTTTTTCTTCTAACTTTAATTTTATACCTAATTGTGTATGGTTGACGATATATTTAAGCGATTTCCACGTGCTATTGAAATGGTGGGTAAATATTCTATAGCTGTTGATCGCGAATAGATGGCTGTCGTTTATTTATCTATTATTTCTTCATAGGTGCCTTTTAATATTATAGCCTGGTTTAATTGGTTTTTTGTGTGGTTGATTATGCAGATTGGGCGATGAGATGGTGTATATATCTTATCAAATGATTCGATGGACATACCTTATTTTATATATATATATATATATATATATATATATATATATATATATATATATATATATATATATATATATATATACATATATATATATATATATAGATATATATATATATATATATATATATATATATATATATGTATATATATATATGTATATATATATATGTATATATGTATATGTATATATATATATATATATATATATATATATATATGTATATATATATACATATATATATATATATATATGTATGTATATATATATATATATATATATATATATATATATATATATATATATATATATATATATATATATATATATATATATATATATATACATATATGTATATATATATATATATATGTATATACGAGGTGTGTCAGAAAAGTTCCAGGACTGATGTCACAAAAGATTTATTTCAAAGCCAAACTTCACACTAAGCGTGTTCTCCTTCAAAGTAATCCCCCTGGAGTATGTAACTGTAATCTTACCTCTCTGCAGCGATCAAACCTTTTTCTTCATAATTTTATATACATGTCCTCTGTTTCAGGTAGTCAAGCAATGAGCACAGGGCAACGAACAAACTTGAAAACTCCGTCAGAAGCACTGGGATTGATGCAGCAAATGTATGGAGATGAGATGATGTCACGCTCACGTGTTTTTGAGTGGTGAAAGAGGTTTAAAGAAGGACGCGAGGACGCGGAAGATGACCCCAGGAGCAGAAGGCCCTCAACAACCAGGACTGAGGTCAACGTTGAGCGCGTCAGGCAGATGGTGCGTAGCCATCGTCGGCTGACTGTTCGACTGATGGCAAATGAACTGGGCATGAATCGGGACAGCGTCTGGAAGATTCTCACTGAAGATTTCGACATGCGGAAAGTCTGCGCAAAGATGGTGCCAAAACTGCTGAACGATGACCAGAAGGGTCTACGCATGGAAGTGTGCCAGGACATCCTCGAGCGTCTTGAAACCGAACCAGACTTGCTAGGGACATTCATCACCGGTGATGAGTCATGGATCTTCGAGTACGACCCGGAGGGGACCCGTTTTGAAGATGTGGACGACATCAAAAAGGCCGTAACGACGGAACTGCGGTGGATCCCGGAAGAATCCTTCGATGAGTGCATGCAAGCGTGGCAGAAAAGGATGGAAAAGTGCATTAGACTCCAGGGAGATTACTTTGAAGGAGAAAACTCTTAGTGTGAAGTTTGGGTTTGAAATAAATCTTTTGTGACATCAGTCCTGGAACTTTTCTGACAAACCTCGTATATATATATATATATATATATATATATATATATATATAGAGAGAGAGAGAGAGAGAGAGAGAGAGAGAGAGAGAGAGAGAGAGAGAGAGAGAGAGAGAGAGAGAGAGAGAGAAAAGAATGAAACGAAATTTCATTTCTCACTCTTAGTACGGCTGATACCTAAATATAAGTATGTATACGTACATATATGTGTACAGACGTACAGTAGTATGTATATATATATACATACATGCATACACATATATATATGTACGTATGGGTTTACCGAACATTTATTATAATGTTCGGTTTGTTTGTAAACAAACACCCCGAATTACACCGTACAGTGCTTGGCAACCATCGTCGCCCTTTTGTTCAACACTGACACAGGAACGATGTACTAGTTTCAAGCTTATTAGCTATCGTCAGCATCGTATACCTTTCTATCAGATGATTGAACGTTTGAAAGTATATACTTTCCTTATGCATATTAACGGCTGAGCAGCCTAATTTGCATATCTAGTGAGTTAGTCGGCCGGGCGCACCGAAAACGATAAATGGAAAAGATATATATATATATATGAGAACATTAGTCTATGACCTCTTTTATACCATACACGTGGTTCTGTCTTTGCGCGTAATTGTTTTTCACCGCTCCTATTAATGACGTATTATTCGTTTTTTCCCGTTCTTTGCCAGCGAACGTTACCACGAACCAAAGTATCGTCTTCCTGTCTTCATCCGGTTGCAACGTTTTTTGAAATATCCAGTTCTGCGTTTACAGATTGACTTTGTTAGTTTCAGAAGATCCCGTTAAGGGTGAAAGCAGCGATTCTTTGCTTAAACTTTAATCTGTTATTTTAATAAATATTTGCTCTACGGTTCTTATATATTTGATATATATTTATCCTTATCGAGCCCTCTTTGGATTTTAGTCTTCAAATTTTTTATATTATTATTATTATTATTATTATTATTATTAATATATATATATATATATATATATATATATATATATATAGGAACCAGTAAGACCCCGACAGCTGAGCTCAAGCCGTTTCGACGGCTAATTCTGGACTAAATGAAAATTATCCTGGTATTTAAATAGCCCGGGGTTATTTAAATACCAGGATAATTTTCATTTAGTCCAGAATTAGCCGTCTAAACGGCTTGAGCTCAGCTGTCGGGGTCTTACTGGTTCCTATTACCCACTCTACTACCTCAAGTATTGAGTACTTTGGTGCGTTATGGTCCACCTGGTTCCTTACCACATTTCCTTCGTTATATATATATATATATATATATATATATATATATATATATATATATATATATATATATATATATATGTAATGGCAAACATGTTGACCAGTCGGGGTGGCGTATATACATATATATATATATATATATATTACATGGCGAGGACAAAACACGTATATAATTAAATGAAGAGCATTTAAGTCGAACAATGTGTGACTAAGATGGTGAGTTAGACCTATGGAGATAATTAAGTGACGCTCAGATAGGAAAGGTTGTGCTGGTAGCTATAGCCACAACTAAACGCACTTACATTTTGTTTTATATATATATATATATATAACAGTCGATCGATTTTCGTCAAATCGGGCCGAGGAAACAATGCTTCCATTGGTCTTTCAAATTGCTAATACTATCTATCGGTCGCAACTCCAGGTAGAAGGAGCAACATAACGCATCATTTTCCTGGAAAAACTTGAACCGTTAAGTTCTCCTTCCTGGATATGTCAATATTTATAAAACAAACTTTGTACTTTATCTGATGAGAGCGTACCAAAGTTATATATATATATAGCTTTCACCGTATTTTTGACTAAAGGAATTTTAGCCTGATAATGGGGTTTAGAACCCTCAGATAAATGGAAAAAGATGAGTATTGACGTACATGGGAGTCGACCCCACATCTTTGGTTATCGCCAATACTCATCTTTTTCCATTTATCTGAGGGTTCTAAACCCCATTATCAGGCTAAAATTCCTTTAGTCAAAAATATGGTGAACGCTATATATTTTCTAATTTCAAACCTGCTCACTGTTTCAAAACATACTTACTTGATATATATATATATATTTATATATTTGTGTGTGTGTCTGTGTGTCGGTGTCTGTGTAAATAGCATGATATAAAATTATTTGGAGCGTTGTGTGTATAAAAATATCATAAAATTGAAGGAACTTAACGCAGAAATAGCTGTAAAACACTCGGTTACTATGATGAAGAAAGCAGAGAGTCTGGTTAAACAAAACCCCTTGAGGAATGGTATAATGGTTAGAAAAGAAGAGAGAGAGAGAGAGAGGGGGGTCAGGAGGGAGAAAGAGAGAGTGAAAAGAATAGAGGGTAAGTGATCCAACACTGCTTTCTTTCTCAATTATCACAATATCTGGTTTCCTCAGCGCCATCTCATGGTCAGATTGTACCCCAAAGTGTCACAGGATTTTTGCCTTATTTTCTATAACGCCCTCGGGATTATGTTCGTACCACTTTTCTGCTCTGTCAAGTCCATACTTTCTACAAAGTGCCCAATGGACTATCCTTGGTAGGTTGTTGTGACGTCTCTTGTGTTTTTTTTTTCTGACCTCGTGGTGTATCTTGACTCGGAATATGTCACAGTTTATCCACTTTTGCTCTTGAGCAGCACAGATAAAGATTTCCTATTTCCAGTGTTGAATCACATTTAGCCATCCTTAACCGTTATCTCTCTCTCTCTATCTATCTATCTATCCGTTTTTATATTTTTTACACGACTGTATGTAAAATCCCCGGCATGTCTTTGTATTGTCCCCTTTCTTGTTGCGCCCTTGTGGCTAATAAAGAAATCTATCTATCCATCTATCTATTTATCTCTATCTATCTACCTCTCTCTCTCTCTCTCCCCTCACTCTCTCCCCCTCTCTAACTCCCTCTCACTTTCTCTCTCACTTACTCTCTCTCTCTTTCTTTTCCTCTCTCTCTCCCTATCTATCTATCTCTCTTTCTTTCTCTCTCTCTATTCTCTCTCCCTCCCCCCTCTCTCTCTCTTTAACTATCTACCTATCTATCTCGCTTTCTTTTTTCTCTCTCTCTCTTCCTCTCTCTCCCTCTCTATATATCTATATATATCTCCCTATCTCTCACCCTCTCTCTCTCTCCCTATCTCTCCCTCTCTCTTTCGTCTCTCTCCCTCCCTATCTCTCTCCTTCTCTCTCCTTCTCTCTCCTTCTCTCTCCTTCTCTCTCCTTCTCTCTCCTATCCTCAACATCTCTATGTAATTGTCCATACCTTCTATTTTCTGGCCCCCTAGTTTTAGTTTCATCCCTCTTCAAATGCTTGTGCTATGTTTTATCTTTGCAATCTTCAATTTTCCACAGCCCTGACCTATTTACTTCCAACAATAGAGTCTCTGCGCCATTGTTTTATCTCTCACGCCATATTGTTTTCTTCTGCTCTAATACAGTCTCTGCAACCAATCAGTCCTCTTCTTCCTACATACAATCTTAACTTTTTCTTTCATTTCTCCATTAC
>OZ024741.1:265679303-265696803 GCA_964016885.1 Eledone cirrhosa | reverse complement strand
TTTGCTTTTGACAGGACTTGCTGGAAGATGTGTTTGAGGACCCAAGAAGAAGAAGAAGAAGAAGAAGAAGCTACTTATTGTCACCCTCTCCCTCTCCCTTTCCCACTCTTTCACTCTCTCTCTCTTCCTTACTCTCTCTCTCTGTCTCTGTCTCTCTCTCTCTCTCATACTATTCCCACTACCTTTTCCCCCTCATCTGCCTCTTTCTTCCATTTAACCTCTTCCATTCTGTCCAATGTTCCCTTATCTATCGCTATATCTACTTTCTTTACATTACCAGATCTACTCTCCCTCAAATTAGACATGCAATAATCACATTTACTCTTTTACCTGTTCCAGCCATCTGGTTGCATCTTTTCTTGGCATTATAATTGCATTTCTACTTGAAATTATATTTCTCCAATTTATATTTAATTTGTACAAAAATTGATGTTAGCTAAGCTTGCTTTCTCCGTTTGGGATCTTCAAAACATTTGTTATTAGGTTAAATTGATTTTTCGTTAAAACTATTCATGGTTTGGGTCGCTTCTGTCCAACTGATATTTTTGTTATCGCTTATGTGTAAGGAAAATGTTTAATCTGTGACAAGGGACGTAAACTCTACCTTCCTTTAGTGTTGAAAAAATGTATTATGTTGCACGTGAGTTCAAACTACATCTTGTGAGAAGATAGTCATCATTTTATTAAATATTGCACGATCATGTGCACGCAGATGACTTTTTAGACCCATTTTTGTTTTGCAAGCACGTTCACAAATGTGACACTTGAACTGTCTGTCTCAATGCAATACAGGCGGAGGGGTATCTTCAAGCAATCTACCATGTCTGGTCAGCCCACCAGCTGACTTGCAAATTAAGCCGCACCGTTGAGTGTGTGATGGTATAACCATCTCACATGTGATTCGATTTCTCGCCGGACTCGTGTGATTTCAGATGGTTGACAAATCCAGCTCTTGTTTGAAGAAATCGGTCACAAACATTGCCCCTCAATTCCTGCTGGATTTTGTAGGAACTGCACTCTGATTAACGCTTTAAAACAGCAAGCTCCAGTCGCTGTTTTTGTACTTCATTCATTTTTAGTTGCTATTATTAGATCTGGCGGTCGCAACTCCTACCAGTACATTAGAAATAAGCTCGTCGATAGATACTCTACAGGCGCCAGTTGGATTTCGTCGTATCCTTGACAAGAGCAGATAAAGGATCGCCCGCCATTTGGTTCGGGAGTGCAATTCCCCTATCCCCCACCTATATATAGGTAATAAATATATTATATTATGTAAATAATATAATATATTTATTTATATTATATTATGTAAATAATATAATATTATAAAATAAAGTACCAGTAATGCACTGGGATAATTGCTGGCCTTGTGCCAAAAGTAGAAGCAATTATGTATATATAATATATTTGGATTGGCAGTATCGGTAGAGGGTCGGACGCCATGCTTTCTAGCATAGTTACGTCCCTTTACAGTCTGAGTTCAAATCCCGCCGAGGTTAACTTTGCCTTTCATCCTTACGGGGCCGATAAAATAAAGTACCAGTAATGTACTGGGTAATTGCTGGCCTTGTGCCAAAAGTAGAAACAATTATGTATATATAATATATTATATATGTATATGATATATATAAAATATATATTATATGTGTATTATATATGTTATATATGTATATATAAAATACATAGTATATATATTATATTTATAGTATATATGTTATATCTATCTATATATATATATATATATATATATATATATACAAAAATTAGAAACCTCATCTTTCCATCTTGTTTATATTTCATCTGCTTATCGCCCACCTTTTAGAATGTCTCTCTGTTGATCTCTGGCGATTGGTCTCAGACCTGTGAGGCATTTTTGCCCATCGCTGTCTTTGCCAGCATTTAGCTGTTTTAACGGCTGTTCTAGTGTTGAGTTTTCTTCTTTTTATATATATTCAAATACACTCTCCCTTCGTCTCGATTGGAAACAACATTGATTTTTCATTTAACTGCTGACGAAGAAACGTTTCTCCCTGCGTACGAATGATTGACTGTGTGAGGTGCGCGATGCTGCATGGTAGTGAGACATGGGCAGCAACTGCAGAGGATAAGCGACGGCTGAAGAGAAATGAGGCAAGCATGCTCCGTTGGATGTGCAGTGTCAATGTGCGTGAACGACCGAGCATGGATGTGTTGAGAGAGAAACTGTGTCTTAGAGGGATAGCTTGTAGTGTGCGGGAGAGGAGACTGGGGGGGGGGGTATGGACATGTGATATGCATGGAGGATGACCGATGGGTGAAGAAGTGCCAAGAAATGCCAGTAGAAGGAAGACGTAGTAGAGGAAGATCACGAAAAACATGCAACAGATAAAACAAGGGAATAGTCCAATTATTAAAGAGGCATTAAGGAAGTAGTTTTGAGAAAGGACGAGTGAATTAACAATTCATATGCAGGCGTGTGGATAGTGCAACTGCGTAAGTCATATACATGAGAAGTAGACAAGCAAAGCTATTAACAATATATAGATGAATAAATACTGCACTTTAAGTAAATATGTTAATGTATTAGAATCTATGGTGGATGTTGATAGTGTTCGAATTAATGTGTGTTGAGAAACATACAGTTTTTGCAGACTTTTCCATGACATATGTTGAATTAAATTTTAGTTAATGTTTGTATTGAATGTTTTAAATATATATATATATATAACTTTGATAATTTTGATAGGTTTCAGCTACTATTGGCCCAGGCCATGTCTAACTTATATATTTATATTATATATATTGTATATGATATTATATGTGTGTGTGTGTGTATACACACACGCATATATATATATATATATATAATTAGTTATAACAGTGACATGTATAGGTGTTTAAGTTCCATTGGGTTATTCACCCCTAACTCATTCAGCCTGTCATATAATTAAAAGTGGCTTCCTACCAAGGAGATTTTAGAAAGTATAGGACAGTTCTAAGGGTAGGTAACCCCGAATGTATCTATAAATAGATAGGTCCCTCGATTATTTAAATGAAAAGGGGGGTAACACATTAAAATTAACAATCAGTTTAATCAAATTTTCATATTACTGCTCGTATGCGTGTTTGTATATCGGGAACAATTTGATCGATTAAATCAAGGTAATGACCTCGTATGACTGCAGTTAACTGACTGGAATCAGAACCAATGAAAGAAGCACTGGGAAAATTTTGAAATTTGGTATATTGTCTTGGCACCTCTGAACACTTTATTTCTTTATCCGGGAGCACTTTAAGCGATCTTTTCTATTGTTATTTATATTGGTCAACTATTATTATAGTCATCTGCATTGGGACGACTACATTTCAAATGAAAATATAAGAAATTTAAATGAATATTTAGAGGCACATGTTAAAGTGGCAGTGAACCAGCAATAAATCTGTATTGTACACCAAATGACCAAAAGCTGTAAAAAGACTGAAAACGAATGACATAAATATAGGGATTTTGTTTGTTGTTGTTGTTGTTGTTGTTGTTTTAGTTATTTTATTGTTGTTGTTGTTATTGTTAGTATTGTTGTTGTTGTTGTTGTTGCTGCTGCAGTTGTTTTTGTTACTTTATTGTTATTGTTGTTGTTGTTGTTGTTGCTGTTGTTGTTGTTATTGTTGTTGCTCCTGTTGGTTTTGTTATTTTATTGTTGTTGTTGCTGCTGCTGCTGCTGCTGCTGCTGCTGCTATTGTTGCTGTTGTTACTGTTATTGTTGCAGTTGCTGCTGCTGTTGTTGTTGTTGTTATTGGTGTTATTGTTGTTGGTTGTTGTTGTTGCTGCTGTTGTTTTTTGTTATTTTATTGTTATTTTTCTTGTTGTTGTTGCTGCTGCTGTTGTTGTTGTTGTTGTTGCTGCTGATCTTATTGTTGTATATTATTGCAGTTGCTCATGTTGTTGTTGTTGTTGTTATTGTTGTTGTTGCTGTTGCTGTTGTTGTTGTTGGTGGTGTTATTGTTGTTGATGCTGTTGCTGTTGTTGTTGTTGTTGGTGTTATAGTTGCTGCTGCTGCTGTTATGGTTGTTATTGTTATTGTTGTTGTTGTTGTTGTTGTATTTGATACAAATGGTTTGAAGATGTTTTCATGTCTTTTATATGAATCGTGTGATTGTTGCATAGTTTATAAGTTGTATAATGTGACAACAACGGAGTTGATAGTTCTGATACCAGCTGTCAGGGTGGTGTCATTTGATTAGAAAGACATTGGTGGACAAATAAATGTAAGGAAAGCGAGGGGGGGGGTGAGAGAGAGAGGGGTGGAGTGGTTGAGAGAGAGAGAGAGGGAGAGTGGTTGAGAGAGAGAGGGGGAGTAGTTGAGAGAGAGAGGGGGAGAGAGTGGTTGAGAGAGAGAGGGGTGGAGTGGTTGAGAGAGAGAGAGGGGTGGAGTGGTTGAGAGAGAGAGTGGTGGAGAGTGGTTGAGAGAGAGAGAGGGGGAGAGTGGTTGTGAGAGAGAGGGGTGGAGTGGTTGAGAGAGAGAGAGGTGGAGTGGTTGAGAGAGAGAGTGGTGGAGAGTGGTTGAGAGAGAGAGAGGGGGGGAGTGGTTGAGAGAGAGAGGGGTGGAGTGGTTGAGAGAGAGGTGGACTGGTTGAGAGAAAGAGAGGGGAAGAGTGGTTGAGAGAGAGAGAGGTGGAGTGGTTGAGAGGGGGAGTGGTTGAGAGAGGGGGGGTGGTTGAGAGAGATGAGAGAGATATAAACGGACGGACAAACAAATAAATAGGTAGATAGATTGTGTGTGTAGATAGATAGATACATACATATACGTATATATGAATATATATATATATATATGTATGTATATATATGTATATATATATATATATATGTATATATATATATATATATATGTATATATATATACATATATATATACATATATACATATATATGTATATATATATATACATATATATATACATATATACATATATATATATACATATATGTATATATGAGTATATATATATATATATATATACATACATATATATGTATACATATATACATGCACACATACATACATATATGTATTATTAAGAGTGTGTGTGTATGTGTGTGTGTATATATATATATATATATATATATATATATATATATATACACACAGCGAGAGAGAGAAAAATGTGTTAATGCTCTGCTAAACTTAAGAAATGTTCTCTGATAGAACATAAATATTTAAAGTCACACACTTTATAGGGGGTGGGGCTGTGTGTGTAGTATGTGTGTGTGTGTGTAGTATGTGTGTATGTGTGCGTGCAATACGCAAAAGTATCTATAATAAAAAGAAATCCACTTTAGATTTGTTTCATATAAATATATATATATTTATATTTACGTACGTTTGTATGTATGTATATGTGTGTGTGTGTATATATATATATATATATATATATATATATATATATGTGTGTGTGAGCCCATTTATGTAGAAACAGTTTCAACCCCTATCAACATATATTTAAAAAATGCTATGAATGTTATTCTATAAGGGTCAAATATTTTACAAATCGTAGTTTTAGTAACTTTAGTGATCAAGCATTTCGATACAGTTTCTCATTTTTAGAGCAATGTTCACATTGATCCTTCTATCGTGAGCCTGGCTGTTAATATAGACATGGAGCATGCACGCCCATATGCGAGAGGGTGCTGAAAATTTCCTGGCTTTAGGTAAAAGAAAATATAGAAAGATCAGTTAATTATGATTTTAATCTACATATTACCCTCTCAGATTCACACATTTATTGCCACGGTTCTACAGTTTTTCTAAGCCCTGTAAAAAGAACGTCGGGCCTCCAACCAAACCTCTGCCAAACCAAACTAACCAATACCATTAAAGCTGGGAACTTTAAATATTTCAGAGACTAATCATTTATTTAGCTTGTTATCTCCGAAGGTGATTTCACACGCCAACAATAAAATTGAGTCAACGTTACAAATGTCTTCAGCCAGCGCATGTTTGCTTTTTTTTTTTGTTTTTTGTTTTTTGTCAAGCAAATAGGGTTATATACAATAGTTTATAACTTTGCCTATTAATCCGTATGGTGAGCAAATGGGGTCCCACGTGCTGGCCTCCCCATACAGGATGGAGAAGGATGGAGAAGGCGTTTCCCCGGAGAATGGTAAGGGAGATGCGCTAGAAGAGCCATTCCAACTCGCGAGGCTCACACCTGCGGCTGGCCAGCTCAGCGCCTATGGTGGTGAATAGGGAGGTGGCCCTAGGGCCAAGGACACCAGAAGTCTCCACTGCCAAGGGTACGACCACGAAGCTGTCGGAGAGCGACCAGTATTTGGAGAGTTTAGCCTCCTCAGCCCGACGTGCAGCAGAACCTGGGTTAGTAGCAGACTGCGCCAGGTTGCGGCTGGAGAAAGTGTTTTAGTTAACTTCCTCGTGTGACGTTGGAATCGGTATAATGTTATTTACGCGAGATCAAATGGTATTTTCGGTTTAGTTTCGCCTTGTATGTTTTGGAAAACAAAATGTTCTTGATACAAATGCCAATCCTCACTCACCACCCACTCCCAACATAACACCCGTGTTTAAACAAACAAAATTACACACAGATGTGTGTATGTGTGTGTGTGTGTGTGTTAGTGCATGTATGTGTGTATGTGTTAGCGTGTGTGTGTATGGGTTAGTGCATGTGTGTGTATGTGTTAGTGTATGTGTGTGAGTGTGTGTGTGTATGTGTGTTAGTGCATGCGTGTGTGTATGTGTTAGTGTATGTGTGTGAGTGTGTGTGTGTATGTGTGGGCGTGTGTGTGTGTGTGTTAGTATATATGTGTTTGTGTGTGTTAGTGTATGTGAGTGTGTGAATTAAAGAACAATACATTCTTTTACTGTCTGGCTATTACTTGTTAACATCTGGATCATATGTTCTTTATATTTTTATCTTCCATTTATTTCCTCCGATCATTCCACCGCCTTACCTTCACCCAACACCTATATCACCTGCTTTCTTTTATTTTCAATTGATTTCATTTGGTTTCCATGTTCTTTTTCTTTTTTTTTTTTTTCATAACCACTCTCAGTGTCAGCTGTTATCGTCTGCTAACCAGATCATATCGACTGTTAGCCAGATCATGCCGTCTGCTAACTAAATCAGCTAACCACATCATGTCGTCTGCTAACCAGATCAGGCCGGCTGTTTGCCAGATCATGCCGTCTGCTAACTAGATCAGCTAACCTCATCATGTCGTCTGCTAACTAGATCATGTCGTCTGCTAACCAAATGATTCCATCTGCTAAGCAGATCATGTCGTTTGCGTAATAATGACTTCTCTGCTTTGTCATGACAGATATTATTAGCGTTCGGCCATTTATAGATATCTGTGAGTTATTGTGTCCGGCTCTGGTGACTATGAAACATACATACATACATACATACATACATACATACATACATACATACATACAGGGGATAAACCACTCAAAAAGCCTGGCATGGAGTTCCGACAAGTTTATGACATCACACCTTGAGGGATATCTCTATGCAATACAGGAACAAGAACTCCCTACCAAATATCTGCTGCACAAAAGGGGAGGGCCAGCAGCTGACAATAAATGTAGGCTATGTAAAACAAAGATCGAGGATGTAAGCCACATTGTTGCCACCTGCGAAAGAATGTCATCTCGCTACTACCTCCCCATGAGACACGATGGGATAGCTAGAACCATCTGGAACGCACTTCGGAAAACAAAATTAACAACAAACGAGGAAGAATATATTGAGACAGATGGCACTAAGGAATACTGGTGGAACCTAAAAATAAAAACTGCCACCAAATTAAAGCACAACCAGCCTGATATTGTTGTTTGGGACCACACATTGAAAACGTGTTCTGTTGTGGAGATCAGCTGCCCACTTGTGGTAAACGTTGTCAGAAAAATACAGGAGAAGGAGGACATCTACGGACCATTGATGAGGAGTTTACAAATCCAGTATCCAAGATACACCTTTAGCTTCATACCCATCATTATTGGAGCTACGGGTTATATACCAACCCGCTTGGACCAAAGTATGACTGAACTTAGATTTGCGGACAAAGAGCGCAGCTCCCTAATTCATAGTCTACAAATGGCTGCGATAGCTGGCACCTTCAAAATTTGCAAAACATTCTTGTGATTCAAGGGATGACAATTTCTTTTCTTTTACAACCTTGCTACCAGGAAGGTGGCCGGTCAAAAAAATATACTCGAAATTAAAAGAACGAGATAACATACATACATGATGGCTGCTCCCTCGTTATCTAGTATGGCCATTGCACGATATAACATTATTAATAATCATTAATTAATTCTATCGTGCAATGCTTGTGCGTGAAGATATTTTTTAAACTCAGGAAAGACTGCACTGGGCCTATCCCACTCTGAGCGACAGTAGCTATAACACGAAAAGAAGAAAAGATCAACATCGTCGATAACTACTGAGTCGCAGGTTTTATATCGGAGTTATCCCAGTTTCCTGAGTTGCTTTCTCCTAGAAGAATGCCCTGATAAAGGCTAGGGGTCCTTCACTCCCAGTGGTTTAACCGCGCGATCGGGTGTCCAGCCCGACTATTTCTATGTCGCCGCGCATATATATACACATGCACCCATGTATATATACATATACATACATATGAACATGTGTATATACATATTTACATACTTTTGGATGGCCGTTGACTCTTATGGCAAATCAGGTAGACCCTGAGCAAGATGGTTGAATAACATCCATGAGCTTGGCTGGTCTCGCTTGGGGATCCAGTCGGATCAGTGGGAGATGGTTGCTTTTGACAGGACTTACTGGAAGATGTGTTTGAGAACTCCGCCCTTCGACCCTCGCAGGAATAAATGGGAGGGAGAAGAAGAAGAAGAAGAAGAAGAAGAAGAAGAAGAAGAAGAAGAAGAAGAAGAAGAAGAAGAAGAAGAATATGATGATGATGACGATGATGATGATGATGATGACGATTTATGAATATTTGATATAACATTATTATATATTTATTTATATATATTTATATATATATATATATATGAATAGTTTACCCTAAGAAGTATATATATATATATATATATATATATATATATATATATATATACTAGCAGCAGTACCCAGCGTTGCCTGGGTAGGTAAAATAATATCTGCTTTGATGAAAAGGTGTTGATCTTAGCGACTGCTTCTCGATGACTCATCTATGGCCACACACAACCCATGCGGGGGAGGGTGGTGATGACCTCTAACACTGAGAAACGCGGGTGACTGACGAAGGGGCATGCTGGAGGAGGGAGGTAATGACCTCTAACACTAAGCCAAATTTCCTCTCGCTACTAAAAGCTCAGACGACGTCAGTTGCCATCGTTTTGCCTTTGACCATCTATAAGTTGTGCAATGATAGGTTTTATCGTAATATAAAAGTTGAACCAAATAAATTGATTTATGTGTGAGGTGGAGCCGAAGTTTCGAATTTGAACGAAATCAATTGAAAAATGTAGGAGCTAGAGCCGAAAAGGCGGAAATTTGAGCGAAAAGGTGGTATTTTCGAATATTTAAGCGGCTGCCACGCCGTTCCTGAAACAAAATTCAAAATGTAAAGCCACTTTAAGACGTGAAATAATCAGATCTAACGTATGAACAAAGTAGGTTGATTAATGTGGGAGCTAGAGCCGAAAAAGTGGAAATTTGAGTCTAAAAGTGGTATTTTTGCATATTTAAGCGGCTGCCACGCCGTCCCTGAACAACAAATGCAAAATATAAAGCCATTACAGGATGTGCAATGATAAATTCTATTTTGCTTTAAAATTTGAACGAAATCGGTGGCAAAATGTGGGAGCTAGAGCCAAAAATCATATTTTTCGATACCTAAAACAAGGTGACCCCCCCCCCCCCTATCGATTTTTATCTGCAGAATGAACTCGGAATAAAAAAAAAACGATACGCTGATATATAGAAAACACTCCCCGATGACTAATCTATGAGCCTGTAAAGTTTCATGAAAATCGGTCGTAAGATGTAGACCCCTATAGGTAATACACAGACACACAGACACACACACATACTTAATTTTATATATACAGATATATAGTAATAATAATAAATTTGAAGACTAAAATCCAAAGTGGGCTCGATAAGGATAAATATATATCAAATATATAAGAACCGTAGAGCAAATATTTATTAAAATAACAGATTAAAGTTTAAGCAAAGAATCGCTGCTTTCACCCTTAACGGGATCTTCTGAAACTCAGTTTCAGAAGATCCCGTGTTCAAGTATAGCTCTTTTTGCAAAACGGTTTTTTTTTTCTATTTCAGGTAGACGCCTGCCATCATCCACTTTTCTAAAAAAAACAAATCATACACAAAACGCCAGCACCAACAGTTTACAAGAGATGTCAACATGAGTGGACCTGTTATTTTTGTCTAAAGACATTTTTTCCAATTCCAACCCGCCCGCCTCCTCAATCTATTTTATTTCTCATTCTTTCTTCTGACGAAGGACTAGCGTCCGAAACGATAAGACCCTCTTCCTGCTATATTAAGCGTTAACCTAATATAAACCTTCCATATACTGTACCGATTGTGTTGTTATTTCTGTTTACCTTTTACATACATATATATATATTTAATACATTAACAGAGGAAGCCTTAAGCGATACTCTGACCAACTCCATCTCACTCTACAAACATTAGGATATACCTAAGTATTTTCCCAATTTAGTGTTTGGGGTGCTAACTAATCAGTATTTCGTGGATAGCTGGTTGCCAGTATCGGTAGAGGGTCGGACGCCATGCTTTGACGCATAGAGTTACGGCCCTTGCCATTCTGAGTTCAAATCCCGCCGAGGTTAACTTTGCCTTTCATCCTTACGGGGTCGATAAAATAAAGTACCAGTAATGTACTGAGTAATTGCTGGCCTTGTGCCAATAGTAGAAACAATTATTTTATATGAGACATAAATAAATGTCTCTTTCCTTCCAGACCGCCGTTTCGTTATAAGATTTCTACAATTTGGGATAAATAATTTTCAGGTTATGTAGAAACTTGTATATAATCCATAGTTTTATACACAAGCGGGCCCTTATAAACTCATCAGTGGATACCCAAATAATATCGATATATATATATATATCAACGCTTACGTGAACCTCTCAAAATTCGTTGGATTTTCTGATTGGACTTTCACCTCGAAACTGGATACCAACCCAGAGTACACCTGAACTTCCACCAGGAAATCTTTCGTATCATTGAAATTTTCTTTGCTTCTTGCATTTAAATATTCCACGACTCTCTACCACATTTCCTCTACTACATTCTTCTCACCCGTCTATTTTTACTCGCACCCTAGTACCTTCAATATGCCCAATCTCAAATCTTTTCTCCGCCAGCTCCATTCTACTCTCAAGCGCTTCCTCCAGCCTCCTCCCCTATATACATCCAATCCTCCCTGCATCTCTCCAACCTCATCTTCACCAAAACACGATACAACAGTCACATCACATTTTTAAGTCGCTCTCTCCACCACCACCTCATTCCTCGCGGTTTCCGCCTCAAGTTTCACCCCACCTCTTACTCTGCTTCCACCACTGAGCCCATCCTTACCCGCTCCTCTCGTCATCTCATGCGGGCGACCATTCGATCAACTCTCGCCCAAATCCGTTCTCTCGACCGAGATCTCCCCAAGGCCTACCTCCATCTCTCCTCCACTTGCCACCCTTTCCTCGCCCAATCCCTTAGCCAATTCATCCTTTATCTCAATCGCCTCCTTTTCAATTTCCTCACTTCCGCAAAAGAACACAAACTCGACTCTCTCCGCTCCCCGCCTGCCGTCACCACTCATACTCATATCATTTCCAGCCCTAACCCCTCTATCCCGTCACCCACCACTGCATCTGCACACGCTTTGCCCAATCACATTGACCCCTCCGCTTCCGCCTCTTTCACTCCCTCATGTCCCTACACTGTAGTTACCATACCCCAGGACCTACCACTCTCCGAAGCTGAGCGCTCCCTCCTCGCCCGTGGTTTGCGTTTTATACCAACCACATCTACCTGCGACGAGTTCCGCACACGTGCCGAGATTGAAGGGTTCTTCCGTCGATTAAAGCTGAAAGCTTTTTTTCACGACACGCCATCATCAACACAGACGGATGACTTCACTCGTCTCCGTCTGACTGAGCTTGTTCTCAACCTTAATGGATTTTCTTTTTCGGGTGAATTTTACCAGCAGGTCTCTGGGGTAGCGATGGGGACCAGAATGGGTCCAAACTATGCTAACTTGTTTGTTGGCTACGTCGAAGCCCAGATCTTCTCCCAGTACGCTGGACCGACTCCTGAGCTATACTATCGTTATATCGACGACTGTATCGGCGCCACCTCTCTATCACGAGAACAGCTCGACTGTTTTCTTTCTTTTGTCCAATCTTTCCATCCTGCTCTCAATTTCACCGCCTCCGTCTCCGATTCTTCTGTCGCTTTTCTAGATATCTCTCTATCTATTAATCTCTCTCACCACACCCTCTCTACTTCCATCTACATTAAACCAACAGACTCCCAATCTTATCTCGACTTCACCTCCTCCCATCCAATCCACACCAAACACTCCATACCCTATTCCCAATTCCTCCGTCTTCGTCGACTCTGTAGTCAGGACGACGATTTCGAAACCCATTCCCTTCGCATGGCTTCCTGCTTCATCCAGCGTGGATATCCCCCCACCCTGATCCAAGCTGCTGTCACCCACGCCCGGGTAACAGACCGCACCACAGTCCTCTCACCTCACCCCCGCCTTCCTAACACCCGTGTTCCTTTCCCTCTCACCTACCACCCCATCACCCTACCACTCCGGCGACATATCCTCCGTTCCTTCCGTATCCTCTCTTCTGACCCCGTCACTTCTCGCTTTTTTCCAAACCCACCTATTACTGCTTTTAAGCGCGCCCGAAACCTCCGCGACCTCCTGGTTCGCAGTTCCTTTTCCTCCTCTCCCACGACTCCACCCGGCTCTCATCCTTGTTCCCGTTCCCGCTGCAACACTTGTCCCTTTATTTCCACCCTCACCACTCTTACAGGCCCTAACGGGTCTTTCCGTATCCGCCATTCCTTCACCTGCACATCCACCTACGTTGTCTATGCCCTCCGGTGTTCCCTTTGCGGGTCTTTATATATCGGACAAACGGGACGCCATATGGCGGACCGTTTTGACGAACATTTGAGGGACATATGACTCGGTTTGGATACTCCTGTCGCCCGTCATTTCTGTTCTCCTGGTCATTCTTCCCTACATGTTTCAGTCCTGAGGGTCCTTTTACATCACGGATCACAGGCCTCGCGCACCAGGACTGAACAAAGTATGATTCACCGTCTTGGGTCCTATTCCCCTCTTGGACTCAACTCACCTCCCCAATTTCTCTAATGTCCATTATCACACCCCTAGATTCCTATCGCTTTCTCTTGATCATTAGCAGCTTCTCTTACAACTAATACATGCCGATACACACCCTTATATTAACATACTTTTGCTCATAGCTTCGTACTTACATGCACACACACACTCTTTTACTCACATATACACACACATTTCTTCTGAGCTTCGTACGGACCTATAATAAAACACACACACACACACACACACACACACACACACACACACACACACACACACACACACACACACACACACACACACACACACACACACACATAAACTCATACTTACGCACGTGCTCAAGTATAGCTCTTTTTGCAAAACGGTTTTTTTTCCATTTCAGGTAGACGCGCTCCATCATCCACTTTTCTAAAAAACAAATCATACACAAAACGCCAGCACCAACAGTTTTGTAAGAGATGTCAACATGAATGGACCTGTTATTTTTATCTAAAGACATTTTTTCCAATTCCAACCCGCCCGTCCCCTCAATCTATTTTATTTCTCATTCTTTCTTCTGATGAAGGACTAGCGTCCGAAACGTTAAAACCCTCTTCCTGCTATACCAAGCGTTAACCTAATATATACCTTCCATATACTGTACCGATTGTGTTGTTATTTCTGTTTACCTTTTACATATATATATATATATATACACATATAATTCGGGATGTTTGTTTACAAACAAACCGAGCAATATAATAAATGCTCGGTAAATCCATACGTACATATATATATATGTGTGCATGTATGTATATATATATATATATACATACTACTGTACGTCTGTATACATATATGTATGTACGTATATATACATACTTATATTTAAGTAACAGCTGTACTAAGAGTGAGAAATGAAATCTCGTTTCATTTTTTCCATTTATTGTTTTCGGTGCGCCCGGCCGATTAATTCACTCGATATGCAAATTAGGCTGGTCAGCCGTTAATATGCATAAGGAAAGTATATACTTTCAGACGTTCAATCATCTGGCAGGAAGATATACGGTGCTGACGATAGCCAATAAGCTTGAAACTAGTACATCGTTCCTTTGTCAGTGTTGAACAAAAAGGGCAACGATGGTTGCTAAACACTGTACGGCTTAATTCGGGATGTTTGTTTACAAACACACCGAGCATTATAATAAATATTCAGTGAATCCATACGTACATATATATATATATGTGTGCATGTATGTATATATATATACATACTACTGTACGTCTGTATACATATATGTATGTACGTATACATACTTATATTTAATTAACAGCCGTACTAAGAGTGGGAAATGAAATTTAGTTTCATTTTTTCCGTTTATATATATATATATATATATATATATATATATATATATAAAAGGAATTGTGGTAAGGAAGCAAATGGACCATAACGCACCAGAGTACTCAATACTTTGGGTAGTAGAGTGGGAAATAGGAAAAAGTATGACCCCGACGGCAGAGCTCAAGCCGTTTCGACGGCTATTTCTGGACTATTTCGACGGCTATTTCCGACCATTATTAATATATATATATATATATCAACTGCAGGAGGTTGAGATCTGACGAGCACATTTTAATGTTTGTGACATGTTCGCTTTTATCCATTGTTTTTCCTCCTTCCTATCTTCTCTTCCTTCTTTCGAGTCAACTCACATCTAGCCGCTGATCTCTGTCCTTCGAGGTAATATTTTAACAGCTTCCATACGCCGAGTTTTCCCATTTCCCTGAGAATCCTTATACACTCGCGTCTCAAAACTCTATTTTCGAGTTAATTTGTTTATATATATATATATATATATATATATATATATATATATATATATATATATATATATATATATCGAATGTAGAAAAGTAACACACGAGTTGATATATATAAAAATAAGTAGTAGAAAGGAAAAAGATTCTTTCAGTAGAAAATGTTGAAGAGATTTTTTCAGTGAGATGTCAAAAATTAATTTATTTACAATACCGGTTTCAGTATTAAATGCATTATCAATTGCGGATATGCAGAATTTTGTTAAGCTGCATATTTGTACAAATAGTGATAATAATAATAATAATAATAATAATAATAATAATAATAATAATAATAATAATAATAATGCTTTCTTTATTAACCACAAGGGTTTACATAAAGTAGACATTAAGGACAGTACAGGACAATACAGGACGGTACAAATGGGCATTTCTGCGTGTAAAAAAAAAAAAAACAGAGGATGTAATAAAAATAACAATGAAAAATTCCCCAATAGGGGGGAGACTTCGGAGGGACATTTGTGGAGAAAGCCCATTAAAAGGCCACAGTGACCCTGACCACCAGGGCAAATGCCCTCTCCCAGTTTTCCACCTTTAATTTACAGACACATACTCAGAGTAGACCCATTCACTCGGGCCATTCTTGCTTCTCTCACCCATCTTTCAACAAAATGCTGGGAAGAGAGCACTTCCCTCTCTACCCTGATTTTCCTTTTCAAATGAAATTTGAAAAAGTCAATCAGGGCATCACCGAAGAGGTAAGTGCTCGTCTTCAGCCCTTTCAAACGTGTCCACCATACTATCTCTTTCGCCATGGCCACCAGACAGATAAAAACTGCCTGCCCTTCCCGGCTAAAGGAAGAGGGCGGAGCAATCCTCACGATGGACTCAGCATAATAATAATTATAGACCTGACCTGGTGGTTTTGGACAAGGAAAAAAGATCGTGCCTGATTGTGGATGTGGCCTGCCCATTCGACACGAGAGTGCAAGAGAAGGAGAGGGAGAAAATTAACCGATACCAGGACTTAAAGTGGGAGGTAAAAAGGATTTGGAACTGCCATGAAGTCAAAGTGGTCCCGATTATCATAGACGCACTAGGTACTATCTCAAAAAGTTTCCAGGGATGGTTACAGAAAATTGGCCCCGCCCCGCTTTTTGGAACGCTTCAAAAGGCATGCTTGCTGGGAACAGCAAGAACCCTCCGATACGTCCTGAATATCTGAGGCTGCAGGTAGTGGCTTGATATTCATTTCAACAAACTTTCCAGTTAACTAACATCAATAACTGAGACTCAAAGAACAATAATAATAATAATAATAATAATAATAATAATAATAATAATAATAACGCGACAAAATAAAGTAAATGTCAAATGATAAAATCTCATACCGGATCGGCCGTCACCCGGGTCAAAAAGGGCCGCGTGCCTCAGAGAGGAACCAGACTGGGGTCGAAAAATCAACTAATGGTTCAAACCTTCCCATCACTTCGGAGCTGGAGACCTCCCATAACCGGAATACTCCTACTGTTGGCCTTCCATGCTCACCACCAAGAAATCCAAAGAAAAAGAGAGAAAAATGGTCAAGGGAAGATAATAAAGAAGTCCTTGAGGCTTTCTACACTGCCATGTACTACCCATCAAATACATCGAATACAGAACAGACATATATCAACTGGGAAAAGAAACATCCCGAAAACAGAGGTTATATTGACAGTAACACACTAGCCAATATACGAAGAAATATTGTTAAAAAAAAGTTACTAACTGATATAGAAATTGATCAGATCAAGCTATTAGCACAAAGTCAGCGAAGGGAAAATGAAACATGTGTCAGTGAAAACGAGGTAAATTGTAACGCTTCGAATCCCAGGTTGGGGCGCAATCACTGACAACAGAACAAATTAAAGAAAGGATCGAAAAAGTGGAGGGAATGCATGCTCAAGATGAAACTCAAAATGAAAACAATGAGATCGTAAATGATAAAGAAATGAATGAGAATGAACTTGCCAACTTGAAGGATGAAATTATGATCGAATGGATGAAAATGAAAGAATCTGACATGGGGGAACGAGACACCCTCCCTAAGATCCAGAACTCCAAACAGAACCAAAAGATAATACATAAGACTAACATAATTCTCAAAAACATTATCATCACAAACAAACTAAACATTACTGATTTAAATCATCTCTACTATGCATCGGCTAAAGTCACCATTCACTTATGTGGAGTGAAGATGAAAAAACAAAGGAATTCCCACAAGAAATCTACTTGGCAAGAGAACATCAATCGCCAAATAAACTTTC
>OZ024741.1:265666803-265674303 GCA_964016885.1 Eledone cirrhosa | reverse complement strand
CAATGCTATCAACACACATGTGACATCCAATTACATAAAAACAGATTCTCTCACGTTCCTCCTACTACCACATAAAGCTATATAAGACATTCAAAGCCTCAACAGAACGCAGCTAGATGAAACCACTAAGCTGAAACTTCGAAGTTACTACCACTTTTTCTACTTTTAATATATATATATACATAAACACACACACACACACACACACACACACACACACACGCGCGTAGAGATGTCAACATGAATGAACTAGTTATTTTTTATCTCAAGGCATTTTTTCCAATTCCAACCCGCCCGTCCCCTCTATATATCTTATTTCTCATCCTTTCTTCTGATGAAGGACTAGCGTCCGAAACGTTAAGAGCCTCTTCCTGCTATTTCAAGCGTTAACCTAATATATCCCTTCCATATACTGTACCGATTGTGTTGTTATTTCTCTTTACCTTTTACACACACACACACACACACACACACACACACACACACACACACATATATATATATATATATATATAAACAATGAGTTATTTAATTTGTTGATTATTCAAAAACCGTGTTTATTCTCTTACAATATACATATATAAAGAAATATATATACATATATGTGTACACATATATATAAATATACATATATATATATATACAAATATATATATATATATATATATATATATATATATATATATATATATATTTATTAAAATAACAGATTAAAGTTTAAGCAAAGAATCGCTGCTTTCACCCTTAAGAAGATCCCGTTAAGGGTGAAAGCAGCGATTCTTTGCTTAAACTTTAATCTGTTATTTTAATAAATATTTGCTCTACGGTTCTTATATATTTGATATATATTTATCCTTATCGAGCCCTCTTTGGATTTTAGTCTTCAAATTTATTATTATTACTATATATATATATATATATATATAAACAAACGTGCTGCGTGGTTGCAAATGGGTTACATATGAATAAAGTTAGTCCTTCATCAGTGATCTTCCAACCTTCATTGGTATTTCATCGCTTTAAAGACCATATACCTCCGGTTGGTGCTAGCAACGGCTAAAGAAAGTCGTTGGGACACGTAAATAAGGGGAACGAGCGAGACTGTAAACAAACAAAGATGGTAATGCAACGAAAAATGAGGAAGAAGGAGTCAAGTCCCAGATTTTCATGAATATAAGTTCTGTGAAATCGTGAACGAGAGAGAATAAAGACCATCAAACCTAGTCGAAATGTGAGCAAGGAAGGAATTCCGCACAAGTGCGGAATTCCTTCCTTGCTCACATTTCGACACATTTCCGGGAGCTTCCAACAGTAATGGTTGCATTCTTTAAGGGTATGTCAATATTTATTTATAAAACTGCTCTATATTATATTTTATCTGATGAAAGCACACCACAATTTAACTTGGTGTCCTTGAAATATGTATAATGAAATAAATATGGTTTTATAAATATAGTTTCCATTTGTTAATATCGTATTTTTACTCCAATTATTTGTTGAGTGCTTTATATCAGTTATAAAAATATTTGCTTGTTGTATCCCAACAACTTTAAATAGAACTTTTACATATTCCCTCTTCTCTTCATTTCATCCTGCACTCACGAACGCTATATTTTTCTCTCTCTGCTCATAGCCCTCGTTCGTGTAGGTTCTATTCTCTAAGCGCTCATATATTCACCTAGCTTACGCTAAACAGAATAATTTTTGAAGCTTGTTTCTATCCCCTACGGTATGCTATACTTTCGGTTGTTCTCCTGTCTCACTCGCTTTACGCGTTTTAATTGTCCTAATAACTTATTTTGGTTATTATTGCACCGAAGTGAGATATATGATTTTTAATGCAATGAAATATCTATGATCTTCGGCAAATCACTGATGAGGGACTTATTTTATTACATGTTATCCATGTGCTACCTGCAGTATTTTTCTCTATATTTTAATATATATATGTATATATATATATATATATATATATATATATATATATCGACAGTCGTATGTGTCTGTGTACCAATGCGTGTGTGTGTGAGTGAGTGAGTGAGAAGGAGAGAGAGAATATACAAACGTACTTACGCAATTATATACAAACATCTTTGATCCAAATAACGCTCCTAATCCACCGAACGCACACTCAGTCACTACCGCAAACACACATATTTGCACGTTACACACTTCGAATATAAACACCGACACCACCACCAACACCACCACCATTACCACAGACACTACCAAAACCACCACCGACACCACGAACACCATCAACAATACCACCATCACCGACACCAAAACCAACACTGAAATCATCATCACTAACACCAACATCACCAAAGCCACCACCAAACACACCACCAACACCACCACCACCATCACCACCACCGCCATCACCACCACCACCATCAACATCACCACCACCACCACCAACACCACTAACCCCATCATCAACACCATCACCACCACCACCACCACCATCACCACCACCATCAACACCACCATCAACACCAACACCACCATCAACACCACCATCATCACCACCATCACCACCACCACCATCATCACCACCACCATCACCACCATCAACACCACCATTAACACCAACACCACCATCAACACCACCATCATCACCACCATCACCACCATCACCACCACCACCAACACCACCACCAACACCACCATCACCGCCAACAGCAACACTACCACCAACACCACCACCACCGTCACCACCACCACCAGCGCCATCACCACCACCACCACCACCATCAACACCACCACCACCACCACCACCACCACAACTACAGCAGCAGTGTTTAACACTCCTTCCTATTTCCGGTCAACTAGAGAACTGTCCGCCATTTCGGTGGAGAACAAGTTTACATAAGTTGGTGTAAGCTGTGCTGCAACGTGAGGTGAAATCAGTGACCGGGACACGTGATATATTCACTGGGTGAAGGTGGGGGAAGACAGTAGAGGGTGGAATGGGGATAACAGGGAGCAAGGGAGTTGACAAACATTGGAGTGTTCCTTAACCCCCCCCCCCCTCTGGCGGTGGATGAATGGCTTGTCTTACTGCAGTTGACCCCCCCCCCCCCTCTCCACCAGCGGTATATTGACAGAGACGTAGGCATGCTTCTCTATATCCACACCGTCACATTACTCCAGGCTTGTCTGGCTGCAGTTGACCAGCAACCATCTACCCACAACACGACCCCCCACAAGAGAGAGGTTAACGATGTCACAGACACGCTCTACTACACCCACATAAGTCAACCCCAGACCTCACGTCTTGCTTCAGATCACCAACTTCTTTAACAGAGTAAATAAATCAAACAGGGAAGACTTCCTTTCCGAAGTGATTTTTAACACATGGTTTTGTTTAAGGTTCAGTCTGGAATCCACACCAAAAAGTTTGATATTACCAACAACGGACAGTTATTTAAGCCGATCACATCGCCGGAATGCAGCTTTGGTGGGAGATAGGGGGAGGGATTGGACAGTGAAATAGAGACTAGAGTTCATTCCAGAAGCATGCATGGTCCCGTAGGTGCATCATATTGACATACGGCATTTCTAGGACATTTTAAAACCTAGCGGTGCTCATCTCTCCAGGTCTGAGTAGGATAGAAAGTGAGAGAATAGAAGTGAGAAAGAGATATAGCGGAAGAATTGACCTCAGTACTAGACTGGTATTTTTTTAATGACCTCGAATGGATGAAAGGCAAAGTTGACCTCGGCAGGATTTGAACTCAGAGATTAGAGAGGTAAAACGAATAACATAAAGCATTCTATCCGACGTTCTAACGACTCTGCCAATCCGCCGTCTTTTTTCAGTCCACAAGATAAGATATTAAATCGTTGGTGGAGATGAGGGTGATGGACAGTGAAATAGAGACTAGAGTCCAGTCAAGAGGACAGCTATCACATCTTTGGTGGAGATGAGGGTGGTGGACAGTGAAATAGAGACTAGAGTCCAGTCAAGAGGACAGCTATCACATCTTTGGTGGAGATGAGGGTGGTGGACAGTGAAATAGAGACTAGAGTCCAGTCAAGAGGACAGCTATCACATCTTTGGTGGAGATGAGGGTGGTGGACAGTGAAATAGAGACTAGAGTCCAGTCAAGAATATAAGATATCACATCTTTGGTGGAGATGAGGGTGGTGGACACTGAAATAGAGACTAGAGCCCAGTCAAGAGGACAGCTATCACATCTTTGGTGGAGATGAGGGTGGTGGACAGTGAAATAGAGACTAGAGTCCAGTCAAGAGGACAGCTATCACATCTTTGGTGGAGATGAGGGTGGTGGACAGTGAAATAGAGACTAGAGTCCAGTCAAGAGGACAGCTATCACATCTTTGGTGGAGATGAGGGTGGTGGACAGTGAAATAGAGACTAGAGTCCAGTCAAGAGGACAGCTATCACATCTTTGGTGGAGATGAGGGTGGTGGACAGTGAAATAGAGACTAGAGTCCAGTCAAGAGGACAGCTATCACATCTTTGGTGGAGATGAGGGTGGTGGACAGTGAAATAGAGACTAGAGTCCAGTCAAGAGGACAGCTATCACATCTTTGGTGGAGATGAGGGTGGTGGACAGTGAAATAGAGACTAGAGCCCAGTCAAGAGGACAGCTATCACATCTTTGGTGGAGATGAGGGTGGTGGACAGTGAAATAGAGACTAGAGTCCAGTCAAGAGGACAGCTATCACATCTTTGGTGGAGATGAGGGTGGTGGACAGTGAAATAGAGACTAGAGTCCAGTCAAGAGGACAGCTATCACATCTTTGGTGGAGATGAGGGTGGTGGACAGTGAAATAGAGACTAGAGCCCAGTCAAGAGGACAGCTATCACATCTTTGGTGGAGATGAGGGTGGTGGACAGTGAAATAGAGACTAGAGCCCAGTCAAGAGGACAGCTATCACATCTTTGGTGGAGATGAGGGTGGTGGACAGTGAAATAGAGACTAGAGCCCAGTCAAGAGGACAGCTATCACATCTTTGGTGGAGATGAGGGTGGTGGACAGTGAAATAGAGACTAGAGTCCAGTCAAGAGGACAGCTATCACATCTTTGGTGGAGATGAGGGTGGTGGACAGTGAAATAGAGACTAGAGTCCAGTCAAGAGGACAGCTATCACATCTTTGGTGGAGATGAGGGTGGTGGACAGTGAAATAGAGACTAGAGTCCAGTCAAGAGGACAGCTATCACATCTTTGGTGGAGATGAGGGTGGTGGACAGTGAAATAGAGACTAGAGTCCAGTCAAGAGGACAGCTATCACATCTTTGGTGGAGATGAGGGTGGTGGACAGTGAAATAGAGACTAGAGTCCAGTCAAGAGGACAGCTATCACATCTTTGGTGGAGATGAGGGTGGTGGACAGTGAAATAGAGACTAGAGTCCAGTCAAGAGGACAGCTATCACATCTTTGGTGGAGATGAGGGTGGTGGACAGTGAAATAGAGACTAGAGTCCAGTCAAGAGGACAGCTATCACATCTTTGGTGGAGATGAGGGTGGTGGACAGTGAAATAGAGACTAGAGTCCAGTCAAGAGGACAGCTATCACATCTTTGGTGGAGATGAGGGTGGTGGACAGTGAAATAGAGACTAGAGTCCAGTCAAGAGGACAGCTATCACATCTTTGGTGGAGATGAGGGTGGTGGACAGTGAAATAGAGACTAGAGCCCAGTCAAGAGGACAGCTATCACATCTTTGGTGGAGATGAGGGTGGTGGACAGTGAAATAGAGACTAGAGCCCAGTCAAGAGGACAGCTATCACATCTTTGGTGGAGATGAGGGTGGTGGACAGTGAAATAGAGACTAGAGTCCAGTCAAGAGGACAGCTATCACATCTTTGGTGGAGATGAGGGTGGTGGACAGTGAAATAGAGACTAGAGTCCAGTCAAGAGGACAGCTATCACATCTTTGGTGGAGATGAGGGTGGTGGACACTGAAATAGAGACTAGAGTCCAGTCAAGAGGACAGCTATCACATCTTTGGTGGAGATGAGGGTGGTGGACAGTGAAATAGAGACTAGAGTCCAGTCAAGAAGATAAGATATCACATCTTTGGTGGAGATGAGGGTGGTGGACAGTGAAATAGAGACTAGAGTCCAGTCAAGAGGACAGCTATCACATCTTTGGTGGAGATGAGGGTGCTGGACACTGAAATAGAGACTAGAGTCCAGTCAAGAGGACAGCTATCACATCTTTGGTGGAGATGAGGGTGGTGGACAGTGAAATAGAGACTAGAGTCCAGTCAAGAAGATAAGATATCACATCTTTGGTGGAGATGAGGGTGGTGGACACTGAAATAGAGACTAGAGTCCAGTCAAGAGGACAGCTATCACATCTTTGGTGGAGATGAGGGTGGTGGACACTGAAATAGAGACTAGAGTCCAGTCAAGAGGACAGCTATCACATCTTTGGTGGAGATGAGGGTGGTGGACAGTGAAATAGAGACTAGAGTCCAGTCAAGAAGATAAGATATCACATCTTTGGTGGAGATGAGGGTGGTGGACACTGAAATAGAGACTAGAGTCCAGTCAAGAGGACAGCTATCACATCTTTGGTGGAGATGAGGGTGGTGGACAGTGAAATAGAGACTAGAGTCCAGTCAAGAGGACAGCTATCACATCTTTGGTGGAGATGAGGGTGGTGGACAGTGAAATAGAGACTAGAGTCCAGTCAAGAGGACAGCTATCACATCTTTGGTGGAGATGAGGGTGGTGGACAGTGAAATAGAGACTAGAGTCCAGTCAAGAAGATAAGATATCACATCTTTGGTGGAGATGAGGGTGGTGGACACTGAAATAGAGACTAGAGTCCAGTCAAGAGGACAGCTATCACATCTTTGGTGGAGATGAGGGTGGTGGACACTGAAATAGAGACTAGAGTCCAGTCAAGAGGACAGCTATCACATCTTTGGTGGAGATGAGGGTGGTGGACACTGAAATAGAGACTAGAGTCCAGTCAAGAGGACAGCTATCACATCTTTGGTGGAGATGAGGGTGGTGGACAGTGAAATAGAGACTAGAGTCCAGTCAAGAAGATAAGATATCACATCTTTGGTGGAGATGAGGGTGGTGGACACTGAAATAGAGACTAGAGTCCAGTCAAGAGGACAGCTATCACATCTTTGGTGGAGATGAGGGTGGTGGACAGTGAAATAGAGACTAGAGTCCAGTCAAGAGGACAGCTATCACATCTTTGGTGGAGATGAGGGTGGTGGACAGTGAAATAGAGACTAGAGTCCAGTCAAGAAGACAGCTATCACATCTTTGGTGGAGATGAGGGTGGTGGACAGTGAAATAGAGACTAGAGTCCAGTCAAGAGGACAGCTATCACATCTTTGGTGGAGATGAGGGTGGTGGACACTGAAATAGAGACTAGAGTCCAGTCAAGAAGATAAGATATCACATCTTTGGTGGAGATGAGGGTGGTGGACAGTGAAATAGAGACTAGAGTCCAGTCAAGAGGACAGCTATCACATCTTTGGTGGAGATGAGGGTGGTGGA
>OZ024741.1:265651803-265661803 GCA_964016885.1 Eledone cirrhosa | reverse complement strand
AAAAATATAGTATACAATTGTAATGTCAAAACAAATGAAAACTCCTTTAACTATGTCGGCTCTATTTCCACAGACTTCAAATCTCGTTTTAATAACCATAAATGTTCCTTTACGAATATTGGTAAAAAATCTTCAACTTCTCTATCTAACTTATTATGGGACTCGAAATCCAAGAATATTAACTATTCTTTACTTTGGGAAATTATTTCCAAAGCTCCTTCATACACTGCTTCATCCCAAAATTGCTCACTTTGCGTTGAAGAAATATTCTTTATACTAAAAAGTAAGAACTCTATTAATTTGCGCAATAATTTATTTAGTTCCTGCAAACATCGTTTAAACTCAACTTTTAAATATATATATAAAATGTAATATATGATTTATCTCCTTTACATAATGTCTTCTATATCTATATATGATTCATATCTTTAATTTACTTTCTATTATCTCTACCTCACATATATATACTATATACTTTATATTATTACACCTATCGATAGAGTATAAGATTTTTTTATATGACTGCTTGAAACTCCTTTAAGGAAAATTTTTTCTTGAAAAACTTACGGAAGGTTTTAAGAAAAATCTTTTGAAAATTCCTTTGAAAGATATAGAAAAACCATTATTTTCATACTTTTATATCTTCAAACGTTTTTAATATATATATCCAAATGTTTATATATAGTTTTTTAGATATATGTGGAGTAACCTATGGTTTATGCTTTAAATATATTAAGATAAATTTATTTTTTTTAAAACTTTATAGCAAGTAAATTTATGACTTCGTATAAAATAACATATGGTTCATGTTTTAATTATATTCTTAAGATAAAAAAATGTTTAACTTTTTAACTTTATAACATTTAATCCTTAGAGTCATCTGAGTTCTTAAAAAATAACTTCTGACTTCCTTTACACTTCCTTACTGTTTTTATAATATAACTAAGTGGTTATTCCTTTGTAAACTCGTAAATTTTTCATAAATTTAGAATTATTTGGATGTTTAAATTTTGACTTACAACTTTTAATAAAATAAACTATACTAGATTTGCTCTAATGTAAAATACTATATATATATTTAAAAAATTTATAATATTTAACATACACATTTAAACTAATTATTAATATTAAATGATTAAATTAAATCTTTAATATTAAGGTAAATTTTAATCTTTAATTTTGATTTCTAATTTTTAATTTTAATTTACTTTTAATCTAATCTTTCAACCTCTCATTATAAGTATTATAATCGAAACGTAATGAACCCTGCATTATAAATATTATTCTTCCACGTTAATCTCATTTTTTCTCCACTATCCAGGAAGCTCCAACCGTTAAGGTTGTCTTTTTTTTCCGGGTATGTCAATATTTATTTATAAAACAAATCTGTATTTTATCTGATGAACGAGCACCATAATTTGCCTTGGTTGCCCTTGAAATATGTATAATAAAATAAATATGGTTTTATAAATATAGTTTCCATTTATTAATATATTGTATATATATATGTGTGTGTGTGTGTGTGTGTGTGTGTGTGTGTGTGTGTGTGTGTGTGTGTGTGTGTGTGTGTGTGTGTGTGTATAAGCAAAAGGGATATTTAATTTTAATTATGTATATATATATATATATATATTTATATTTAGCTTTGTGGTATAAGTATGGCCACTGCCTTCGGTCGTTTTTCGTGGTGTCACACTTTTTGATCTTTTGTGTTTATTCTAGACGATAACGTATTAACTTCTCGCTCCATTGAGTGCATTGTGATTGCCTCAAACAATTTGATCAGTACCTGGTATATTGCGGCTACAATACAACTTCGGTTCATAACCAATATTATATATATATATATTCATTTTATTAAGGTTTAAAACTGAGTTTTTGTCTGATGATCCTGTAAGAAGCAGGCGAAACTCCAGAGTAACAAGACTCACTATTTAGCCATAATAAAATGAATATTTAAACTCTACTTCGGTATTTAGTACTATTTTTTCTCGGCTGTCATCATATGGTTATATATATATATATATATATATATATATATATATATGTGTGTGTGTGTGTGTGTGTGTGTGTGTGTATATATATATATAGGTTATTTAGTGGGTTAAAGCATCAATTCTTATTGTCACTTTATATACATATATATATTCCTTTATTATGGCTAAGTGGTGTTACTCTGGAGCTTCACCTGCACACTGGCAGAATCATCACATAAGATATCTTATGATTCTGCCAGTGTGTAGGTGAAACTCCACAGTAAAAAGACTCTACTTCGAAGTTGGCTTCGTTTATTCTAATTCGCTGCTATATATATTTTAGTGATAGCCATTATTGGCCATTATTGGCTGTGACCTCATCAGGTAGTAAGAATTAATGTAGAAAAAAACTGATTCCAGTTCCTTTGCGGACAAACAACACACCCAGGAGCTGGACATATCGATGAATTAACAGGGTAGAACACATTACAACACCATGTTTACCTGTTCTTGCATATATTTTACATTACTCCGGAGTAAACTAACCAACCTGCGTACTTCGTCGAGTGCTCCAACCTGCATACTGAGGTGTCGGTAAACAACCAAAACATACTCAATATATATATATATATGAATATATATAATAATAATAATAATATTATTATTTATAGTTATGTATACACTATATACAACTATAAACAGGAAAAGTCAGTAATTCATTACTACCTTATTACCAGTAAGAAAAATAGCCCGACTAACTCACTCGATATGCAAATTAGGCTGGTCAGCCGTTAATATGCATAAGGTAAGTATGTACTTTCAAACGTTCAATCATCTGACAGGAAGGTATACGATGCTGACGATAGCTAATAAGCTTGAAACTAGTTCATCGTTCTTTCGTCAGTGTTGAACAAAAGGGCAACGATGGTTGCCGAACACTGTACGGCTTAATTCGAGATGTTTGTTTACAAACACACCGAACATTATAATAAATGTTCGGTAAACCCATACGTACATATATATATGTGTGTGCATGTATGTATATATATACATACTACTGTACGTCTGTATACATATATGTATGTACGTATACATACTTATATATATATATATATATATATATATATATATATATATATATATATATATATATGAATGAATATATATATATGAATGAATATATATATATATGAATGAATATATATATACATATGAAATATAAGAATCAAAGAACTGTTCAAAACATTTTTATGCTTACAACTGTTTCCTCCAAACCGAGGTTTGGATTCTTCGGAGCAATTTATTAATGAGTGAACACTTATATGACCTTCTTTTCACCCAAGAGACATACAGATACATATGCAAATATTGTGGGTCAACATTCATTACAGCATTTAGAGTGGCAGTACACACTTAGAGATTACATTCATATTAAAAGATACAATCAAAAATACAGGTTAAAATACAACATGAAAATAAGCGGTTATATAGTGCAAATGTTATATGTGTGGCAAGCACGTGCGTCTTGTTTATATAGTGTGGCAGCGAGTTACGTGTAGTCGAAGCGCTTCTACTACACGTAACTCGCTGCCACACTATATAAACAAGACGCACGCGCTTGCCACACATATAACATTTGCACTATATAACCGCTTATTTTCATGTATTTTAACCTGTATTTTTGATTGTATCTTTTAATATGAATGTAATCTCTAAGTGTGTACTGCCACTCTAAATGCTGTAATGAATGTTGACCCACAATATTTGCATATGTATCTGTATGTCTCTTGGGTGAAAAGGAGGTCATATAAGTGTTCACTCATTAATAAATTGCTCCAAAGAATCCAAACCTCGGTTTGGAGGAAACGTTTGTTTAGCATAAAAATGTTTTGAACAGTTCTTTGATTCTTATATTTCATATAACTGCTCTGTAAATCATCTGATGTTTTTACATTGAGCTACTTAACTTACTGGTAATAAGGTAGTAATATATTACTGCCTACCACTATTTAGGGTTTGTATAAAAATATATATAACTGCAAAAGGTTTCTGTATTTACATAACGATAAATAGTATAATTAATACTATTAACTGATCCATATTGTTGAGCTGACATATAATATTACCAATATGCTAATCAAAGACCAACTCCCCATGTCAACCATGAACATACCAATACCATCCAGGAATACATATGAGAAATTGCTGATCAACAGTGTAAATTCATTTAACAATAGAGTGAGATGGAGGACATTCCATTATGATAGAAACGGATCTAACAATGTGAATAATACTAACAAATTTGACTCCTTCGGCTTTAAAACCTTTAAAAGCCCCCCCCCCCCTCATAACACACTACTTAACTCCTTTGAAAATGATCTAGTTAAACTTGTTAAGAACATTAAATACAATAAGCACCATAATAGAAGCAACACCTTCTTAAACAAACTTAACACCTCTATTAATGGATTCAAAACTAGTAATAAAATTATTGTACACGCAGATAAAACTAATAACATATACAGCCTAGATTATAATACTTATAGAAAGTTTATATATAATGAACTACATAAAAGCTACAAGAAGACCACCTTGAAAAACTTAGAAGATATTAATATAGAGGGATATAATATAGTGTCTAAACTAGGACTTCAGAGGCATACACAACCATTCACCCCAAACCCCCCTAGATTCTCTCTGAAGGATCATAAGGAGGACTTCATCAGCAACCCCTCGATAAGACTTATCTGCCCTTCCAATTCCGACATTGGTATTATCAGCAAGAAAATTTTAGATAAAATCATCCCACAAATTAAACACAAAATACACCTTAAACAATGGGGAAATACGGGTGAAGTTATTGAATGGTTCAAGGATATCAAGAATAATAAGGACAAAAAATTTATTCAATTTGATATCAATTCATACTACACCTCTATTTCCCCTATCCTATTAAATAAGGCACTAATCATGGCCATGAACAATAGCGACCTGACTAGAGCCCAGATTGATGTCATCCTTGCGGCCCGTAAAACCATAATCACCTTCGAGGATCAACTATGGACACGCAAGGATACGCACAACAACTTCGACATAACCATGGGATCTAGTGACTCGGCGCAGGTCACTGATTTGGTCGGCCTATACCTTCTTAATGAAATCCATAAGGACCTCCCTTACCTCAACGGTGGTTTGTACCGCGATGATGCACTTCTACTTATAGAATATAAAAAATTTAATATAGAAAGAACTAGAAAACTATTGCACAAGACATTCAAAAACTTTAACCTTAGTATCACCATGGACAAAAACACTAAAAATGTTAACTTCCTAGACGCCACACTATACCTAGACTCAAAAATATATACACCTTTCCATAAGCCTAACGAAAAACTCATTTACGTAGATACCAAGTCTAATCACCCTAGATCAATATTAAACTCTATCTCTAAGGGCGTATCCAATAGAATCTCTAATCTATCCTATGACGCAAACATATTTAGCAAAAACTCACAATATTATAATCAAGCATTAGCTAGATCCGGCCATAATATAGAAATTGAGTTCCTACCTAAGAAAACACATAGCTACAACATCATCTCGCACAACATGTCCATGAGGAAACCTAATAATAGGAATAGCAACCACAAGTACACCAAAGCGGAGGGTGCCACCGGAAGTAACCATTACCACGGAAACTATCGTAGTGCCTTAGGAAGAAACAACACACCAAACACTAAAAACAAAAATAGAAGAAGAAATAATACATTTTTCAACCCTCCTTTCAACCTAAATGTCTCCACCAACATACCTAGGGCTTTCTTCTCACTACTAGATAAAAACTTCCCTCTAGGACACAAGTACCACAACCTTTTAAACAAAAACACTATTAAAATCTCATACTCTACGACGCCTAACTTAGCATACCACATAGCTAGCAGCAATAAAAGTAAAATTAATTCTTACTTCCAACAAACGAAATCACAACAGAATGTAAACCTTCTAAATACCTCTGTAGCAAGCGACCATAGTAACGGCAGTAACAATAGAAATAACACTAGTATAAGAAATAACACCGGGGTCGACAACCCGAATGTCCAAAATCCTATAGCTACCACCCAGACTTCTGCACTGCATTATAACCAGCAGACTAACACACAGGATAATTGTAACTGTAGAGCTAATAGAACCTGCCCTTTAGATAAAAAATGCCTAACCAAGGATATCATATACTCATGCACCGTCACAACTAGCAACTCTTCAGAAACCTACGTAGGCTCCACTTCTAACAGCTTCAAAATCAGATATAATTCGCACATTCACTCGTTCAAAAAGCACAGTCTAGCCAACTCCACCTCACTATCTAGCTACATACACTATCTAAAAACTAAAAATAAACCTTACACACTCAAATGGGAAGTGATAGGTAGCGCGACTTCGTACAAACCACCTAATAAATTTTGTAACCTCTGTATACTAGAGACCCACAATATTATCTTCTCTAACCGTAACCTACTTAACAAAAAATCTGAAGTGTTTGCAACTTGCCAGCACCGCTTCAGACATTCCTTCCAAAACTTTAAGCCCAATATATAGCAATGTCGGACTTGAACCAAACACCACCTCTAGCATCAAACACCAGGGGCACACCTTATACCACATACCCAACACTAACGGATCTAATATAACACAAACAGCGACATCCCTCTAGAACCCCTCGCAGGGCGAATACCCATCTGTACCTCTACTTTAGGTGTGACAACATCCACCCACTTGAACTGCACTACACCGCTCTATAGGTAATTTAAGCATGAATTGATTGTCTTGTTAGTGTTGTGCGGAGGAGGTGCCTTCGTTGGACAGATGAAAAACGAATTAATCTAGTAACGCTGTTGAGCAGTATGACCGGTACGCTGAGTGCAGGGAATGAATGTATTGCAACTGGCGTACGGGTTGTACATATATTGATGATTTGATGGTCAGAGTAGGGTCATGAGGACTGCGGATTGACCTCTGGTCGGCCCTGGTGATCATTATCTTTCGACATCCAATGTAGCAAGTGATGACCCAGAACTTACCAGAGATCATTGTGTCGAAGTGATTCTGCAATCACCGCGCCTGGTCCTTTGAGTAGACTACAACCACAGGTCATTAATTTAGAATCCTCGCTCGTCGTCTATAATATTCATTTGTGGCACTCTACGATGGGGGTTAATTCACCATAATAATACGAACACCTTCAGCACACCTTAATAGACTACTCTATAGTTAAAACACTTTAAGCTTTAGAAATTTTTTAGAAATTGCGCATAACCATAGAAGTTAGGGTCTATTTTGAGACACATTTCAATAATTAGTAATAGAAACCTCGGAGTTACCTCCCCTCATGCATTAACTCCCCTTAGCCACACACACACTTCCAGGTATTTCAATGTCGATTCTCGAAACGTAACATCCTCCTGTATTGAACTAAAGAACATCAGACTACGATTCTCTAACTGGATTGTCAAACGCTCAATATCGAATTGTCGTGGATTATATGAGGGGCATATAATCTGAAAAATACACTCCCCAGACTATGAAAATGTCGAAGTACATGAAGTCCATATCATCCCTTCGCTGTGCATTTCCAATATTTTAAATATTTTTAATGCTTATATTATTTCTCCGCACACAGACTATAACAATCATATAAAGAATTTGCAACCAGATCAACCAACCTAACACTCTTACTTACCTACTTAAGCGCTTCGACTACACGTAACTCGCTGCCACACGATATAAACAAGACGCACGTGCTTGCCACACATATAACATTTGCACTATATAACCGTTATTTTCATGTTGTATTTTAACCTGTATTTTTGATTGTATCTTTTAATATGAATGTAATCTCTAAGTGTGTACTACCACTCTAAATGCTGTAATGAATGTTGACCCACAATATTTGCATATGTATCTGTATGTCTATTGGGTGAAAAGGAGGTCATATAAGTGTTCACTCATTAATAAATTGCTCCGAAGAATCCAAACCTCGGTTTGGAGGGAACAGTTGTAAGCATAAAAATGTTTTGAACAGTTCTTTGATTCTTATATTTCATATAACTGCTCTGTAAATCATCTGATGTTATTACATTGAGCTACTTAACTTACTGGTAATAAGGTAGTAATACATTACTGCCTACCACTATTTAGGGTTTGTATAAAAATATATATAACTGCAAAAGGTTTCTGTATTTACATAACCATAAATAGTATAATTAATACTATACATATGAATGAATATATATACACATATGAATGAATATATATATACATATTAATGAATATATATACATATAAATGAATATATATACATATAAATGAATATATATATACATATTAATGAATATATATGTATACATATAAATGAATATATATATATACAGATAAATGATATATATATACATATAAATGAATATATATATATATACACACACATATGAATGAATGAATATATATATATATAAACGGAAAAAAATGAAACGAAATTTCATTTCTCACTCTTAGTACGGCTGTTAATTAAATATAAGTATGTATACGTACATACATATATGTATACAGACGTACAGTAGTATGTATATATATACATACATGCACACATATATATATATATATATGTACGTGTGGATTCACCGAACATTTATTATAATGCTCGGTGTGTTTGTAAACAAACATCCCGAATTAAGCCGTAGTGTTTAGCAGCCATCGTTGCCCTTTTTGTTCAACACTGACAAAGGAACAATGTACTAGTTTCAAGCTTATTAGCTAGCGTCAGCACCGTATATCTTCCTGCCAGATGATTGAACGTCTGAAAGTATATACTTTCCTTATGCATATTAACGGCTGACCAGCCTAATTTGCATATGGAGTGAATTAATCGGCCGGGCGCACCGAAAACGATAAACGGAAAAAATGAAACGAAAGGAAAGTATATACTTTCAGACGTTCAATCATCTGGCAGGAAGGTATACGGTGCTGACGATAGCTAATAAGCTTGAAACTAGTACATCATTCCTTTGTCAGTGTTGAACAAAAAGGGCAACGATGATTGCTAAACACTGTACGGCTTAATTCGGGATGTTTGTTTACAAACACACCGAGCCTTATAATAAATGTTCGGTAAATCCATACGTACATATATATATGTGTGCATGTATGTATATATATACATACTACTGTACGTCTGTATACATATATGTATGTACGTATACATACTTATATATATGTATATGAATGAATATATATATATACATATGAATGAATATATATATATATAAATGAATATATATATATATAAATGAATATATATATATATAAATGAATATATATATATATAAATGAATATATATGTATATAAATGAATATATATATATAAATGAATATATATATATAAATGAATATATATATATATAAATGAATATATATATATATAAATGAATATATATATATATATATATATATATATATAAATGAATATATATATATATAAATATATATATATATAAATGAATATATATATATATATACATAAATATATTCATTTATATGTATATATCCAGTCCTAAATAAATGAGGTTGTGTAGGTGTCACGACAAAAAAACACAGTCCACACTGTAATGTGGCCGTGTAGGTAACACGGTAAAAACCTCCCAGTCCACACTGTAAATGTGGTTGGTGTTAGGAAGGGCATCCAGCCGTAGAAAACCCGCCAGAGTTCTATACGAGCAAGACAACCAATCTTGCCTCACGTGGGACAATTCCCGTCTAAACCCATGCTAGCGTGGAAGATAGACATTAAACGATGATGATGATGATGATGATGATATATATATATATATATATATATATATATATATATATATATATATATATATATATGTATATATAATTAAACTTATATACTTCCAGGCTGGAATACATACAAAGACACATACGAGGTGGGTCAGAAAAGTTCCAGGACTGATGTCAGAAAAGATTTATTT
>OZ024741.1:265612109-265636603 GCA_964016885.1 Eledone cirrhosa | reverse complement strand
GAGATGTGATATGGAGGTCAGCGAATGTGGTTATGTTGTTGTTGTTGTTGTTGTTGTTGTGGGTGGTGGTGGCATTGTCCATTTTGTTGTCTCCCTTGACACACACACACACACACACACACTTGCTTTCCTTCGTGCCGACGGAAAACACGCAAGTTCTCATCCTCTTCTCAGCCACGAGTTGCATCATCTTCTACGAAATTGTGTGCCTCTTCTCGTGTGACGCAGTCGACGTGGCTCACCTGAAATAGCGAGACAGATATTAAGGAAATATGGAGAGCGAGAGAGAGGAGAAAGATATAGAGAGAGATCCCCTAGTCCCTGCAGAGCTCCAAGGCTTCAGTCAACCCTGGTTATAAATCTAGTAAAAAATTGTGTGCCTCTTCTCGTGTACCACAGCTAACCTGAAATATCGACAGACAGAAAGACATAGAGAGAGGAGAGGGGGGGGGGGGGGGGAAACGAATTAGAGAAAGCCCCTAATCTCCAGGCAGCCTAGGTTAGAAATCTAGTAAAACAAATATGTGCCTCAGCTCGCCTGGAATAACAACAGACAGAGATATTAAGAGAGAGAGAGAGAGAGAGGGGGGTAGAGAGAGCCCCCTAGTCTCTGCAGAGTCTGAAGACTTCATTCAGTCTTGGTTAGAAATCTAGTAACAAAGCAGTTGTGCTGCTGTTAATTACCTTATTTCGGAATTTAACACCATAGAATTTGTCAGAGTGTTCCAGTAATTCTGGTCGGAATGTGGTGGTGATAAACTGGGCATTGGATGACAATTCATGGATCATATCTGAGGAAAGATACAAGAAATATTGCAAGATGAAGCTGGAATACAATTGGAGAAACAAGTAATATAGAATGAAGTATATGTGCCATGTGTAGGTGTAGGTGTCATGACAAAGAGCACCCAGCCCACACTGTAAAGTGGTCGTGGAAGAGACATGGCAAAAAGCTCCCAGCACACACTGTAAATGTGGTTGGCATTAGGAAGGGCATCCAGCCATAGAAACCTAGCCAGAAACAGTTCTATATGAACAAGACACAGTCACCTGGCCCAACTTGCCTCAAATGAGACAACCTGTCTAACCCATGGAAAATGGACATTTATCAATGTTGATGATGATGATGAAGAGAAAAAATATGGTGTGGTCCTAAAGCCCGAGTGATATCCATCACAAAATCAGTTAGAACAAGAGATAAAAGATAAAATTATCTTAACATCCTGTACCACATGAAATCACATTGGTAAAACATTCTTGAAAAGTACTACAACTGCATCATATTATAAATTAAAGTATTTACTCTAATACTGCAAATTTTCACAACGATCTGTCAACTAGTAAAGATACTATAAACATTTGAATTAACAAACTTGTTTATTAATCATTACAGTATGTCAAAATTTAACACCAGGGACAAAATGCATTACCATAAGTCCAATAAAAGTACTATGTTGTTTAACCCTTTCATTACAATATTTCTAATGAAAGACACTGCCTACAATATTTCTAATGAAAAACACTTATCTATATTGTTTAACTCTTTCATTCCAATATTTCTAATGAAAAACACTTATCTATATTGTTTAACCCTTTCATTACAATATTTTTAATGAAAAACACTATCTATATTGTTTAACCCTTTCATTCCAATATTTCTAATGAAAAACACTATCTATATTGTTTAACCCTTTCATTACAATATTTTTAATGAAAAACACTATCTATATTGTTTAACCCTTTCATTCCTATATTTCTAATGAAAGACACTATCTATATTGTTTAACCCTTTCATTACCATATTTCTAATGAAAGACACTACCTATGTTGTTTAACCCTTTCATTGCCATATTTCTAATGGAAGACACTGCCTATGTTGTTTAACCCTTTCATTGCCATATTTCTAATGGAAGACACTGCCTATGTTGTTTAACCCTTTCATTGCCATATTTCTAATGGAAGACACTATCTACGTTCATTAACCCTTTCATTACCATATTTCTAATGGAAGACACTGCCTATGTTCATTAACCCTTTCATTACCATATTTCTAATGGAAGACACTGTCTACGTTCATTAACCCTTTCATTACCATATTTCTAATGAAAGACACTACCTACGTTCATTAACCCTTTCATTACCATATTTCTAATGAAAGACACTACCTATGTTGTTTAACCCTTTCATTGCCATATTTCTAATGGAAGACACTGCTTATGTTGTTTAACCCTTTCATTGCCATATTTCTAATGGAAGACACTGCCTATGTTGTTTAACCCTTTCATTACCATATTTCTAATGGAAGACACTACCTATGTTGTTTAACCCTTTCATTGCCATATTTCTAATGAAAGACACTGCCTATGTTGTTTAACCCTGTCATTGCCATATTTCTAATGGAAGACACTGCCTATGTTGTTTAACCCTTTCATTGCCATATTTCTAATGGAAGACACTGCCTATGTTGTTTAACCCTTTCATTGCCATATTTCTAATGGAAGACACTATCTACGTTCATTAACCCTTTCATTACCATATTTCTAATGGAAGACACTATCTACGTTCATTAACCCTTTCATTGCCATATTTCTAATGGAAGACACTATCTACGTTCATTAACCCTTTCATTACCATATTTCTAATGGAAGACACTATCTACGTTCATTAACCCTTTCATTACCATATTTCTAATGAAAGACACTACCTATGATTTTCAAATAATTTTGAAAATATTTAAGAAGTTGGAAGGATTTACTAAATTAATTTACTTTCTCATTATTTAACTGATGTTTGTATCATAATTGAACAACTGTTATTAAAATATGATGGAAGGTTTTTGAAATAAGTAGTTTGTATCATAGAACAAAGATCAATTTCAGGTGGTTTATAACATCAAGTATGGAAAATAAAGTTAGTCCAACCTCCATTAGGGTGGCGACAGTGATGCTTCCACAATCGGTGGTACTTCTACAAGGAAGAGGAGATATATAATGGTGCTTACCTGCCACTGCTTTACGATGCTGAGCATCTAAAGCTTGATCAATTTCATCAAAAAGGTAAAAGGGTGCGGGGTCACATTTTTGGATGGCGAAGATCAGGGTTAGGGCCACCAATGATTTCTGACCCCCTGATAATTGCTGCATGTCTCGCATTTCAGCTTTGTTGCCTGTAAAAGACACCTGAAACAAACAAACGTTGGCTGTTATTTATGTGTGTAGTGGATATTTGTACATGCATGTGTATGCGGATATGCGGCCATATAAAAGCATGTGGCTCTGTGGTTAGGGTGTTCGGTTCCTGAGTGTAAGGCCACAAGCTCGATTCCCAGTCAAATATTTTGAAACAGACTGATGAAATACACCAGTTTATGGAGAAATGTTAGAATGTCACAACAACCCAAATTTCTCTCTCGTCCTGAAAATCTGACTTTGCGCCATAATTTATCTGCAGCTGCCATATTGTTGAAACACTGATGGTAGCAGCCATTGTGTGGAGTTCAATAGCAACACATAGCGAGATTTATCTATGTTTATTAGACATAATAAAAGCATGCTGTAAAGTGGTTAATGTTAAGGACATCCAGCCAGAGAAAGCTAGCCAAAGGGTTAGGAGGACCCTTCAGTTTCTGCACTCGATAGAATGTATATAAGCAGGATGCAGACCCCTCTGTCTGGGATGTCAGTAGCCTCACTTCAGCACTGACTTGGTCTATGTAGATCCGTCCAAACCTTGCTAGCAGAGAAAGTGAATGTTAAATGATGATATCACCATCCTCAATAGAGTTATCTCCCTTGCCTATTCATCTATTCGATCTGTATCCAATTTAAAAAAGGTAAGTTGGTAGATTGGCAGTTAGTTATGACTTTCTATTTTCTGAATTCAAATCCCACTGGGGTTAACTTTGCCTTTCATCTTTTCAGGGTCGATAAAATAAAGTACCAGTCAAGTACTGGAGTTGATTCTATCAACTTAGTCCTTCCCCCAAATTTTCTGGCCTTTTGACGACTCAAAAAAGAAATTGTGGGCTAAGGGTAAATAACTAAGGGTAAATAACTCCAGTGAGCCATTCCCATAAAGTTAGATAACTCTTATTTACACAATGATGATGTAAGGAAAGAGATATGCCAACAATTCTCAGTTGATTAGAATTTTTCTTGGAGAAACAAAACAGAAAATTGGTCACTAAGAATTACAACTATCATCATCATTTAACGTCCATTTTCCCTGCAAGCAAGGGCTGTCACAGACCAAGTCAATATATAACCTAGTAGGTAGTAAATTTCTGCTGCAATAAGCATAGACAAATCTTCCTCTGTTCCCCTGGAAAAGTTGCTACTATTTTTCACAATTAACTTTCCCCAATAATGTCATATCTATTCTCAATAGTCAGATAAATAAGCCACACAGAATCTAATGTAAATAATGTTTAGAGTTATAGTGAAACATCAGTCTTTTTTAGTTCATTTATGTTTTGCCATTCGTGTATATACTAAGTGAGAAATTAGGAATAAGAGGGATCAGATGCTGTTTACTTGAGAGAAGATTATGTTGTACGGTCACGTGATGCACATGAAAGACGACAGCTGTATAAAAAAGTGCAGGGCGATCAAAATTGATGGAAGTTACGGAGTAGGTAGACCCAGAAAGACTTGGGACGACATAATAAATTCCGACCTTACACACTTGCACCTCTCTAAGACAATTTCACTGGATCGAGATCTTTGGCACCACGCAGTGCAAAGTTAAGAAGGCCCCTCCAAACCAAATATACGCCCCAACCCACTTACCCCTACTCCATCCTCCCACTCCCGCCAACACCACCCTTTCTCTATAAAGTTATGTTGGTACCACAACATCCAGTCCAAACTAATGAGGTCGTGTAGGCGTCACGACAAAAAAACACAGTCCATGCTGTAATGTGGCCTTTTAGTAACACGGTAAAAAGTTCCCAGTCCACACTGTAAATGTGGTTGGTGTTAGGAAGGGCATCCAACTGTAGAAAACCTGCCAGATAGTCCTATACGAGTGAGACACGGTCACCCGACCAATCTTGCCTCAAGTGAGACAATTCCCGTCTAACCCATGCTAGCGTGGAAGATAGACGTGAAATGATGATGATGATGGTGCCACTAGACTCTGTAAAATAGTTGGCTTTCAAAGGCAACAACATAGAATTGATGCCACAATAAAAGGCACCCAGTACACTCCGTAAAGTGGTTACCATTAGGAAGAGTATCCAGCCATAGAAATCATGCTAAACCAAGAGTAGAGAGGACTTTTCAGTCACTACCAATCTTCCTAGTGCTAGTTCCACAATAAAATGCATCCAATACATTATGTAAAATGGTTGCTGATAGGAAGGGTATCCAGCTGTAGAAACCATGCTATAAATGAAACATAAGTATGTGAGTTGTGGTCCTCAGACTTGCAATTAAGTAGTGACCTAGACTGTAATAACCAGTTCAATACCCTACCTTACCTTCTCCACTGAATCATATCCTGTCTATAACCACCAGTCTAGGAGCATTGGAATATAGTAAAAGGCATAACACCAATTCCTTACAGAAATGTCATGTTCAAGACATAAAAGCTACCGTAGTGACCACTGAACAAAACATTGGAAACCTGGATCTCAAAGAAGCAATCTTCATTAACAGATTAAGACCTTTCATAAACAACAAGTGTGAATTATATGAAACCATTTAGCGTCTATGAGTGCACCAGTCTATGCATGTTACAACTGCCCCAACCCAATATTTGTTCAAAACAGCTTCACTTGTTATCAACACCACACTCCATTTCATTTCTGTGATGGAGGGGGGGGTGAATCCTAACCCCAAAATATCATGAAATATAAAGTAAAAGTTTTTTGTTTTGTCTTATTTGTCTTACTTTTACTCCACTTCAGTTTATGTTCACTCCTGTATTTCTAACTTACATTGGACAAGCTTCCTCAAAACAAACCTAACCATAATTTGAAATGTGTGTTCCAAAGTTAAAGTCTAAAGTCTGTCTCAATCCCAGAGTCTCATCAGGTCAATGTTTATCCTAGTTTCCATGGCTTGAAGTGACAGAGAGTATAAAACTCCTACTGAACAAGACGCCAGTCCATCACAGGGTTAAACCCTCAGGTATTGCTGGTGTTCATTTTCAGCTGAGTACTCTGGAACAATGTGAAATAAAGTGTTTTGTTCAAGAACATAACACACAACCCAGTCTAGGCATCGAACCCAGGACATTATGATCGCACATCCAACACCCTTACCACTAGGCCACAAACCCCATGTGTTTCAAAGCAAATGATTATAATAATAGATGATCACTATAAATAATAGTTGATAAAATCAGGTGAAGTACCCAATCAACTATTATTAGGATCATTTGTGTTGGGTTGCACACTTTAAATTTCAAATTTCTTTAAGCCAACTGCTTTCTTTATTTGGCATATTTATCAATATTGTCAAACAATAAACATGTTAATATATGAGATGTAATGTGAAGTGTATGAAATAGAAACTGTAGTGTTTACCTTAATACCAACACCTGTAAACTGTTCCACCAATGGTACATCAGCACCAGATTGCTGGCTATCTTCATTCTGAAAGAAGAAACACATAATGTAAATAGAAAGGAATATATATATATATATATATATATATATCATATATGTTCAGTAACAGCAATGCATATATTACATCTTTGATTGCATAAGGGAACCATTGAAATAATTATAATGAAATGATTTATGTAATATCAGCATCTTTTTTAATGTTATTCTATATATATACATAAATATAACATCCATTTTCCATGCTAGCATGGGTTAGATGGGTTGTCCCGTTTAGATGGGTTGTCCGTTGGGTCAGGTGACTGTGTCTTGCTCACACAACTGTTTCTGGTTAGGTTTCTACCCCCAGCCCACACTGTAAAGTGGATGTGTAGCAGTCATGACCAAAAGCACCCAGCGTACACTGTAAAGTGGTTGTGTAGGTATCACGACAAAAAGCACCCAGTACTTACTGTAAATGTGGTTGGCGCTATGAGGTAAGACAATAGGCGAATTGACAACCCAGCCCAGTATGTGCTTTGGAAGGGCACCCAGCTCACAAATTATGGTTCCACTGTGATAACCCAGATCCTAAAATACAGTACCTCTGTGTACAGGGTATGGTGCATCCAACTGGCCAGACCCTCCCCATAACAGTGCCACCCAGTTCCACACTGTAAATGTGGTTGGTTTCAAGGGCATCTAACAACCGTAAAACACACAGCTAACACACAGTCCCGATTTGTGCAAGGTATGGTGCAGACATCTGGTCTGACTTGTCTCATAAAGGACCATCCAGTTCATAACAGGTCTCAAAACAGGACCACCCAATGCCTCATCATTCACTTACTGAGTGGGATGAAACCCATCAGATCAGACCAATGAAACAATGTTTCCAATGGTCTTTCTAATTACTGATACTATCTACTGGTCACAACTCCTGGCAGAAAGTGCAATATGAAATAAAGAGTCTTGCTCAAGGATATAACACATCGGCCAGTCTAGGAATTGAACCCCAAACCTCACAATAGTAAATCCAACTCTTTAACCACTAAGCCACGTGCCTTCACTGAATGATGATGGTGAAGCAATGCCAGTACAGGTTTTAACAAAAGACTGGCTTTTGAAATAAATTTTGCAATGTCAGAGACTTACTTCGTGATGCTCTTGGTCGCCTTTCCTCATAACCAAGACGGCATGTCCCTGGGGTACAAGCTTCTTAAAGATTTCTGTAAAGTATTTGGACACCTAAAAACGAAAAGACACAAAACTTGAAATCACATTTGGTTGATTATTATCAGGATGATGATGATGATCATCATCATCATCCTAAATCATCATCATCACTTTTGTGTTGATTTCTTCATGTTTGTATAGCTTAGGACAAGGTTTTTGAGACAAGATAAACAGACAGGAAGATAGATAGATAGAGAGAGAGAGAGTGTGTGTGAGAAAGAGAGATGAGAGAGAGAGTGTGTGGTGTGTGTGAGAGAGAGAGATGGGAGAGAGAGAAGTGAAACAAGAGAGAAACTGACCTGTTTGAAAGTAAGCTGTATGGCTTCATATTTGCGGTGATCCAAAGCATTCATCAAGTCAAGGATTGACTACAATATAAATATAGAATATAGTGGAATGGTGTAGAGTAGTGTAGTTATAGTGTGTCAAGTGTGGTGTGATGTAATTATAGTGCGTGTGTGTGTGTGTGTGTATGAAGTGGTGTAGTGTGGTGTGATGTGTAGTAGTGTAGTTATAGTGTGTGAAGTGATGTAGTTATAGTGTGTGTAAAGTGGTGTAGTGTAGTGTGGTGTGATGTAGTTATAGTGTGTGTGTGTGTGTGTGTGTGTGTGTGTGTGAAGTGGTGTAGTGTAGTGTGGTGTGATGTAGTTATAGTGTGTGTGTGAAGTGTAGTAGTGTAGATTAGTGGAATCGTCATAGATATGCATATGTGACTACAATAAATGTGTACATAGGATATAGTGAGTAGTGAGTTTATAGATGTATGTGTAGAGTTGTTACTGGTGTGTGTAGAGTGGTTATTGATGGGTGTGTGTGTGTGTAGAGTGGTTACTGGTGTGTGTGTGTGTGTGTGTAGAGTGGTTATTGATGTGTGTGTGTAGAGTGGTTACTGATGTGTGTGTGTGTAGAGTGGTTATTGATGTGTGTGTGTAGAGTGGTTACTGGTGTGTGTGTAGAGTGGTTATTGATGTGTATGTGTGTGTAGAGTGGTTATTGATGTGTGTGACTCCAATAAATAAAAAACATATATAACCTCATATAAAACATATTTACACCCACTTTTTTCATCAATGAACTGTTGGTCATCTTTACAAACTCTTCCACCATTCCACTGTTGCTAGAACTCATTTCAAAATACTTCATAACCATGGCCACTCAACACCCTAACCCCATGGCCACACACCTTCTCACCAACCACACACCAAAACCCTAACCTTCACCCAAACCACAGCCACACACCTTCGCCATAATCACACATATTCACCCTAAGCCACATACCAACACCCTAACCACATAACCACTCATCACCACCTTAGCCACATAACCACTCACCACCACCCTGATCACATAGCCACTCATCACCACCTAACCACACAGCAACACCTTAACCACTCATCACCACCCTAACCACATAGCCACACACCACCACCCTAACCACACAGCCACTCACCACCACCCTAACCACATAACCACACACCACCACCCTAACCACATAACTACACACCACCACTCACCACCACCCTAACCACACACTACCACCCTAACCATACAGCCACTCACCACCACCCTAAACCACACAGCCACACACCACCACCCTAACAACACAGCCACTCACCACCACCCTAACCACACAGCCACTCACCACCACCCTAACCACACAGCCACACACCACCACCCTAACCACACAGCCACTCACCACCACCCTAACCACACAGCCACTCACCACCACCCTAACCACACAGCCACTCACCACCACCCTAACCACACACCACCACCCTAACCACACAGCCACTCACCACCACCCTAACCACACAGCCACTCACCACCACCCTAACCACACAGCCACTCACCACCACCCTAACCACACAGCCAGTCACCACCAACCCTAACCACACAGCCACTCACCACCACCCTAACCACACACCACCACCCTCACCACACAGCCACTCACCACCACCCTAACCACACAGCCACTCACCACCACCCTAACCACACAGCCACTCACCACCACCCTAACCACACAGCCACTCACCACCACCCTAACCACACAGCCACTCACCACCACCCTAACCACACAACCACACACCACCACCCTAACCACACAGCCACTCACCACCACCCTAACACAGCCACTCACCACCACCCTAACCACACAACCACACACCACCACCCTAACCACACAGCCACTCACCACCACCCTAACCACACAGCCACTCACCACCACCCTAACCACACAGCCACACACCACCACGCTAACCACACAACCACACACCACCACCCTAACCACACAGCCACTCACCACCACCCTAACAACACAGCCACTCACCACCACCCTAACCACACAACCACACACCACCACCCTAACCACACAGCCACTCACCACCACCCTAACCACACAGCCACTCACCACCACCCTAACCACACAGCCACTCACCACCACCCTAACCACACAACCACACACCACCACCCTAACCACACAGCCACTCACCACCACCCTAACCACACAGCCACTCACCACCACCCTAACCACACAGCCACTCACCACCACCCTAACCACACAGCCACTCACCACCACCCTAACCACACAACCACACACCACCACCCTAACCACACACCACCACCCTAACCACACAGCCACTCACCACCACCCTAACCACACAGCCACTCACCACCACCCTAACCACACAGCCACTCACCACCACCCTAACCACACAGCCACTCACCACCACCCTAACCACACAGCCACTCACCACCACCCTAACCACACAGCCACTCACCACCACCCTAACCACACAGCCACTCACCACCACCCTAACAACACAGCCACTCACCACCACCCTAACCACACAACCACACACCACCACCCTAACCACACAGCCACTCACCACCACCCTAACCACACAACCACACACCACCACCCTAACCACACAGCCACTCACCACCACCCTAACCACACAGCCACTCACCACCACCCTAACCACACAGCCACTCACCACCACCCTAACCACACAGCCACTCACCACCACCCTAACCACACAACCACTCACCACCACCCTAACCACACAGCCACACACCACCACCCTAACCACACAGCCACTCACCACCACCCTAACCACACAGCCACTCACCACCACCCTAACCACACAGCCACTCACCACCACCCTAACCACACAACCACACACCACCACCCTAACCACACAGCCACTCACCACCACCCTAACCACACAGCCACTCACCACCACCCTAACCACACAACCACTTACCACCACCCTAACCACACACCACCACCCTAACCACACAGCCACTCACCACCACCCTAACCACACAGCCACTCACCACCACCCTAACCACACAACCACTTACCACCACCCTAACCACACAGCCACTCACCACCACCCTAACCACACAGCCACTCACCACCACCCTCACCACACAGCCACTCACCACCACCCTAACCACACAGCCACTCACCACCACCCTAACCACACAGCCACTCACCACCACCCTAACCACACAGCCACTCACCACCACCCTAACCACACAGCCACTCACCACCACCCTAACCACACAGCCACTCACCACCACCCTAACCACACAACCACACACCACCACCCTAACCACACAGCCACTCACCACCACCCTAACCACACAGCCACTCACCACCACCCTAACCACACAGCCACTCACCACCCTAACCACACAACCACTCACCACCACCCTAACCACACAGCCACTCACCACCACCCTAACCACACAACCACTCACCACCACCCTAACCACACAGCCACTCACCACCCTAACCACACAACCACTCACCACCACCCTAACCACACAGCCACTCACCACCACCCTAACCACACAACCACACACCACCACCCTAACCACACAGCCACTCACCACCACCCTAACCACACAACCACTCACCACCACCCTAACCACACAGCCACTCACCACCACCCTAACCACACAGCCACTCACCACCACCCTAACCACACAGCCACTCACCACCACCCTAACCACACAACCACACACCACCACCCTAACCACACAACCACACACCACCACCCTAACCACACAGCCACTCACCACCACCCTAACCACACAACCACTCACCACCACCCTAACCACACAGCCACTCACCACCACCCTAACCACACAGCCACTCACCACCACACTAACCACACAGCCACTCACCACCACCCTAACCACACAGCCACACACCACCACCCTAACCACACAGCCACTCACCACCACCCTAACCACACAACCACACACCACCACCCTAACCACACAGCCACTCACCACCACTCTAACCACACAGCCACTCACCACCACCCTAACCACACAACCACTCACCACCACCCTAACCACACAACCACTCACCACCACCCTAACCACACAGCCACTCACCACCCTAACCACACAACCACTCACCACCACCCTAACCACACAGCCACTCACCACCACCCTAACCACACAACCACACACCACCACCCTAACCACACAGCCACTCACCACCCTAACCACACAACCACTCACCACCACCCTAACCACACAACCACTCACCACCACCCTAACCACACACCATCACCCTAACCACACAACCACACACCACCACCCTAACCACACAGCCACACACCACCACCCTAACCACTCACCACCACCCTAACCACACACCACCACCCTAACCACACAACCACACACCACCACCCTAACCACACACCACCACCCTAACCACACAACCACTCACCACCACCCTAACCACACAACCACTCACCACCACCCTAACCACACAACCACACACCACCACCCTAACCACACAGCCACACACCACCACCCTAACCACACAACCACTCACCACCACCCTAACCACACACCACCACCCTAACCACACAACCACACACCACCACCCTAACCACACAGCCACTCACCACCACCCTAACCACACAGCCACTCACCACCACACTAACCACACAGCCACACACCACCACCCTAACCACACAGCCACACACCACCACCCTAACCACACAGCCACTCACCACCACCCTCACCACACAGCCACACACCACCACCCTAACCACACAGCCACACACCACCACCCTAACCACACAACCACTCACCACCACCCTAACCAGACAGCCACTCACCACCACCCTAACCACACACCACCACCCTAACCACACAGCCACTCACCACCACCCTAACCACACAACCACACACCACCACCCTAACCACACAGCCAGTCACCACCACCCTAACCACACAGCCACTCACCACCACCCTCACCACACACCACCACCCTAACCACACCACCACCCTAACCACACCACCACCCTAACCACACAGCCACACACCACCACCCTAACCACACAGCCACTCACCACCACCCTAACCACACAGCCACTCACCACCACCCTAACCACACAGCCACTCACCACCACCCTAACCACACAGCCACTCACCACCACCCTAACCACACAGCCACTCACCACCACCCTAACCACACAGCCACTCACCACCACACTAACCACACAGCCACACACCACCACCCTAACCACACAGCCACACACCACCACCCTAACCACACAGCCACTCACCACCACCCTCACCACACAGCCACTCACCAACACCCTAACCACACAGCCACACACCACCACACTAACCACACAGCCACTCACCACCACCCTAACCACACAGCCACTCACCACCACCCTAACCACACACCACCACCCTAACCACACACCACCACCCTAACCACACAGCCACTCACCACCACCCTAACCACACACCACCACCCTAACCACACAACCACTCACCACCACCCTAACCACACAGCCACTCACCACCACCCTCACCACACAGCCACTCACCACCACCCTCACCACACACCACCACCCTAACCACACAGCCACTCACCACCACCCTAACCACACAGCCACTCACCACCACCCTCACCACACAGCCACACACCACCACCCTAACCACACAGCCACACACCACCACCCTAACCACACAGCCACTCACCACCACCCTAACCACACAGCCACTCACCACCACCCTAACCACACAGCCACTCACCACCACCTTCACCACACAGCCACACACCACCACCCTAACCACACAGCCACTCACCACCACCCTAACCACACAGCCACTCACCACCACCTTCACCACACAGCCACTCACCACCACCCTAACCACACAACCACACACCACCACCCTAACCACACAGCCACTCACCACCACCCTAACCACACAGCCACTCACCACCACCTTCACCACACAGCCACTCACCACCACCCTAACCACACAACCACTCACCACCACCCTAACCACACAACCACTCACCACCACCCTAACCACACACCACCACCCTAACCACACAACCACACACCACCACCCTAACCACACAGCCACACACCACCACCCTAACCACACAACCACTCACCACCACCCTAACCACACACCACCACCCTAACCACACAACCACACACCACCACCCTAACCACACACCACCACCCTAACCACACAACCACTCACCACCACCCTAACCACACAACCACTCACCACCACCCTAACCACACAACCACACACCACCACCCTAACCACACAGCCACACACCACCACCCTAACCACACAACCACTCACCACCACCCTAACCACACACCACCACCCTAACCACACAACCACACACCACCACCCTAACCACACAGCCACTCACCACCCTAACCACACAACCACTCACCACCACCCTAACCACACACCACCACCCTAACCACACAGCCACTCACCACCACCCTAACCACACAGCCACTCACCACCACACTAACCACACAGCCACACACCACCACCCTAACCACACAGCCACACACCACCACCCTAATCACACAGCCACTCACCACCACCCTCACCACACACCACCACCCTAACCACACAGCCACACACCACCACCCTAACCACACAACCACTCACCACCACCCTAACCAGACAGCCACTCACCACCACCCTAACCACACACCACCACCCTAACCACACAGCCACTCACCACCACCCTAACCACACAACCACACACCACCACCCTAACCACACAGCCAGTCACCACCACCCTAACCACACAGCCACTCACCACCACCCTCACCACACACCACCACCCTAACCACACCACCACCCTAACCACACAGCCACACACCACCACCCTAACCACACAGCCACTCACCACCACCCTAACCACACAGCCACTCACCACCACCCTAACCACACGGCCACTCACCACCACCCTAACCACACAGCCACTCACCACCACCCTAACCACACAGCCACTCACCACCACCCTAACCACACAGCCACTCACCACCACACTAACCACACAGCCACACACCACCACCCTAACCACACAGCCACACACCACCACCCTAACCACACAGCCACTCACCACCACCCTCACCACACAGCCACTCACCAACACCCTAACCACACAGCCACACACCACCACACTAACCACACAGCCACTCACCACCACCCTAACCACACAGCCACTCACCACCACCCTAACCACACACCACCACCCTAACCACACAGCCACTCACCACCACCCTAACCACACACCACCACCCTAACCACACAACCACTCACCACCACCCTAACCACACAACCACTCACCACCACCCTCACCACACAGCCACTCACCACCACCCTCACCACACACCACCACCCTAACCACACAGCCACTCACCACCACCCTAACCACACAGCCACTCACCACCACCCTCACCACACAGCCACTCACCACCACCCTAACCACACAGCCACTCACCACCACCCTCACCACACAGCCACTCACCACCACACAGCCACTCACCACCACCCTAACCACACAGCCACTCACCACCACCCTAACCACACAGCCACTCACCACCACCCTAACCACACAGCCACTCACCACCACACTAACCACACAGCCACTCACCACCACCCTAACCACACAGCCACTCACCACCACCCTAACCACACACCACCACCCTAACCACACAGCCACTCACCACCACCCTAACCACACACCACCACCCTAACCACACAACCACTCACCACCACCCTAACCACACAACCACTCACCACCACCCTCACCACACAGCCACTCACCACCACCCTCACCACACACCACCACCCTAACCACACAGCCACTCACCACCACCCTAACCACACAGCCACTCACCACCACCCTCACCACACAGCCACTCACCACCACCCTAACCACACAGCCACTCACCACCACCCTCACCACACAGCCACTCACCACCACACAGCCACTCACCACCACCCTAACCACACAGCCACTCACCACCACCCTAACCACACAGCCACTCACCACCACCCTCACCACACAGCCACTCACCACCACCCTAACCACACAGCCACTCACCACCACCCTCACCACACAGCCACTCACCACCACACAGCCACTCACCACCACCCTAACCACACAGCCACTCACCACCACCCTAACCACACAGCCACTCACCACCACCCTAACCACACAGCCACTCACCACCACCCTAACCACACAGCCACACACCACCACCCTAACCACACAGCCACTCACCACCACCCTAACCACACAGCCACTCACCACCACCCTAACCACACAGCCACTCACCACCACCCTCACCACACAGCCACTCACCACCACCCTAACCACACAGCCACTCACCACCACCCTCACCACACAGCCACTCACCACCACCCTCACCACACAGCCACTCACCACCACCCTAACCACACAGCCACTCACCACCACCCTAACCACACAGCCACTCACCACCACCCTAACCACACAGCCACTCACCACCACCCTAACCACACAGCCACTCACCACCACCCTAACCACACAGCCACTCACCACCACCCTAACCACACAGCCACCACCCTCACCACACAGCCACTCACCACCACCCTAACCACACAGCCACTCACCACCACCCTCACCACACAGCCACTCACCACCACCCTAACCACACAGCCACTCACCACCACCCTCACCACACAGCCACTCACCACCACCCTAACCACACAGCCACTCACCACCACCCTAACCACACAGCCACTCACCACCACCCTAACCACACAGCCACTCACCACCACCCTAACCACACAGCCACTCACCACCACCCTAACCACACAGCCACTCACCACCACCCTAACCACACAGCCACTCACCACCACCCTAACCACACAGCCACTCACCACCACCCTCACCACACAGCCACTCACCACCACCCTAACCACACAGCCACTCACCACCACCCTAACCACACAGCCACTCACCACCACCCTAACCACACAGCCACTCACCACCACCCTCACCACACAGCCACTCACCACCACCCTAACCACACAGCCACTCACCACCACCCTAACCACAGCCACACACCACCACCCTCACCACACAGCCACTCACCACCACCCTCACCACACAGCCACACACCACCACCCTAACCACACAGCCACTCACCACCACCCTCACCACACAGCCACACACCACCACCCTAACCACACAGCCACTCACCACCACCCTCACCACACAGCCACTCACCACCACCCTCACCACACAGCCACTCACCACCACCCTAACCACACAGCCAGTCACCACCACCCTCACCACACAGCCACTCACCACCACCCTAACCACACAGCCAGTCACCACCACCCTCACCACACAGCCACTCACCACCACCCTCACCACACAGCCACTCACCACCACCCTCACCACACAGCCACTCACCACCACCCTCACCACACAGCCACTAACCACCACCCTAACCACACAGCCAGTCACCACCACCCTCACCACACAGCCACACACCACCACCCTAACCACACAGCCAGTCACCACCACCCTCACCACACAGCCACTCACCACCACCCTCACCACACAGCCACTCACCACCACCCTCACCACACAGCCACTCACCACCACCCTAACCACACAGCCAGTCACCACCACCCTCACCACACAGCCACACACCACCACCCTAACCACACAGCCAGTCACCACCACCCTCACCACACAGCCACTCACCACCACCCTCACCACACAGCCAGTCACCACCACCCTCACCACACAGCCACTCACCACCACCCTAACCACACAGCCACTCACCACCACCCTCACCACACAGCCACTCACCACCACCCTCACCACACAGCCACTCACCACCACCCTCACCACACAGCCACTCACCACCACCCTAACCACACAGCCACTCACCACCACCGTCACCACCACCCTCACCACACAGCCACTCACCACCACCCTCACCACACAGCCACTCACCACCACCCTAACCACACAGCCAGTCACCACCACCCTCACCACACAGCCACTCACCACCACCCTAACCACACAGCCAGTCACCACCACCCTCACCACACAGCCACTCACCACCACCCTCACCACACAGCCACTCACCACCACCCTAACCACACAGCCAGTCACCACACAGCCACTCACCACCACCCTCACCACACAGCCACTCACCACCAAGCCACTCACCACCACCCTAACCACACAGCCACTCACCACCACCCTCACCACACAGCCACTCACCACCACCCTCACCACACAGCCACTCACCACCACCCTCACCACCACCCTAACCACACAGCCACTCACCACCACCCTAACCACACAGCCACTCACCACCACCCTCACCACACAGCCACTCACCACCACCCTAACCACACAGCCACACACCACCACCCTAACAACACAGCCACTCACCACCACCCTAACCACACAGCCACTCACCACCACCCTCACCACACAGCCACACACCACCACCCTAACCACACAGCCAGTCACCACCACCCTCACCACACAGCCACTCACCACCACCCTCACCACACAGCCACACACCACCACCCTCACCACACAGCCACTCACCACCACCCTAACCACACACCACCACCCTAACAACACAGCCACTCACCACCACCCTAACCACACAGCCACTCACCACCACCCTCACCACACAGCCACTCACCACCACCCTCACCACACAGCCACTCACCACCACCCTCACCACACAGCCACTCACCACCACCCTAACCACACACCACCACCCTAACCACACAGCCAGTCACCACCACCCTCACCACACAGCCACACACCACCACCCTCACCACACAGCCACTCACCACCACCCTCACCACACAGCCACTCACCACCACCCTCACCACACAGCCACTCACCACCACCCTAACCACACACCACCACCCTAACCACACAGCCAGTCACCACCACCCTCACCACACAGCCACTCACCACCACCCTAACCACACAACCACACACCACCACCCTAACCACACAGCCACACACCACCACCCTAACCACACACCACCACCCTAACCACACAGCCAGTCACCACCACCCTCACCACACAGCCACTCACCACCACCCTAACCACACAACCACACACCACCACCCTAACCACACAGCCACACACCACCACTCTAACCACACAGCCACTCACCACCACCCTCACCACACAGCCACTCACCACCACCCTAACAACACAGCCACACACCACCACCCTAACCACACAGCCACTCACCACCACCCTCACCACACAGCCACACACCACCACCCTAACCACACAGCCAGTCACCACCACCCTCACCACACAGCCACTCACCACCACCCTCACCACACAGCCACACACCACCACCCTCACCACACAGCCACTCACCACCACCCTAACCACACACCACCACCCTAACAACACAGCCACTCACCACCACCCTAACCACACAGCCACTCACCACCACCCTCACCACACAGCCACTCACCACCACCCTCACCACACAGCCACTCACCACCACCCTCACCACACAGCCACTCACCACCACCCTCACCACACAGCCACTCACCACCACCCTAACCACACACCACCACCCTAACCACACAGCCAGTCACCACCACCCTCACCACACAGCCACACACCACCACCCTAACCACACAGCCAGTCACCACCACCCTCACCACACAGCCACTCAACCTACCTTGTGTGCACTATCTAATTCATCTTTCCTCTTCATTAGTTTCTCCTTCTGGTCAGAGAAGTTGATAAACTGGTCTAAAGCTTTCTTGTTCACATGACTGTATTTCTTCAGTTCCTGATTACACTGTTCCAGCTTTTTAAATAGCTACAATGGAAGAGAGGGAGATGGTGAGAGAGAGAGAGAGAGGGAGAGAGAGAGAGAGAGAGAGAGAGAGAGAGAGAGAGAGAGAAAGTGTGCATGAGAGGGGGTGAGATAGTGAGAGGCAGAGTGAGACAGAATGAGAAAGTGAGAGGCAGAGTGAGACAGAATGAGAAAGTGAGAAGAGAGTGAAGAGGAGAGAGTGAGAGAGCATAAGAGAGATAGTGAGAGAGGGGTGAGTGAGACAGTGAGAAGAGGTGAGAGAGAGAGTGAGAAAGTGAGAGAAGGGGTTGAGAGAATGAGGGTGAGAGAGTGGAATAAAGAAATTGTTATACTGTAGCAGGTTTTTAAACAGTTGCAATGAGAGAGGAAAAGGAAGGGGGAAGGGGCAGTATCAGATGTGAACAAAGTGGTCATCATCATCATCGTGGTCATCATCATCATCATTGTCATTTTAACATCCTCTTTCCCTGCTAGTAAGAGTTGGGCAGGTCTATATAGACTAAGTTAGTATTGAACAGAGCCACTGATCTCCCAGGCAAGCCAGGGACCTGTGTCTCACTTATGTATGGTCTCACATTCCATCGAGTGGTCAGAAGAGGTTGTCATGCCTTTTGACATAACTGAGGGTCTGCCAAACTCTTTTGTTTGGCAAGATCTCTACAGATGGATGCCCTTCCTGTCACCAACCACTTTGCAGTATGTTGTGTTCTGGGTGTGTTTATCGTGTAAATCACCAACATTAGGGAGGCTGTGCTGTCATGTCCTTGACATGGCTGAATGTTCCCCATGGCCCTTTGTTTGTTTGCTTGGCAAGCTCTCCATGGCTGGAATCCCTTCCGATCACCAACCACTTTACAGTGGTTGGGGGGGGGGGGGGGGGGGGGGGTAGTAGTGAAGTTGAGAATAACCCAACAAACTATGAAATGGTAGTGCTGTTGCTGTGATAAAATACACCCAGTACACTCTGTAAAGTGGTAGTGCTGGTGTCCTGATAAAATACACCCAGTACACTCTGTTAAGTGGTAGTGCTGGTGCACTGATAAAATACACCCAGTACTCTCTGCTAAGTGGTAGTGCTGGTGTTCTGATAAAATACACCAAGTACACTCTATAATGTGATAGCACTGGTGCACTGATAAAATACATCCAGTACATTCTGTAATGTCGTAGTGCTGGCGCAGTGATAAAATGCACCCAGTACACTCTATTAAATGACTGCTAGTGGCTCGATAAAATACACCCAATAGAATCTGTAGAGTGATAGTGCTGGTGCAATGGTAAAATACACCCAGTACACTCTGTAAAGTGGAAGTGCCAGTGACAAATTAAAATGCATCTAGTACACCAAGTACACTTTGGAAAGGAGTCGAAACAAATTAAAAGCTGATGTTGGGGTGTGTAGAATCGCTCACCTGCTTTAAACTCAGATCTTGATATTTATCAAAGGCGTCACTGGGGAGGGAGCCCAACTCCCGGATTTTCCTCATACACTCGTCTTTCTGTGATGTAAAAAACACAAGAAATAAAATAAATAATAACAAATTAAATAACAAAACAGAAATGGGTTGGATAGATCTGCAAATTTAGGCATAAACCTTTTATTGCCATATTTCTAAAGGTACACAGTATTTCAATTAATTAATGAAAAATTTAGAGATTTATTAAAATTATTAATTATTTCATTAAGATGTAGTGACCCAGTATTTGTAACATCATCATCACCACCATTGTTTTTACATTGGCTTTTCCATCTTGGCATGGGTCGGAAAGGACTTTTTGAGGCAATGTTATACAGTCAAATGCCCTTCTTGACACCAACCCTTTTAGTTGCTTTAATACCAAATTATGTTTGTAAGTTTTTATATAGAAACCCTTTAAAATGAGAAGTTTTGTTTCATAGAACCAGAGGTGGTTTTTGAATGGAGTAATATGAAATGAAGTGTCTTGCTCAAGGGCACAATGTGCTGCCCGGTTTGAGAATCAAAACTATAACCTTACCCTTCACCCACAACCAAATATACACCCCAATCCATTACCCCTTCATCCTCCCACTCCCACCAACACCACCCTTTTTCCATAAAGTTATGTTGGTACCACAACATCCAGTCCGAGGTCGTGTAGGTGTCACGACAAAAAAAACACAGTCCACGCTGTAATGTGGCCATGTAGGTAACACGGTAAAAAGCTCCCAGTACACACTGTAAATGAGGTTGGTGTTAGGAAGGGCATCCAGCCGTAGAAAACCTGCCAGATAGCCCCATACGAGCGAGACACAGTCACCCGACCAATCTTACCTCAAGTGGGACAATTCCCGTCTAACCCATGCTAGCGTGGAAGATAGACGTTAAACGATGATGATGACCGTAACCAATACTCCCATATATTTTTCTCTATTAAAAATGTCCTTCCTCTTCAGAGTAAGAAAATACCTTCCTATTGCAAACCGAACACCTTAACAATTAGACCTCACATTTTCACCATCATTAAGGGTATAACCTCCGTATAAATCATCCACCACATCCAGTAGGGGTACTGCCCTATATAGAATATCTTCATCACCAATAAGGGTACTACTCTTTATATAAAACATCACCACTAGTAGGGGCACAACCCTCATATAAAACATCTTCACCACCAACAGGGGTACTACCCCACTACAAAAACATCACAACTAGTAGGGGAACTACTGCCATATAAAACATCTTCTCCACCAGTAGGGGGTGCTACCTCATATAAAACATCTCCACAACCAATAAGGGACCTACCCCTTTATACAAAAACAATAACCAGTAGGGGTCCTTCCCCCTTATATAAAACAATAACAACCAGTAGGGGTCCTTCCCCCTTATATAAAACATCTCCACAACCAATAAGGGACCTACCCCTTTATACAAAAAACAATAACAACCAGTAGGCGACCTTCCCCCTTATATAAAACAATAACAACCAGTAGAGGTCCTACCCCAACAACCAGTAGGGGTCCTACCCTTTATATAAAACAATAACAACCAGTGGGGGTCCTACCCTTTATATAAAACAATAACAACCAGTAGGGGTACTACCCCATATAAAACATCATCAATAAGGGTCCTATATAAAACACAACAACCCACCTTTTTCAGCAATAAACTCTGTTTGTTGGTCATTTTTTCCAACTCTTTTGCATCTTCACTGATTTTTTCTTGTTGTTCTCGTTCTTGACCCTGAAATAATGAATTGGAGACATGGAAATATTAGAGGTGGCACATTGTGGCTGGGTCACTATAAGGAGTGGAACATTGTGGCTGGGTCGCTATAAGGGGTGGCACATTGTGGTTGGGTCGCTATAAGGGGTGGCACACTAAGGCTGGGTCGCTATACAGAGTGGCACATTGTGGCTGGGTCGCTATAAAGAGTGGCACATTGTGGCTGGGTCGCTATAAGGGGTGGCACATTGTGGCTGGGTCGCTATAAGGGGTGGCACATTGTGGCTGGGTCGCTATAAGGGGTGGCACACTAAGGCTGGGTCGCTATACAGAGTGGCACATTGTGGCTGGGTCGCTATAAAGAGTGGCACATTGTGGCTGGGTCGCTATAAGGGGTGGGACATTGTGGCTGGGTCGCTATAAGTAGTGGCACATTGTGGCTGGGTCGCTATAAGTAGTGGCACATTGTGGCTGGGTCACTACATATGGACATATTAGAGGTAACACATTGTGGTTGAGTAGCTACATATGGAAATATTAGAGGTGGCACACTCACATGTAATATTAAGAGTGACACTCACACATAATATTAAAAGTGACACTCACACGTTATATTAAGAGCAACACTCACACGTTATATTAAGAGCAACACTCACACGTTATATTAAGAGTGACACTCACATATAATATTAAGAGTGACACTCACACGTTATATTAAGAGCAACACTCACACGTTATATTAAGAGCAACACTCACACGTTATATTAAGAGTGACACTCACATATAATATTAAAAGTGACACTCACACGTTATATTAAGAGCAACACTCACACGTTATATTAAGAGCAACACTCACACGTTATATTAAGAGTAACACTCACATATAATATTAAAAGTGACACTCACACGTTATATTAAGAGCAACACTCACACGTTATATTAAGAGCAACACTCACACGTTATATTAAGAGTGACACTCACATATAATATTAAAAGTGACACTCACACGTTATATTAAGAGCAACACTCACACGTTATATTAAGAGCAACACTCACACGTTATATTAAGAGCAACACTCACACGTTATATTAAGAGCGACACTCACACGTTATATTAAGAGTGACACTCACATATAATATTAAGAGTGAATCTCACACGTAATATGAGTTACACTCACATATAATATTAAGAGTAACACTCACATGTAATACATGAAATAATACTCCACTTAATTTTAGTGTAACTTTAATTTTTAACACCCTGTAATGATTTAGCAGTAAATATCTAAAACTGTGGTTTGTTAATTCAAATGTTTATACTGTATTTA
>OZ024741.1:265592109-265607109 GCA_964016885.1 Eledone cirrhosa | reverse complement strand
ATCTCTTTCTTTTCAAACTGGTCACCCATACTGATGTTAAGGTATTGTTCTCAAAATAAATAATATCAAAGTCTTATAGATTCAATATTATGTGAGGTAATTGAAAATATAATAGTATATAGAGAGTAATGTAAAATGCTTAAAGAGGAGAAGAGTGAAGAATCTGAACTGGTGATTACATCCAACCAAACAATCAACGGAAGATTATATCTAATATCACTCAGACTTAAACAGAAAAGGCTCCTGTTAGTGTTAGGATATGGTGTAGTCTGGTAGCGTGATGTGACATGATGTGGAGTGGTACATACACAACTTTAGAAGAGTAAAGAATCTGAGCTGATGGTTTCATCTAATCAGACAAACAATCCACAGAAGATTATATCTAATATCACTCAGACAAACAGAAAAGGCTCCAGTTTACAAGCCAGTTTTAGAGCAAACAGGGAAGTAATTTCATCACTTCGCCTATGAAAGCCCTTTGGAAGGGTGCATTGTTTAAAAATGACATACAGAGACTATCTCACAAGATTCAAGAATCCACCTCGGAGAACTGGGGACAGTAATAGTGGATTGTATATGAGGAGGAATTGTCAGGTGTTCCAATCAACCAGGTTGAAGGATGATAATACCTTGCTCATCATCATCGTTTAACATCCATTCTTCCATACTAGCATGAGTTGTCCTGGTGTGAGACAAGACAAATCAGATGACCGTGTGTTGTTCATATAGAACTGTTTCTCGCTTGGTTTTTTTTATGGCTGGAAGCCCTTCCTGATGCCAACCACAAGGAGAGAAATTATCACTCGGTTGGGAATCAAACCCATGACCCAAAGATAAAAAACCTAACACCCTAACCACTACTACACATCTTTCCTTAGATAAAACAATTAAATCAACAAACCTTTTTTACAAACTATCAAAGTATTGGGGTGATTTAACCCTTTAACATTTAAACCAGCCATAATTCTCTTAACTCTTTCTGTTCAAACTGGCTGTAACCAGCTGCTCATACTGATGTTAAGATATTGTTCTCAAAATAAATATCAAAATCTCAGATTCAATATTATGTGAGATAAAGCATTTACCTTGAAAATACAATAGTAAATATAGAATAATGTAAATGCTAAAGGGGTAAACATTTAGAAAAAGTGGGAATCCCAAACACATAAAATAACTGTAACTAGAGTCAATTGCTATAAATAATTACTAACAGCAGCTCATTAGCTTAATGGTGAAACACTCAACTGGAGTATGAGGTTTGATTCTCCCTAATGGTGTCTGAACATTATTTTTCTGTCTCTAGGGGTATCTTACCAGATTTCCTAAGATATTATTTATGACAGTGGACTGTTGTTACAGATATTTTCTGCATTTGGGCGTCTGCATTTGGGATGTCTACATTTTCTAAAACAATTTTGTATAATAGAACCAGTGGTGGGCATGTGGTTAGAATGTCTCAGGAAAGAATCGCTGGACAAAATTTAACAGCAAAACCAACTGGCAAAGAGCCCCGGGTTAGACCCCCAAGCAAGATGGTTAGATAACATCCATGAGCTTGGCTGGTCTTGCTTGGGGATCCAGCTGGATCAGTTGGAGATAATTGATTCAGACAGGACCCACTGGAAGGAATGTTTGCGGACTCTGCCCTACAACCCTCTCAGGAATAAATGGTCGAGGAACCAACAGCGGTTTTGTATCAGAAGGGTTAAAATAACAGGAGACTGCTGGAGGAGAGAAAGGAAAGACATTAAGGAAATAAACATATCAGGTTGACTTAAGAAACAATAGGCAAATTTGAAATGTGTGTGTCCTAACGCAAATGACCATAATAATAGTCAATCACTATAAATAATAGTTGATAGTATCAAGTAAAGTACACCTGGAGATGGAAAAAAGTGGCTGCGGGCACCTCTGTCTATCCTTTTCCATCTCCAGGGGTATTTGATTTGATTTCCTCAACTATTAGTTATAGTGTTTAGCTGTTGTTATGGTCATTTGCATTGGGACACATACACACTGTAAAGAAGTAAACTTTACTCACTTTTGGTCCTCGAGACTTTTCAATGGCTTGCAATTCTTCTTTCATGAGCCGTACATCTGCACGCATTTTATCAAATGTATCTCTGTAATGTGGTGAAAGAGAGAGAGATAATACAGAGTATTGGAGTGAGAGGGTGAGAAGTGAGAGATAAATCATCATCATCATCGTTTAACGTCCATCTTCCACGCTAGCATGGGTTAGACGGGAGTTGTCCCACTTGAGGCAGGGTTGGTCGGGTGACCGTGTCTTGCTCATATAGAACTATCTGGCAGGTTTTCTACGACTCGATGCCCTTCCTAACACCAACCACATTTACAGTGTGGTATGAGTATATGGTGAGAGTATATAGTAATGGAGAGAGGGAGGAAGTGAGGGGGTAGATTATATGTTTATCATCATCATCCTCATTTTAAATCTATTTTCCATGCTAGCATGGGTTAGACAAGTTGTCACGGTCATACTTTCTATATTTGGCATGGCTTCTACAGCTGGATGCCCAACACATTACAGGGCATGCTAAGTGCATATTTTCAAAGCACCAACAAGTACATTACAGGTTGTATGGGGTATATTTTATTGTTTTGTGGCCATTTTGTTAGCCAAAGCAGGGGTTAGACTTGCATGCCACCACAACAGGCTTTATACTCATCATGGGTTCTGTTTTGAAGCAATGTTTTACAACCAGATGACTTTTCTAGCACTAATCCGTTTAGTTACTGCTTGTAAAATGCAAGGATATAGTATACCTATTCGGAACTGGATAGACGCAGGGATACAGTGTACCTATTGTAAACTGGATACACAAGGGATACAGTGTACCTATTTTAAACAAGATACACACAGGGATACAGTGTACCTATTTTAAACCAGATATACACAGCAGGGATACAGTGTACCTATTGTAAACTGGATACACAAGGGATACAGTGTACCTATTTTAAAAAAGATACACAAGGGATACAGTGTACCTATTTTAAACCAGATACACAAGGGATACAGTGTACCTATTTTAAACCAGATACACACAGGGATACAGTGTACCTATTTTAAACCAGATACACACAGGGATACAGTGTACCTATTTTAAACCAGATACACACAGGGATACAGTGTACCTATTTTAAACCAGATACACACAGGGATACAGTGTACCTATTTTAAACCAGATACACACAGGGATACAGTGTACCTATTTTAAACCAGATACACACAGGGATACAGTGTACCTATTTTAAACCAGATACACACAGGGATACAGTGTACCTATTTTAAACCAGATACACACAGGGATACAGTGTACCTATTTTAAACCAGATACACACAGGGATACAGTGTACCTATTTTAAACCAGATACACACAGGGATACAGTGTACCTATTGTAAACTGGATACACACAGGGATACAGTGTACCTATTTTAAACCAGATACACGCAGGGATATGGTGTACCTATTGTAAACTAGATATACACAAAGACAGGGATAGACCAAAGCTGAAAGGTACAAATAAATCAGACCACTTACTTGTTTTTGCTGTTTTTGGTCTCATTCTTCTGCATTTCACTGACAAGGCTGTTTATTTGACTTTCTATCTGTGGAGAAGGTTAAGGAATAAACAGGCAGCCACATGGAGCATATTAACAACAATAAACAGGCTGTGTTCCACAAGTTTGTTCCATTTTTGGCATGGCTTCTATAGCTGAATAATCTTCTTAATGTCAATCCCCTTACAGAGTGTATTGGGTGTATTTTATAATGGTACCAACATTACCACATTTCAGAATGTACCGGGTGTATTTTATCGTGGCACTTGCATCACCACATTACAGAGTGTACTAGGTGTATTTTGTCATGGCACCAGTACTATCACTTCACAGAATGTACTGGCTGTATTTTATCATGGCACCATCAATACCACTTTACAGAGAGTACTGGGTGTATTTTATCATGGCACCAGCACTAGAGAGGTTATGTTCACAACAGTACTAAAGGATACGCTCACCCTAGATTATCTCAGTTCAAGCAAACCCAATGTAAAGAGTTGCTCCCACAAAATACTGTAGAATCAATGTAAAGCGGTGCCCCTTCCTCCACAAAATACCCCAGAATCAATGTAAAAAGGCCCTCTCCCCTCCACAAAATACCCCAGAATCAATGTAAAAAGGCCCTCTCCCCTCCACAAAACACCCCAGAATCAATGTAAAAAGGCCCTCTCCCCTCCACAAAACACCCCAGAATCAATGTAAAAAGGCCCTCTCCCCTCCACAAAACACCCCAGAATCAATGTAAAAAGGCCCTCTCCCCTCCACAAAACACCCCAGAATCAATGTAAAAAGGCCCTCTCCCCTCCACAAAACACCCCAGAATCAATGTAAAAAGGCCCTCTCCCCTCCACAAAACACCCCAGAATCAATGTAAAAAGGCCTTCTCCCCTCCATAAAACACTGTAAATCAATGTAAGATGTCCCCCACTCAATCAATCTAGAAAAGGATATGTTCAAGTTTTTTCTTGTGTTCTTTGTATTCCTCATTTTGTGTGTCCACTTTACTGAGTAACTCACACTTACTCTTTTGCAGATCGAGACGTGATCTGCGGGTGTCGTAGAACCCTCCGGTTAGCGCTCCCCGCCTACTCACTTGGTCACCTGTAACCACGGAAACAGAAAAGAGGGTGAGAGAGATAAAGAGAAGTATTATTTATTTAATCAATTTCAACATCTGTATAGAGCTAGTAAGCCATGACTAGGGGAGGTATCTAGTACCTCCTACAGTTAAGAAACAAAAACGAGAGACAGAGGGAAATTAAAAAAGAAAAAAGAAAAAAGAAGGACAACAGGAGACGAAGTATAAATAATATTTTAAAAAGTGAAAAACAAGGGTAACTACTATAAAGCAGCTAAAAGCTTCAGTTGAATCTTTTCTAGCCTCCATGTCCTGGAAGACTTGTGTATTGGTGGTAGATCTTTCACAATATATTGTACCTCTAATCTTGGTAATTGTTTTTATGATCAGTTTCAAGATGTCCTGTCCTCTCTCTCAGACTGGTAATGTTTCTGTTGTTGAATCTTTTCATATTCTCCATGTAATGAAAGATCTTGTCTATAATTTGTAGATCTTTGACAATATATTGTACCTCTAATTTTGATAGCTTTTTTTTAAAGACTGACTTCAAAATGTTTTCCCTCTCAGATTGGTAAACTTTCTGTTATTGAATTTTTTCATAGCCTCCATGCACTGGAAGATCTTGTCTACAGTAAGTAGATCTTTGACATATATTGTATCTCTAATCTTGGTAGATGTTTAATAATTTCTATAGCTGGAATACACCTGGTCTATATATTTTTCATGGTGTTTCCCTTGAATATCCAAATGAGTTGACTCTGATGGAGGAATTAATTCATTTCTCCCATCATTGAAAGTCTTATTGCAACTATAGCTTTGATGCAATACTAGAATGTATATATATAATTATATTATATGTGTGTATGTGTATATATAGTAACTGGCTGCCCACCCAGTCTAGTAAATCTGAAAAAACACAAAATCTTAAAATAGCGGAAAATTATATAATCTGAAATGTTATTTTTGATAAACAACAAAGAATTTAATTGACATGGCTACATACCATCCAAGGTGATGCAATCAAGGTTTTGTGTCCTTGCGATTTGAGTGGCAACTTCTATACTTCGACATATCATAACTTTCCCAAAGACATGTTTAATGGCACGGTCAAACTTCTTCTCAAACATCATCTTACTAATCATTGGAATGGCATCCTAGAAGAATATATGTACATTAAAATATACTGTCTGTATGTGTATGTATTTAGTTATTGGATTGGCATCTGAGAAGAGATGGACATTAAAATATACTGTCAGTGTGTGTATATTTATTTATTGGACTGGCATCCTAGAAGAAGAGATGTACATCAAAATACACTCTGTGTGTATTTAGTTATTGGATTGGCATCCTAGAAAGAGAGATGTACATCAAAATATATTATCCATCTGTCTGTCTGTATGTATGTATGTGTATTGATTTAATTTATTCAACCGAAGTTCTAAGTAATTACTAAAACCTCATTAGAGGGCCCAGTTAATTAGCTGGCCACTCAAAATATAGTGGGCCCTCTGTTGAGATTTTATTAATCACTATATATATATAGAGAGAGACAAGGATATATAGATACATAAAATAATATATATTAAGAAGTGCATAACAAAGTTATATCTGTGTAACTGAGACTACACCAACATGTATATAAATATACACATATCTAATATGTAGGCATGTAAACATATCAGAAAATATGAATTTTCCTGTAAATTGAAAAAAATGGACCATATATATATATATATATATATATATATACATATATATATATATATATATATATATATATGTATATAAGATAGACGGTAGCCACGGAGTAGGCAGACCCAGAAAAACATGGGACGAGCTGATAAATTCCGACCTCACACGCTTACACCTCTCCAAGACAATGTCACTGGACCGAGACCTTTGGCGGTACTCAGTAATAGAGAAGACCCGCCTTACCTAAATACAAAGTAAAAACCTACTACAGTCAGTAGGCATCTCTATCAAAACACACCCCCGTCCCACCACCTCCACCCCACCCACACCGCCCCTTTCAATGTAAAGTTATGTTGGTCCCACAACATCCAGGCCGAAACAAATGAGATCGTGTAGGTGTCACGACAAAAAACACACAGTCCACGCTGTAAATGTGGCCGTGTAGGCAACACGGTAAAAACCTCCCAGCCCCACACTGTAAATGTGGTTGGTGTTAGGAAGGGCATCCAACTGTAGAAAACCCGCCAGACAGTCCTATGCGAGCAAGACAACCACTCTTGCCTCAAGTGGGAAAACCCCCGTCCAAACCCATGCAAGCGTGGAACACGGACGCTAAACCTGATGATGATGATGATGATGATGTATATATACATATATATACATATATATATACATATGTATATATACATATATATTCATATATATATACATATGTATATATACATATATATACATATATATATATACATATATATATATACATATATATACATTTATATATATACATATATATATATACATATATATACATTTATATATATACATATATATACATTTATATATATACATATGTATATATACATATATATACATATACATATATATACATATATATATATATACATATATATATATATATATACATATATATACATATATATGTATATATACATATATATATATATACATATATGTATATATACATATATATATACATCATCATCATCATCAACGTTTAACGTCCGTGTTCCACGCTTGCATGGGTTTGGACGGGGGTAGTCCCACTTGAGGCAAGAGTGATTGTCTTGCTCGCATAGGACTGTCTGGCAGGTTTTCTACAGTTGGATGCCCTTCCTAACACCAACCACATTTACAGTGTGGGTCTGGGAGGTTTTTACCGTGTTGCCTACACGGCCACATTACAGCGTGGACTGTGTGTTTTTTTGTCGTGACACCTACACGATCTCATTTGTTTCGGCCTGGATGGCGCGGCACCAACATAACTTTACGTAGAACGGGGTGGTGTGGATGGGGTGGGGGTGGTGGCGGGACGGGGTGTAGTTTGTTAGAGATGCCTACTGGCAAGGCGGGTCTTCTCTGTTACTGAGTACCGCCAAAGGTCACGGTCCTGTGACATTGTCTTGGAGAGGTGTAAGTGTGTGAGGTCGGAGTTTATCAGCTCATCCCATGTTTTTCTAGGTCTGCCTATTCCGTGGCTACCGTCTATCTTTATTGCCCTGCACTTTGTAATACAGCTATCGACTTTCATGCGCATCACGTGTCCATACCAACGCAGCCTTCTCTCGAGTAAACAACATCTGATCCCTCTTATCTCTAATTTTTTCCTTAGTTCGTTTATGCTTTGCCGTTCACGTATATTACTGTTACACATCCAGCGGAGCATGCAAGCTTCGTTCCTCTCTAGTCTGCGTATATCCTCTGCACACAATGCCCAGGTCTCACTACCATGCAACATTGCTGTTCGTATGCAGGCATCGTACAACCTGCCTTTCATTTTTAGGGAGAACCCTTTAGCAGCTAATAGTGGTATAAGCTCTCTGAACTTTTTCCAACCAGTTCTGACTCTAGCTACAGTACTTTCAGAGCACCCTCCCCCACTGCTGATTTTATTGCCCAGGTAACGGAAGCTGTCCACTATTTCTATAGAACCCTCTGCGCAATTGAAAGAGCTAGTATTTTGTGGGCACTTGCTGCTACTTATTGCACCAGAACACCGGCCACATGTAAAGTCTATGTTCTTAGTTAGCTTACCTGTGATCCCACTACATCTTTTATGCACCCATACTTTGCATTTAGGACATAAGATGGAGTTTCTACCTACGCCTTTCCTACATACCGAGCACGACCATTTCCCAGAAGGGACCGCCGCCTTATTTTCTTTCCTACAAACTAGAACTTTGGTCTTAGCCAGGTTAATTTTAAGTCCTTTTGACTCTAGGCCGTGCTTCCATGTTTGGAATTTCTTCTCTAGCTCGGCCATTGATTCCGCTATGAGTGTCAGGTCGTCTGCGTATAGGAGTTCCCATGGGCAGCCTGTCTTGAACTCCTCTGTTATAGCCTGAAGGGCAATAATAAATAGTAGGGGGCTGAGAACAGAGCCCTGATGGACGCCAACTTTTACGCTAAACTCTTCACTATATTCGTTGTTAATTCTAACCTTGCTGACTGTTTCTTTATACATGGCTTGTATAGCCCTCACAAGCCATTCGTTAACGCCTAGTTTTCTAAGAGCCCACCAGATAATGGAGCGGGGGACTCTGTCGAAGGCTTTCTCCAGGTCGACAAAAGCTAAGTAGAGGGGTTTACCTTTAGCTAGGTACTTCTCCTGTAGTTGTCGTACTATGAAAAGAGCGTCTGTGGTGCTTTTGCCTGACACAAACCCGAACTGCATTTCATCTAGATCAATTCTCTCTCTGATTAGTTGCGCTATTACTTTTTCCGTGACCTTCATGACCTGGTCGATTAATTTAATGCCTCTATAGTTACTCCTATCTAGGGCGTCTCCTTTACCCTTATAACAGTTAACGATGATGCTGCTATGCCAGTCCTTCGGAACAACCCCATTCTGTACGACTTGGTTAACTCTGCGGGTGACCATGGTGTGTCCCACCGTGCCAGATGCCTTCAGCATCTCAGCAACTATTTCCGAAGGCCCAGCCGCCTTACCAGTCTTCATATCCTTGATTGCCTTACTTATTATACTCCCCTCGACTAACACTGCTGGACCCTCTATCGGGTCGATATGGGGGAGACTGTCTTTCTCCCATTTATTCTCCTCATTTAGTAGCCTTTCATAGTGACACTTCCAAGCTACCTTCTTATCAGTGTCGGTGATGGCAAGTATGCCATCATCGTTAAGTACACACTTCTCCCCGACAATATCACGGTTTTCCTTGACGCATTGCCTGGCAATCCTGAACACCTCACGTTTTTGGTCATCGCGTTGTAGAACATGCTTGAACTTTCTTTCCTCAGCTTCCCTTCTTGCTAAGTACACTTCTCTCCTAGCTTCCCTCCTGGCCACTTGATAGTCTACTCTACTTCCCCCATCCCGCCATACTTTCCAAGCCTGCTTTTTGGCCTTAATTGACCCCTCCACCCTATTGTTCCACCACCATGTTACTCTCCTCCTGCCTACAGGCCTGCTCCAGCCACAGACTTCGTCTGTCGCCAACAGCAGGTTTGCTTTCAGAAATTTCCACTGTCCCTCTATATTGTCCGATTCTAGATGCTCTTCCTTACTGTCGAAAGCATCAAGTAATATGCTTTGAAATTTATTTCTGGCTGTGGGGTCCTTTAGTTTCCATATTTTCCTCCTGAGGATAGTCCTCTTCTGCTGTCGGGTACGTCTCGTCCTGACTATGAGGTCGCTAATTATCAGTCTATGTTGGGAGGTGCATTCTTCATGGGGGAGGGATTTAGTGTTTACAACAGACACTCTGTCACGTCTTCTGGTAAGGATATAATCTACCTGGCTTGTGTGTTCCCCGGATCTATAGGTAATCAGGTGATTGAACACTGGCGAGACCTCCAAGATAATAAAGAATCATCTGTGCTCTACCAACATGCTAAGATAGAACACAGGGGTAGATTAGAGAGCATAGAAATAAAAATAGAATCCACGCACAGAAAAGACGCAATGTTTAGGCAAATTACAGAGGCAGTAAACATAAAAGAATTAAAACCAAAATTATACATATATGTATATACATATATGTATAAAAATACATATATGTATATATACATATTTCGTTTCTGAATTTGTTTAGCAAGATTCTTTATCTGAAATCGTGTGTTGAAACCGATATTGTTATACTTTGGGAGGGTCATGTTGCCAATAAGAAACACACGCACCAGTTGCTTTCACTTCAATTTATTATATATTTATAAATTTATAAATTTACAAATCTACAAACTTATAAATTTCTGGTTGGTTGGTTGGTTCCACAACCAGATAGTTGTTTATATATATAGTCATAGTCCTTTCGTCACACACTCTGTGACCTCTTCAGTGACTGGGGATTCCTTTCTTCTCTTCGTTTCTGTGCCTTTTCTTTCTTCTATCCTACGCCATTTTGTTTCTGTGTGTGTGTTGTGTGCTCAGTTTGCGCATGTGCCACATCCGGGTGTCTGTGTGTGTTTGTGTTCATTTTTCTATTTGTTTATTTATTTATTTATTTATTGTTGGTTGGTTGTTTGTTCTATGTGTGTGTGTGTTTTCATTTTCTCCTGTGTGTGTTTTCATTTTGTGTGTGTTTTCAATTGTAAGTTGTTTGTTCTATGTGTGTGTGTGTTTTCATTTTGTCCTTAATTGTAAGTTGTGATGTTGCTGTTCCACTCGTATTTTCTATTTAATTTTGGTTTTAATTCTTTTATGCTTACTGCCTCTGTAATTTGCCTAAACATTGCGTCTTTTCTGTGCGTGGATTCTATTTTTATTTCTATGCTCTCTAATCTACCCCTGTGTTCTATCTTAGCATGTTGGTAGAGCACAGATGATTCTTTATTATCTTGGAGGTCTCGCCAGTGTTCATTTATTCGTTCCCCTATACTACGAGCTGTCTCACCTATGTACACTATATTTTTGTTTCTACATTGTCCTTCAGTACATCTTATGCTATACACTACATTTCTAGTTTTACAGTTAATATGGGGGCTTATTTTACAGGTTATACATTTCTTATCTATACATGAGGGTCTTTGGAACGGGTATGTCTTGCTAATAAGTGTTTTTACGGAGGTACCAGGTCTTTCTACTATCTTAATATTGAGATTATGTTTATTTAGGGCCCTTCTAAATTTGTAGGCTAGTTCGCCTCTAGGGGTTGTATTGATGAACATTACACTCTGGTATTTATTGCTATCATACCATGAGTTTATTCTATTGGCCAAAACACACCCCTCCTTTTCACCGCCCACCCCACACTAACAATACTAACACCTCCACTCCACTCCACCCCTCATCTGACCACCCTTCCCCAACTAACATACTAACATCCCTTCCCTCCCCTCTTCTCCTCCTCCCCCCTCCTTATCACACGCACACACTTACACCACCCACCCCACACGCAACTAACATCACTAACACCCTCCAACCCCACGCACACGTACCCACACACCCTCGTACACCACCAACTCTACACACCCTACCCCCACTAACCCCCACTCACACCTGCATTCCACCCCTCCCCACCTCCCGTCTACTAACACCCACTAACACCTCCTCACCAAACTACACACACACCAGTACACCACACTCCCTCCATAGAACCACACACCCCCTTCTCTCCCCACTCCACACTCACTCATCCCACTAACACCCCTACTAATACACACACACACACACACACACACACACACCCTCCTCACTCCAACTCTCACACCTACCCATCCTCGCCTCCCTACCATTCCGCTGACTGCTGCTATGCCCTTCCGACCACTGTCTCAGCACCAACTGACCACAGCACTTCCACTGCTGACCACTTCCTGTTGCGCGCGCACCCCACATCTCTCCTCTTCCGACCACCGCTTCTTGGATTACCCACACGCGTTTTGACTTCCAACCAAAATCTCCATACATCCGTGTAACTTACCACTTTCAACCATCCTCTAACACCATCACCTATATAACTCACCCACACACACACACCCCAAAACAATTTTTTTTATCCACACGCCACCCACACCCACAACACGCTTAAACCACACACATGTGCTTCCCACCACATATTTACACCCTCAGCCCCCTGATTCCTCTCCCCCCACCCCCCTATCCACACACGCAGACCCTCCGACACACAAAAACACCCCCCACACACACCTTCCTGAACATGCAACCCCGTTCTTCCTCCAACCCTCACTTTCACATACACACACACACGCACACCTAACCACACACACCACCTTCAGCCCTCCCCGCTCGGACACCCCGTCTCCCTCTCCCCACTCCACCCGCCACCACCTCTACTCACCCCACACCCTTCCACCACCTGTTTACCCCCCTTTTAATTTCAGTTTATTTTGATCATGCCTTTATTTTTAAATGTTCTCATTCCTTGTATTTTGATCATGCTTTATTTTTATTTATTATTTATTATATTTTTGTCTTTATTTGTTAATTTTTCATTCGCACCGTTTCCTTTCGCTATATGTCTCTCCACCACTCCCCTACACACCTTTTGAACTCTCACCTGAAGAAGGGCTTATGCCCGAAACGTCGTCCTCCACCTACCCCCCACTCTCCTGAGCGTGAATTTAATAAACATTTATCGTACTGCCTCTCTGTTCTGTCCCTGTTCAATTTTTCATTATATATATATATACATATATATAGTAATAATAATAAATATCAAGACTAAAATCCAAAGAGGGCTCGATAAGGATAAATATATAAGAACCCTAGAGCAAATATTTATTAAAATAACAGATTAAAGTTTAAGCAAAGAATCGCTGCTTTCACCTTTAACGGGATCTTCTGAAACCTGAGTTTCAGAAGATCCCGTTAAGGGTGAAAGCAGCGATTCTTTGCTTAAACTTTAATCTGTTATTTTAATAAATAATATATATATATATACATATAAATTTAATTTCGTATTCATCAATGCTTCAAGCAAACTACAACACTCTGATACATACATACATATATATATATATTAAAATACAAATATTAATAAAATGATACAACATACCCTGAGATGTTAAATGATTAAGATTAATGAAGGTAGTTGATTAATCTTAAACATTTAACATCTCAGGGTATGTCATGTATCATTTTATTTTATCTGATGAGGACGTACTGTTGTACCTCTGAAATATGTATAATAAAATTTAATTGATCACAAGATGCCCTTCCTAACACCAACCACATTTATTACATATATATATACATATATATATATACATATATATATATCACAAGAACATCTATTTTATTAATATTTGTATTTTAATATTAATATTACAGAAAATATTTTTCTGTAGAGTGCTTTTAATATTAATATTACAGAATAATAATTTTAATATTAATATTACAGAAAATATTTTCATGTAGAGTGCTTCCAATCTACTGTAAAACTCATTCTTTGATGTACTCATTGAATCTTGTTTAACTCTTTAATATATATATATATATATATATATATATATATATATATATATATATATATATATATATATATACGATAAATTAACGGAGGCATAGGTCCTCGCTATTCCCTGTAAATAATGTGCTCAAAGGAGAAGAGATCCTGAGCTCTTTAGTCTATAGTCTGCCTTTCATAGGTTATAGATTCCATACACTGGTGGGTTTTTTTCCCTGTATTATTGATAACGCACTGTATATCTCTCTCAGGTGTGTTACCTTTTCAACATATTGTATATATATCATTTCATTTTCATCATTTCATTTTACGTCCGCTTTTCCCTGCTTGCAAGGGTGGGACGGGAACTGATTCTGGCTTGATTTCTACAGCTGGATGCCCTTCCTAACACCAACCTCATTTACAGTGAGTGCTGGGTGCTTTTTTTTTCCGTGGCACCTCCACGACCACTTTGCAGTGGAATGATAGGGACCCCAGTCCCTATCATCTCATTTCTACAGCTGAGTAAACTGGAGCAATGTGAAATAAAGTGTCTTGCTCAAGGAAACAACACATCACCCGGTCTGAGAATTGAACTCACAACCTTTCGATTGCAAGGCCAATGCTCTAACCACTAAGCCATGTGCCTCCATTATATATATATATATATATATTGAGAGAGAAATGGCTTCTACAGGACTAGGACTTTTTCATTCGAAGGAAATCATTCCTGATGATTTTCTTCAAATGAAACAGTTCTAGTCCTGTAGAAGCCATTTCTACATTAAATATTTATACTCTCTTATGTATTGAGTACCTTACTTACTGTGTTTACCCTCCAATTGAACCCGGGATACACACACACACACATATATAGATATATAAATTTCTTGTTTAATACAATGAGAATATTTTGGCATTTGAAAAGAGACAGATAGAGACTACACAGTGTAAATTAGACATCAATAAATAGTGGTACTCACGTTACTCTCTGGGTACTCTGTGTCTCGGCCATCTAATCGGTTCAGAGGCATAAATGTTACCTCACCTGGTAACTTTAGCCGATTCATCTCTTGCAGAATTCGAGTACCTGTTCTATCTGTATCCACTATGTGGTGAAACAATCTGTGAGGGAAATAAAATGATGTTTTAACATGGTGATTCTCAAATGAGAGGGACATGGCTTCCAGGAGAGAAACTTTAGCTAAAGGAGGCATCTAAAATGGGAAAGTACAATATACATTGTGGATATGCACCTCTCTAAGACA
>OZ024741.1:265549609-265587109 GCA_964016885.1 Eledone cirrhosa | reverse complement strand
AGCAGCCCGCACTCCAAAATACCTTATCCCGTGCAATGCCGGGTACCACTGCTAGTATATAATATATATAGTATATACACAAGTTATGATTTCACTGGTGCCAAGTTGTATCAGCCTTTACCTTCCCTTTTGCATATTATATATATATATATATATATATATATATAGTGTGGGTGTATAATGTATATATAGTATAATCTGTAACAAGACTAGTGCCAAGCTGTATTGGCCTTTGCCATTCCCTTCAACAACATTGGTGTCATCGTGAGAAGAGAGACTGGTATGTTTGGATGACTGCTAGATGTCCACACAAACCTCCTGTCCAGAACTGTGCTTTGGAGAAGAACTTTCTAGGTAGAAACACACGATTAGTCAGGTGTAGATGTGTGTGTAGATGTAATAGATGTGTGTTTATGTAGTGGTGTTGGTGTTGCTTGCTGTGGCAATGGTGGTGGTGTAGGTTGTTGTGGTGTTGGTGGAGGAAAAACAGTAACTATAACATTAACACTAAAGAGAGAGAGAGAGAACATACCTGTTACCCGCTGTCACCTCGACGCAGGTGAAAAATGTCTTGTCACAATCAAAGTTCTCAATGAGCACACCATAATAGCCATTAATCAGGTCAGTGTATTTGCCTTGAGCTTTGAAAGCGTCTAGAACTTTCTGGACAGCGTCCATACCATTCAGGATTGCCTAGAGAGAGAGAGAGAGAGAGAGAGAGAAGGGAGAGAGTCAGTAGTATCATATGTAATGTACCCATTTTGTCTTTATATTCATACCAAGTTAACTCTTTAGCATTTAAACCAGCCGTATCCGGCCAGAATTCTCTCACCTCTTTCTGTTCAAACCGTCTGTAACCAGCCACTCATACTGATGTTAAGGTATTGTTCTCAAAATAAATAAGATCAAAATCTCATAGATTCAATATAATGTGAGGCAAAGCCTTTGCTGTGAAAATATATAGTAAATATAGAGTAATGTAAATGCTAAAGGGTTAAGGTGCATGGCTTAGTGGTTAAGCCAGTGGTTCCCAAACTTTTTTTATTCACATCACACCTGTGAAAAAGTAATATGCTGCTGCATTTTGTACCATAAATTCGAAAATTTATTCAAAAGAGTTTTTCATATATATTAGCATAACACATAACATAGTGTTAAAAGGCTCTAGAACCTCACCCCACTGGCCAACTATAGATTCTTATGAAATTTAAAACACAAAATTTAAACCATAATTAGCCAAAATAAACTGAACACACAAACCACCTTTGACAGTTTGTGCTATTTTTCACAAATTTTGTTACTAAACTTTACTTGTTTGACACTTTGACAACTATATAGGAACTTTACTACAAATTTCAGTTAGTATTTTTCACATCTTAAAAATGAATCCTTTAACATTTACATTACTCTATATCTACTATTATATTTTTGTGGTAAAGGTTCACATGATTTCGAATCTATGAGATTTTTATATTATTTATTTTGAGAACAAAACCTTAACATTAGTATGAGCGGCCGGTTACAGCCGGTTTGAACATGAAGAGGTGAGAGAATTCTGACCGGTTACTAAAGGGTTAATCTTAGTCTTTTGTGGAGCATCTAGTTACACCTCGCAGGGCATGGTTTGGGAACTACTGGGTTAGTGTGTTAGGCTCAAAATCATAAGGCTATGGGTTCAATTCTTGAGCAAGACATTTCATTTCATATTGTTTTTCATGAGATACCAGCCACAGCAATGTTTTACGTCTTCTGTAAAAACTGACCAGTGATACACGATTTCTGGTAGCTGATACACTCATATAACAGAAACAGAAGTATATTACCGTATATACTTGAATATAGGCCGACCCCACTATTTTATGTCTGAGAAATGGACAAAAATTCAAACCTTATTTACATAGAATTTGAAGTTAGTGAAAATCCTAAAAACATTGACCCCAAATATAAGCCATCCCCACTTTCTACCATTGACTTGTTTTTTGGTGACATATTCCTAAACTTATATGGTAACTCTTCCACAAAATCTGTGACTGACAGACATTGGGTTTCATGTATAGAAAAGTAGATGCAACCATGGCTGAGTAGTTAAGAAATTTTACGTCCCAATCATTAATTCCCAGATTCAATCCCAAAGCGTGACATCTTGAGCAAGTATTTTTACCATACTACTACAGCCCATTATGCCCACTGACATGCAGGGCAGCAACAAGGGTCCTCCACTCCTGGGCCAGCTTCTGGATGGTATTCTATGTGTATTGACAGGTCTTCATATCTCCCTCAACTGTTCTGTGCCAAGTGTTCTTTGACCATCCTCGTTTTTGATGTCCAGTGAAGGGCTGTTCTTGGGATGCTATCTTACTCTCCTCTGAGAACATACCCTATCCTCTTCCTTCATCTTCTGAGAAGGATTGCTGACATTTAAATTGAAGTTGTGGCATGTAACATGGTGAGTGGGCCACACTGGCCCAGTGCAGGTTGGTAGGGAGTGGATGTAGTCTTGGTCTGGAACCTCAAACCCAATCTTTCCAACCACGTTACAGAGTGTACTGGATGTATTTTATATAGACAAAGAGAGAGAGAAAGATGACAAGATAGGAATATACAAAGCTATAGAAAAGTAAGAGTTACCTTGCCAGTTATGGACCTCAGAGCTTGCTCTTTCTTGTTAAGGTCTTCTCGTGCAGACTGAAGTTCTTGTTGAAGGATATTCTCTTGCCGCCACAAAGAACTGATGAGACAAACCAATAGAAACATTATAAGTAAGTGTACTTGTGTGTGTACATCAATGTGTCAAACCCATACATTTCTGAGTTTGGGACAAACTTTATTTAACCCTGCAATAGACTGGTGTCCTATTCATCAGGGAGAGAGGGGGGGGGGGCTTGTATTCTCGATCACTTACCACCAATAAAAGCATGAGGTGATGGGCTGGTGCTTTAACAATGGGGATGTCTTGTATTCAGTCATTTAACACCAATGATACCAGGATAAGCACTGACCTTATGAGCCTCAGAAGTATGTCTTGTAAGTGTCTCAATCCCTTAACTCCAATAAAACCGAGATAAGCTCCAGCCTGATGAGCCTCAGGTTTTGGAACAGACTGGTGTCATTTCCAGAGGTATGTCTTCTATTCTTAGTCACTTAACACCAATAAAACCAAGATAAGCTCTAACCTGATGAGCCTCTAGGCCTTGAGACATACTTTAACTCTGTGACAGACTGGTGTCCTGTCCAGAGATATGTCTTGTACTCAGTTATTAACACCAATGACACCAGAGTAAGTACTGATCTGATGAGGCTCTGGGTAAAGTACAGATGAACTCTACAATAGAGTGGTGTCATGTCCAGGGAGGATGTCGTGTACTCTGTCACTTAACACGAATGAAATCAGATTAAGTTCTGACCTGATGAGGTTCTGGGCTTGGAATAGACTTAAACCCTTTATAAATCTTTATATAATAGGTAACACTCTAGTGAAGATATGTTACTCACTTGCGATCGTTCTGAGACTGGTCTTTTTTCTTCTTCATATCAAAGAATGTCTTGTTGTTTTGCTCGATAATCTCCTTATTCTGTTCAATCTTGTTGGTTATCTCCTGTCGAAGACAAACAAACAGTATGAATATACAGCTATAGCAACATTATCACACGTTTTAACCCTTTTCATAGTAAACTGCCTGAGAGGGCCTCTGGTTCTAACATACAAAACTATAAATCTTAACCCCTTCGTTATCATGTTTCTAATGAAAGCTATTGAAAAATGGTTTTCAAATAATTTTGAAACTAATCAAGAATTTAGCAGGACTTAGTAATATAATAAACTTTCTCAAATGTATAATGGAAGGTTTTTTTAGATAAATATATTCACTTTAACCCTTTCATTACCATATTTCTACATAACTAACTTTCTCATTATTAAACTGGTGTATGGAACATAGCATAACAAAGGTTCTTATATAAAATTATGATGAAAGGTTTTTAGATAAATATAAACACTTTAACCCTTTCATTACCATATTTCTAATGAAGACACTGCCTATGATTTTCAAATAATTTCAAAAAGGATGTAGTAATATAACTAACTTTTTCATTATCAAGCTGGTATTTGGAACATAATATAACAAAGGTTCTTATATAAAATTATGACAAAAGGTTTTAAGATAGATTACCTTAACTTTCACATCGAGCTCCGAAGCTTTTTTCCTGTCACCTTCTAAATCATCTTCCAAACGACGGATCTAAAAGTAGAGAGAGATTTTATTAAAACAAAACTTAACAGTTAAAATGTTAGACTAGCAAGTGATATTTGGAATCAAATCTACAATTTATTTATCTATTCAATTTAAACATCCGTATAGAGCTAGTAAGCCATGACAGACTAGAGGAAGTATCAAGTACTCCTTACAGTTGGTAATCAAAAAGAGCTAGTGAGATAAGTAATTAAAAAAAACTAAAAACTAAAAGAAAAAAGGGGGCGGGATAAAATAACAAAAATAAAATTTCAATAGTTATTTATCATATTGAACTCCTGTACTTTAGTGTTTTTCAAGTGTGATATTTATTTTATCAATCTTTTTTTGTCAAACTGCTAAGTTATAGAACATATACAGATATCAAACATAAACACAGACAAGGAGCAGCATCCAGCTGTAAATGTAAAAATGAGGCCAAAATTAGTACTTTATGAACAAGACATGGTGACCTGACCTGGCAGTGCCCACAACAGGACAACTCGTCTAACCCATGCCAGCGTGGAAAAATGGACGTAAAACAGTGCTGATGATGATGATCGTCATCATCATCATCATCATCGTTTAACGTCCATCTTCCACGCTAGCATGGGTTAGATGGGAGTTGTCCCAATTTGAGGCAAGGTTGGTCAGGTGACCGTGTCTCACTCGTATAGGACTATCTGGCAGGTTTTCTATGGCGGGATGCCCTTCCTAACACCAATGATGGAAATACACGCACACATACAACAGGTTTCTTTATAGTTACTACCGTTTACATGTCACTCACAAGGACTCTTCAATTATGTCAACAGCACAACATCTTTTCTAGTTTTGGTGACATGATAAACGCACCAAGTACACTCTGTAAAGTGGTTTGATATAGGAAGAGCGTCCAAGTGTCCGTCTGGAGAAAACTTGCCAAACAAAGGGTTGCAAGAATACTTTAATTGTGTTAAAGATATGACAACCTCCCTTGTACAGGTGTCACATTAAAATGTTGTCACCGCCTTCTGTGGAGTGCAGGAACGTATGTAGGTGAGGTGCCCCACACCTCTCCTCCCAACCTTATCTGAGAGGTCAGTAACAACAACTCATATAACCCCTGCTACTCCAATAACTATTCTTGCTCCTCTGTGTCTCTGATCTTGTTCTATTTACTTTATCTAGACAAGAGGGAGTAAACAGAAGAAGATGATAAACAAAGAGGAGACACAGAAAAGCCAAAAGAGTCAATGAAAAAGTCACAGGGTGTGACGAAAAAACTTTGACAAATATAGCAATTAAAAAAAAACAATGTTTTTTTATTTAACCTGGTCTTCTTTGTCCCTGATGGCTTTGTTTAGAGATCTCAGTTCTTTTTTAATCCAAGCATCTCTCTCCTCCCTTGACGTGAACTGGTTACCGCGGCCCTGCTTAGCATATAACTCTTTTCTCCTTTGCTCAGCCAAGAGAAGCCTACACAATAACAAAAAAAAACGATAACAATAACCTCAATAAAAAGTCACAAAGCTGTAACAAAAACAACAGAATAAAGTAGTAGAAATAAATCTTAACATCCTGTACCACATGAAACAAACAGCATTAGCAAGATATTCTTGGAAAGTATTACACAGCACTATAACTGCATCATATTGAAAATTAAAGTCTTTACTCTAACACTGTAAACTTTCACATCAATCTGTCCACTAATAAAGATACTATAAACATTTGAATTAACAGACCTATTTTTAGATGGTATGGTCCCATAACTCCTGACAGAGTCAATGGGGCACCATAGTGACATAAAGCATTTCTTGTGCATTTTCTAAGCCTGGTGAAGCTCGTCTCCTCTGCAGGTCTGAACATAGCAGATTCCTTCCAGAGAAGGATAGAGAGTGAGAAAGAGAAAGTGAGGAAGAATTGGCCACAGTACGGGGCTGATACTTTTTTTTTTTTATCAACCACAAAAGGATGAAAGGCGAAGTTGACCTTGGTGAGATCTGAACTGAGAAAGAGAGCCAGGATGAACACCGCAAAGCATTCTATCAGATGTTCTAACAACTCAACTAATTTTCTGCTAAATTATTACAGGACATTAAGAATTAAATTGTTTTTAATATAAAAACAAGACTTACTGTTGAGCTGCATTTTCCTCGCGATTTTTCTGTGCCTCATACATCGGGATGATATTTTCAAGGGCACCTTCACCACGAGTTATTTTCTCGTCGATCTTGCGCAGGTCATCTTCTGTTTTTTTCTAAAACAGATGAAAATGATAAAAATGAAATGAAATTTACAACTCACACCTATACAAGTTTAGCCGGCTTATTATGAGGTTGTATCTTGGGTGTTTTAATTATAAAAGCCCCATTTCTATTATGTTGTTATAGTTCTCACCTATGTAGGTTTAGCTGGTTTCCTACAAGGTTGTATTTCATAGGAGGTTTCTTGTGTTTTAATGATAAGACCCCAGCCCTATCATGTTGATGTTACAGCTCACACTTATGTAGGTATAGCTGGCTTCCTACAAGGTTGTATGTAATGGGTGTTTTAATGATAGATCATTGCTCAGACAACTTACCGAGGAATGAGAAAAATTACCTATGTGGACACTTTGATAGAAGACACAAAGTCAGAGACAGTAGCGGAACTGAAGACCATCATGAATGACTGTGGCGAATGGTGGCATGTGGAATCTGTAGGGCATCCCACTCGACGACTGAGGATAGGATAATGATAGAGGTTATAGCTCTATTATGTTGTTACAGCTTACACCTATGTAGGTTTAGCTGGTCTCATATGGAGTTGTATCTCATAGGTTTCTTGGGAGACCCCAGCTCTATCATGCTGTTGTTACAGCTCATACATATGTAGGTTTAGCTGGCCTCCTACAAGGTTGTATCTCATAGGATTCTTAGGTGTTTTAATGATAGGGGCTTCAGCTCTATCATGTTGTTATAACTCACACGTCTGCATTTTTAGCTGGCCTCCTATGAAGTTATGTCTCATAGGAGGTTTCTTGAGTCTTTTAATGATAGAGGCTTCACTCTTATCTTGAAAAGCAACGTGAAATGAAGCATCTTGCTCAAGAACACAAAGCACCACCAGGTTCAAGAATCCAGCAACCTTACCACACACCTTCACAACAGATAAGGCAAAACAACTAAATAAAACAATTTCATAAAAGATTTGTCAATGTTACAATATTCCAGCAGTTGACCCCCAGTAAGTATTGTCATCTGGTGGTAACTGTTTGTACTAAGGTAGGCTGGAATACTAACCCTTTCAATACCAAACCACTCAAAACCTCCTCTCATTCTACAACACAAAAACATGTTTTAAAGTATTCATAATTTAAATTTAAACTACCCATCATAATTTTCCCTAAAAACTTTTGATAAGTTATGTTTCAGAGGGAACATTAAATCAATGTTTCAAACAGACATATGGTGGTGGTGGTGGTGGTGGTGGTCATGATGATGATGTTCTACGACTCTGGAAAAACAGAAGTAAAAGCAATGACAAGGAAATACGAATGACTGAGTAACTAACCTTTAGTTTTTTCTCGCCTTCAATATCTTCCATTATGTCTTTGATGGTGAGCTCCAGTTTGGCCTTCTTCTTCATAAGGTCCTGGTGCTCGTGAGATAATGTTTCCTTCTCTTCCAAGATACTCTGCATACGAGACTTCAAATCACGCAGGTCTTTGTTGATCGACTACAAATACAAAGCGGACAGAGCAGGGGGAATAAACAACAGATAGAAGTACAGTAAAATATATTTCATACTTTTATACCCACTCCCCCCCCCCTCTCTGCCATCAATGCCTCCCTAGTCTAACATACTTGGTACCCTAATACTCAAATGAGATAGTGTTGGTGCCACAACAAAAAGAACCCAGTCTGCTCTGTAAGGTGGGAGTCCTGGTGCTATGATAAAAAGCACACAGTCCACCCTGTAAGGTAGTAATACAGCTACCACAATAAAAAGCACCAAGACCACACTGTAAGGTGGTAGAGCTGGTGTCACGATGAAAAGCACCCTGTCCACATTGCTGGTGCCATGATGAAAAGCACTCAATCCACCCCATTAAGTACCACAATAAAAAGCATCCAGTCTGCACTATAGAGTGCTAGTGCTATGACAAACACCCTGTCCACCCTGTAAGGTGATAGTGGTACCACAATAAAAAGCATCCAGTCTACACTATAGAGTGCTGGTGCTATGACAAACACCCTGTCCACCCTGTAAGGTGATAGTGGTACCACAATAAAAAGCATCCAGTCTACACTATAGAGTGCTGGTGATATGACAAACACCCAGTCCACCATGTAAAGTGGTAGTGTTGGAATCGTGATAAAATGCTCCCAGTATAAGCTGTAAAGTGGTTTACTTTAGGAGAGCCAAGCCTCAGTATGTGACAACATGTCTAACCCATGCAAGCATGGAAACTAGATGTTAAACGGTGATAATGATTATGACTTTTAATACCAACCTGACCAAATCCAGTTCTGATTCTATAAAACCAAACCATCCATTTTAAAGGGTTCCTATTAAAATCTTCCAACATAATGTAATACATGTGCACACACCTGTATTACACATACACACATTAACAATAAATTAAACAATTGTGCAACAATGCAATCAAAGGTGCAATAGAAGAAGTGGTGCCGACTTACTTTTACTTGATCATTAGCTTGTTGTTGATTGTCCCGCAATTTCTGACTGATCTTTCCGCTGTTTTCTCTTTTTTCTTGCAACTGATTAAAAAAAAATTGTTTTAAATCAATAAATAAAATATATCAGAGGAAACACACACACATGTGTAGCTAATGGAGACACGTGTTTTTTATGACAAACAATAGCAAAATAAATAGGTGTGTGACCCTCACCTCGTCCAACTTCTTCCTGGTATCTCTCAGTTCATGGTCATGGATGGTATATTCCAGGGATCTGAATAATTACATTGAAAGGAAATATCTATGAATCTTTCTAATTCACTACTTCTCCACAGTCATGTCTTTCATCATCTTCCAAATCCTCTACCTTACTTCTACATATATTTCTGTCACTCTTCTCCTTCCTCAACACATGACCCAACCATCTCATTCCATTTCTCTTCACAACATCCATCACTGGCTCTACTCCCATCACTCCTCTCACCCAATCACTTTCATCCTTCCTCAACACATGACCCAACCATCTCATTCCATTTCTCTTCACAACATTCACCACTGGCTCTACTCCCATCATTCCTCTCACCCAGTCACTTTCATCCTTCCTCAACACATGACCCAACAATCTCATTCCATTTCTCTTCACAACATCCATCACTGGCTCTACTCCCATCACTCCTCTCACCCAATCACTTTCATCCTTCCTCAACACATGACCCAACCATCTCATTCCATTTCTCTTCACAACATTCACCACTGGCTCTACTCCCATCATTCCTCTCACACAATTTGAGGATACCTTCCTTCCTTAACCCTCCCACCATTCTTGAAGGTCCTGAAGACAATTATGGGCACTGTCCTCCTCTCCTTGGTTAAACACTAGATGCCAAAGGGACCGTAACTCCTGTTATTGCTATACTCACCTTCTGGTGAGTATAGCAACAGAACAGTGGATTGGCAGAGTTGGTAGAGCATCGGAAAAATGTTTAACAGTATTTGTTCCTGCTCTTTATGTTCTGAGTTTAAATCTTGCCGAGGTGAACTTTGTCTTTCATCAGTCCGGGGTCAAAAAATAAAGTACCAGTAACGTATTGAGGAGTCAATATAATCAACTTTCCCTTCCCCTAAATTACCAGCCTTGTGCTTATATTAGAAACCATGGATTGGCAGTATCGGTAGAGGGTCGGGCACCATGCTTTGACGCATAGAGTTACAGTCCTTGCCATTCTGAGTTCAAATCCTTACGAGGTCGATAAAATAAAGTACCAGTAATGCACTGGGTAATTGCTGGCCTTGTGCCAAAAGTAGAAACAATTATTTCAGTATCATTTGTTCATAAAATAAAGTACCAGTCAAGTACTGGGGTCAATATAATCACCTTTCCCTTCTCCTAAGTTGCTGGCCTTGTGCTAATGTTAGAAACCATTATTTCAGTATCAAGTACCAGTTAAATACTGAGGGGAGGGGGGCATATAATCAAAGTTTAGCCTTCCTTCAAACTTGTGGTCTTGTTCCTATGTTAGAAACCCTTATTACTTTACTCACCTCCTCATTTTGTCCCACTTCTGATATTCCTTCAACTCTTCCTTCTCCTCCTCAAGTGTCTTCAGTCGTTCTTCTATGTATTTGAGCAGATCGTTGATTTTTTCTCTTTTCCCCTCTGTAAATAGAAGCATACATTATTATCATCACCATTTTTCTATGTCGGACGTGCCATTACAGGCTAAGTCAACATTTTATCATAACACCGGCAATAGGGAGACTATCTAAATTGGATATACACAGAGGACTTTAGCTGGTTTTAAGAAAATGTACACTGTATACCTGTATGTCATATAATAGGTACACTGTTTCTCTGTGATGTAGAATAGGTACACTGTATCCTTGTGTCATATAATAGGTACACTGTATCTGTCATATAATAGGTACACTGTATCTCTGTGTCATATAATAGGTACACTGTATCTCTGTGATGTAGAATAGGTACACTGTATCCTTGTGTCATATAATAGGTACACTGTATCTCTGTCATATAATAGGTACACTGTATCTCTGTGTCATATAATAGGTACACTGTATCTCTGTGTCATATAATAGGTACACTGTATCTCTGTGTCATAGAATAGGTACACTGTATCTCTGTGTCATAGAATAGGTACACTGTATCTCTGTGTCATAGAATAGGTACACTGTATCTCTGTGTCATAGAATAGGTACACTGTATCTCTGTGTCATAAAATAGGTACACTGTATCTCTGTCATATAATAGGTACACTGTATCTCTGTGTCATATAATAGGTACACTGTATCTCTGTGTCATATAATAGGTACACTGTATCTCTGTGTCATATAATAGGTACACTGTATCTCTGTGTCATAGAATAGGTACACTGTATCTCTGTGTCATAGAATAGGTACACTGTATCTCTGTGTCATAGAATAGGTACACTGTATCTCTGTGTCATAAAATAGGTACACTGTATCTCTGTCATATAATAGGTACACTGTATCTCTGTGTCATATAATAGGTACACTGTATCTCTGTGTCATATAATAGGTACACTGTATCTCTGTGTCATAGAATAGGTACACTGTATCTCTGTGTCATAGAATAGGTACACTGTATCTCTGTGTCATAGAATAGGTACACTGTATCTCTGTGTCATAGAATAGGTACACTGTATCTCTGCGTCATAGAATAGGTACACTGTATCTCTGTGTCATATAATAGGTACACTGTATCTCTGTGTCATATAATAGGTACACTGTATCTGTGTGTCATATAATAGGTACACTGTATCTCTGTGTCATATAATAGGTACACTGTATCTCTGTGTCATATAATAGGTACACTGTATCCTTGTGTCATATAATAGGTACACTGTATCTCTGTGTCATATAATAGGTACACTGTATCTCTGTGTCATATAATAGGTACACTGTATCTGTGTGTCATATAATAGGTACACTGTATCGTTGTGTCATGGAACAGGTACACTGTATCCCTGTATGTCGTAGAATAGGTACACTGTATCGTTATATGTGATAGAATAGTTACACTGTATCCCTGTATGTTGTAGAATAGGTACACTGTATCCCTGTATATCGTATAATAGGTACACTGTATCCCTGTGGTTCATAAGAAGTGACTAATGTGTACCAGGAGTTTTAGAATAGATACACCATACCATATCACTGCATATCATAAGAAGCAACAAAAAAAAGTTGGTGTCAGGAAGAGCACCTGACTGTAAAACATTGCCTCAAAACATCCGTCCAACCCATGCCAACATGAAAAAATAGATAAAAAACGATGATGATGATGACTGAGTACATTGTATGGTGACACCAAAAAACACCAAAATCATCATTATTTTATGTGACCTGTCCAACCACACTCGCATGGGTTGGACAGGTCACATAAAATAATTGTTTCTACTTTAGGCACAAGGCCAGCAATTACCCAGTGCATTACTGGTACTTTATTCTATGGGTTGGACGGATGTTTTGAGGCAATGTTTTACAGTCAGGTGCTCTTCCTGACACCACACTCGCATGGGTTGGACAGGTCACAATCCGCGATCAGACAGATCAGAGGAGCACTTCTTGCTCATATATTCTATATTTTGGAATGCTTCCTATAGCTGGATATCCTTCCTAATGCCAACCACATTGCAGAGTGCACTGGGTACAGTTTATCGTGGCACCCCCATCCCACCCCAAAAAGACACCAAAATATATTCCATAAAATAGAGGGAAGCATTTGGTTACCTGTTTCACGTAAGATTCCTTTACTTTCTTCTTTACGTTCGTCATAAACTCGAGTTCCAGCCACTTCCCTCAGCAACTTCAGACGATGAGAATCTGGGGCAGTTGCCATTTGGTTGATCTGCAAACAAAAAGCAGAATATAGATAAATAAATAACAATAATAATTATTTTATTGGCCACAAGGGTTCAAGATATTAGGGGCAATACAAGGACAACACATTACAAGGTGGGGTTTATATCAAAGAAAGGGTCATCACTGAAGTGAAAATAATAATGGTTTCTGATTTAGGCACAAGGCCACCAATTTTGGGGGAAGGGGAAGTTAATTAAATCGACTGCAGTTCGTTACTGGTAATTTATTTTATCAACCCTGAAGGATGAAAATGGTTTCTAATTTAAGGACAAGACCAGCAATTTTGGAAGGATTTCACTGGTGCTTAATTTTATCACCCCAGAAAAATAGAGACATAGGTTGGCTGGAGAGATAGATGGGTTGGATGGAGATATAGATGGGTTGGATGGAGAGATAGATGGGTTGGATGGAGATATAGATGGGTTGGATGGAGAGATAGATGGGTTGGATGGAGATATAGATGGGTTGGATGGAGAGATAGATGGGTTGGATGGAGAGATAGACGGGTTGGATGGAGAGATAGATGGGTTGGATGGAGAGATAGATGGGTTGGATGGAGAGATAGATGGGTTGGATGGAGAGATAGATGGGTTGGATGGAGAGATAGACAGGTTGGATGGAGGAATAATGGGTTGGATGGAGAGATAGACAGGTTGGATAGAGGAATAGATGGGTTGGATGGAGATATAGGTGCGTTGGATGGAGGGATGATAAACAGACAGGTTGGCTGGAGGAATAGATGGAGGGACAGACAGGTTGGCTGGAGGGATAGCGAGATTTACTATAGGAAACTGAAATCAGGGACACAGAAAGAAGATCGACAGACAGACACACAGACATCTTATACCATTTTCAACAGATATGGTCGGAAAATATTTTGTTTCATAAACATAAACAAGCTCTATAACTACTAACATCCTGTTCCACATGAAGCTGTATGACAATGTTAAGGGAGATAATTCTGACCCCCATGGCTATTGTTCTTTTCCGGGACTTTCTGATGTTATACTAACTTCAAAATATTGATATACTGAGGCACTTTTATATAAGGGTTTTGAATATAAAGGCATTTTTTTTAATAAAGTGGGAAGTTGGGGCACCATTTGACCACATAAGATGCAGGCTCACATTGCAGAAAAACAGAGAGATAGCTAAGAATCAGTATTTATAAATTACAAATTGCCACAGTCATTTTTTGCTAGAAAAAGCAGTAAAATCTCCCTCGTTCTGTTTTTGGAGAAAAAGTTCATGTCGAGCATATTGAAGATCAGATTAGTTAAAAACAAAAGGAAAACCATTATTTGCAGTTTTATTTCATGTTATTAGTGGTCAACATACAAACAAACTTCCTTTTTATAAATATTATAGCTGAAGACAACCAACCTTTCCTTGTTTGACAATGTAGTAGGGGTTACTTCGAGAGAAGCCGGCACTTTCAAGGAGGTTCATTACATCAGTTTTGCTGTAATAATAATTTCTAATTTAGAACACAAAACAATTTAAAGAGAAAAGCAAAGTTGATTAAATAATACAAGGGTGAAAGGCAAACCTAATGACAGCAGGATTTGAATGAAAAGGGTTGTTACTGAGTTCAAATCTTACCAATAACAATGTTTGACACAAGGCTAACAAACAAATATTACTATATATATGTATATATATGTGCTTGTGTGTGTGTGTGTGTATACATCGTGCTCGGTGTGTAGGAAAGGCGTAGGTAGAAACTCCATTTTATGTCCTAAATGCAAAGTATGGGTGCATAAAAGATGTAGTGGGATCACAGGTAGGCTAACTAAGAACATAGATTTTACATGTGGCCGGTGCTCTGGTGCAATAAGTAGCAGCAAGTGCCCACAAACTACTAGCTCTTTCAATTGCGCAGAGGGTTCTATAGAAATAGTGGACAGCTTCCGTTACCTGGGCGATAAAATCAGCAGTGGGGGAGGGTGCTCTGAAAGTACTGTAGCTAGAGTCAGAACTGGTTGGAAAAAGTTCAGAGAGCTTATACCACTATTAGCTGCTAAAGGGTTCTCACTAAAAATGAAAGGCAGGTTGTACGATGCCTGCATACGAACAGCAATGCTGCATGGCAGTGAGACCTGGGCATTGTGTGCAGAGGATATACGCAGACTAGAGAGGAACGAAGCTTGCATGCTCCGCTGGATGTGTAACAGTAATATACGTGAACGGCAAAGCATAAACGAACTAAGGAAAAAATTAGAGATAAGAGGGATCAGATGTTGTTTACTCGAGAGAAGGCTACGTTGGTATGGACACGTGATGCGCATGAAAGTCGATAGCTGTATAACAAAGTGCAGGGCAATAAAGATAGACGGTAGTCACGGAATAGGCAGACCTAGAAAAACCTGGGACGAGCTGATAAACTCCGACATCACACACTTACACCTCTCCAAGACAATGTCACTGGACCGAGACCTTTGGCGGTACTCAGTAACAGAGAAGACCCGCCTTACCTAAATATATAGTAAAACCTACTCCAGCCAGTAGGCATCTCTAACAAATACACCCCGTCCCACCACCCCCACCCGATCCACACCACCCCGTTCTATGTAAAGTTATGTTGGTGCCGCGCCATCGAGGCCGAAACAAATGAGATCGTGTAGGTGTCACGACAAAAAAACACACAGTCCACGCTGTAATGTGGCCGTGTAGGCAACACGGTAAAAACCTCCCAGACCCACACTGTAAATGTGGTTGGTGTTAGGAAGGGCATCCAACTGTAGAAAACCTGCCAGACAGTCCTATGCGAGCAAGACAATCACTCTTGCCTCAAGTGGGACTACCCCCGTCCAAACCCATGCAAGCGTGGAACACGGACGTTAAACGCTGATGATGATGATGATGATGAAGGGTATACGTTGCTGACGATAGCTAATAAGCTTGAAACTAGTACAGCGTTCCTTTGTCAGTGTTGAACAAATGAGCAACGATGGTTGCTAGACACTACGGCTTAATACGGGATGTTTGTTTACAAACACACCGAGCATCATAATAAATGTTCGGTGAATCCATACGTGCATATATATATATGTGTGCATGTATGTATATATATGTATACATACTACTGTACGTCTGTATACATGTATGTATGTACGTACGTGTACATACTTATATTTAAGTAACAGCCGTACTAAGAGTGGGAAATGAAATTTTGTTTCATTTTTTTCCGTTTATATATATATAATCATCATTTTACGTCCACATTTCCCTACTTCAGACACACACAGGGTCCACCAAAAAAATGTATACACACTTCAGGAAAAGAAAAACTTGTATAAATATTTCACTTCTTTAAATACCTTTCGAAAAGTTTGATCAAATTATGATAAGAAAGGGTACTGTAGTAAATTAGGTTTTCTTATCCTGAAGTGTGTATACATTTTATTGGCAGACTTATATATACACACACTCACACATACATATATATATATATATATATATATATACACACACACACAAACAGAAACCACAAAGCAAACACAGTACAATGGAGAAATATATTAGTTTAACGCTTGATATAGTAGGAAAGGAGTTTTTATGTTTTGGACACTACTCTTTCATCAGAAGATAGAATGAGAAATCATCATCATCATCATTTAACGTCTATCTTCCATTCTAGCATGGGTTAGATGGGAATTGTCCCACTTGAGGCAAGATTGGCCGGGTGACCGTGTCTCGTTCGTATAGGACTATCTATTACAGTGTGGACTGGGAGCTTTTTACTGTGTTACCTACACGACTACATCACAGAGTGGACTGCCCCCCTTTCTTTTAATAACAGATGAAATAGAAAGTTAGTGGGAAAAAGCTATTTATATATATACACACACACACACATCTATATATATATATATATACACATATATATGCATGTGTGTATGTGTGTGTGTGTATATATATATAAAATATATATGTACAAATATGTATAACTTCACTTGTTTTTCTGTAGTAAAAAATTATGACAAAGTTTATGATTCAATTCAAAAGCTTTCTAATCACGTTTACTCATATACACACAAATATATACATATATGTGTGTGTGTATATATATATATATTTTCCTTCCATATACTGTACCGTTTGTGTTGTTATTTCTGTTTATCATTTACACACATACATACATACATATATATATATATATGTATATATATATCATCATCTTCCACGCTAGCATGGAAGATGGACATATATATAAGATAGACTTTCTCTCTCTTGAGAGAGAAAGCTAATTTCACAACAATTACTAAACCATACTTGAGAACGTTCTTAAGTATGATTCAGTAATTGTTGTGGAACTAACTCTATACACAACTTGTCATTTGGACTGAGTGCTCTACGAACTTTGGATACAACCTTCTGATTTTTCACTGCAATATATATACATAAACTATATACACAAGCATATATATATATACACACACACATATTTATTTATATTCATTTTATTAAGGCTAAATAGTAACAAGACACACTATTTAGTCTTAATAAAATGAAATGAATATTTAAATTACTTTGATATTGAGTACACTTTTCTCTCAGCTGTCAACCATTTACTGATATATATATCATCATCATGATCGGTTAATGCCCTATCTTCCACGCTAGCATGGGTTAGATGGGAATTGTCCCACTTGGGGCAAGATTGGTCGGGTGACCCTGTCTCACTCGTATAAGACTATTTGGCAGGTTTTCTACGGCTGGATGCCCTTCCTAACACCAACCACATTTACAGTGTGGACTGAGAGCCTTTTTAACATGTTACCTACACAACCACATTACAGTGTGGACTGTGTGTTTTTTTGTCATGACACCTACACGACCTCATTAGTTTGGACTGCATGTTGTGGTACCAACATAACTTTACAGAGAAAGGGTGGTGTTGGTGGGAGTGGGAAGATGGAGTAGGAGTAGTGGTTTGGGTGTATATTTGGTTAAGAGGTGCCTACTGACAGGAGGTTTCACTTTGTTCATAGGCAAGGCGGGTCTTCTGTATTACTGCTTGGTGACAAAGATCTCGGTCCAGTGACATTGTCTTAGAGAGGTGCAAGTGTGTATGGTCAAAATTGATCAAATACTTACACAAATAAAAAAAGGGCGGAGGGTAAAATGAAGGAAATAAAAGCAGAATCTAATACTTACGTGACCATTTTCTTGTCTAAAAAATATTGGTCTTTCTTGGAGCCAATAACACGACGGAGGACAACTTCATCTTTATCAATCTAGAGTAATATAAAGAATTCTGTCTCAGATCTGCGATTTTATATTGATGGCTAATTGTAGATATTTATGAGTCTTTATGTATTGCATGTATGTGTGTGTGTGTGTGTGTGTGTGTGTGTGTGTGTGTGTGTATATATATATATATATCGAGAGAGAGACTGATATGTAACACATATGATGAAACGTGTCAATGTTATGCAATAAATGTTATTCCCACTCTTCTGGAATGTGATGTTATATATATATATATATATAAATATTGGTTATATATATATATATATAAATATTGGTCCCACCCTTGCAAGCAGGGAAAAGCAGACGTAAAATGAAATGATGAAATGATGAAATCAATTGACAACCAGACAACCAAAGAAGGTTTTTCAAATAATTTTATATAAATGTCTACATCTTTTCAACTTCAATATCACCAGGTAACACTCATCGGGACATTAATTCAGTATCTAGATAACGGAAGCTCTAATGTTACCTGGCAATACTGAATTTGAAACACGTGTAGACATTAAGAAAATCATTTGAAATACCTTCTTTGATTGTCAATTGATTTTAAAAATGTTATGCTCTGTATTCTTCCTTAAGTGGTTAATACATACAGCTTTCTGGCATTTGGTAATAAACGGGTCTCATACCCAATTTATTCATCTCCTATATATATATATATATATCATTATCATCATCCTTTAATGTCTATCTTCCATGCTAGCATGGGTTAGACGGGTTTGTCCCATTTGAGTCAAATTCGGTCAGGTGACCGTGTCTCGCTCGTGTAGGACTGTATCTGGCTGGTTTTCTACACATTTACAGTGTGTGGTGGGTGCTTTTTGTCGTGTCTCCTACACGACCACTTTATAGTGTGGGCTAGATGTTTTGTGGTACCAACATAACTTATTTAAGTATATATACATATACTTACATATATTGGGCTGATGCAAAATTAACAACTGTTTATATTGATTCTAAATTTATTCTACAATACAACACCAAACTACAGTGGTTGTTAGTTAAATTAATTAAAAATAAAATCAGTCGTTAATATTGCATCATCCCAATATACACCGTCACCATATAAGCATAGCAGTGAACTTACCGGAATCCTATTATCGGAATTGTCGAATATGATTTCCACAAAAGCCGAGATGACTCTTGGTCCTGTGCCTTCATGAAGCAAAGCTTGTCGTTGTTCAGGTCGCAGGTGACTAAATTCATCCGACAGGACAAACTGAATTGCTACAGAAGAAAACAGGCAAATATTACATCTTAAATTAACCCTTTCATTACCATATTACTAATGAAAGACGCCGTCTATGTTGTTTAACCCTTTCATTAACATATTTTTAATGAAAGACACTGCATGTGTTGTTTAACCCTTTCATTACCATATTTTTAATGAAAGACACTGCATGTGTTGTTTAACCCTTTCATTACCATATTTCTAATGAAAGACACTATGTTGTTTAACCCTTTCATTACCATATTTCTAATAAAAGACAGTCGATGTTGTTTAAACCTTTCATTACCATATTTTTAATGAAAGACACTGTCCACGTTGTTTAACCCTTTCATTACCATATTTCTAATGAAAGACACTAACTGATGGTTTCTTAGGAAGACAATAACAAGACCAGTGTATTATAAAAAGTAGAAGGGTGATACACTGAAAAGTAAAAAAAGGAAGAATAAAGGGCAAATGCTGATGACTGTGGCTGATATAACCAGGGTGTGTATTGTAGGAAGACAACAAGAGTTGTAAAGCCATCTTTCCCTCTAAAGCAAGAGTTAAACTTGTGGGGTCCCATGATAAGCTTCTCTATTTTGCTGTATCATCTGAATCCCACTCACTGGCTTTCATTTCTTTCTCCATCATCTCTAGCCATATCTTTCTTAATCGTCCATCTTCTACTTTCTGTTACATTCATTTCCACTGCTCCTCTCACCCAGTTACTTTCATCGTTCCTCAACACATGACCTAACCATATCATCCCATTTCTCTTCACATTCATTACTGGCTCTGTTCCCATTGTTCCTCTACAATTCATTGTTTGTCCTCCTCTCTCTGAACAATACCCCACTTATCCACCAGACCATTGTCATTTTAGTTCTTTCCAGCCTTCTCTGCTCCTCTACATTCATCGCCTATGTCTCATTACCATAAATCATGTCACTTCTCACATATGCAGCATACACCTTTCCCTTCAGTCTCAGTGACACACCACTCCTGCTCCTGGAACTTCCACCATACATATTTCATTCTAGCTACTGTAGTAGTGTAGGATGGCAGAGGAGGTATATAAATGTGTGAAAAGTTCTGTCCAGCCCCAAAGTTATTGCAACAATAAAGAAATATTTGTTACTTGCCATAGAAGAAATTGCTTTTTCCAGATCCATTTCTGCCTACTGCAAAGAGAAACATCATAATTGAGTAAGTACACTAGAATTGTATGCAATGTATACACATGCATGTATGCTATATGTACACATGCATGCATGTATGTATGTATGTGTATGCAATGTATACACATGCATGTATGCTATATGTACACATGCATGCATGTATGTATGTATGTATGCTATGTGTATACATGCAATGTATGCTATATGTAAAAATGCATGTACATGCACAGATACTTAACAAGTCTTCAATGGAATTAGTAAAAGGAGGTTTTTTTAGTTTCTTAACCCCATTTACATTACTCTATATATACTATTGTATTTTTGTGGTAAAGGTTTTATCTTGCATAATATCGATTCTACAAAATTTCAATGTTATTTATTTTGAGAAGAGTACCTTAATGTCAGTATGAGCAGCCAGTTTGAACAGAAAGAGGTGAGAGAATTTTGGCCAGATATGGCCAGTTTAAATACTAAAGGGTTAAGGGAAGGACAAAGTCGATTAAATCAACCCCAGTGCTTGACTGGTTCTTTATTTTATCGACTTCAGAAAAATAAGAGGCAGAGTTGACCTCAGAATAAATATCACAATAGTATTTTATCCAACGCTCTACCAAATTATGTCAACTATGCCAATTCACCACCCTAAACATTTTCATAATTAAATAAGTGTTTAGAACATAACTTATGGAAGTTCTTACATAAAATTATGACAGAAAGGTTTCAGATAAATATAAACACTTTAAAATAGTTTTGTATCGTAGAGCCAAAACCGGAGGTGATTTCAGGCGGTATCAAAAGTGTCTTTAAACAATGTGAAACAATATTATAAGGGGAAAATGAATACTTACCAATAACGTTATGCCTGGAACTAAAAGGTTCCACTACAGTTTGGTCTCGGTAACTCCGGAAACCCTGGATAATTACCTAGAATAAGAAAGGAAAAAACATAAAAATCCCCTTATAATTAAAACGAGTAAATGATGGCACAATTTGGGAAAAGAAGGCTGAAAAGAAAAAGACTTTATATTCATGAACCTCTCAAATATGTCCGAAGGCCATGCAAAGTTTCTTTTTTTCGGACACAAAGTAGAAGCTGTTAACAGTAAATGCTCATATTAAATAGACCAGACATGGGCAACTTTTTTCAAGCAGTGGGCCCCATAGGATGTGGCTCATCATCAGGCAGGCTGCACTACTAAAAAAACTCACGGTAATTTTGAAATTAGGCGTGCCATTCAGAAAGCCAAATGGGCCACAGTTTGCCAATGACTGAAATAGACTCTATCAAGTGCTCTGATGGCTCCTTAGATGTGATTGGCAGTCTCTGCTACCTAGATGACTTAATTAGCAATGGAGTAAGGTCTTCTGGAAGTATATTAACTAGAGTGAGAACCAGGTGAAAAAAAATTGAGGGAGCTATTAACTCTTCTTCTCCTTCAGAATGAAAGGAAGGTTGTATGATGCCTGTGTGAGAACAGTGATGCTGTATGTAAGTGATAAGTGAGCCTTGAATGCAGAGAATCTGCAAAGATTGGAAAGAAATGAAGCAAACATGCTCTGATAGATGTGTAATGTTAGTGTGTATGAGACAAAGTATCAATGAACTGAGAGAAAAGTTGAACATATTAGAGAAAAGATTGTAACGGTTTGGACATGTGAGGCATATGAAGGCTGAAAGCTGCATAAAAAAAGTGCTGTGTTCACTAACTTGATGGAAATTGTGGAAGAGGTAGGCCCAGAAAAAACTTGGAATGATATGGCCAATGCTGACATCACAAAGGAGATGATACAAGATCAAGTCAACTGGTGATATAGTATACCGCAGAAGACCTGCACCCACCTCACTCAAGTAGAATGAAACACAACTAGTCTCTCTATCTACATCACAGTCTTGGTTTGCTCCTCATTCACCCAACCTATACCAATATAGAAAGACAGATGTACCTTTGACAGGCCACTGCTACACAACAACTTCTCACTCTTTCCACCACTTTCCCTTCTCACACTACACTGTGAAGTGGTTGACACTAGGATAGGCATCTAGCTATGGCACCCTGAATGGAACATATGAGCAATGCATAGTCATCTTCCCTACCTAGTCACAGAACATGCCAACCCATCTAACTCATGCAATCATGGAAAATAGATAATAAACAGTAATGTTTACATGCCTACAAATTAGATAAGTATATATATTTATACATGGTGATGCAGTCTCAGATACACTCTGTATTTATACAGATATAACTTTATTATACATTTCGGTTGCTAGTGCACCTCTTACTATATATATATATATATATATATATATATACAGGGTGGGTAAAAAGAAACTCCCTATTGAAAATAACATAACTTTTGGCCTACTGTAGCCACTTAAGACAATTCAATGATCTCATATGCATGCAAGATGGGGTCCCTCCTCATTTTGCATGCACTGTTTGTGTCCAATTTTTAAGACATTGGTTGGGTTGTCGAAGGTGCACATGAATGGCCAGTAAAAAGTTTATAGCTCAAAACCCCCAAAACCTCTGGCTTAAGTGGAGGAACGTATGTCATGTACTGACCAACATGCCACCTGAGTTCCTGATGAAGTCAGTTGAAGATATACCCAGACAATTACAAATACTAGTGGACAACACTGGTGCCTATGTAGAATTTTAACACTGTAGTGTACTTCTACTATTCTACTGTTCAAAATGAAACATTTATGAAAACTGTCCAATAATTAATAAAGTTATAAACAATTTTAAATAAGGAGTTTCCGTCCACATATATAAAAAGACTCTGATTCTAATAAGTAGAAGGGAAAATAGGTCCCAGATCACTTCAGGGATCTTGCTCAGTGTGCAGGAAAGGAGTAAGTAGAAATTCCATCCTATGTTCCCAACATAAACTATGGGTACACAAGAAATGTAGTGGGATCTCAGGCAGGCTAGCAAAAAGTGTAGGCTTTGTATGTAGTTAATGCATAGGAGTGGTAAGGAGCAAGACCTCACAAGAAATGGCGAGAAGGCTCCATAGAAGTAGTCAACAACTTCTATTACCTAGGGGACCAAATTAACAGTGGTTGTGGGTGTTCAGAAAATATAGTAGCCAGAGTTAGAATAGGATGGAAAAAGTTACAAAAGGTTTTTCTCTCAAAGTGAAAAGTAGATTCTATGAAACCTGTGTATAATATCAATGATACAGGGAGGTGAAGCCTGAGCAATATGTGAAGAGGATCTATGAAGATTGGAAAGAAATGAAGCCCATGTTCCAATGGATATGTAATAATAGTATACATGAACGATAAAACATCGGTGAACTGAGATAGAAACTAGGCTTAAGAGGGGTCAGATGCAGTGTACAGGAGAGGAGATTGTGGTAGTTTGGACATGTGATGCATATGGAGGTTGACATGTATAAAGAAGTGCAGGCCACTCAAAATTCATGGTAATTACGAAAGAGGAAGACCTATGAAAAATTGGGATGAAGTGATAAAAGCTGACTTTGCCCAATTAAACCTCACAAAGAAGATGGCACAGGATCAAGACCTCTTGTGCCATGCTGTACTGCAAGAACACTCAATGTGATGGTGAAACAAGAAAAAGCACCCAGTCCATACTGTAAAGTGGTCATACTGTAAAGTGGTCATTTTGTTGCCACGATAAAAAGTGACCAATCCACACAATAGGAAGGGCATCCTTCCTAACACTTCGATTTGTAGAAATCAAGCCAAAATACAGATCCGTATGAGCAAGACATGGTGTCTGGACCTGACTTGTCTCATAAACGTGACAACCCATACAAGCACGAAAATTGAACATTAAACGATGATTATGATACACACACACACGACACGTTGCTTGTTCTCCCACTTATCACTGTTCATATATCCAGTAATGTATGACATACAAATCTAGGAATCCAAAAATTAAATACGTTCAAAGCTATTAGCAATATTATGACCCATGCTAGACGTAAAATGATGATGATGATATATGCATATACACACAAATATATATATATATATTTGTTTTGCAAAGTTTTTGATATGAAATCGTGTGTCGAAACAAATATTGTTATACTTGGGGAGGGTCATAAGCGAAAACCAACCCAAACCAAACAGTGAGTGTGTTCTGTTATTATTTCTGGTAATATTATAACAATATTACCCTCCCCAAGTATAACAATATATATTATGTTGGTACCGCAAAACATCCAGCCTAACACTGTAAAGTGGTCGTGTAGGTGTCACGACAAAAAGCTCCCAGCCCACACTGTAAAGTGGTCATGTATGTGTCACGACAAAAAGCACTTAACACACACTGTAAATGTGGTTGGTGTTAGGAAGGACATCCAGTCAGAATCAGTCCTATATGAATGAGACACGGTCATCTGACTCAATTTGCCTCAAATGGGACAAACCCGTCAAACCCATGCTAAAGTGGAAAATTGACGTTAAAGTATTTCAATAATTTTGTACTTTATGTAATTTATCGTGACACCAGCACTACCACTTTACAGAGTGGACTAGTTGCAGGAACAATTTTGTAAACATATTTTCAAATTTAGAACAATGTCGTATATATATCATTTTGTGGAATAATTTTAAGCAGAGCAGACCTGGATCTACCAAGAGATACATAAACCTTACGTGGTCGATCAACCTGCTAAAAATAATAGCCAAATCTCCAACACATGGTAAATTTTGATTACAACCATTTGGAGACAGGTGCAATAGTAAAAAAATGTTTTTAATAATTTAAAGAGTAGCTAGTTTATAGGTTTAGTTAGATTTTTTTAGGGCAAAATATGTTTATCCTATGATTTTTGATGTTTTGAGCGAACATGGCCTTCGAAAACATCGTAAATTATTAGTTTTCTTAGACCACCCCACCCCCCACCACCATCGAGACCACAATAACATCCTTCTAGGAGTAGGGTGTAATGATAAAAAATTGATCAATATAAAACCCCTACCCTAATTTATACAACGTTCGTTTTAATTTAAATTACGGAGCAATAATAAAAAGGCGCCAAAAAATAAAACGTACATTAGATAATTGTTTCTACTTTTGGCACAAGGCCAGCAATTATCCCAATGCATTACTGGTACTTTAAAACGTACATTAGATGTTTTCATCTGAGATAAACTATGTCGGAAAAGGCGAGTTGGTAACATGTAGACATACTTAAATCATCATAAGTCTGCAAAACTTGGAGGCTTACCTACAACTAAACAACAAACAGGATAATGTAAACACTGACCCTATAATGGAGCCTTAATTTTAACCAAGCTTAATCCTAATACGCAATGAAACCCGTGAATCGAACAAGATATTTTTCAATAATATTTCGAATGAAAGATATAGCTTTTGATTTTCAAATTATTTTGAAAATAATGAAGATGTTTGAGAGCTTTAATAATATAACTTTGTCGTTATTAAGTTTGGAACATAAGAAAGGTTCTTGTATAATATCAAGATGGAAGGTTTATAAGATAAATGTAAACAGTTTAACAGTTTCGTTACATGGGTTCTTACATAAAATTATTAAGGTTTTTAGATAACTATAAACACTTTAAAAATAGTCTTGAATCATGGAACCAGTGTTGTTTTGCTACTAAAACGGTTAAATATAATAAAATAACATTACATTTAACACACTTTTACATATAGAACAACAGGTGCAATATACAAAGATTATTTAATACCAATATATCACTGGTAGTCACTCCCTGACATCTACATTAAAGGTACGCATTTGTGGAATACTCAGCCACTTGCACGTTAATTTCCAGAGCTATCTGTTCCGTTGATCGAATCAACAGGAATACTCTTCGTTGTAACTGTCGGAGAGCCACTACCATCACTGGTAGTACATTGTGATATAAGTGGGACGTAAAAGTAAACTCGATTTTCTACAGGATTTCTTAATAAAAACAAACAGGAAACCAGATATTTTTCTAGGTAAACAGAGATACACGAGCTAGTTATACAGTAGTGATGATGGTAAAAAATATATGCCCTTTATTTTTATTTATATATATATATATAATTTAAAGGGATTTTAAAGTCTATTGAAGAAACTCCCCCAGAATAATACAAGAAGTTTATTTTAGAAAAGCATCACATATTTGAACTGGAATCGTAGTAAAATAGAGAGAAACTAAAGATCTGGCGCGAAGCTATTTCTATTTAACTTACTATCGTTGTAACGAAAATATCAGTAACTATAACTAAAATAATGATAGTAATAGTAATAACAGTGGAATAATAAAGATTGTTTATATATGATTATTAGATGTATACGTATGTGTATGTATGTGTTGATGAACATTTTCTATCTCAATCTCAATCTCAATATATATATATATATAGAGAGAGAGAGAGAGAAAGATAGGGGGGGGGGGGGCTTTTCCGAAAGGGATCGGAAAGAAACTAGAGTTAAATAAGGCACTCAATACGTTAGTAAAGACGAAGCATATTTATTTGATATAGAAATGACTTTCTACAGGGCTAGTACTGCATCATTCGAATGTAATCATCTCATCAGGAATATATGTGTGTGTATCTATCTATCTATATATATATATATATAATGTTTGTATTATGGTAGAGATACAGTTGAGGTGAGGGAAATGCGAGGTGGGGGTTAAATAACAAATCCCAAATACCTGTTTAATGTACATTCTGCCTGATGATATATAGTAGTTTATTGCATAATACGGACGGTGTATATTCTTTTTGATTTGTTACTTTCTTCTTCTATATTTCTGAAGCAAACAAACCAACATTTATATATACATATATATTTATATATGTATATATATTGATGCTTTCCGTCACACACAGAGCTTGGCTGGGCACAAATGGCGGTAAAAAAAAAATAAAATGAAGACGTCGAGGTCGCTTACATCCTTAGAAAAAAATATGGCGGGAACATGAAAGGGGGAGGGGGTACTAAAAAACTAGAGTAAACGGTGTCCTTACGGAATGTGTACCGCTGGAAAGGGAGGTAACAACTATGTTGTTTACATTTCCATTTCAGTAATTCTGAGACTTTAAAAAATATATATATAAACCGGTGTCTTCACGGAATGTGCACCTCTTTAAAGGGAAGTAAGAAGTGTGTTTATATTTACATTTTAGAAAAACTATATCAAGAACGTGATGTAAGGAGGGGAAGTCTTCAGAACTAGAGACAACGGTGTCTTTGGAATGTATATCTTTTTAAAGGGAGGTAAGAACTGTGTTGTTTACAATCTTCCCTGTTCCGCGGAGATAGGCGGAGATAGGCGGAGATAAGTGTCACAGCATGTAGCATCTGGGATGCTACATGCTGTGACACTTTCTCCACTGGCAACTTGGGGGGCGTTCGACTTACTGTCCGTCAGGCCGAAGAGGGAAATCTGTCCAAGTATCGGCCGCTCTCTGATGCAAACCTGTCACTCTCCCTACCCGACGAGGAGATCTCGCACCCAGTTTGGGGGGTGTGTGTGTGACAGCTCCCACCTTTGCAGGTTTAGCTGGCCTCCTCCAAGCTATATCTCGTTGGAGGTCTCTTGGGTAATTTAATGATAGGGACCCCAGTCCTATCATCTCATTTCTACAGCTGAGTAAACTGGAGCAACGTGAAATAAAGTGTCTTGCTCAAGGAAACAACACATCACCCGGTCCGAGAATTGAACTCACAACCTTTCGATTGCAAGGCCAATGCTCTAACCACTAAGCCATGCGCCTTTGGGGTGGGTGAGAGATGTCTTCTATGTGAAAATAGGTATAGCTTTCGTTATGTAAAATCTCTCCGATTTTCATGGTACTCCCCGTTTATGTTTTTAGAGGTTCGCAGGTCTAGAGCCTGTAGCAGTGAAGACTTCCGGCATTCTTGACCCCCGAACAACATTCCGACGCACTATCATCAGAACGGAGTTGACTGCCCGCAGGTGCGAGACCCGCGATCTGGAGTGGCTGTTCCACGCGTCTCTCTTGCTGTCCTCCGATACAATGTATTCTCCATCCTGTCGGTCAAGAGGCAGAGGTTGAGGTTTAATTAGTAGGAGGTGGAGTATACTAGTTCGGACGTACACATACTCAACCACTTGCATTTTAATATACAAATATAAGGGAACATTGAGGGAGAAAGTGGGGAGACTATAAAAACTAAAGTAAACGGTGTACCGCTCTATAGAGAGGTGACAACTGTGTTTATGTTTACATTTCAGTTATTCTGAGAATAAAAAAAAAAAGATAAACCGGTGTCTTTGCGGAATTAAGCACAATCCTCAGACGGCTTTAGTTTAGTACCCACTTCGCTCCGACTTCGTTTCCACTAACTTTCTTAGTAATACATATTTTTAATGAAATTTTGCAGGGGAATATTTTCGACCGTGAAGATTATGATTAGCTTGATAAATTTTTTTTCGTTTCGAAATTGAAAGCTGTAAAAAAATCTATGATATTTTGTGGATTGATATGATTCGTTGTCAACATGAAATTGGAAAGCATGTTAATTAAGCAATTCGAGTTTACTACAGGCACAAATCGAAAGTATTCAATAAATTAAAGCATTAACCATCAGAACTATATACAATAATTGTTTCTACGTTAGACACAAGGCCAGCAATTACCCAGTGTATTACTGGTACTTTATTTTATCGACTCCGTAAGGATGAAAGGCAAAGTTAACCTCGGCGGGATTTGAACTCAGAATGGCAGAACTATATACAATAATGGTTTCTGATTTAGACACAAAGCCAGCAATTTTGGAGGAGGGGAAAGTCGATTAGATCGACCCCTGTACATGACTGGTACTTTATTTTATCGACCTCGTAAGGATGAAAGTTAAAGCTAACCTCAGTGGAATTTGAACTCAGGACGTAAAGGGACTTAACTCTACGTCACGAAGCATGGTGTCCAATCTATACACAATAATAAAAATATAAAAAATGCTTATTAACGTAAATTCTTTTGTACAATTTCTTTTTCTTCCTTTTTGCTCTCGTTAAGCATTCGGTGATGAGATCTCTACTTCGTAGGGTCACAAACTCTGTAACAGACGTGCCCCAGGTCTGTCAGGTCTTCCTCCACAGACCTCAACAAGGTCTTGACGGTTCTGTCTTGTTTTCTACGTCCTCCTTCTAGCTTCCATTTGAGGGAACTCCGGCCTCACTGGTCCCCTCAAGGACATGTGTCACACATGACCAAGCATTGAAGGTCTGTTTCTTGTTTCTATATTATATTAAATTTCTGGTTAACTTCTTCGCGGTAATCATCATCACCTTTTTACATTTATGTTCTATGCTTGCATGGGTCAGACAGCTATCACATTATGTAAGCGGATAGGTCAGGTGACCATGTCTTTCTCATATGTATCTTTTTTTACTTGGCTATCTACAACAGGATGCTTCTCCCAACCACCTTAAAACGTGTACTAGAAACTATTATATACTAGGATTTTTCCAACATGTTGACGCGTATGTGTATATGGATACATTTATATGTATGAGTATATAAATATAAACGCGCAGACACACTTACAAAAATACACATTCACACATACACGCACACGGCGTAGCAAATGAAACGCCAGTCGCTGTTTTGCTATAGTTTTTTCACCATCCCCTTCCTTTTACACATATACATTCACACAAACACACACACACACTGACGGATGGAAGTAGCTTAAATTTATATATATATATATATATAGATAAAACAAAGAAAGTGTGGTAAGGAACCAGGTGGACTATAACACACCAGAGTACTCAATACTTAGGATAGTAGAGTGGGCCGGAGCTCAGCCGTCGGAGTCATGATTCTTTTCCTATATATATATATGGAGGCACATGGCTTAGTGGTTAGAGCATTGGCCTTGCAATCGAAAGGTTGTGAATTCAATTCTCAGACCAGGTGATGTATTGTTTCCTTGAGCAAGACACTTTATTTCACATTGCTCCAGTTTACTCAGCTGTAGAAATGAGATGATAGGGGCTGGGGTCCATATCATTCCACTACAAAGTGGTCGTGCAGGTGCCACAGCAAAAAAGTACCCAGCACTCACTGTAAATGAGGTTAGTGTTAGGAAGGGCATCCAGCTGTAGAAATCAAGCCAGAATCAGTTCCCGTCCCACCCTTGCAAGCAGGGAAAAAAGCGGACGTAAAATGAAATGATATATATATATATAAACGTTTGTTTGTTCATTTCTCTTTTAAATTAGTTCTTCAATTTCTTTATAAATAAAAATTACCTTTTCTTTTATATTCTTATATTGGTGAAGTCTCTTTTAATAATGAGTTCTTTATTGGCCACTGTCAATAATTCTGTGGAAAAGATGTTTCATCTTACAACATCCTCCTCTGCTGTCAAACATAAACAATCATTGAGGGCAGCAGAATCAGATGAGCAGGAATCTTACTTTGATCGCAGCAAATTTTAGAGTTAAGCACCTTTATATATGTTTCAAGTCATCTCACGGTTCAAATTAAGAGCAAGAATTGTGTCTTGCTCATACATTGTGTTTTGACATGGTTTCTGCAGCTGGATGCCTCTCCTAATGCCCAGGATTTTACAGAGGAGTGTACTGGGTGCATTTTATCATGGCACCAGCATTAGGGAAGTTCGTGTGTCCTCAGCAAGACAGACGAGTCCTTTCTACCCTACATCGTATCCATTCAATCGTCAATCATTTTACAGTGTAAGATATTGTCTTATCCACTGCAAGGCTAAAAGAGATCTCTCCACTCCATGCAGTTTCCAGTATCCCACCATATTTACTGATAGGCAGATCTTTTCAAGAATGATGAATCACCAGTCAACACGATCCTGTGTTATCTTCGTTAGTTTCAAGGCAGCTAATTGGTAAAGTCATTAGAACATCAGTTAGAATGTTTTGCAGTTTTCATTCTGCCTCCCTGCACTCTGAGTTCAAATCCTGCTAATGTCAACTTTGCCTTTCTTCCTTTCAAGGTCAATAAAAAAAGTACCACCCCATATTGTAGTTGATTCTTTCTCATTATCACTTGCACTCTCTCCTTCTCTGGAAGAAATCTTGATGTGTTCCTCTAGGTTTTAAATGTCCAAGACATGCTGAATGTCACAACTGCACCCCTACCACTCCATTAAGAGTTACAGGTCTATACATACCTACATACATCATAAGGTCCAGTTTCTTGAGGTCATTCTTAACATAACTTCCTTAATCTCCCTCTTCCATAGGTTGCATCTATATCAAGCACTCAACATGAAAAGATTCAACAGAAACTTCTAACTACAATTTCCATCGTTTTCCATTTTTACTTTCTGTCCTGTAACTCCTGAAAGAATCGTAAGGACACTGTATTGAGATACAGGGTTTCCAGGGCATTTTAAAACCTAGCAGAGACTATCTCCTCTCCAGGTCTGAATACAGCAGGTTTCTTCCAGAGAAGTATAGAGAGATTGACAGAAAGGAAGTAAGAAAGAGTTCAAATCTCACCAAGGTCAACTTTGCCTTTCATTAATTCAAGATTGGTTTTTTTCTTTAGTTTTTTTTTTTTTTAAATACTTATTTTGCCTCCAGTCAGCCTTCTCAACTTTTTATTATTTTTATATTCACTGATCTCCATCTATCTTGCTTTTTGTTTCTCAAGTGTAAGAAGTACTAGATACTTACCCTAATCCGTCATGGCTTACTAGCGCTATAAGGACATTTAAATAGATTAAATAAATACCCAATGCATGCATGCAAAGTCCTGTAACTCCTGAGGGAGTCGTTGGAGCACCATTTTGAAATACGGCATTTCTCGGGCATTTTTAAACCTGGCAGAGCCCATTTCTCTCCAAGTCTGAATACAGCAGATTTCGAGAGAAAGATAGGAAGTGAGAAAGCAATATAGAGAAAGAATCGACCCCATTATTTGACTGGCAGTTTTTTTAATTTTTTTATGGACCTTGAATGGATGAAAAGCAAAGTTGACCACGGCATGATTTGAAGAGCTGAAATGAATACAGCAAATCATTCTATCCAATGTTCTAATGACTGCCAAATACACAATAATATCTTCAAATTAATTAAAACTGTAGGTTATGTGAAACATTGAGAGATATGTAATAAATAATAATGAGTGTTGGGCAATCCAGTACAATGTTGATAGAAATATAAAGGTGAAACTAGAGTAAAAGATGACAAAACAAAAACAGAATAGAGAAAATATCTGATTCAGAGATGGTCTGCGAAATTGGTGTTATTGTTGCAGCAGACCTCTGCCATAACAATAACACCGATTTTGTATTTTGTTAGAGGTGCCTACTGACTGTAGTAGGTTTCACTTAGGTAAGGCGGGTCTTCTGTATTATTGCGTAGCGCCAAAGATCTCGGTCCAGTGACATTGTCTTGGAGAGGTGTAAGTGTGTGAGGTCGGAATTTATCAAGTCGTCCCAGGTTTTTCTGGGTCTGCCTACTCTGTGGCTACCGTCTATTTTTATTGCCCTGCACTTTTTTATACAGCTGTCGTCTTTCATGTGCATCACGTGACCATACCAACATAGTCTTCTCTCGAGTAAACAACATCTCATCCCTCTTATTTCTAATTTCTCCCTTAGTTTGTTTATGCTTTGCCGTTCACGTATATTACTATTACACATCCAGCGGAGCATGCAAGCTTCGTTTCTCTCCAGTCTGCGTATATCCTCTGCACACAATGCCCAAGTCTCACTGCATGTAACATTGCTGTTCGTATGCAGGCATCATACAGCCTGCCTTTCATTTTTAGAGAGAACCCTTTAGCGGCCAATAGTAGTATAAGCTCTCTGAACTTTTTCCATCCCATTCTGACTAGCTACTGTACTTTCAGAGCACCCTCCCCCACTGCTGATTTTGTCACCCAGGCAACGGAAGCTGTCCACTATTTCTATAGAACCATCTGTGCAATGGAATGATTTAGTATTCTGTGGGCACTTGCTGCTACTTATTGGACCTGAGCACCGGCCACATATAAAATCTATATTCTTAGTTAGCTTACCTGTGATCCCACTACATCTTTTATGTACCCATACTTTGCATTTGGGACATAAAATGGAGTTTCTACCTACTCCTTTCCTACATACTGAGCATGGCCATTTCCCAGATGGGACCGGTGCCCTATTTTCCTTCCTACAAACTAGAACTTTAGTCTTAGACAAGTTAACTTTAAGGCCTTTTGATTCTAGGCCATGCTTCCATGTTTGGAATTTCTTCTCTAGTTCAGCCATTGATTCAGCTGAGCGTTAGATCATCTGCATATAGGAGTTCCCATGGGCAACCAGTCTTGAACTCCTCTGTTATAGCCTGAAGGGCAATAATAAATAGTAGGGGGCTAAGGACGGAGCCCTGATGAACACCTTTTACGCTAAAATATATATATATATATATATGGGGACCTTCTGCTACCAATATAACAGTATTTGCAGGCAGCCCCCTCATCAAATTTTCTATTTTCTTTTTCCTAACTTCCATTATATGTTTGGGTTCAATGTAATCGTGTTACATAATTCTGCAGATGACACCTGATGATATTGCCTTGCCTTGTCTCATAATTGGATGATGGACTGGGCCATCGAAATATAGTGATTTCGCGGAATTAAAATTCTAAAGTTAATTTTCCAGTCCAGCCTTCTGTTGTTTTAATGAATACTTTACTCCATTCCTGCACCAATCATTGGATACCACATCTACAATGGATGATCTGCATAATGTTGAGTGCTTTAATTAATTTGTTGCATCATGGTTTACCAACCTGAACCACCAGTTCTACCCATTGGTAAACAACCTCACATAAGTGATATATATATATATATATATATATATATATATATATATGGCCTCAGCCGGATGACTGGCAGAGGTAAAAGAGTGTGTGTATATACATGGAGGCGCATGGCTGAGTGGTTAGAGAATTGGATTCATAATCGTGAGGTTGTGATTTCGATTCCTAGACCAGGCGATGAGTCATGTGCTTGAACAAGACACTTTATTTCATGTTGCGACAGTATTAGCAATTGGAAAGACCAATGGAAACATTGTTTCCTTGGCCTGATTTGTCGAGCTCCACCCCACTCGTTAAGCGAGCGAGGTCTGGGATCTTGTTGATCAACTGTCGATATATATGAGATAGCTTTGTTGATATTCAAGTTAAGATAATTGAGGGTCTTAGTTATGTATATGCCATACCTTCATACTATGTGAACTAAATTGACAGGCAAAATAAACTATAGCAGTTATGTTTCCATTGTTTTATTACTATTACTGAATTCATCCACTTCTTAGTGACTTGATAAAACCTTTCCATCTCGCATGATCCAACATTAACTTCTGCAGTTCTTCACTGGACAATTCTGGATCTTCAACTAAATATGTCCATTCTGCTGTTCATCATCAGAAACAATGGCTCAGGAAAACTTTATTGAAAAGATACAAATGATACTGGTTAAATGGCACATGGGGATATCTTCCTAAGATCCCTTTAACTTGGCTGGGTGGGGGTGGGGCAGATATCTCAAATTTAACCCTTTAGCATTTACATTACTCTATATTTATTATTATATTTTCACAGTAAAGGCTTTACCTTACATAATTATCTCACATAATATTGAATCTATGAGATTTTGATATTATTTATGTTGAGAACAATAACATCAGTATGAGTGGCTGGTTACAGCCAGTTTGAACAAAAAGAGGTGAGAGAATTCTGGCTAAATATGGCCGGTTTAAATGCTAAAGAAAAAACACAAAATACAAGAAAATATATAATTTTATATATATTTATTATTTTTTTTTTTTTTTCATTACATTTATTCTATTTTCCAAAATAGAATCAGTCATTCCTTAGAAACTCCCGAATGCTGAAGAATAAATAAATAATAATACTTTTTTTTTTTTAATGAAACCAGCAAAATACAGGGAAGGGAGTGTAAAATAATATTTCTGAAATCCACATGAAATTTAATAAAATTGTGCGAAATATAATTTTGAGAAAAAAAAAAAAATCCTTTTTTTTTAACCCTTTCATTACCATATTTCTAATGAAAGACACTGCCTATGATTTTCAAATTATTTTGAAAATAATCAAGAATTTGAAGAGATAGTAATAATATAACTAACTTTCTCATTATTAAGTTGGTTTTTGGAACATAACTTAAAGGTTCTTGCATAAAATTATGATGGAAAAGTTTTTAGATAAATATAAACCTTTTCAAACGAACAGTTTTGTATTGTAGAACCAGGGTGGTTTTCAGGTGGTTTGGTACCAAAAGGGTGAAACTAAAATGTTGCAATTCAAAGTTTTTGAAGATTGATAGAATTTCGAAACAACAAAAAAAAAAAACTTCAATTTTTATTTCATATATATAGAGAGAGAGGGAGAGAGAGAATTGAAATAAAAATAGAAGCTTGGCCATAACATTAACTAAATAAGATAGTCTAATAATGGGACGTCTAAACCCACTGAACAGAAAAAGTGTGTGAGTTTATATGCCCCATTATTAGACTATATTATTTAGGCAATGTTATGGCAAAGCTATTTCTATTCTAAACTTCGCTCATTCCATTCAAAATGTACTTCCTTTATATATATATATATATAGGTTTATTTAATTTTATTTTAACTTCTGTACTTGTGTAGAAGTAGAATATATCAACAACAGGGAGATATAGAAACATGAGTTGTGAAATAAATCTAACAACTTTTAATGTCCTGGACTGCATGAAATTGCATTAGCAAGACATTCTTTAAAAGTACAAAACAGCACTATGACTGCATCACATTATAAATTAACTTTTAACATCTTGTACCTCATGAAACAGAATTAACAAGATATTCTTAAAAAGAACAAAACAGCACTATGACTGTACCACATTAAAAAATTAAAGTATTTATTTTAGCTTGTTGCAAATTTTCATAACAATCGGTCCACTAGTAAAGATACTATAAACATTTGAATTAACAAACCTGTGTTTTTTTTTTTAGTTTTTTTTTGTTTTTTTTTTAATATTTTCTGCTAAATCATTACAGGATGTTAAAAGTTAAATATATATAACGAGGCGTGTTAGGGAAAAATAAAGTTGAATTTTTGACACTTGAATGTTAAATGATCAAGGGTGAGGTGGGGGTAATAAAGTTAGATTTTTAACATTTGAAGGTTAAATACGTCGGAAGGGGGAGGGTATGTGGGGGTTAATAAAGTTAGATTTTTTAACATGTTGCATTATTGATTTTCTTTTATGAGAAGAAAATGAGGAGAAAAAAAGAATTATGAGTATTTGTTTGTTTTGTTAAATCGTGGCTGTTCTTGTGGTGGTTAATCATTATGTAGGCTATTATATTGCAATTGATTGTATATAATTATATATCCTCTTAGCTATCATGGCTCTCTCTCTCTCTCTCTCTCTCTCTCTCTCTCTCTCTCTCTATCTATATATATATATATACACTTTTATATACATATACACACACACACACATCATCATTTAATGCCCATCTTCCATGCTAGCATGGGTATGATGGGCTGTCCTCTTGAGAGGGATCAGGTCAGGGGACTGAATTCACTCACGCAGAACTGATCTTGGCTTTGTTTCTATAGCTGGATGCCCTTCCTAACTCAAACCACATTGACAGTGGGAGCTGCTCTGCATGTACATACATACATGCATGTATACATACATACATTACATACAGATATTACAGACAGACAGACATTACATACATACATACATACATATATACATACATACATTACATACATACATACATACATACAGTCATTACATACATACATACATTATATACATACATTACATACATACATACATACATACATACATTACATATATACATACATACATACATACAGACATTACATATATACATGCATACATACATACAGATAGACAGACATTACATACATAACATACATACAGACATTACATACATTACATACAGAGACAGACATTACATACATACATGCATACATGGTGGCTGCCAACTCGTTTTCGAGTATGGCCACTACTTTATATCCATGTAGGAGAACCCCTACCGATGCGCTGAACGAGTGTGACT
>OZ024741.1:265534609-265542109 GCA_964016885.1 Eledone cirrhosa | reverse complement strand
GAGTTTCTACATAACTTGGTATAATTTCACCCACCATGTAGAAATCTTATAATGAAACGATTCGTTTGGGAAATGAGATCTTTAATATATCTCATATAAAATAATACAGCCAATTATCCACACAATACAATATAGTTAGCACCCCAAATGTTTAATTGGGAATATACTCCAGTATTTCCTAATGTGTGTTGAGTGAGTTGGAAATTGGTCGGAGTATCGCTAATAGCTTTCTCCGTTTATGTATTTATATATATATATATATATATATTTATATATATATATTTATATATATATATATATATATATATATATATATATATATATTATATATGTGTGTATATATAACAACCTACCAAAGCAATGAGTAATTTGCAATTCTTTTTAGAAAATGTAAGAATCTCAAATGTAGAATGTTGCCACTCAGTAGCTTTGAAATGTTAGTCAGTAGCTTTAAAATGCTGTCTCTCTCTAGCTTTGAATTTAAAATATTTTCCCATAAACCATCAAACATTTCACTCAGTGGTTGGGAAAAATTTGAAGGAACATCACTGTAATCTAACGAGTCATTAATAATGACCGAAACCAGTAAAAGTACAGAAGAACAAACTGAATGAACCCCCCCCCCCCCCCCCCCATCTCTCCATCTACATACACACTTACCATAAATGACAGCTCATCTGCAGCTTTACCTTCAAAGTCAAACAGAGCCTTGACAACATATGTTGGGGCTAAACCTTTCCATGTTACAGGTTACAATGGAAGGAAGAAAGAAAAAAGAAGAATAAGTATATTTTCTTTGTACAAGTTCAATGGAAGATTGAAGATCAATAAAATAAATATTGGTATTGATATGATCAATTAAATTACATTTAAAGTGATTCTCTAGTATGACCACAGTCTAATGCTTGAAATCAATAAAAAAATAAAAGAGTGAAGAATAATATCAAATACTTGAACAATTAGATATGACAATATTATATATATATATATATATATATATTTATTAAAATAACAGATTAAAGTTTAAGCATAGAATCGCTGCTTTCACCGGGATCTTCAGAAGATCCCGTTAAGGGTGAAAGCAGTGATTCTTTGCTTAAACTTTAATCTGTTATTTTAATAAATATTTGCTCTACAGTTCTTATATATTTGATATATATTTTCCTTATCGAGCCTTCTTTGGATTTTAGTCTTCAATTTTATTATTATTACTATATATATATATATATATGTCTTAATATCATCATCATTATTTAACATCTATCTTCCACGCTAGCATGGGTTTAGACGGGAATTGTCCCACATGAGGCAAGATTGGTTATCTTGCTCGTATAGGACTGTCTGCCGGGTTTTCTACGGCTGGATGCCCTTCCTAACACCAACCATGTTTACAGTGTGGAGGTTTTTACCGTGTTACCTACATGGCCACATTACAGCGTGGACTGTGTGTTTTTTTTTTTGTCGTGACACCTACACAACCTCATTTGTTTAGGACTGGATGTTTTGGTGCCAACATAACTTTACAGAGAAAGGGGTGGTGTAGATGGGGGTGGGGATCGGGGTAGTGGATTGGGGGTGTATTTTTGGTTAGGAGGTGCCTACTGATTGTAGGTTTCGCTTTGTACTTAGGCAAGGCGGGTCTTCTGTATTACTGCGTAGCGCCAAAGATCTCGGTCCAGTGACATTGTCTTGGAGAGGTGTAAGTGTGTAAGGTCGGAATTTATCAAATCGTAGCTTCTATCTATTTTGTGTGTGTATATATATGGGTATATATATATATATATATATATATGTATATATATATATATATATACACACACACATACACTTAGTAAAGTGGTTGGTGGTAAGAGGGACATCTAACCACAGTAAATTTGCTAAACAAAGAGTCAGGAGAGATTTTCAGCTGTATCAAAGATATGACAACTGCCCTAGTGCTGGTGTTATGATAAAAAGCACTTGGTAGAGCATGGGAACATTTTGTAAGCAAGCTATGGGTTTCTGAACCACCTGAGTCATCATTCTACTGCAGTAGTAGATGGCCACAATCCTCCTTCACCCATTGCAGCTTTCATAATCAGCTGTGGTCAGGTGAATTAACCCTGGTCATCAGTAGGATTTGAACACACAGATTACACAGAGCTAGAACACATACTGCAAAGCATGTTTTATGCTTAACCAATTCTATATATCCACTTTATTTTATCAAACCTGAAAGTACGAAAGACAAAGTTTACTTTGGCAGGATTTGAAACTCAGAACATTAAGGGCCATAACTGAATGCTGCAAAGCATTTTGTCTGACGCTCTAACGATTTTGTCAATCCACTGCCATAAGGACCCTTATATTGACAAAGCATTATCAAGACAAAGTTCTTACCGTCATCAGGCAAATCCTCTTCGAAAGAAACGAAAGTAGTGGGGAAATGGCCGACTTTCTTGTTCAGGCAGCCATACGACCAGTTTTTATCATACTCCAACACCTCAATACGGTCACCTTCTTTCAAGTTGAGATCATCCTTTGTACTGGCGACATAGTCATAGAGTGCACGAGCATAGCCTTTCACCTGCTTCACTTTTTCTAGCTGTTTGGCAACACAGGTGAGGAGTTGATCAGTGGTCTGATTGTGGAGATGGAGAAAGAGAAGGAGGCAAGAGAGGGGGAGAGAGAAGGAAAGAGAGATGGATAAGGAGAGATGGAGAGAAAGAGAGAGAAGAGAAAGAAAAAGAAGGATGCATTCAAGTTAGTCTGTTAGTAGTTTTTAATCAAGCAATTTACATGCATTTTTTAACAATTAGTATTACCTTCACCACCATCACCATCACCTGCATCATCATGCATTTTTAACAAAGCATTAGTATCATCATCATGATCACTACTATCATCATCATCATCGTTGCTTAACATCCACCTTCCATACTAGCATGGGTTAGACAGTATATATATATATATATATATATATATATATGTGTGTGTCTTTATTTGGGAGTGTTGCATCTGCATCATCTCAATCCATAAATTAGAGTGTAAACATGATTAAGCACTCCACGTCAGTTGTATATATCTAACTGTGATATGAGATCATGTAGAGCATGACAGAGTATTGTTATACAAATGATTGTTAAGACAGTGTTGTGTTAACATTCATTTGTGAGTGTATATATATATATATATATATATATATATATATATATATATATATATACGCATACACACACACACATCTACAAACCAAGTTACTAAATATATTACACTGAGTTGATTGGTGTTCTAATCATATAATTTTTAACAGCATTTCCTCTCATATTCTTCAGACCTCTCCATGTTTATCTGCTCTTGATAAACGTTATAGTTCATTCATAAACTCATTCCTTAACTAATTCATTCATAAATTAATTCATTTATTAACTAGTTCATTCATAAATGCAGTTTACTCATTTGAGCAATGCCATGCAAACATTAAAAGGAAGGGATAAACAGACAGGGATTGCAATGGAAATTATATTAGTGGACAAATTAGTTAATGTATAGGTATTAGTATTTCATTGCCAGGGGAACTAACTAAATAGTTAGGACTAAACAGTTGGTTGAACATAGCATATACATTTAGACAAGACATTGACAAACTGTGGTTTGGCTTTCAGAATTGTACTCCTAATAAAAAATTACCTTGAGTTTGTTTTTTAGTAGTGTGGTCCACCTTATGATGAGCCACATCTCATGCAACCCACTGCTCAAAAACAGTTGCTCATGCTTGATTTAAACAATGTATGCAATGAATGAATCTGAAATTATTGAACTTAGCTTATTAAAACTGTTGTTACTATATTTCTAATGAAAAATCACTGCCTATGATTACTAAATCCTTTTGAAAATTATCAAAGATTTTGGAACACTTTAGTAACACAACTAACTGTCTTGTTATTAACCCTTTCATTACCATAATTTAAATCAAAGATACTGCCAATGATTTTTAAATCATTTGAAAGTAATCAAGGATTGGATTTGGAGAGGACCAGAAATTTAACTTTCCTATTTGATGATGTATTTGAGAAATTATTTTTAACTCTTGGTTAATCAATGATAAACATTGATTACCAGCTAAATTATTTATAAATATATAAAATTATACTGAAGCGAAAACCAAACCAAACATTTTTGGCAACATTGGGACAACATAATCCTCCCCAAATATAACAATAACTTTCCTATTATTAAGCTGGTGTTTGGAACTTAAAGGTTCTTTCACAAAATTTTGATGGAAGGTTTTTAGATAAATATAAACACTTTGAAATAAAATTTTGTATCATAGAACCAAGGATGATCTCAGGTGGTTTGTTATAAAAAATTTAACTCTTTCGTTACCATATTTCTAATGAAAGACACTGCCTATAATTTTGAAAATCATAGGCAGTGAAATCACTAATTTTCCTCTTATTAAGTTGGTGTTTGAAACAACTTAGAAAAGGATCTTGTATAAAATTATGATGGAAGGTTTTTAGATAAATATAAACACTTTAAGACAAACAGCTTTGTAATAGAACTAGAAGTTTCAAAATGGTTAACTCACAAACATTAACACATTATTGTGAATATGGAATTGACTTATAACTGACAAATAGAGCCATACTTTATGCTTTAAAAAAATATTTTGTCTTTCGTGCAAAGACCCAAAAGACCATAAATCATGGTACTACTCAATGCATGATGAAATGCAGAGTGGGTGTATTGAAAAGGTAGAATCCTAACAGCGAGCCTCACAGTTTCAACTTGCTTCCACAAGTTTCTTCAAGGGTAATTTAAAAAAAACTTGAGGAAACATGTTAAAACAGCATGGCTCGCCATTGAGATTCTACCTCTTCAATATATTTTATAATATATTTGTAATTAGCATTTACTTTATTAAGCTGGTGAAAAGGTTAAAACAAGCAGCTTTTTTTTATTTTATTGTAGTATCAGTAGTAGTTTTATGCAGTTGGGTTATCAATGGGATAAATAAAATACATTTTTGCTTATTATTTTACATGCATATTTCAAGCTGTAATGGGTTGGATAGGTTAACAAACGGTAGAGTTTATTTATTTGAATGGATTTTGAAGTGAGGTTGCTCTCCTTAGCACCAATATATTGGTTCCTCAATACTTTTGAGCTGTTCATTACCATATCCAGTTGACCATCTTACATCTACTGAAAACAATAAGTAGGAGCATTGGTTACTCTAAGATGTATGTATGTGTGTGTGTGCATGTATCTGTATTTATGTTTCTGAGTTTGTGAGGGGGGGGGGGGGTTGTGTATATGTATATGTGTGTGCATATGCATGAATCTTCTCCCTGGATAGGGTGCCAGTCTACCAAAACTAACAACATTTTCACACCACCCAACATTGCCCAACTCCACCCCATATTAAAAAAAGAAATGAAAGAAGTGTACACTTATCTTGCCCCCCAAATACACAATAAAATGAATGGGTGGGATCTGAATTAATGAGCCATGAGGTAGCAGTTCAGTCAGATCTGAACTGGTGAACCATGAGGTGGCAGTTCAGTCACATCTGAACTGATCAGCCAAGAGATGGCAGTTCAGTCAGATCTGAACTGGTGAGCCATGAGGTAGCAGTTCAGTCACATCTGAACTGGTGAGCCATGAGGTAGCAGTTCAGTCACATCTGAACTGGTGAGCCATGAGGTAGCAGTTCAGTCACATCTGAACTGATCAGCCATGAGGTAGCAGTTCAGTCAGATCTGAACTGATCAGCCACGAGGTGGCAGTTCAGTCACATCTGAACTGATCAGCCATGAGGTGGCAGTTCAGTCAGATTTGAACTGATCAGCCATGAGGTGGCAGTTCAGTCACATCTGAACTGATCAGCCATGAGGTGGCAGTTCAGTCAAATTTGAACTGATCAGCCATTAGATGGGAGTTCAGTCTCTTTAACCTGTTCAGACATGCAGCCAACAAATAGATACAAAAACAGTATTAAAAAAAAAAAAAAAAAAGGCAACCAAACAAATAAACAATCCATGCTATATTATAATTACAACACTAACATTTCAATGAAGGGTGAAGGTAGAGGTGGTGGAGGTGTATTGTATGTCTCATGCGAGCATGAGTTATCTACCCTGGAAAAGTTCTTCACAGGGAAGGCAGTTTTTAAAATCAGTTGTGGTCTCATGGTTGGGTAATTAGTCCTGTGTCATTTATATATATGTGTGTGTGTACACACACACACACACATATATATATATATATATGATGGCTGCAACTCGATTTCAAGTGATGCCATCGCTTGGTACTTAAGCATGAGCATCACGGATGAGGCTTTTTTGTCCTGCTAGAGTAGGGACTTGCCTATGGCCAGCAATACCATGCATAGCAAGAATGTCATATCAAGCGATGCCTGTGCTTGAAGCTTTTTTAAGTGAGGAAAGGCTTTTCATGGGGTCAATCCCACTCTCTGAACATCGAATGCATTTGCTCCAAAAGAAGTCACAGGTTTTATATCAGAGTGACCTTCTCCTAAAGAGATGTCTTAATGAGGACTAGGAGTCTCGCGCTTGACAAAAACGGAAAAAATTATTGGATGGCCGTTCACTCGTATATACACACACACACACACACATATATATGCAAAAGGCAAACAAAAATAACATAGCAAACGGCACAGTACAATGAAGAATTATATTAGTTTTACGCTTGAGAGAGAGAGAGAGAGAGAGAGAGAGAGATGAGAGCATGCTATATAATATGTAGTGATGTTTGACAAATAAAAGATATGCTATCACACAGAATATAACACATTATTATAACATAAACATGCAAGCAGCGCGGAACTAGAACAAACATTTTCATTGAAATTTTAATGAAATATAGCAAATAAAATCTTAAATAAGCGACTATGGCAGACACAGAAAACAGAGTGAGTCAGCAAACATGGAAAAGCAAATAATAATAATGAGTTTCTAAGTGTGTGTGTATATATATCATCATCGTCGTTTAGTGTCCATTTTACCATGCTTGCATGGGTTAGACAGGTTGTCCACGTTGGGAGACAAGACTGGCCAGAGTTGGCCACACCATACACCTTGCTCCAATGAGGTCTGTAAATTTGGTCGGGGTCTTTACAGCTGGATGCTCTTTCATACATCAACCACATTTAATATATATACATATATATAGATCCATCTAATTGTGGTTGGTGTTCGGAAGGGCATCCAGCAGTAAAGACCCCCGGATGAATTTTACAGTTCCGTCTGAGCAAGGTATGTCATGGCCAGCCTGGATGACCCATGTCAGGGATGACCATGTCAGGGATGACCCGTCTAACCCATGCAAGCATTGAAAATGGACATTAAAGGGTGATGATGATGATATATATATATATATATAAACACAGTGGAACCTCGGTTCACAAACTTAATTCGTTCCTGAAGGACATTTGTCATCTGAAATGTTGATATATCGAAACTATTTTCCCATATCAATGTTGAGAGAGACACT
>OZ024741.1:265462109-265524609 GCA_964016885.1 Eledone cirrhosa | reverse complement strand
TATATATATTCATATATATATATATATATTTATATATATATATATATATTCATATATATATATATATATTTCATATATATATATATATATTCATATATATATATATATTCATATATATATATATATATATATATATATATATATATTCATATATATATGTATATATATTCATATATATATATATATATATTCATATATATATATATATATATTCATATATATATATATATATATTCATATATATATATATATATATATTCATATATATATATATATATTCATATATATATATATATATATTCATATATATATATATATATTCATATATATATATATATATATTCATATATATATATATATATTCATATATATATCATCATCATCATCATCATCATCATTTTACGTCCGCTTTTCCCTATATATATATATATTCACATATATATATATATTCACATATATATATATATATTCATATATATATATATATATATATGTATTATATTCATATTTATATATATGTATTATATTCATATTTATATATATATATTATATTCATATTTATATATATATATTATATTCATATTTATATATATGTATTATATTCATATTTATATATATATATTATATTCATATTTATATATATATATTATATTCATATTTATATATATGTATTATATTCATATTTATATATATGTATTATATTCATATTTATATATATATATTATATTCATATTTATATATTATATTCATATTTATATATATATATTATATTCATATATATTATATTCATATATATTATATTCATATATATATACTAGCAGATGTACCCGGTGCTGCTCGGGAAATGAATGACAGCCTGAATTGTTCAAGGTCGTTTATGGCTTAGCTAGCAATTTCTGAGTGCATGTCAGCTTATGTCAGCTAATTGGCTAGCCAATGAGAGGTCACCTCAATAGCAAGTGCCAAATTGGCCTAGTACTTCAAAAGTTAAAAGGAGCCTAGTATTTGTACACAGTCAGACAGATACACACACACAGACCGACTTGCTTTTATATATATAGATACGTATTATATTCATATATATATATGTATTATATTCATATTTATATGTATATGTATTATATTCATATTTATATATATATGTATTATATTCATATTTATATATATATGTATTATATTCATATTTATATATATATGTATTATATTCATATTTATATATATATGTATATCATTGATTTCTCAGTCACCCTTTCATTACCATATTTCTAATGAAAGACACTGTCTACGTTGTTTATATAATATATACTATTTTATATACTATCCTGTATACTATGTCATAAACTATGTCATATGCTATAATATAAGCTATGCTATATACCATACCATAAATTATGTACTAATTCTATTCATTCATAGTATGGTATACATTTATTTTATCTATTTTTTTTTTTAAATCCACGTGGGATATGGGACAAAAACTGTTAGAAATCTACTGATTTACTGCTTTAGAAGGTCAAGAACTGTCAAACTTTACTTACAAACTCTGTAGTTAAAAACGGAAAAGGAAGGGAAAGGCAAGGGCTCTAGGGCCACACAAGAATGGGAGGGGGAATGGGCAAGGGTGATGGGCTGTAGGGTTAGGGCACGGCAGTGTTGGGGCTGTGCCCTGCGGACATGACTGCAAAAGCATTTCCGCAGACAATCACCAGCGATACCCATTGCAACAGCCACCCCACCTCGTGGGGCTCCTTCCACAGATGGGCTGCTGATGTTCTGATCTTACTGAGGAACTCGGTAGTATGGGGGCCAAGCATGCCTAAGGTCTCAATGGCAACCGGTGTAAAGAGGAAGGGGCCGGACAATCCCCAGTATTTGTTTATCTTCCTTTCCTTTGCATTGAAAGCAGCAGTTCCAGGGTTTGTGGCCAAAACGACTAAGTTGAAAACCCTACAAAATATTTTAGTGAACCTATTGAGTCCCTAAATGCCTAAGCAGGAGATCCTGATATAAGTTATGTTTCCTCATCAATACAAGTACGTATATTTAGTTATTTCCCACTGTTAAAATACAAAACATGTTAACATAGAAACATATAAACAACAACATGGAGGCTTAAAATGAAGAAAAGCATAAAATATTTTGGTTGTTTTTCATTGTTTTGTTTTGTTTTGTTTTTTTGAAGCAGGCAATTTAAAAAAAAATTTTCCCTTCCCAATCCCTTCTTTATTTAGAGATGTAGGGTTAGGGTTATATGAATCACCACCATCATCATCATCAACACTACCATTTCCACAACCATTACTATCATTACCACTATTACCACCATCACAACCACCACTACCATTACCACCACCACCACTATCACCCCCATCACCACTACCATTACCACCACCACCACCACTATCACCCCCCATCACCACTACCATTAACACCAGCATTACCAGCACCACTACTACCATTACCACCATCACAACTACCCCCATCACCAGAACTTGCTGGATTCCAATCATTTGTCTTATTTTTCTCTCCTCCTCCTTTTATCAATCATGCTGTCTTCAACTCCCCCAGACCTTACACTGATGACAATACCCAGAACATAAGCCCTCATGTCATTCCTAAAGACCTGCTACAACATATTAAAGGCATCACTCTCTCTGTGCCAGCAGGGCCTGTGAGGGTCTCAGATAAACAAGCAAACCTTCATCATGTCTTTCCTAAAGGAGCAGGGTTGCCACAATTTGATCAAAATATTAATGGTGCTGGTCTCCCTGACCCTTTCTCCAGATCTACTAGGAATAAAAAAACAAAAGGTTTTCTATAAATCTTGCCTGGGAGCCGAGCAAACCTCATCTCTAAGCAGTGGTCCCTCATAAAGTATGTTCTTATGCTTTGCTAAAGAGGCTATGTATATGAAACTATGTTGATGAATGATAATATACATACATACATACATACATACATATATACATACACAAATACGTACATGCACATACATACAAACACAATTATATACATACATACACATTCCTATACACACATACACATTCATATACACACACATACATACATACACACAAACTTATATACATTACATACATACACATATACATACATACACACACACACATATACATACACGCAAATACATATATACATACACACATACATTTCATAGCTGTTCATATTTGCCAATCATCAAACATGAAGTGGTATGAAAAGAAGAAGATCTAACGCCTACTCCCTCCCTACCCACCTACTGCGTTAAGCACTTGAAATATTTCATTAGAAAGCGAACATTGACAATACTTTGGATGAGAAATATCCTTACCTTTAACGACTACACAGTTTTTATAGGAGTTTGTCTTTTGTTGAATTTTTATTATTAATTTTTTTTATTTTTAGGGGTTGTTTCTTTTTCATAGTTGTTATATAGAAGGGGGCAGATTTTAAAAAAAAATGTTTTAGGGTGTGCTTTTTTGGTATTACTCTCCCTCAATATAGCTAGATAACCCTTTTGTTACCATATTTCTAAGGAACGGCTCTGCCTTAAATTTTCAAATAATTTTGAAAATAATTAAGTATTTGAAGGGATTTGGTCATGTAACTAACTTTATCATAACTCTATCATGAAAGACTGCTTATAATTTTCAAATGATTTTGAAAATAGTCAACAATTTGAAGGGATTTAGTAATATAACTAATATTCTCATTTATCTTGTGCGTCTAACATTATTTGACAAAGGTTATATGATGAAATGTTTTTAGATGAATATAAACACTTTAAAATAGACACCGTTGTATTGTAGATGGTTTGGTATCAAAAGGGTTAAAAGAAAATAAGGTTGCTTAATTTGGTCCATTTTAAGAATCTTATTTAGACCTCTTAACTAAATTTCAGGGGTATCTGCTCACAAATTTATCCTTTTACACTTTACTATAAACAAAGAAAAAAAAAAAAGAACATTTTATATATATATGTATATATATTGTAGACAATGCTAAGACAATGCAAAATGGACGGTAAAATGTAGGCAACAAAAAATGCTTGTGTTACCTGTTATTTAATATTATTGTCTTTTTTTTTTTCGTCCTAATATTTCAGGACTTAAAAATCCCTTCCTCAGAGTATGGGGAACTCTCAGAACAAAATGTTCCTGTCTTATCACTTTGAAATTTTATTTAAATTTTCTACCTTATATACTATACACAATGCTTCAAGCAAAATACAACATTCTATTATACTTTATATATATATATATAAAATGGTAAAAAAACTGGGAAGTTATATCCGTAGTAAGTAGAGCACTCAGTTCAGAGGATGAGTTTGGTATAGAGTTAGTTCCACAACAAATTCTTGAGGATACGTTACCCAGGGGATTTTCAATCTGAGTGAGGTTGTGCTGAGAACAGTTCTCAGCACAACCTCACTCACGTTGTAACTCCACTGGGTGGTGTATCCTCGAGTATGGTTTGCTAATTTGTTGTGGAACTATATATATAGGGTGCGGACGATATTTATTCGCAATTTTCAACTGCTAATTTTATGCAAATTTTTTTCTTACTTCCGTCGTCACTCTTGTCTTCATAAAAACAGTGACTATATTTCCATTATTTATTTTCAGAATAATTGATTATGAAAAATTTTGAACCTCCAAATTTGTGGCAGAGACACGGAATTCTTCTTGGAATCCGTGCCGGGAGGACAAATAAGGACCAGAAGATCAACTCCCAGAACAACAGGTGGCTCGCTGTCTCATCCAAAGACGTGCCCAGAGTCATGCAGGCAAAGTTTCCAGCGACAACATTGGTCTTAGGTGTCGTCAGCAGTCAAGGTGACGCCATGCCACCTCACTTCTTCCCTGAGGGCCTCAAGCTGAACACTGATGGCTATATCCGCGTTCTGAGCGAGGTAGTAAAGCCCTGGTTCGACCAGGTAGCTGCAGGTAGGCCATATGTGTAGCAGCAAGACTCAACGCCCTGCCATACCAGCCGAAAGACCCAAGCCTGGCTGTCAGAGAACTTCGTCGACCACACTTCACCTGACATCTGGCCTCCCAGCTCGCCTAACTTGCAACCCCCTCGACTTCTTTGTGTGGGGCGCAGTGGAACGAGACACCAACAGATCTAGCTGCAATACGAAAGACGATCTGAAGGCCAGGATCACAAGTGCCTTTAGGGGCCTAAGTCAGGGGACAGTGACGAAGGCCTGTAGCCGGTTCCAAGGCCGCCTTGAGGCCGTCATCAAAACCAATGGCTGGTTTATCGAGTGAGATCGAAAGAACAAGTCATGAAGACAAACTGACCCCAGTTTGATAAATATATCTTAAAAAATAAAACTACTGTGTTATTTTTTCCTAGACAGTAATCTTGCGAACAAATATTGTCTGCACCCTGTATATACAGAAATACATAACACACATACACACATATATATATATATATATATATATATACACACACACACAAAGTAATAATTTCTTCCTATCAACATCATCAAATTCACTGCCATCACCATCATCATCATCATCATCATCACCATCACCATCATCATGATCATCATCACCATTATCAACATCATCAAATTCACTGTCATCACTACCATCATCATCATCACCATCACCATTATCATCACCACTATCATCATTATTATTATCACCCTCACTACCACCACCATCATTGCCAACATCACCTTCACCACCATAACCACCATTACCATCATCACTACCACCACCACCACAAGCATACACACACATATGTGTATATAAAAGTATATATATATATAAATGTATATATGTACGTGTATATAAATGTATATATATATATATATATAATGTATATATGAAGTATTTCCGTAGGAAGGGTAAAGGAAATGAGAGTGCTCTATGTAAGCTACTTAGTTATGTAATAGCTATACACACACACACACCTTTATACACTCACACACCTTTATACACACACATACACAGACACACACACACACACACACATATATATATATATACATACACATTTAACATTTATATACAGACACACATATATATGTATATATATATATATATACACATATATACACACACATTTAACACACACACACCTTTATACACTCACACACACACACACATATATATATACATACACACATTTAACATTTATATACAGACACACACACATATATATGTATATATATATATATATATATACACACATATATACACACACACACATTTAACACATACATATATATACACACACATTTAACACATGCACATGAGTTGTAGTGCACCTGAGCACTGTACACAATAATTTCATTATTATTATATTATAAGATCAATATATTTTTTTCATGTTATGATTGAAAATGTATGTCAGTGTATTACTGGTACTTATTTGGTCATACACCTCTCTCCACCCAGTGAGGGAAGATAGATAAAGTTAACAAATTTCTATTGAAAGACACTGTCTATGATTTTCAATTAATTTTGAAAATAATCAATAATTTGGCAAGATTTAGTAATATAACTGTCTTGTTACTAACTAAGGTTTTTTCAAAAACATTTTGATGGAAGTTTTTTAGATAAATATATACACTTTAAAATAAACAGTTTTGTATTGTAGAACCAGGGGTAGTTTCAGGTGGGTTAATATGAAAAGAGTAATATCAATGTGTGTGGGGAAAAGCATATTATTGTATTTACAATACACTGACTGTCTTAGCAATTAATTTATACAGAAATAAGGTATTAAACTGTGAAATACTCACTGCATCAGTTGAAGGGGCTGGTGCATCATTGACAAGGGGCTCTATATGCTCCCCAGGGTTGATATTTTCCTCAAAACTGTTAACAGCATCAAAGTCGACAAAATTGGCCGGCAGGTTTCCTGTCTTGTCACTTATCTTTCCCCACAACCAGTCTTTGTTGACCCACTTCAGAACGGTCACTTCTTCATGAGCCTAGAAAAATAAATAAATGATACACACATAAATGATACACACATTATATACAAGTATCTCTTTCCCTTCACCTCCTCCTATTACCTTCACCACTACTATACTACTACTACTACTACTACTACCAATGCTACCACCACCACCACTACTACTACAACCATCATTGCTACCCCTACTACTATTTGCTTGGCTACAGCCTAACTCCACCCTGCTGTCTCCTGCTTACCTCACCCTCACCTTCAACTGGCTGCCCCACTGGTTTACTCACACTACTTGGCACCTTCAGCAAGTATTTCTACTATTTCTACTATAGTCTTGCACTGGATGACTGATGCCTTATGGTTGAGATTTGGTAAACAGATATGGCACAGAAGCTAGTTGTATATGTGTGAGTATGTAAATATATATATCATCGTTGTCGTTTTAACGTCCACTTTCCCTGCTTGCAAGGGTTGGATGGGTCTATATAGACCAAGTCCATACTGAAGTAGTGCTACTGATCTCCAAAGCAAGCCAGGGACCTGTGTCTTGCTTATGTGCAGTACCACATTCCAGCAAGTGCTCAGGAGAAGTTGTCATGCCTTTGACACAACTGAGGGTCCTCCCAACCCTTTGTTTGGCAAGATTTCTACAGATGGATGTCCTTCTTATTACCAACCACTTTACAGTGTGTACTGGGTGTGTTTATCGTGTGAATCAACAACACTAGGAAGGTTGTCATGTCCTTAACACAACTGGAGGGTTCTCCTGGTCCTATTTTTATATATATATATATATATATATATATATATATATATATATATATATATATATCATCATCATCATCATCGTTTAACGCCTATCTTCCACGCTGGCATGGGTTTAGACGGGAATTGTCCTACTTGAGGAAAGATTGGTCGGGTGACCATGTCTCGCTCGTATAGGATATGATGATGATATATGTGTGTGTATATATTTATATATGTATATATGCACAAGTATATATATAGGTATATATATATATCATTATTATGATATATAGGGCGGTGGATTGGTAGTATCGGTAGAGGGTCGGACGCCATGCTTTGCAGCATAGTTACGTCCCTTTATGATCTGAGTTCAAATCCCGCCGAGGTTGACTTTGCCTTTCATCCTTACGGGGTCGATAAAATAAAGTACCAGTAATGCACTGGGTAATTGCTGGCCTTGTGCCTAAAGTAGAAACAATTATTATGATATGGATTGGCAGTATCGGTAGAGGGTCGGACGCCATGCTTTGACGCATAGAGTTACGGCCCTTGCCATTCTGAGTTCAAATCCCGCCGAGGTTAACTTTGCCTTTCATCCTTATGGGGTCGATAAAATAAAGTACCAGTAATACACTGGGTAATTGCTGGCCTTGTGCCAAAAGTAGAAAATTATTATGATGTATGTGTATATATGTGTGTATATGTATGTTATGTTGGTACCACAAAACATCCAGCCCACACTAAAGTGGTCGTGTAAAGGACACGGCAAAAAGCACCTAGCACACACTGTAAATGTGGCTGGTGCTAGGAAGGGCATCCTGCCATAGAAAATCAGCCAGAAACAGTCCTATATGAGAGACACGGTCACCCAACTCAACTTGGCACTCAATGGGACAAACCAATCTAAACAATGCTAGCGTGGAAGATAGACGTTAAATGGTGATGATGATTATTTATTTATATATATATATATATATATATATATATTGTATATAAAACAAACTAAGATGACAAATAGAAGTTCTTAAAGCATTTAATTCTTTACAATTGTTTCAACACAAATCTCAGTAAAATACACAGCTAGGATAGTCATAATATAATTAATAATAATTGTTTCTACTTTTGGCACAAGGCCAGCAATTACCCAGTGCATTACTGGTACTTTATTTTATTGACCCCATAAGGATGAAAGGCAAAGTTAACCTCGGCGGAATTTGAACTCAGATAATAAAGAGCCGTAACTCTATGCTGCGAAGCAGGTCGTTCAACACCCTACCGATACTGCCAATCCACCTCCCTGTGCCAATAATAATAATACGATATAGTAACTTCCTACGATGAAGTGATATGGAATGGATTGTATAGTTTATGCACGGTACAACCACTGAACGACAGGTGCAGCTGCATATGTCCAATCAGCCCATACTTATTGTGTACACTCTGAGATACAGTTTTATTTGTTCCCACATTTAAATCTTGTCTCATTGAGTAGTGGTATGGCTGGAACTATACTGATTATGATTCCGATAGTTTAGGCACATGGCTTAGTGGTTAGAGCATTGGGTTTTTTTTAATTGGGAGGTTATGAGTTCGATTCTCGGATCAGATGATGTATTGTGTTCTTGAGCAAGACACTTTATTTCACGTTGCTCCAGTTCACTCAGCTGTAGAAATAAGTTGTGACATTACTGGTGCCAAGCTGTATTGGTCTTTGTATTTCCCTTGGACAACATCAGTGGTGTGGAGAGGGGAGACTGGTATGCATGGGTGATTGCTGATCTTCCACTAACAACTTTGCTCGAACTTGTGCCTGAAGAGGGGAACTTTCTAGGTGAAAATCATTTAATGTCCGCTTTCCCTGCTAGCAAGGATTAGATAGGTCATCAACAGATCAGGCTGATACTCAGCAGAAATACTGACCTCCAATTTCCTCCATACTACTGAGTACTCAGATGGACAGGTGACCCACAACAGGCACACAAATGATCCAGCACTCAACCGGATATATTTTCTTGTGGTACCTTCATAGCCGAAGAGTCTCCCTAACCCTCTGTTTGTTAGATTTTTTACAGCTGAATGTCTTTCCTATCACCAGCCATTTTACATGTGAGAGTGTGTGTTTGTGTGTGTTTATGTCCTGTAAATTAATGGTTTTAAAAAAATGTGATTACTAAAATAAGTACCAGACTTGAGAAAGTAGGTACAGGTGTCAATATAACCAATCAAAAAACTTTCAAGCGGTGCCCCAGCATGGCCACAGTCTAAGAACTGAAGCCAATAAAAAAAGTACCTGTCCAATGACTACATTTACTTACCTTGAAACTGAGCTCTCCTTCTTCTCCTTCAAAGTCGTACAGAGTGATGGCAATTGTCTCCTCCCCACCAACAGGGAAGCAAACTTTGTCAATTACCTCAGAGTCTGTTGTATCATCATCAAGGCTGTTTGAAGTTTCATTTTGAGAGGGTGTCTCGTCAAAACCTGTTTCTGCCTCTGCTGGTTTCATGAGATGAGAATTTATCAGTTCTTGATCCTCCAAAGTATCAGAGCGAGGCTCTAGTTTAGTTGCAGCAGCAGAAGCAGCAACAGCAGAGCTAGTGGCGGCCTCTGACAGGCTTTCATAGATGGCGTTATCATATGCCAAGATGCCAGCATCAGCAGCAGTGGTTGTTGTTAAGTTCTCCTTGGATGGTGATACTGAGCTGGGATCAGCTTTGTTAGCATTGATAATAGGATCACATGGAGTTGGAGGCTTTAGGAATTGAAAAGCCAGGAACAAAAAGGGAAAATATATATCAAGGATCAAATAAATAAAGTAAAATACAATATTGAGGATCAAATGAAATAAAATAAGATAAGATAAAATAAAGAGAGAGTTGGACATAATACAAGAATTAGATGAAATAAATAAAGTAATTGTTTCTACTTTAGGCACAAGGCCAGAAATTACCCAGTGTATTACTGGTACTTTATTTTATCGACCCCGTAAGGATGAAAGGCAAAGTCAACCTTGGAGGGATTTGAACTCAGATCATAAAGGGACGTAACTATGCTGCAAAGCATGGCGTCCGACCCTCTACCGATACTGCCAATCCACCGCCCTATGAAATAAATAAAGTAATGACAGACAAACAGACAGCTATCTAGCTAGCTAGCTAGATAGATAGGTAGATAGATAGATTCGTGGATAAATAGACAGAGAGACAGATATATAAAGAGCTAAATGGTTAGATAGATAGACAGACAGACAGAGGGATAGATAGATGTATAGATGAATAGATAACTAGATGGATAGACATACAGCTAGACAGACAGAGAAACATACAGATAGATAGAGATAGATAGATAGATGAGACTTTCCTGGGGACGTCCCGCTCCTTGCTATTAGTGGGGGACTGGAATGGTATCCTAGATGCACGCTGGGACTACGTAGAGGCCTGTCCCGATAGAGAGGGGTGTAATAGCCTCAAAGGGTTAATCGGTCGATTTGACCTGGCCGATAGATATCGACTAGATTTTCCGACTGCGCCAACCTGGACTTGGGCAAATCGTAGCGGAACATCTAGGTCGTACCTAGATAGGTTCTTAGTTAGAATTAAGGATAAGGACTTTTTAAGTTGTCCAAAAATGCGCATGGTTGGCTATTCAGACCACAAATTAGTGACCTGCATGGTCAACCTTGACAGAACTCAGACAGGGACCCGGTTACTGGAAGCTCAACTTGTCCTTACCGGCAAGTAAGGCTTACAGGAACCGGATTAGCACTTTAGTTAAGGAGCGGTTGACGGGCGCCATCGTCTAGACAGATAGACAGACAGATAGATAGACAGACAGATAGATAGACAGATAGATAGACAGATAGATAGACAGATAGATAGACAGATAGATAGATAGTTAGACAGAAAGGGTGCTACATGTGAAATACAGAGAAACAGATATAACAAGGCGGAAACATGTGGAATATGGAGAGATAAAAAGATATTTTGAGGTTTGGTATGTTTATGATAAGAACAAAGATGTTTGAAGGTATGAGAAACAATAATTATTACATGCAGTACAGTGGAATAAAAGCTACCAATAACCTACCCGTGACATCCACTACTCAGTTTTGCTATAGTCACTGAATCTTCAATGTTTGTTCATTAGATTTTGTACCCAAGTTTGTTTGTAGCAAATTTGTCGCTGCTGCCAGATTGATTTCATCCAACAAGTTCTACTCAAAAAGTACCTCTGTTGGTTTGGTCATGTAATCTAATGCCTGCAAAGTGAGCTGATCTGTTATATAGTCATGCCTGAGTCCCTCCTGGGATTGTATAAATGGTGAGGTGACAAGGTTGCAAACATGTATTGGCACAAGGAAGCCAGATTTTGAACTAATTTTTGAACTAATATCTGCTCCTCACATATATGGTGTCTGTTTTGTTTTTTTCTTTTTTGGGGGGAATCATGACTGACTGATATCTGCATCACACATCTGTTTGTCACCATGCACCCATGCTGTAGAGGCACTGGTGGAAGCTAGCCCAACCCATCCTGGGTGAATGCCAACACAAGTTTAAAGGTACAAATAGTGGATTGAACTCCAATAAAAATAGTTGAAGCAGCAAAGAAAGCAAAGCTCACCCAAACAGATCCTATCCACCCTCCCAGCATGGAAAGTAGACATTAAATGATAATTACATAATGACAATCATAGAACATCATCAAATTTCCTTGCTCTTACAACAGTCACAAGTATGTAATAACAAAAGCCAGACATCAATATCTTTATGTAGATACTATATATGAAGTGTGTTAAATGCACTTTGTCTCATTTAACTCTTAACATCATGTAATGACATAGCAGAACATATCTAAAAGTAGGCTTGTTGATTCAAATATTTATAGCATTTTTACTAGTAAACATACTGTGATAATTTGCAGTATTAGCATAAAGACTTAAACATTTAATGTGATGCAGTAATAGTGCTATTTTGTACTTTTTAAGAATACCTTACTAATGTGATTTGTTAATTCAAATATTTATTGTATCTTTAATAGTTTATGAAAAATTGCAGTATTAGGGTAAAAATCTTAATATTTAATGTGATGCAACCATAGTACTGTTTTGGACATTTTGAGAATGTCTTGCTAATGTGGTTCCATGAAGTACAGGACGTTAAGAGTTAACACTTTTTTATCTAAAAAAAAATCTCTGAATATTGGTTAATGCTGTTGTGTGAGTGAATAACTTACATTGGACAGTGGCTGAATAATTTTAACAAATTCTTTTGGGAAGATTCCACTGAAACCATTAGAGGCACCATATAACCAATTGTTGTCAACCCAGGAGAGCAATCTCACCCGAGCACCTTTCTGAGAATTCAATTATTGAAGAGAAAAGAAAAGCAAAGTTTGGAAATGAAGGACAATAGGACAAGCAAGATAAAGCAAGATAAAGAAGATATTTTGCAGAGAAGGATCACTGCCTGCTGACATGCATAAAGTTTGTAGTAACCAAATAAAAGAGCAAGGGAGCAAGGGTTTCAGACAGAAGCAAGGCAAATGTTATAACTTGTATAATAAATTAACAGAACTAACACAGAGTGATTCAGTATAAAGGCTTATCTAAATCCATATATAATTATGTTTATGTAAACATGTGAAGGCATGTGGCTTAATGGTTAGAGTGTTGGGCTGACAATTGTGAAGTTGGGGTTTGATTTCAGGACTGAGTGGTGTGTTGTGTCCTTGAACAAGACACTTTATTTCACATTGCTCCAGTTCACTCAGGTGTAAAAGTGAGTTGTGATATCACTGGTGCCAAGGTGTATCAGCCTTTGCCTTTCCTTCAGACAACATATACTGTGTGCGTATATATAGATATATACTTATGTAATTATATATTACATATATAATTATGTAATAAACAACGTAAGACAATTATTCCAGAGGTTTCATGAAGACAGACGAGCTCAACAGAGACATCTGAAATCGCTCATCAGAATGAAAATTTAATCTCTGTTGAGCTCTTCTGTATTTGTGAAACTTCTGGAAAATAAAATAATTGTCTTATGTTGTTTATTACATAATTAAATAGCTCTGAAGCATACATAGAGCACTCTCCTCTCCTTTACTATTCCTAAGGAAATACTTCATATATATATATATATATATATATATATATATAGTACATATACAGTGGAGAATATATTTATGAAGTTTTAATATTTTGATATTTATAATGTTTTAAGTGTCGTCTAGAGTATAGTTGTTTCAAAACTCCATTATGTAATGATTTTTTTACCAATTTCCAATTGTTTTTAAGGCTATATTTATTCAAAATACATAAAAAAACAATAGAAATTTCAGCTCAAAGTGATAAAGTTCTAATATTCACCTCCAGAAGCAAAAATATTTTAGCACCTAATTTATCTAGATTTGAAGTTGGTGAAAATCGACAAAATATTGACCTCAAATATAAGCCAAACCCCCAGTTTACCATAGGATTTTTTGACAAACTATTCTCGGCTTATATACAAAGATATACAGTAAGATACAACAGTGTGGCTCCACACCATAGTGGCATTTGTGTGGCTCACATATATCGAGGCGAAAGGCCAAGACTACCCTGATGTGTTTGCAATCATGGTTAAGAAGGGCACCATTTGACAAAGTTGAATGTAAGATCTAGGTTAACTGGAAGTAAAAATAATGTTGAAAATTCCACACAAATTAAAGAAAAGAACATAACTTCTATGGTCATGCTATCAAACATTTAAAACACGCATATATATATATGGAATACTAAGTTGAAAAACAGTCTTAGTGATCTTGTAGTCTCAATTAGTAACAACTTATTCCTCTCTGTATGTATGGATGTGTGTATACACACACACACACATATATGCACATATATATATATATATATATACATATATATACACACATATATACACACAGGCACACATATTTACACACAAACACACATGATATGATAGTACATGTTAGTACATGATATGATTTAACTATAAATTGTTATATCAATAAAAACATGTTTCACATCTCTCCTTCATAGCTCTTAAGAATTTTGGCTTCAAAACAATTAAAAATACAAAAATCAAGCAAAACCATTATCATTATTAATAATTAATTAATAAATAATAAATAAAGAAACCATTATTAATAATTAATTAAAAATCATCATCATTATTATTATTATTATTATCAAAGACCTTACCATTAGAGGTAATTCGTCTATTTCTTGAGATTCAAAATTATGTTGTACAACAGCGTGAGGTTCCTTCATCTCTGTCGTAGAAGTATCTGAAATACAAGTTAATAATAATAATAATAATGAAATTATTGTGTACAGTGCTCAGGTGCACTACAACAAGATATACCTTCCCCTCTCAGATTTCAGCAGACATATTATTATCAGGGTTGTCACACTTACATTCTTAACTAGCTAGCCTTGAAATACTTTCTCCAAGTAAACTTCACCAAAATATCCTAACTTGACCAGGGCCAGATTTAATGGAGGTGCAAAAGGGGCAATTGTGTATTCTTAAACTGTGTATTCTAATTTTTTGTGTATGAGGGGGTCCCCAAGGTCTAAATATAACCCTAACCTAGACACCGTTTATAACTGAACTAACTATATACAGTATCCCTAACATTTCACCCTGCTAAACCCTAAGACTATAATTTTAACTTAGTTAACAATATTGTCTTAACCCTTTCATGACAATATTTCTAATGAAATACACACTATTTCAATTAATTCATGAAGAATTTTGAAGGATTTACTAATAATTTTATTTCATTATTAAGATAGTTACTTTGCCTTTGGTGATGATGGTGGTGGTGGTGGTGGTGGTGGTGATGGTTGTGGTAGTAGTGATGATGGTGGTAGTAGTGATGATGATGATGATGGTTGTGGTGATGATGATGATGGTTGTGGTGATGATGATGATGGTTGTAGTGATGATGATGATGGTTGTGGTGATGATGATGGTTGTGGTGGTGGTGGTGGTGATGATGATGCTGCTGCTACTGATGTTTATGATAGAAACAGGTGAGTGAAGTGTGAGGTTTAGCTGCTAATTACAACATAGAAAGAAATGAAAGGGTTACTCTACCTAGTACTGATGTTTTATCTGTTTGTGGACTTATTTCACCTGTAGTAGTTGTAGCAGTAACATCTTGGTGTTGGCTGTCCTGTTTTACACTGGAATAAAAGTTAGCAATAAAGATGGAAAGAAAAAACAAGCAAAACATAGCATTTAGTGATTATTGTTGTTGTGTGAATGCAATATGGCTGTATGGTTAAGGGGTTTGCTTCACAATCAGTAGGTCCCTGGATCGATCCTTCGTTGTGGAATTTCAGGCAAGTGTCATTTACTATTGCCTAAGACTAACTCAAGCTTTGTGAGTGAAATTTGGTAGACAAACGGTTTGGAAGTCCATCAGATAGACAGTATCTTTAATTGAAAAGGGCCACCCATATGTTACACCCCAGTGTTACATTGAATCTCCCGATTATTAAAACACTTGAGAAACCTATTGGATTCAAGCATGTAAGAGAGAGGCCAGCTAAACCTACAGGAGTATAAGCTGTAACAATATAAGACTGGAGACCCTCCCATTAAAACACTTGAGAAACCTATTGGATTCAAGCATGTAAGAGAGAGGCCAGCTAAACCTACTGGAGTATAAGCTGTAACAATATAAGACTGGAGACCCTCCCATTAAAACACTTGAGAAACCTATTGGATTCAAGCATGTAAGAGAAAGGCCAGCTAAACCTACTGGGGTATAAGCTGTAACAATATAAGACTGGAGACCCTCTCATTAAAACACTTGAGAAACCTATTGGATTCAAGCATGTAAGAGAAAGGCCAGCTAAACCTACAGGAGTATAAGCTGTAACAATATAAGACTGGAGACCCTCTCATTAAAACACTTGAGAAACCTATGGGATTCAAGCATGTAAGAGAAAGGCCAGCTAAACCTACAGGAGTATAAGCTGTAACAATATAAGACTGGAGACCCTCCCATTAAAACACTTGAGAAACCTATGGGATTCAAGCATGTAAGAGAAAGGCCAGCTAAACCTACAGGAGTATAAGCTGTAACAATATAAGACTGGAGACCCTCTCATTAAAACACTTGAGAAACCTATGGGATTCAAGCATGTAAGAGAAAGGCCAGCTAAACCTACAGGAGTATAAGCTGTAACAATATAAGACTGGAGACCCTCTCATTAAAACACTTGAGAAACCTATTGGATTCAAGCATGTAAGAGAAAGGCCAGCTAAACCTACAGGAGTATAAGCTGTAACAATATAAGACTGGAGACCCTCTCATTAAAACACTTGAGAAACCTATGGGATTCAAGCATGTAAGAGAGAGGCCAGCTAAACCTACAGGAGTATAAGCTGTAACAATATAAGACTGGAGACCCTCCCATTAAAACACTTGAGAAACCTATGGGATTCAAGCATGTAAGAGAGAGGCCAGCTAAACCTACTGGAGTATAAGCTATAACAATATAAGACTGGAGACCCTCTCATTAAAACACTTGAGAAACAAACTTATGAGGAAAAGTTCAAATTTGTATATTTCCTTCACCTACTTATTCCTGGGAGTGTCTTAGGGGCAGAGTCCTTAAACATGCCTTCCTGAGGGTTCTATCAGAAGCAACTGCCTCCAATTGTTCCAGCAGGATTCCAGTCAAGGAGAAGCTTCCTCAGCCATGCCCAGTCCCGAACAACATCTCAGGAAGAAACCAGACTACGGCTATGGACTAAAAAGCTAGAGAATGACTCCCCTCCTATCGACATGGGAATCCCCCCTTCTGAAGCCCTCCCTCCTGGCTCAGAAGCACCATGGGTCTAGTGGAAGACACTCAACCACCTGAGAATAGGAATGGGGTGATCAAAAGCTGCTATGGCCAGATGGGGCTACAAGACCGACCCAACCATCTACGAATGCGGAGAGGAGGACCATACGATGCAGCACTGCCTTGTTTGCCCTCTACTACCCAACCAGTGCAGCTTAAAAGATCTCGCAGAATTTAATAATAATGCAAAGGACTGTGTAAAGAAATGGGAAACTGTCATATAGCCACATGCTTCGAAGATAGGAAAAGAAGAAGAAGAAGCAGGATTCCCAAGCAAGACCAACGAAGCTCATAGATGTTATCCAACCTCTTGCCCGTGGTCTACGTTTGGGTCTCCTGCCAGTTGGTTTGGCACATAAAATATATCCAGCAATTCTTTGCTTGCACATTCTAACTATATGTGCATAGTATATCGGAGCTGTGATCTCTTGATTCGGAGAAGTAGTAGTTCTACCTGGAGGGACTCCCGGATCTCTGAGCTATGCACCCTATCAAGTAACATTACACCATAGAGGTTTTATATAATATAATTATATGCAGTTTCAGGAGAGTTGGTTATCAAAAGGGTTAAATGAAATTGTATAGTAACCAAATCATTCATGTTACAGGCTTTAACAGCGACAGATCAAAAACATACCTGATGATTGACTGCCAAAACTTTTTCGTTCATATCTTTTTTGATCATACAGCTATTTGTTTCACTGGGCTACATTTTATAAGCCCAAGCTAGCCTCATTAAAGGTCAACTTTGGCTTTCATCCATTTGAGGTCGATAAAAAAAAGTACCAGTCAGGTACTGGGGTTGATTCTTCCTCTACATCTTTTTCTCACTTCCTCTCTTACACTATCTATCATTCTCTGGAAGAAATTTGTTTTATTCAGACCTGGAGAGGAGATGGGGCCCCCACCCGTTTAAAAATGCTCAAAAAACACTGTATATCAAGACGGTGCACCTACGACTCTTTCAGGAGTTAAAAAACCATGCATGCATAAAGTTGAAACAATGCTATATTCCCTTCAAGAACAGTGAATTAAAACCATCTAAGATTATAATATTCATGATAGATCAGGTAGGAATTTGTTTGCCTGAGTCACACTTTTAAGCCTGAGCAAATATTACAAATGAAGAATGAGAATGTTCTGAGATATTTCTTTATGGTTTCAAATAGAGAGAGTGACAGTTGGGCTACTCAGGACTGAATCTGAGTTGCCACAGCTTTAGACATAAGCAAGAGCCTTTAATATCAACACTGTCCCCACTAATTACCAAATACCTGGCCGACAGATTTCTTACCTGGCCTTTCTTGAACTGCTAGACATTGATGGAGGTAAAGAAAGTGGCCTTTGAGGTTTTGGTTTGGTCTTAATTTCCTCACCTGTCAGGGAAGAAAAATACTTTGTTAAAATTATCATCAACATTTGTCATAGATGGAAGGTTTTTAAATAAAAATATAGAATCAAAGTTTTGCAGTTGATGGTATTCTTATTTGTTCCATTAGTGGCATGTTAGCCCAGAAAACATTAGCAACATGTTAGCCCAGAAAACATTAGCAAAAAATTAGCACAGAAAACATTAGCAATGTTTAAACCCAGAAAACAGTAGTGAAATATTAGCCCAGATAACATTAGCAACATGTTAACCCAGATAACATTAGCAACATGTTAGCCCAGATAACATTAGCAACATGTTAACCCAGATAACATTAGCAACATGTTGGCCCAGATAACATTAGCAGCATGTTAACCCAGATAACATTAGCAACATGTTAGCCCAGATAACATTAGCAACATGTTAGCCCAGATAACATTAACATGTTAACCCAGATAACACTAATGAAATGTTAGCCCAGATAACATTAGCGACATGTTAGCCCAGATAACAGTAGCGACATGTTAGCCCAGATAACAGTAGCGACATGTTAGCCCAGATAACAGTAGCGACATGTTAGCCCAGATAACAGTAGCGACATGTTATCCCAGATAACAGTAGCGACATGTTATCCCAGATAACAGTAGCGACATATTATCCCAGATAACATCAGTGACATGTTAGCCCAGATAACATGTGAAGCTATAGATTTTTGTTTTGCTTCTTCACCCACACATTCCTGAAAGGGTATTTGGGGCAGAGTCCTCAAACACTCCCTCAAGCAGGTCTTGTCAGAAGCAACTGTCTCCAACTGATCCGGCTAGATCCCAAGTGTGACCAGCCAAGCTCATGGATGTAATTCAACCATCTTGCTGCTTGGAGTCTACCCCTGGCTCTCTTGCCACATGGTTTGTAATTTTTTTTTTGTACAATATGTTTTTAAAATTTGTCATCATTGTGTATGGAGGCACATGGCTTAGTGGTTAGAGTATTGGCCTTGCAATCGAAAGGTTGTGAGTTCAATTCTCAGACCGGGTGACGTGTTGTTTCCTTGAGCAAGACACTTTATTTCACATTGCTCCAGTTTACTCAGCTGTAGAAATGAGATGATAGGACTGGGGTCCCTATCATTCCACTGCAAAGTGGCCGTGGAGGTGCCATAGCAAAAAAGCACCCAGCCCACACTGTAAAGTGGACATGTAGGCACCACAGAAAAAAAGCACCCAGCACTCACTGTAAATGAGGTTGGTGTTAGGAAGGGCATCCAGCTGTAGAAATCAAGCCAGAATCAGTTCCCGTCCCACCCTTGCCAGCAGGGCAAAGCGGACGTAAAAATGATGATGTGTATATAGCTTGACTCTTGTCAATTAATATCACATTTACAAATGTTTGAGGAGACTCAGACATTATCTGTAGTCACTTATCCAATTTTGAATAGGTACACCTATTCATAAGAAGCAACTAACAGGACATCAGGCTGTAAAACATTACTTCAAAAATTCCCATCTAACCCATGCCAGCATGAAAAAGATGACATCAAAATGATAATCATAATGATGATCAATTAATCACTAGGATGCCCTTTTTGATGCTTTCACAGTCATACATAGAGTCTCAGGGTTGTGACTTGTCCGGTCTTTAATGCTCTCAGACCAAGATTTTCTTTGTCAGCCTCTACTTCACCCTCCCTTGACTGTGCCCTGAAGGATGGTTTTAGACAGAGTCATAGTGAGATACATGACCGATGATGATGATAAACACTTTGAAATAAACAGTTTGGTATCAAAGAATCATGACCAGTTTAAGACAGTTTTTTATCAAAAGGTTTAACATAAACAAAAACCCCATAACAAAAATAGTATTCTTTCTTACCTTTACTTGGACTCATTTTATTTGCATTCTGAACCACTTCTGAGTTGTCTGCTTCTTGCGTGTGGTTTGATCCCTCATCAAATAAACTCTCTACAGCTCTTTTTTTGTGTGAGCTCTTCTCAACTTCCAGTGAAGTCTCCACCTTGTCTGGAGAAGTTGCTTCAGCATCAGGTAAATTCTGAGCAACATTAGCTGTGTGTCCAACCATTCCTTGTGCCGAACTCTCCATCTCTTCTTCCTGTGACCAACTATCTGCCATTGCTGATGCTGAGCTTGAGCTTTCTATCATTTCTTTCGCTGAATTCTCCGAGGATTTCTTAAGGCTATCGGACATTTTGTTGTAAGGCAAAGGTTGCTTATCAGTGTCATCTTTAATGTTTAATCCTATGTCAGTCAGATAACCTGAGGTCATAGAGTTAGACATACTTTCATTAGCATTTACATCAACCAATTCGATAGTAGTCGTTTCCTGCGTTGAATTGGATTTTGGAGGAGGAAAATTATTGTTGGCCATTTCCTTAAAAGTCTCATTTTTAACGACATTCGTTAAGTTCTCATTCTCATCAGAACAAACAAGGTTTTCCTGAGATGTGTTCGTAACAGCTTCAGTATCACTAACGTTTGACTGGATTTCCTCTGTCTTTATATTATTATCACAGATGCTAGATGTCTTCTCTTGAGATTTAGGTGGTTTGGGAGGAGCTATCAAAGGATTTGGTGCTTGTTCAAACTGGTTGATCAAATCAAATACTCCGGACAATCGGTTCTGGACAACATTCGTCTCAACCAAATCTTCCGTTTCATTTAATGCTTTATTTTTCACATTTTCCGGATCAATTTCAGATTTTTCTGGAACAGGTGGTGGCATGTTTGATGTATTTTCTTGCTTCTCTGGGACAGGTGGTGGCATCTTTAGTGATTTTTCTTGCTTTCCTGGGACAGGTGGTGGCGTCCTTAGTGTTATCTCTTGTTTTGTTGGAATAGGTGGAGGCGTCTTTCGCGTTTTTTCTAGTTTTTGTGGTATAGGTGGTGGTGTCTTTAATGGTTTTTCTTCTTTTGTCGGAACAGGTGGTGGTGCCTTTGATCTAATTCCTTGTTTTTGAGGAGGTGCTTCAGGTCTCAGAGGAGGAAGTACCTCTGAAAGTGAAGTTTTTGGTAAAGATAGTTTAGGTCGATCAAAAAGTGGCAATGATTTTGTTTCTAACTGGGTTTTCAATTTTGAGTGCCCTGGTGGATGCCTCTTTGGAATGTCTGTATTTGGCTGCAGTATTTCATCATCTTCAATATGATCTGTACTGTTATCAATATCTAAGAGAAATTCCACTGCATCTCCATTGGATTTTTTAGACAGATTTTCCATTGATTTCTTAAAATTGCTGTGAAATTTTTCAAAGGCATTACCACTGTTTCGGTTTAGTGAATAATTGCCAGGTGATCCCTCTCTAAGGCTGTCATCCTCATTATGAGTTCTTTCCACTAACTGTGGTCTTTCATGAATTTTATTCTGTTGAGGTGTTGTTGATTCTTCTTCATTATCTTTCACATACCAAGTTGTTGGGCCAGTTTGTTGTTTATGTGGTGGCTTAGGTGGCACTTCTGATTCAGGTGATTCTTCAGTGTACCAAACTGCAGTGGGCTTCTTAACTGAAAGAATATAAGAATACAATATAGAAAAGAAGTGTAAAATGTGTTTGTTTGTATAAAGTATGGAGACACAGAGAGTAGAAGTGTTATATATATATATATATATATATATATATATATATATATATATATATATATATATTTAAATTAAATGAGAAAAAAATCTAATTCTGGGAGTTATAAACAAGATAGATAAAAAATTTTTCTCTCCAACTTTGCTTATATATATAGATCTACCTATCATGGTTTTGTATGGGAAAGAATTATTATTGGAACCACCAATAATTGAAGAATTCACCACACTCTTCAGGGTAGTATAATTCTTCAAGTCTAAGGGAAATGGAAGAAGATATAATACATACTGTTTCAAAAGCTGAGGCAGCATGGTGAAATAATAACATGCATAGTGTTATGGTCTCAAATCTCTTAAGATATGACTACTTGACAGGCTTATAATGTCACTAGAAATAGAAGCTTAAAAACTGCCTGGTACAATTCGACAAATTACAGAGCAGTTTAGTATTAATTAAAGGTTAATTAATCTCTAATACCCAAACATCTCAATGAAAGAAATCTCAGAGAAACAATGTTATATATTAAAATTAAATGAGAAAAATTAATATCAAATTTGTTGAGCTGTACCAGACGGTCTTTAGGCAGTTAACAACTGATGCAGGCAGTTTGTTCCATACTTCAGCAACTCTGAGCATGAAAAAATGTTTTCGAAAATCATAGGAGCTGTACTGTTTTCTGATTTTGTAAGCATGTCAATGGGTGTTAAACACATAGAATTCAAAAAGGTGCTCAGGGTTGTTGAAAAGATGGTTAATCATTTTGTGGGTGTCTACAGGTCAGTTGCCAGACGTTGGAGCTTTAAATATAAAGCCACCTCTGTTTCTGAACCAAGAATAAAATGGGAATAAAATACATCTTTGTGTATAATACAACCCTGGAGTACAGCCATGTTTATGTAAATCTTTCGCCCTCTTTCTAAACCTAAAAAATTGAGAATGAATTACACTCTTGTGTATATAATACAACCTGGGAGTACAGCTATGTCTATGTAAACTTGTATCATGCTATCCCATCAAAATCTCAATCTCACACACACATTTCACTACAATATCCAGTTTCTCATTACGTTAAATGATGTATAACAGCCGGATATTGTTTTCAACATGTATTTGCAATCTTAGCATTTGAAATGAGTATTTTTAAAGCTCAGTTAAAATTGAAGGAAACATACATTCATGTCTAATACCTCCCAGCAACCCACCCATACATATGCTCCTTTTTTACCCTTACCATCGCAGTAACACTTCCAAAATATTTTCCTCATCCCTTTTCTTTTCACACTACACCATTTCAAATCCCCCTTCAGTCATGATTGACAAAGAGTTTGCACCTGGAAAGTTTCTCACCAAGGACAAGCCTGAACAATGTATTTTGTGGGAGATCAGCAGTCACCCATGCATACCAGTCTCCCCTCTCCACGCCACTGATGTTGGCCAAGGCAAAGGCTGATACACCTTGGCACTAGTGATATCACAACTCATTTCTACAGCTGAGTGAACTGGAGCAATGTGAAATAAAGTGTCTTGATCAAGGACACAACACACCACTCAATCCTGAAATCAAATTCCAACCTCACAACTGTGAGCCCAACACTAACCACTAAGCCACATGCCTTCACATGTTTACATAAACATAATTATATATGGATTTAGATAAGCCTTTATACTGAATCACTGTGTTAGTTCTGTTAATTTATTATACAAGTTATAACATTTGCCTTGCTTCTGTCTGAAACCCTTGCTCCCTTGCTCTTTTATTTGGTTACTACAAACTTTATGCATGTCAGCAGGCAGTGATCCTTCTCTGCAAAATGTCTTCTTTATCTTGTCCTATTGCATTTACTCCTCATTTCCAAACTTTGCTTTTCTTTTCTATTACTGATCAGGAATTGAACACATGACCTTACGATTGTGAGCCCAGCACCTTAAATACTGAACTACTGGCAATAATAATTGTTTCTACTTTTGGCATAAGGCCAGCAATTACTCCAATGCATTACTGGTACTTTATTTTATCGACCCTGTAAGGATAAAAGGCAAAGTTAACCTCGGTGGGATTTGCTACTGGCAATAATAATGTAATTTGGTAAGCTAAGACGTACCTGTTAATCCCAAAGTGTGGGCGATGCATTTTGTGTAATCTTTGGTTGTATGGATCATAGTGGTTTTCTGTTTCTTGGCAGCTACCGTTTTTTTCTTGTCAGAAGTATCAGACGGTGATGAGGGCGTTGAGCTTTTACCGGAAAGCAAAAAGTCTTTTAAACGACTAGCTGTAGTAGGACTTTCATTTTTATTTGCTCCCAGTGATTCCTTAGATGTAGAAATGTTTGACGGTTTCTTCATTTCAGGTTGCTGGGGTTTTGCAGATATTTCACCACCACCAGACAAAGGCACCGAAGAACCAGAAACGTTTACGGAGACAGGTTCGGCTTTTGGTATAGGCGGTGGTAGGCGATGTAAAGGCGCTTTGAAAGACTGACCCTTCACAGAATTTCTGATTGTAGGAAATGGGGGGCGTGGAGGAGGCCTTGGTAAAATTTCCACTTTACCAGATGATGATTCAATTGGGGCTCCTTCACTGGGGTTCAATGCAGACCTTATAATTGTTGGGTTGGGTTTGTTGCCGCTGGGTTTGTTGTTAACTGGGTCTTCTAATGATGGTAACTGGAAATCATGTAATTCTTCACTAGGTGATACCTGGGAGCTGTCATTATTGTTGTCCCCTGATTTTGTCCCCGATTGCCGTTTCACTCTCGGAGATGGCACTGAAAGGGGGAAAGATAGATTTCTTTAAATATATATATATTAATATAAAATGTGCACTCACACAGAGTGGGCTAAAGTCTTTATTCTAATGCTGCAAATTTTCATAATAATCTGTTTCCTAGCAAGGATACTATAAACATTTGAATTAACAAACCGCCTAATTTAGCACTATGAAAACATTGTTGCAAAGAACAACACAGCACTATGACTGCATCACATTAAATATTAACGACTTTACCCTAATACTGCAAAATTTCAAAATAATCTGTTTACTAGTAAAGATACTATAAACATTTGAATTAACAAACACATTTTTAGATCTTTTCTGTTAAATCATTACAGGATCATAAGAGTTAAGAAGAAGAAAATAACAGCAACAAGACCAACAACATGGAGATATAGAAACGTGAATTGTGAAATAAATCTAACAACTTTTAATGTCCTGGACTGCATGAAATTGCATTAGCAAGACATTCTTTAAAAGTACAAAACAGCACTATGACTGCATCACAATATAAATTAACTTTTAACATCTTGTACCTCATGAAACAGAATTAACAAGATATTCCTAAAAAGAACAAAACAGCACTATGACTGTACCACATTAAAAAATTAAAGTATTTATTTTAGCTTGTTGCAAATTTTCATAATAATGGGTCCACTAGTAAAGATACTATAAACATTTGAATTAACAAACCTGTTCTAGATATTTTCTGTTAACCCTTTAGCATTTACATTACTCTATATTTACTATCGTATTTTCAATGTAAACATTTTATCTCGCATAATATTGAATCTATGATTTTGATAGATATTTTGAGAACAATAGCTTAATGTCAGTATTAGTGGCTGGTTATAGCCAGTTTGAACAGAAAGAGGTGAGAGAATTCTGGCCGGATACAGCCAGTTTAAATGCTAAAGGGTTAAGAGTTAAGAAAATAACAACAACAACAACAAAGCAAAAAACACTGCTATCATTACCTGGAAAATCAGATTTTTGCAGGGAATTGGATAATGAAGCTGCTACGTCACTTTGATTTAAGCTTACAGGTTCGTTAGAAGCAGTTTTGGTGGCACACGCTGGAGGTGAAATAGAGCTAGGAAGATGGAGAGTTGAAGGTGGGGGAGTGTCAGAGGAATAAGCAGTTAAACAATTATTAGTAGAATTTTCAGGTAAATCAGGTAAATTAGAAGGGGCATGACACTCCGAGGAGGAAGAGGAAGAGGATATGGATTGAGGAGGATTAGAGCAGGTTAGATTTTGTGAAGCCTGGGGAACATCAGGAAATGAAGGGTCAGATGTTATTGTATCTTTTATTATCAGTTCATCAGTTGTATCAGGGGAGGAAGTGGACGATGTAGTGGTTAATGTTGATGCAAGGACATTAAATTGTCCATCAACATTGTTATTATTATTTACATTGTTATTAACATCATTAATGTTATTGTTATTATTAATGTTAGTATTGTTATTGTTATCATTTAGAGTATTATTACAGCTGTCACTACCTTGTGATGGTTGTTGTTGTTGTTGTGGTAGTGGTGGTAGTTTTTGTTGAGCAGTGAACACAGATGATCTCTTCCGAGGCTGGGGTTTCGGAGGTGGGACACGTGTGGGAGGAGTTTTTTCAGAAGAAGCAGAAGAAGAAAAAATATCAGGATTGATGCTCAATGAAGTCCGAGGCTGGGGTTTCGGAGGTGGTGGGAGGCACTGGCTTCTCATACATGGATCCACAGACACACTGTTGTCATAACTTTTGCCAGATGATGGTGGCACTATCGGTGGTGGTCTCAAGGGTGGTTTCGAAGTAGAAGATGAAGGAGGTGAAGATGAGGATGACGAGGATGATGACGAGATGGATGAATAATTGTTCAATACTGGTGGGTAATTTGGACGCTGTGGAGGTGTGCTGGCTTTATGAGTCAATGGTTTAGGAGGATCTGAGTTTGAATGTACAGGGTTTATGTCTGCACTTCTAGAGTTTGTGGAAATCTCACCATCAGCTTTAGGACGCGGCGGACAGACTGGCACAGCTGGTTTATTTGATTTTCTATAAAATATAAAAGGAAAAAATGACAACAATTAAAGCCATTTTCTCTGCTAAAACAAGAGTAAACTTTGAGAGCCCCATGACAAGCTTCTATTATCTTTACACATGTCTTTCTTGGTCTTCCACTTCCCCAACTTCCTTCCACAGTCATTTCCACCATTTTTCTCACCCAGTTGCTTTTATCTTTTCTCAACACTTGACCCAACCATCTCATTCTGTTTCTCTTCACAACATTCATCACTGACTCTATTCCTCCCACTGAATCACTTTTATCCTTCCTCAACACATGACCCAACCATCTCATTCCAATTTCTATTTACAACATTCATCACTGGCTCTATTTCCATCACCCTCTACAATTCATTGTTTGTCTCCCTCTCCCTCAGCATGATTCTGTTCATCCACTTAACCATTCCCATTTCCATTCTGTTGCGTCACATTCATCATCCATGTCTTACTCCTATAAATCACGGAACTTCTCATATATGCAGCTCTTTCTACTTTTCTGTTTTTTTTCAATCTTCTCTATTGCTCCATTTTTCATCACTCATAATCATGGCCCTTCCTACACATGGAGCATACATCCTTCTCTTCCCTGTTGCTCCATGGTCATCACCCATGTCTCACTCCCATAAATCATGGCCCTTCTTACACGGACAATACATCCTTCTCTTCCCTGTTGTTCCATGTTCATCACCCATGTCTCACTCTCATAAATCATGGCCCTTCCTACACATGGAGCATACATCCTTCTCTTCCCTGTTGCTCCATGGTCATCACCCATGTCTCACTCCCATAAATCATGGCCCTTCTCACACGGAGCATACATCCTTCTCTTCCCTGTTGCTCCATGGTCATCACCCATGTCTCACTCCCATAAATCATGGCCCTTCTCACACGGAGCATACATCCTTCCCTTCTCTGTTGCTCCATGGTCATCACCCATGTCTCACTCCCATAAATCATGGCCCTTCTCACACGGAGCATACATCCTTCTCTTCTCTGTTGCTCCATGGTCATCACCCATGTCTCACTCTCATAAATCATGGCCCGTCTCACACATGGCCATGTTCATCACCCATGTCTCACTCCCATAAATCATGGCCCTTCTCACACGGAGCATACATCCTTCTCTTCTCTGTTACTCCATGGTCATCACCCATGTCTCACTCTCATAAATCATGGCCCGTCTCACACATGGCCATGTTCATCACCCATGTCTCACTCCCATAAATCATGGCCCTTCTCACACGGAGCATACATCCTTCTCTTCTCTGTTACTCCATGGTCATCACCCATGTCTCACTCTCATAAATCATGGCCCGTCTCACACATGGCCATGTTCATCACCCATGTCTCACTCCCATAAAACATGGCCCTTCTCACTAAAGCAATTATGTTGTAGAAGAGTCATTTTATCCATTAACCTTTTTGATACCAAGCAGGTCAAAACCTGCTCTGATTCTATGAAACAGAACCACTCATCTTAAGAAGTTTCTATTTATATTAAAATCTTCAAACATAGTTTTATATAAAAACCATATGTTAAGTTACTATTTTAGTAATGAAATGATTAATCATTTTAGTAAATTCCTCAAAATTCTTCATAAATTAGCTGAAACAGAATGCATTTCACAAATAAATAGGTCACAAAAAGGTTATTTACCATTTATGTAGTAAAATGACAATTGAACTCCTCAGAGTTAATGGCCATCCATCCCAACTATGGGTTAAATAGCCTCACCAATCCACAATTGTCCAAGTGTGATGATTACAGCTACACTCCTGACATGACCAAAACCAAACAAAAAATGGTGAAGGTCAACCAGGGAGGGGTCCCTCCAACAGAAGTGAGAAGACTCTGGATTAGATTGGATTAATGCAATGTTCACGTATAATAAACATACATTGGATATCTTAAGCTGTGCTGTGCTCATGTCACAGTGACCTCAACATCATATGGACCTAAATACAGAATTTTTATATATAATATACACACATTTAGTCTTGTTCTGGGTATTTTTAGCTGTGATCATATCACAGCTACTTCTATATTTTACTAAGAGAGTTGTATACATGAGTTGTATTTCAGAATTATTATCCATCATCAATAGAATCTTAGTTATATTGAGATACAGAGCTATAAAAGACAGTAAAGTATTATAGATTTTGTAAACAAACTATTCTTGTTGAAAATTTATTAACATATAGTGCAAGCTTGACTAGCTTGTATTAATTAGTAATAATTGTTTCTACGTTAGGCACAAAGCCAGCAATTACCCAGTGCATTACTGGTACTTTATTTTATCGACCCCGTAAGGATGAAAGGCAAAGTTAACCTTGGCGGGATTTGAACTCAGAATGGCCAGGGCCGTAACTCTATATGTCAAATCATGGCGTCCGACCACCTACCAATACTGCCAATCCATACTAACATAGTAGGATTCACAATAAAGGTGTATATGGACTTGTATACTTGTATGTAATAAACATACATTTAGTCTTGTTGCGATCATGTCACAACTACCTTAGCATCAAGGTAAGAGTGATAGATACATGCATTTCATTGTTGTTATACTTCATCAGTGATTCCTTAGTTACACTCAGATGCTGAGGTATGAAAGACAAGATATGTCATAGATTTTACATTCAGTACAATCTTGACCAGATGTTTGTTTAATTAACAATGGCTCTAGGGCTAGTTAATAGTGTTTACTCACTTGGGGATTGGTGGTACAGGTCTCGCCGGGGGTCCTTTACTGTGGGTGGCAGTTGCAGAAGAACTGAAAGGAGTATTGTCCTTTTTATCTACAAGAAAACAGATACAGAGATTATTAACACACATAAATGAATAATCTACAGCTGAAAACAGGATTAAAACTATATTTATTCTAATGAAATACTCTTGATATATAACTGTCAAATGAAGGTGAATGAAAATTTTATTTTTTTATGTTATACATAAACATATGTCAACTATATTTTACAAAAAGAAGTTATACAATGAAGGAAATATGAAAAAAGAAAAGATCAAAAAAAAATTAAGTAATGAAAGAAAAGAGCTGGGGTAAAAAAGGGCAGATCTGGCTGTATAGGAAAGAAGAGGAAGAAACTATGAATGCCATAAATGAGAAGAAACTATGAATGCCATAAATGAGAAGAAAAATGTGTCCTCAAACATCAATACTCCAACTCATACTGTGGTAATGACGATGCCATGATAAAATGGCATTAAGAAGACAGTATGGGAGAGCCCTCTCTGTCTATATGTGTCGATGAATTTTAAAGAATAGTCAAGTAGACTCTGTAAAGGTTTTTTTTTGTAAAAAAGGGTCTCTGGCTATAGAAACCATGCCAACTATGCAACATAAGGGTCTCTGGCTATAGAAACCATGCCAACTATGCAACATAAGGGTCTCTGGCCATAGAAACCATGCCAACTATGCAACATAAGGGTCTCTGGCCATAGAAACCATGCAACATAAGGGTCTCTGGCCATAGAAACCATGCAACATAAGGGTCTCTGGCCATAGAAATCATGCCAAATATGGAACATAAGGGTCTCTGGCTATAGAAATCATGCCAACTATGGAACATAAGGGTCTCTGGCCATAGAAATCATGCCAACTATGGAACATAAGGGTCTCTGGCTATAGAAATCATGCCAAATATGGAACATAAGGGTCTCTGGCCATAGAAACCATGCCAAATATGGAACATAAGGGTCTCTGGCTATAGAAACCATGCCAAATATGGAACATAAGGGTCTCTGGCCATAGAAATCATGCCAACTATGGAACATAAGGGTCTCTGGCTATAGAAACCATGCCAAATATGGAACATAAGGGTCTCTGGCTATAGAAACCATGCCAAATATGGAACATAAGGGTCTCTGGCTATAGAAACCATGCCAAATATGGAACATAAGGGTCTCTGGCTATAGAAACCATGCCAAATATGGAACATAAGGGTCTCTGGCTATAGAAACCATGCCAAATATGGAACATAAGGGTCTCTGGCTATAGAAACCATGCCAAATATGGAACATAAGGGTCTCTGGCTATAGAAACCATGCCAAATATGGAACATAAGGGTCTCTGGCTATAGAAACCATGCCAAATATGGAACATAAGGGTCTCTGGCTATAGAAACCATGCCAAATATGGAACATAAGGGTCTCTGGCCATAGAAACCATGCCAAATATGGAACATAAGGGTCTCTGGCTATAGAAACCATGCCAAATATGGAACATAAGGGTCTCTGGCTATAGAAACCATGCCAAATATGGAACATAAGGGTCTCTGGCTATAGAAACCATGCCAAATATGGAACATAAGGGTCTCTGGCTATAGAAACCATGCCAAATATGGAACATAAGGGTCTCTGGCTATAGAAACCATGCCAAATATGGAACATAAGGGTCTCTGGCTATAGAAACCATGCCAAATATGGAACATAAGGGTCTCTGGCTATAGAAACCATGCCAAATATGGAACATAAGGGTCTCTGGCTATAGAAACCATGCCAAATATGGAACATAAGGGTCTCTGGCTATAGAAACCATGCCAAATATGGAACATAAGGGTCTCTGGCCATAGAAACCATGCCAAATATGGAACATAAGGGTCTCTGGCTATAGAAACCATGCCAAATATGGAACATAAGGGTCTCTGGCTATAGAAACCATGCCAAATATGGAACATAAGGGTCTCTGGCTATAGAAACCATGCCAAATATGGAACATAAGGGTCTCTGGCTATAGAAACCATGCCAAATATGGAACATAAGGGTCTCTGGCTATAGAAACCATGCCAAATATGGAACATAAGGGTCTCTGGCTATAGAAACCATGCCAAATATGGAACATAAGGGTCTCTGGCTATAGAAACCATGCCAAATATGGAACATATAAGCAAGATGATGTCTCTCTGACCTGTTTGGTCTTGGATTATGATAACCTGTCCAACCCATGACAGCATGGAAACCTGACAGATGATGATGGCGGCAGTGACGACGACAAATAAAAAATGATGAGAGGTTTGGTAAATAACTAATTTCTCTATTATTAACCTCTTTGACACCAAACTACCTGAAACAGCTTTTGGTCCTACATTACTAAGGAGTTTGTTTTAACCCTTTTGTGACCATATTTCTAATTAAATATAGTCTGCTTGTTTCAAATAATTTTTTTTTTTAAATAATCAAGAATATTGAAGGATTTGATAAATAAATTTTCCTATGGTTAATAAAGAAAACCTTATTTAACTCTTTTGATACCAAACTGTCTAAAGATGCACAAGGTTTTGCAATATAAGACTGTCAGCATGGCAATCTTCCCATTTCACTGGGATGCTACATGCTCTAACACCTTCTCTAGTAGCAGCCTGGTGCATTTGGCCACCAGTCCAGGCTTTGCTGCCTGCCAGGCTGAAAATATCAAACTGTCCAAGTACTGGTCGCTTTCTGATAGGTTTGTGGTAGAGTCTGTACCAGTGGAGACTTCCAGCGTTCTTGACCCTTGAACGACAATCCTACTCACTGTTATTAGAGTGCAGTTGGCTGCCCACAGGTGTGAGCTCTGCAAGGTGGAGTGGCTGTTCCAGCGTGTTTCCTTCGCCATCCTCTGGGGCAATGTATTCTCCATGCTGTTGGCCAAGACCATGAGGTGGAGGGTAAGATATTTGGAGGCGCAAGATATCACACATATACACCCATACATGACATCCTCTTTTGAATTCACCACCTTCACATTCTGAAGTAGAACAAATCATGACACAAAGTGCCCAGTCTATAAAGTGGTTGTGTAGACAAAAGTCCCCAGCCCACACTGTAAAGTGGTCGTGTAGATGACATAACAAACAATGCCAAGTACACACTGTAAAGTTGTCGCGTAGGTGTCACAAAAAACAAAAAAGCACCTTAGTACACACTGTGAATGTGTTTCGCATTAGGAAGGGCATCCAGCCACAAAAACGATGCCAAAATCAGTCCTGTGTAAGAAAGACATGGTCCTCCAGCCTGGCTTGTCTCACCACGGGACAGCATGTCTAACCCATGCTAGCATGGCAAATGAACATTAAACGATGATGCTGATGAAGATGATATATATATATATGTTTATATATATATATATATATATATATATGAAAAAGTTTGTCCTTCATCAGTGGCCTTCCAACCGTCATAGGCATTTCATCGCTTTAAAGACCATATACCTCAGGTTGGTGTGACCAACGGCTAAAAAAGTCGTTGGGACACGTAAATAAAGGGGACACTAGGGTAAACAAACAAAATGGTTTAAGCAACTTATTCTCTCGTTCACGATTTCACCGAATTTATATTCATAGAAATCTGGGACTTGTCTCTTTCTTCATCACTTTCTGTTGCTTAAACCATTTTGTTTGTTTACCCTAGCGTCCCCTTTATTTACGTGTCCCAACGACTTTTTTTAGCCGTTGCTCGCACCAACCTGAGGTATATGGTCTTTAAAGCGAGGAAATGCCTAGGACGGTTGGAGGGTCACTGATGAAGGACAAACTTTTTCATATGTAACCCATTTGCAACGCCGCAGCTCCATTATTATCATATATATATATATATATATATACACACACATACACACACACACAGGGTGTGGACGATATTTGTTCGCAATTTTTAACTGCTAATTTTATGCAAATTTTTTTTACTTCCGTTGTCACTCTTGTCTTCATAAAAACAGTGACTATATTTCCATTATTTATTTCAGAATAATTTTGAACCTCCAAATTTGTGGAAGAGGCACGGAGTTTTCTTGGAATCCGCGCCGGGAGGACAAATAAGCAAATTTCAGACTTTCTCAGCGTCAGCAGGAGAATGGTGGAAAAGGTCAGAAAGGAACTGGAAGATTCAGGATTTGACTACGAAGCAACATCAGAGAGGAAAACACATGATCGACGATCTGACGCCTTCAGAACGCCTGAGTTCGTCGCTGAAGTTCAGGATATCATCAACAATGAACCTAGCAAATTGATGCATGCCATTGCAAGGGAGAAAGGCGTGGATGAAAAGCTCATTAGGCTGGTGGTACATGAAGACATTCACTACGTTTCATACAAGATGAGGAAAGGACAATTTCTGTCAAAGGCAATGCAAGAAAAGCGACTGAAGCACGCAAAGAAGCTGATCAACAAGTTGAAACACCCACTGGAGCCAGACATGCTGTCGTTTTTCTCCGACAAGAAAAACTTCTGCCAAGACCAGAAGATCAACTCCCAGAACAACAGGTGGCTTGCTGTCTCATCCAAAGACGTGCCCAGAGTCATGCAGACAAAGTTTCTAACGACAACATTGGTCTTAGGTGTCGTCAGTAGTCAAGGTGATGTCATGCCAACTCACTTCTTCCCTGAGGGCCTCAAGCTGAACACCGATGGCTACATCCACGTTCTGAGCGAGGTAGTAAAGCCCTGGTTCGACCAGGTAGCTGCAGGTAGGCCGTATGTGTGGCAGCAAGACTCAGCGCCCTGCCACTCCAGCCGAAAAACCCAAGCCTGGCTGTCAGAGAACTTTGTCGACCACACTTCACCTGACATCTGGCCTCCCAGCTCGCCTAACTTGCAACCCCCTCGACTTCTTTGTGTGGGGTGCAGTGGAACGAGACACCAACAGATCTAGCTGCAATACAAAAGACGATCTGAAGGCCAGGATCACAAGTGCCTTTAGGGGCCTAAGTCAGGGGACAGTAACGAAGGCCTGTAGCCGGTTCCAAGGCCGCCTTGAGGCCGTCATCAAAGCCAATGGCAAGTTTATCGAGTGAGATCGAAAGAACAAGTCATGAAGACAAACTGACCCCAGTTTGGTAAATATATCTTAAAAAATAAAACTACTGTGTTATTTTTTCCTAGACAGTAATCTTGCGAACAAATATCGTCCGAACCCTGTATATATATATATATATATATATATATATATATATATAGGAACCAGTAAGACCCCGACAGCTGAGCTCAAGCCGTTTCGACGGCTAATTCAGTCCAGAATTAGCCGTCGAAACGGCTTGAGCTCAGCTGTCGGGGTCTTACTGGTTCCTATTACCCACTCTACTACCTCAAGTATTGAGTACTTTGGTGCGTTATGGTCCACCTGGTTCCTTACCACATTTCCTTCGTTATATATATATATATATATATAATATAATATAATATTATATTATATGGAGTTTGTATTATCTAAAAAATTTCTACCACTCAATGAAATCTACATATCTAAGTTTGAGCAGAGAACCACACCCAGGAGTAATTTTTTTCTTTTCTAAATATCAGATGATGAAGGGATGAAGAAAAACATCTTAGCTTGGGAGGAGTCATTTGTTTCACTGGAGATATTTATCTGAGAAATAGGTAAAAGAAGGGGAAATATATTCTTAAACATTTTCATTTGCTGACTAAATTGATGTTCAATATTCTCATTTTACACCCACTTTTCCCCACTGGCATGAATTGGACAGAGTTCCCGTTTTGGCATGTTTTTTTTTCTCGCAGTTGGATGCTTTTCCTAATGCCAACCACTTAATAGAGTGCACTGAGTCCATTTTAACATGGCACCAGCACTACCACTTTATAGAGTATACTGGGTGCATTTTATCATGGCACCAGCACCACCACTTTACAGAGTGTACTGAGTGCATTTTATCATGGCACCAGCACTACCACTTTACAGAGTGTACTGGGTGCATTTTATTGTGGCAACTGGACTACCATCACTATAGCTTTACAGAATGAAATCGGTGATTTTCTCATAGCACCAATACTACCACTTTACACAGTGATGGTGACAATGATGATTGTGGTGGTGGTAGTTGGGGTGGTGATGGTGGTGGTTGGGGTGGTGATGATAATGATAGTATTAGTAATGATGATGATGATGGCAGTACAGATGATGCTAATGATGATGATGATGATGATGAAGGTGCTGGTGATATTGGAAGAAAAAATAAAACAATGTAAGCCACATTAAAAACATAGAACAAAATTAACAACAATTATTTCTAGTATAGGCAGAAGGCCAGCAATTTGGAGGAAGGAAAAGTCGATTAAATTGACTCCAGTGTATGACTGGTACTTTATTTTATCGACCCTGTAAGGATGAAAGGCAAAGTTGAACTCAGACTGTAAAGGGTCGTAGCTCTATGCTGAAAAGCATGGCGTCCGACCCTCGCCCTTGTATAATAATAATAATAATAATGGTAATGGTAATAATAATAACAGTTTCATTTATTGGCCACAAGGGTCGATATATAGGGGACAATACAATAGATGAGGACAGTGAGAGTTTTTAACAAAAAGTTGAGTAAAAATGCAAGAAAAATGCAACAATGAAAATTCCCCAAGAACAACAACCATGATTAAAGATTAAATTTTATAGGAAAAAAAATGAACAAAAAATGTTTTGTAAAGTGAAAAATATGAAAATAATACAAAAATATTAAGTAGGGGTTACTTATCTCTCTCACACATATGGGAGGGGGGAGCACACCAGAATTGTAGAGTGCTCATCAGAGCAAGGGATTAATCAGGGTATTGACATGCATACATTATATATATATATATATGGGAGGTATATATATGTGTGGTGTGTATTTTTTATATATATATATATATATATATATATATATATATATATATATATATAAATATGTGTAAGTTTACCCCAGGTTCAATTGAGGGTAACCACCGTAAGGGACTCAATACATAGCAGAGTATAAATATTTAATATAGAAATAGCTTCTACAGAACTAGAACTGTTTCATTCGGGAGAAGTCATCAGGAAGCCCTGATGATTTCTTCCGATTGAAACAATTCTAGTCCTGTAGAAGCTATTTCTATATTAAATATATATATATATATATATATATATATAGATGAAAGGTATAGAAAATATTGTAGCAAAAAGCCAACAGTATTCCATAATATATAAGTGACTATAGCGTCAAAATGGGAAAAATAATTCAAACTCAACTCAAAAAGAATCAGGATATAGATTCATCCAACATATATATATATATATATATATATAAAATACACACCACACACACATGTATATATATACCCCCCCCCCCCCCCACACACACAGTGGGAAAAAACGATTGAGTCATCTGAACAATACTTTATCAAAAGATTATTGTTATCAACAACAACAACAATAATAATAACAATAATAATAGTGATGCTGATTTCAAGCAGCAAACTTAACAAAAGGATACTTAAAAAAAAATATAAATTGAAATAGTCACATAAAAAATTAAAATAACCAACCAGCCAGCCAGCCAATCAATGAATTTAATCAAACTAAAGAATACATAATTAAGATGAGTCAAGATTGCAAACAGTGAATAAACTTAACTATTTAATAAAAGATAAAGTCCAAAATTAGAACAATACAACAAAAAAGAAAATGAAAATATATAATGCAAAATAATATATATATATATATATATAAGTATGTATACGTACATACATATATGTATACAGACGTACAGTAGTATGTATATATATACATACATGCACACATATATATATGTACGTATGGGTTTACCGAACATTTATTATAATGTTCGGTTTGTTTGTAAACAAACAGCCCGAATTAAGCCGTACAGTGTTCGGCAACCATCGTTGCCCTTTTGTTCAACACTGACAAAGGAATGATGAACTAGTTTCAAGCTTATTAGCTATCGTCAGCATCATTTACCTTTCTGTCAGATGATTGAACGTTTGAAAGTATATTCTTATGCATATTAAACGTTTGAAAGTATATCCTTATGCATATTAACGACTGAGCAGCCTAATTTGCATATTGAGTGAGTTAGTTGGCTGGGCGTACCAAAAACGATAAATGGAAAAGAATGAAATGAAATTTCATTTCTCACTCTTAGTACGGCTGATACTTAAATATAAGTATGTATACGTACATACATATATGTATACAGACGTACAGTAGTATATATATACATACATGCACACATATATATATGTATGTATGGGTTTAACGAACATTTATTATAATGTTCGGTATTATATATATATATCATTGACAAAAAATGGTCTCCACAAAAATGTGATGTTGAAAAATCAAAGAAAATGGTCTTAAATTAAAAAAAAAAGATTTTAAGAAATAAGAACCAAACTAACAAACTCACAAACATTACAAAATGTGTGTATATATATGCATACATATTCCCCCCTCCCCCAACCTTCTCTCTCTCTCTCCAAACTTTGTTATTTCCCAAAGAAGGACTTATGTCCGATATGTTGAAACATTTATTTACTTCCTGTTGCCTTTTTCTTTATCTTCATTCCCAAGCACGAATCTAATAAGAATCTGTTTTTACATCTTTCTGTTTGTCTTGTTTATTCTTGAACTGTGTGTGTATTTCATTTCATATCTCTCTATATATACAACTCTTATTGAGTTCTCTCTGGATTTTAGTGTTTGTATTTATTGGTGTAGAGTCGATAGAATGTCGGATAGTATGCTTTACGGTATTCATTTCAACTATCTGCTCTCTCAGTTCAAATCCTGCCGAAGTCAACTGTCTTTCTTCCTTTCAAAGTCGATCAAAAAGTACCAGTCTAGTACTGGAGATGATTCTTCCTCTATATCTCTTTCTCACTTATATTCTCTCACTCTCTTTATCCTTCTCTGGAAAAAATCTGCTTTATTCAGACTTGGAGAGGAGATGGGCACCCATCGGGTTTTAAAATGCCAAAAAACACTGTATATCAAGACGGGGCATATAGAAATTACTTCTACAGGAGTAAAACTGTTTCATTTGTTTGAAATCATCAGGAATGAAACAGTTCTAGTCCTGTACAAGTCATTTCTATATGAAATAAATCATGTACATTCTTTATATTGAATATCTTATTCAACCATGATTTTTTCCACTTCTCTTTGGAAAACATTTCTAAATTTTACACACGCATAAACACAGATAAACACACAGGGCCAGATTTTATGAGAGACAAAAGGGACAATTGCCCCAGACCCCCTGCAGTGAGAGGCCCCCACCAGTGATGGTCATAGCAATTTATTTGTCCCTTCAGCTGGGCTTTGTAATTTTAGGATGGTTAGAATTTTTGAATTTAATACTTATATGTATAAATTTTCAATTCCAATGCGCCAGAGCTAACTTTGATATATAAAATTGGGGGGTTCGCTGTGTATTCTAATTTTGTGGTGGGGGGGGGGGGGGGGGGGGGGGGGCGAAACCTGAAGTGCCCAAGGGGACCCCAAGATCTAAATCCAACCCTGCACACATACACACACAACATACAAGTTAAATTGACTGATACTATTCTTGCAATTTGAAAATTAATACTGAGAAGTAAGTAAGGGAGAGAACTTTAATCTTTGTGTTTTGGAACATTTTTTAGAGAATGCAGAATGCTGTGGACATGGTCTTTTAATTATATCACACCTTCCGACGCTAAGGGGCTTAAACTCCTCCAGTAATTTGTTTCAATATACTTCTGCTTTGGTTTTCACTATACTGATTTTCTATTGGCTCTAAATATGTTACCCTGATCATATTTTTAATTTCTATCTTAGTCTCGTATTGGTAATAAAAATGTGTGAGCTAATAATAATAATTGGTTCTACTTTTTGACACAAGGCCAGCAATGACTCAGTACATTACTGGTACTTTATTTTATCGACCCCGTAAGGATGAAAGGCAAAGTTAACCTGAACTAATAATAATAATGGTTTCTTATAGAGGCACAAGGCCAGTAATTTTGGAGAGGGGAAAGTCGATTAAATCGACCCCAGAAACTGATTGTACTTTATTTTATCGTCCCCGTAAGGATGAAAGGCAAAGTTGACCTCAATGGGGTTTGAACTCAGACCGTAAAGCCGCGTAACTATTCTGTGGAGCATGGCGTCTGACCCTCTACTGATATTGCCAATCCAATGATACACATGTACAGTATACATTCTTAAGCGACCCATCCCAAAACTGTAACAGAAGCTCTGTATATATATATATAAACTCCGACCTCACACACTTACACCTCTCCAAGACAATGTCACTGGACCGAGACCTTTGGCGGTACTCAGTAACAGAGAAGACCCGCCTTACCTAAATACATAGTAAAACCTACTACAGCCAGTAGGCATCTCTAACAAAATACACCCCGTCCCGCTCACCCCACCCCATCCACACAACCCCCTCCAATGTAAAGTTATGTTGGTGCCACACCATCCAGGCCGAAACAAATGAGATCGTGTAGGTGTCATGACAAAAAAACACACAGTCCACGCTGTAATGTGGCCGTGTAGACAACACGGTAAAAACCTCCCAGACCCACACTGTAAATGTGGCTGGTGTTAGGAAGGGCATCCAGCTGTAGAAAACCTGCCAGACAGTCCTATGCGACCAAGACAATCACTCTTGTCTCAAGTGGGAATACCCCCGTCCAAACCCATGCAAGCGTGGAACACGGACGTTAAACGTTGATGATGATGATGATGATGATATATATGTATATAAATAATCATTACACAAACATACGCAGACAACCAATTCAATGGTAAACACTAACACCAAATTTCAAGACGACAGAAAGTAAGAGATGAACAGATAAAAAACAAACAAACCTCATCATTAAATCTCCGCTGAAGTTGAAGGTGGAATTGACAAAGATGAAACAAAAATAAATAATCATATATATATATTATATTATATATATTATATGTATGTATGTATGTATATATATATATATATATATATATATATTATATATATAAAGAAATAAAAAAGATCACAGGCACACACACACACAGACAGACAAACAACAAAACTAAAACTTCAGCTGAAGATTCAAATGGAACTTTCCAGCTAGCAATGGTCCATCAATATTTCTGTTGGTTTGTCTGAAAAAAAAGGGGAGAGAGAGAGAGACAAAGAGTAAGAGTGAGAGAGAGAAACAGTGAGAAAGAGTGAAAGAGATATATCACACAACCATCTTGGAAGATGCTGACATTTTGTTCTTTACTTTGTTTTTATCATTATAACAATTATTATTATTATTACTGAAAAAAGGGCGGTGGATTGGCAGTATCGGTAGAGGGTCGGACGCCATGCTTTCCAGCATTGAGTTACGGCCCTTGGTATTCTGAGTTCAAATCCCGCCAAGGTTAACTTTGCCTTTCATCCTGACGGGGTCGATAAAATAAAATACCAGTAATGCACTGGGGTTATAGCTGGCCTTGTGCCAAAAGTAGAAACAATTATTATTACTGATAAAATAAAGCACTAGTAATGCAGTGGGGTCGATTTAATTGATCCTGACCCCAAATTGCTGGCCTTGTGCCTATAGTAGAAATCATTATCATGAGGGCGATGGATTGGTAGTATCAGTAGAGCGTTGGCCAACATACTTTGTTACATTGAGTTATGGCCCTTTATATTCTGAGTTCAAATCCTGCCAAGGTTAGATTTGCCTTTCATCCTTACGGAGTCGATAAAATAAAGTACCAGTAATGCCCTGGGCTCGATTTAATCGACTTTCCCCTCCTCCCAAATTGCTGGCCTTGTGTCTATAGTAGAAATCATTATTAGAGGGTAGGACGCCATGCTTTGACACAGAGTTACAGCCCTTTATGATCTGAGTTCAAATCCCGCCGAGGTTAACTTTATCTTTCATCCTGACGGAGTCGATTAAATAATGTACCAGTAATACACTAGGATTATTGCTGGCCTTGTGCCAAAAGTAGAAACAATTATTATTATTTGAAAGGACTGAAGACAGACACTTCTCTTCAGCCAATCCTTCACCAACTTTTTTAAGTTTCACTTGGAAAGGAAGGTGAGGGTGGAGAAAGAAGTGCTGCCCCCCAGTACATTTGTTGTTAAAAGGTGGGTGATGGTGCAAAAATGGCCCATGTGAATGGGCCTACTCTGAGCATGCACCTGTAGGCTGGTTGATTTAGCGAGAAGAGGGGTGCCCTCCGAGGGTGCTCTTCAAGTGTCAGGCAGGTGGTTTATGATTTGTGGGGCTCCTAGGTCACCTCTGGGTGGTCCTACTCCTATTAGGGAATTTTCATTGTTGTAATTCTTTTGTTCATTGTTATTTGTATGTTAATTTCTTTCTACTCTATTTCAGTGTATTGCCCAAATAAATTCCTAATAAATTCCTAATCTCCTTCATACCGTTTATATTTTTCTTGGTGCAATACCTGCTTATATTAATATACTCCGTGATCTCTTTTGGACCTATATACCATATTCGCCTCTTGGATATTTATGCTATACGATTCAAAAGATACCGAGTCAAATTCTCTTGTTTAAGCAGTCATTCCTGATATACATAAACAAAACCTTATCTACCTTCACACACACAGTGTGTGTGTGTGAGTGTGTGTGTGTGTGTGTAAATAGGGAGACACAAAGCAAGCTTTGTTTAGAAATGGTTAGCGACTTTGAAAATTGGGTAGTAACATGTGCTTATGTCGTATTTGACTATACAGAATTAGTCTGTTAGTTGGAATTTTTAAAAAACCCTCTGAATGGAAAAGAGGATGAATATTGACGTCCATGGGACACGAACCCACATCTTTGGTTTGCCAGACCAATGTGTTACCAAAGATGTGGGTTAGTCTCCCATGTACGTCAATACTCATCCTTTTTCCATTCAGAGGGTTTTTAAAAATCACAACTAACAGACTAATTCTATTTAGTCAAATACGGCATAAGCACATGTTACTACCTAATATATATATATATATAAAACTGAGGATGTCTTTTTAGGGCTTTTTTGAGGCGTTACGTCTAGCCGATTTTCCCGAAATTTCAAGGCATATTATGCACATAAAAAAATCCATTTTCTTGATCCCCTAGGTGAAAAACTGTTTTTTCCAGCTTTTTAGGGGTTTTTGAGGCGTTATGTCAGACCGATTTCCTTGAAATTGTAACTATGTATTAGTCAGTCTCTTCTTCATACCATGAGCAAAGAAAATGCAACTTTTTTATGGCTAGGGCCCGTATTAGGTGAAAAACTTAATTTTTTCAGCTTTTCAGGCTTTTCTGAGGCGTTACGTCTAGCCGATTTTCCCGAAATTTCAAGGCATATTATGCACATAAAAACAAATTCATTTTCTTGATCCACTAGAGCCTGCATTAGGTGATAACCTGCATTTTTCCTTCTTCATTGAGGAAAATCTTAAAGATTATCCAGCCATCAGAAAATTTGGTTTATTTTCTTTACATATTGTCCAGGCATGCAGTTTTTCCACGATTAGGTCTGTTGGCGGCCCGCATTCCAAAATACCTTATCCCATGCAACGCCGGGTACCACTGCTAGTATATATATATATATTACGATTTCTAGTGTTATTCCTATCGTTTTCCCTTTGGTGATGTCCCATTTTTCTTTAGTTTTGTTTACTTGATGTAAACCCCACTTTGTGGTGTTTTTGTCCTTTTGGGCCATTGTGGCCACTAAAAAAATAATTTTTATCATTAATTATAATACTGTAATAATAATGATGATAATAATAACAATAATAATAATATTAATAATAATAATAATTCTTGGGAACAGTGAGTAGAGATCTTGAAAAGTACATTAAACAAATAGGGATTGCAATATGGATGGAACACTTACAAAAAGCAGCATTGCTTGGAACAGCTCGAATACATTGGAGAGTACTCAAAAAATATGGGGTGTTACCTCAGTTCACTGGTAGGGAACAGCTAACGCTGTAACACATCTTCAGCATTAAAAGCTGAGCAAAGAAACAATAATTATTTCTACTTTTGGCACAAGGCCAGCAATTACCCAGTGCATTACTGGTACTTTATTTTATCGACCTCGTAAGGATGAAAGGCAAAGTTAACCTCGGCGGGATTTGAACTCAGACCATAAAGGACCGCAACTCTATGCTGCAAAGCATGGCGTCCGACCCTCTACCGATACTGCCAATCCACCGCAAAGAAACAACAATAATAATAATAATGTTTCTACTTTTGGCACAAGGCCAGCAATTACCCCAGTGTATTACTGGTGCTTTATTTTATCGACCCTGTAAGGATAAAAGGCAAAGTTAACTTGGTGGGATTTGAACTGAGAACATAAAAGGCCATAACTCCTATGCTGCAAAGCATAGTCTCTGACGCTCTACCGATACTGCCTCGACCCTGTAAGGATGAAAGGCAAAGTTAACCTCGGTGAGATTTGAACTCAGACTGTAAAGGGGTGTAACTCTATGTAGCAAAGCATGGCGTCCAACCTTAAACAGAAACAATCCCTATCATAATAGATGCTCTGTGAATGATAAAAAAAAACACTAACAGATACATAACCGAAACCCCAGCACTTACAAATATATACAGCATACAGACAATAGCACTACGAGGCACTGCACACATATTACAAAGTATACTCTCAATACAATAGAAATAACATTGCAAATACCAAAGTTGCACAGAGATGTGGTTGGTGGTAATGCAGTGACTACACACAATAACAACAACAATAATAATAATAATAATGATAATAATAACAACAATAACTATTATCATTAATTATAATAACAAACAATAACATGTAGTTCCTTGTAAATGTTAACTCCAATCAAAAAGACCCATCTTTTAATGTCAGCTTCAAAAAATAAAAGCTAATTTAAAATAGAAATTGCGAAGTATTATATGCATGCTACACAGTAACAAAAATATTCAGGAACACATGAGTATTATAAAATAAATGTATAACCAATAGAGAAAAAAAAAATGGAAGGAAGAAATAAGGAAAAATATTACAGCAGACATTCTAGCACAGGGTTCTCAAATTCGGAGCCTGCAAGCCACAAATTACTTTTTTATGGCCCATGGTAGAACAATTTTTGTGACTAGTATTTTCCTAAAACCTGGTAATTTGTCCCTTGCTCCTTCCATACCCTTGCAGTACCAACCCTTTTGTTACCAACCCAGCCAAAACTGGCTCTGATACTGTGAAAGAAAACCACCCATTTTAAAGGTTTCAAATTTAAATTAAAATCTTCTTTGCCCACTTACAACTGAGGGGCTCGTGGTGGCAGAGTCCTCAAACACACCTTCCAGCAGGTCCTGTCAGAAGCAACTGTTTCCAACTGGTCCAGCTGGATCCCCCAGTCGAGCTCATTGATGGTATCCAACCATCTTGCTCTGGGTCTCCTGCCAGTTGATTTTGCCTGTAAAATATATCCAGTGATTCTTTCTTAAATTAAAATCTTCCAACAATTTTCTATAAGAACCTTACATTAAGTTACTATCTTAGTAATGAAATAATCGATAAGTTTAGTAAATCCCTCAAAATTCTTCATTAACTAATTGAACTAGAGATATTGAATTAGAAATATGGCCATGAAAGGTTTAAGCTTAACTCACCAATCTAATGCAGATTACCAATTTTCAGAATCTAACTGTCTCTCCCTAGGGAATTTACCAAAAGTAAAAACAGAATTAAGGAAAATTTGTCTCCCTACATTTTGTACTAATTCACATATCCCACTTACTATCATATATATATTTGTTTTGATGAAAAAAAACAAATTGTATTGCAGATTAGCATTGTAACTGGTGGAAATAACCACACTCCCTCTTCCACCAACACCATTCCTCATCTCACCTTTGGCTTGTGCCTTTCTCCCAGAATGTAATGGCTCTTTTGACTCGGAGTTTGAGATCCCTGCTCTAGCAATTATACAAAGATTTATAATAAGCAATATGAATATACCAAAAATTTTAATTGTTAGGAAGGCCCATTCTGCTTCTATACATCCAGCTCATCAGGCTGGTGCTTATCCAAGTTTCCTTGGTGTTAAGTAACTAAAAGTATTAGAACTCCTCTTGACAAGAAGCCAGTCCATCGATGGTTAAACCCCCCAACTACCACTGGTCCTTATTTTAAGCTGAGTACACAGCAACAAAATGAAATGACGTGTTTTGCTCAAGAACATAACAAACAACCCAGTTTAGGAATCAAACGCATGACATTATATTTAATCCAACATCCTAACCATTTAGCCATATGCCATTACAAATACACTACCACAACAAAAATATACCCTCAACAAGATATTTAACAATAGAATGGACATCCATTGGTTTTGTCAATGAGTGTTCCAGTTGACAAACTATAAAATGGCTACTAGATTAAACATTAAGTTACAATGTGTTCAGAATTTAAAAAAAAAATAACAATATCATCCACAACAGCCCATCTTATATTGGAATGGACCTTAGTCAATTTCGATGGTGAGTGTCCCAACACTGGAACCCCTACATACACAAGCCAACTACTATAAATAATAACTTTAAAAAAAAACAGGTAAAATAGCCCTTTGGCTGGAAAAAGAAGTGCTACTACTAGTCACTTTTTTCTGTCAACAGGGTATTTTACCTTAGTTTCTATGTTATTATTGATAACAACTGACTGTTGTGACAGTTATTTTCTGCATTTAGGATCCCTACATTTTCCAAAAGAATATATATATATATGGAGGCACATGGCTTAGTGGTTAGAGCATTGGCCTTGCAATCGAAAGGTTGTGAGTTCAATTCTCAGATGTGTTGTTTCCTTGAGCAAGACACTTTATTTCACATTGCTCCAGTTTACTCAGCTGTAGAAATGAGATGATAGGGACTGGGGTCCATATCATTCCACTGCAAAAAGGTGCCACAGCAAAAAAGCACCCAGCACTCACTGTAAATGAGGTTGGTGTTAGGAAGGGCATCCAGCTGTAGAAATCAAGCCAGAATCAGTTCCCGTCCCACCCTTGCAAGCAGGGAAAAGCTGACGTAAAATGAAATGAAATGAAATGATGATGATGATATAAGTTAAAACAATGAAATAAAAATTCAAGTCATTAGGAATATACTTCACTGCTTTACGATCGTTTCTAGGTGATAATACATTGTACGCATATTTTGTTATCGATCTATGTAAGTTAAGTTACAAAATATCAAATAAGGAATATATTTACCTACGTGTATATCATCAACCGTTGTCAAAAGCAATGAAAATGTTATTCAAAATCAATAGTAAATTGGAGGTAGCTGAAGAACAAACCAATCAAATGGTGTTTTGCCATATGATGTTAAGACGAAATATAACTCATTTTAGTTAAGGTCATGACCTTTTGAAAGGAATGGTTGAATGGTGTTAAAAATAGAATTACTATGAAGAACCTATGAATAAAAGGGATTGTTATATTGATAGTAGAATGTAGATGGTGGAGCGAAGTTTAAAAAGGGATGTAAAAATTATGTTGAGTTGTGTTGTATGGGGTTTTAAGGTGAATATAAATAAAGAAATATAAAATATACGGAAATAACTAGAATAAATATAGATAGGTAAATTAATGGTCATAACTAGGAAGAATAGTATATTAAAAGATGAAAATTATAATAAGATAATATAATATAATGTAATATAATATAATATAATATAGTGCAGTATGGTACATTGTATATAGTATAGTATAGCGTATGATGCATCATAAAATATAAAATAGTAAATCAAGTGGGTCTATGTATAAGTAATCAATCCCAGATAAATGCATGTTGACATATAGCCAAAACGCATAATTTTCTTAGATCACAAAAGTACATATACTCACATATATAGATAGAGGTATAATTACATAGATACTCTATTAAAAACATACATACGCATACATAGATATATATGTATACATATACATACGCATACATAGATATATACGTATACATATACATACATACACGCACACATATATATATATATACATACATATACACATATACACACACATAAATACACATACACACATATATATATATATTCTCTTATCATACATACATACATAGATACATGTATACCCATGCGATTACAGGTGGTTATGTACCTTGATGCCCTAAGTCAGTAACGCATAAATCTATGGAAGCTAAAAAATTAACAGGAAGGCGTATAATTAGGAGAAGGGGATACTAGCAAAAAGGTACGTCGCATAGAGCTATAGTGAGCTGCTATTTAGAATGTTTAATTAGGTTTATAGTACTTAAATGTTTTTGTATACAGTGATTACAAGCTATAATGACTTCTTGTCTTTTATTCAATAAATCGTCCTTAGATTTAGTAATTTCCAAGATCTCACCAGAACATAATCTGCATTCTCTCCTGTTCCCAAGATATGGAGTTCTTTGTAGAATAGTATCCCACAATAGCCTGAAATCTATTTTTTTCTTTTTATAGTTATTTACTGCTTCAGCTAAAGATGTGGTGTTAGCTGTTTAGTATTGTTAAAGCTACTGGAGTGTGCATAATATCTTTTCTTAAATGTGTTCGATGTAGATCCTATATACGATTTGTTGGAGTCAGTAGTAGACACGGTGCATTTATATATTACATTATTAATCAAACAGTTGCCATTAAAGGGGCAAACGCTTCTATTTCTGCAATTACAACCATATGTAAGATGGTTGTTGGAGGTACCTACATAATTCTCATGAATCCTGGAGCTATTCTTATTGTAATTAATGTTAGAGAGAGAATGAGTGCTAGTGCTCGGGTTGTATTGTGATTTTGTGTTATGTTGTTTTTGTGTTGGTGATTTGGGTGGTCGTGTTTTCCAGGTTGAAGAATTGTATTATTTGTCCTTTTAAAAGGTGCAGTCATATTTAAATTATGTTGTGGTGGGGTGGTCATATTAATTTTAAATTTATAAATGTTGTAGTTGCTTATTTTCTGTTGGAGATTGTTTGATGTAGAGTATGAGAATTTAACAGTATACCTGTTAAATATTTGGTGGTATCTGTGGTTTGGTGGAAAATGTTTATGTAGAATTTTTAAGAATTTTTTTGGGATTTGTCCAATAGTTTGCAGGTTGAAAGGTGCGTTGTACCATGTTATGTTTCTTTTGCGGTTTTTAGTTCAGTTCTTATTCTCACTTATATTAATGTGATGTGTTCTAGAAGAGTTCTTATGGTTAGTATTTGTATTTGTGGAATTTGGTAAATTGCAGTGGTTGTATTTGGTGTTATTATTGGGTAGATTATGAGAGGTTGAATGTTTGGTAGTCATATGTGAGTTGTTAACATTGGTCATAGAGCGTGTAGTAATAGTTGTGGTTTTTCGGTTGTTTGGTGTGATAGGAATGACCCCATTAGGCATTTGTTTTGATGGTATTTTTTGGTGTTTGTAGATTTTGCTAGGTTTTGTAGTATGGTCCATAGTAGTGTTGGGGATATATGAAATTTTTTCTTTATATCCACTTCTAGTTAGGGCCTCGTTGTAGAAGGGTGCATTTTTATAAAATATATCCTCCTTGGAAGATAATTTAGAAAGTCTAAGAGATATGTTGTATACTAAGTTTTTTAGTATAGAGCCAGGGTGGTTAGAGCGTGAATGTACATAGTGTAGATTCTGGTTGGGTTTGTGGTAAGGTTGATAAATATTTGTAGAGAGTCTAAGGTAATGTCAAGGAAGTTAGCTACTTTTGAGGTGTTTTCAAAGGTGATATTAAGGTTGTTATAGTCCTTGAGGAATTTTCTAATTTTTTTTTTGTTTTTCCCTATATTAGAATTGCTAAGATTGTTAGATATCAATAGACAATCATCCCGATAAAGACCACCTTTGAGGGGGGAAAAGAGGAATGAATATTATAGAGGAAAAATAGTCCAACGAGGTCTGTAACTTGAGCAGAGTCCATGGATCCCATCGTTATATATAAATATAAATAAATACAGTAGTTCAAAGGTCCAGCGATTTGAAGATTGGTTAATCAGTGGGTGAAAAGTTCCAAGTTGCCGGGCATATATCCAGATTCGAACCTCTCTCTCTCTCTACTATATATATATATATATATATATATATATATATATATATATATAAGATCAAAAGATGGTTAAAAGAGTTCCATGTATTTTATTATGCGCATTTCAAAAACAAATATCATCATGCAATAACATTTGTGTTTTCATCAGATAAAATAGGAAGACATGATATGAAGGTTAAAATACACTTGTGAATAGTGCAGTTTTAAATCAACATATTGATTTAAAACTGCACTATTCACAAGTGTATTTTAACCTTCATATCATGTCTTCCTATTTTATCTGATGAAAACACAAATGTTATTGCATGATGATATTTGTTTTTGAAATGCGCATAATAAAATACATGGAACTCTTTTAACCATCTTTTGATCTTATATATTATGTATACTCCAGTCCTACAAACTGTAGAGTGCTTCCTATCCGATATCTGCATTGCTTTATTGTACTACAATAAAACTCACCTCCTACATTATATATATATATATATATATATAGGAAGGTAAAACTAAATATACAAGGCTTAAAGGAAAGTAGAGAATTATATGTGATAATATATGATTACATGTTTTCAGAATTAGCTTGGTGTGTTTTTATATTTGAAAGCTAATATCTCCACCTATATACTTTTTATTTATTTATGAGAGAGAGAGATTGGTAAAAATAGGTCTTCAGATTGAATAAGTTCCCACCCCTCATCTAGACAGTAGACAAAGATTTGTTTGTGGTGTGTCATCAACACAGTTAAAGACAAGGTATAACTAGATATAACACAGTTAAAGACAAGATACAACTAGATATAACACAGTTAAAGACAAGATACAACTAGATATAACACAGTTAAAGACGGATGTAGAAGAAGAAGCAGTGAAACTCTCGTAGATCAACAAATTATAAAAGGGAAGGTAGAGCAACATAAGATAAAGAAGTAATGGTTTATCAGTCATGTCTATATAACAATGATTCACAACTGAAATTACATTAGATCAAGTCTAAAGTTTGCCTTAAGCCCAGAGGCTCATCAGGCCGGTGCTTATCCAGGATTCAATGGTGTGAAGTGACTGAGAGTACAAGACACCCTCCTGGACAGGATGCCAGTCAACTGCAGGGTTAACTCCCCAGCTACTGCTGGTACACATTTTTAGGTAAGTATACTGGAGTAACACGAAATGAAATATTTTGCTCCAGAACATAACACACAACCCAGTCCAGGAATTGAACTCACAACATTAGGATCTTAAGTCCAACACCCTTACTACTAGGCCACGTGCCTCCATATTAGATCAAGGCAGTTAAAAATTTACCAAAAAACATTATATATATTTCCAATCAATAATACTTTGTTTAGAAAATTTATAATGAACTCAAGTCTTTTACACCTCAATATCTCAGCATATGTGCCTGTTGATGATGAGTAAAAACACTGAAATACATGTATACACTGCTACTGAAGTAGCTGGGTATATTCACATCTTAAAATACTCATAGTGAAACTATATGCATGTTTATTATACATATTGTATATTAGTTCATATACACCTTTTATTCAAAACCCCGGTCTGTTAGTGTTATTGCTATTTACAATTCTCTGAGTGAAGATGTGTGGCATAGTGGTTAGGATGTTGGTCTTGTGATTGTAACTTCATTGATTCAATCACAAGACAGGATAGTGGATTATGTCTTTGAACAAGACATTTCACTTCACATTGCCACAGTGAAATGAAAACCAATAGTAGCAGCAGCAGCTGGGAGTTAACTCCGCATTGGACTGGCAACTCATCCAGGAGGAAGTCTTGTATGCACAGTCACTTAACACCAATGAAACCAAGATAAATTCCAGGCTTAAGAAATACTTTAACTTAATCATTCAATCAATGCTACTATTAATTAATCAATCAAACAAATCAATCAAGTTCCTGTAACTTGTGCCACCAGTTGTTGGGGTGCCATTTTTACTGTGTCTCTATCATGGCATTTTAAAGAGCATTTGAAATGTTTGGTGGTGCCCATCTCACCGTAACTGGTGTCACCAGTTGTTGAGGTCTCACTCTAGATGTTTTACTGTGTATCAATCATTGCATTTCTGTGGGCCTTAGAAATGCTTTGCAGTGTCCATCTCCTTTTCAAGTGTCCAGTCCCTCACTAAGTTTAGCCTGCCACCATAAGCAGGTTTCAAGGTGTTGTTGAAAAATGCCCCAGAGTCAAAAGCAATGGCTAAATGAGAAACATTGTACTCATCCAACCCTACTATACAACAATAAACATTAGTAAAGAGTTGGGTCAGGAAAGGAACCTGGTCCTAAAACATTGCCTTAAAAAAGTCCCCATGATGTGTATGAAACCTGTCATGGGCCTCACAAGGTTTTAGCAAGGGTGGGGACTTAAAGTACTTATATATTATGTAACACGTGACATAAAGGGAAACCTATCAATAACAGTTTTCACTAGTAAATATAAGCAGGCACAGACACACGACTGGGCAACTGTATAGTTTCTGTCTACCAAATTCTATATACAAGGGATTGGTCAACCTGAAATTATATTAGAAGACAATTCTGCAGGACACACATATAATCACATACACACACACCTGACAGGCTTCTGTACAGTTTCTATCTACCAAACGCCAATCATAAGACAAAGGTACAATAGTAAAGACACTTGTCCAAAGTGAAGATACACACGCACACACACACACACACACCTGACAGGCTTCTGCACAGTTTCCATCTACTAAATGCCAATCATAAATCATTAATAAACCCAAAGCTACCGTAGTAAAAACACTTGCCCAAAGTACCACATAGTAGGACTGAATCTGAAGCCATGTGGTGTTTAAACAACAATGTTAACCACACAACCATCTGTTGCATCAATTACACATTGTTTTGATGGAAACACTCATTAAACATTAAATGATATTAGTTGTTCGTCTAAGTTAATGTTTAATTGGTGTATAATTAGATGGAGATTGATGTTTATTAATGTATATTTTAAGATAGAGTGAAACTGTAGTGTGATAGGTAGAATGTTGTATCATATCTTAAGCATTCATCACCATAATCATCATGATCACACTAACCATAATCATCAACATAACCATCACCATCTTCCAGCTGTTACACAGTCCTTCTCTCCCTTCCACCTTCACTGAAACAATCCTGAGCTAGACATGTGGTACCTTCAGGTTTCGAGTACCTTACAGTATGTAAGGTATTCAATACATTTGTAGAGTAGATACAACAACATCTAATATAGAAATGGCTACTACATTCAAAGGAATTCATCAGTTCTAGTCCTGTAGAAGCCCTTGGTATATTAAATTTTGTTTTATATATATATATAACTCAGATGGTGGATGGGTGCTACACGAAAATGCTGAGGATGGCTCTGAACATTAATCAGTATACACTGAGGATGACGAACTCAGAGCTGTATGGGAGCCTCCCAAAAGTCAGCTCGAGAGTAGCACAGAGGAGACTGAGGTTAGCCGGACATGCTCACCAACATCCAGAGTTGACACTGCACTCAGTGCTCCTGTGGGAGCCCCTGCATGGACACACTGGAAGAGGAAGACCGAGGTTGACATATGTTGATGTCCCAAGGACAGACACTGGTCTCTTGGAGACGCAGGACATGGCAGCGATAATGAGGGACAGATCGCTGGAGAGAACTCATAGATGGATCTCGGGAATTTTACCCGCTATATATATATATATATATATATATAGTTGAAAATGAACGAACAAAACACTAGAGGCCAGGAGGCGGTTTCAAGAATTGCCATTCCTTGAATACATGGGTGGCACAAGCATGACCTTTTAGCCCTGCCAAGAGTTTAGATTCCTTTCTGTATATGCTGCAGCAAAAGAAAAAAAGTGAAAACGCCATGCTCACGCAAAACATGTGAAAGTTGTTTAAATCAAGTGATGCCTGTACTTCAAGCTTTTGTACATAAAGAAAGGCCTTGCACTGGATTAATCCCACTGAACAACAGTGACTGGTATACAAAAAGAACAGGTCAACATCACTGGTTGCCATCGAGTCACAGGTTTTACATCAGAGTTTTACTTCTAGAATAATGTCCTAACAAAAACTAGGGATCTCTTATTCCCGGCGGGCTAACTGCATGCTCAGGTGCCAAAGAAAGTATTTTCAGTATCATTATCTATAAAAGGCAGATTATTATTATTATTATTATTATTATTATTATTATTAGTGTGTGTGTGTGTGTGTGTGTGTGTCTGTGTCTGTGTCTGTGTGTGTGTGTGTGTGTTTGTGTGTGTGTGTGTGTGTGTGTGTGTGTGTGTGTGTGTGCATGTTCCATGTTTATACATTTGCACAATTTCAAACCGATTCGACTCAAAGTCTGTAATAATGTTGTAAATGGTCTAACTTAGGTCAACGACTATTTATTTCATTCAAACTCACCCATAATTACGGAAATGATCGATAAAACTAAATACATGATGCTTTACCCCCCCTAATACCATCTGATTACCTCTCTCTACTCCCCTTCAAATTCGATAAAACTACATACATGCTTACAAACTTCTTTTAGGAATGCCGAAGAGAGAGAGAGAGAGAGAGAGAGAGAGAGAGAGAGAATGTTATTTACTTCAATGACAAAGAGAACTTATTTCTTTTCATACGAAACAACAATTATTCAAAAGCAACAGATAAATTTATTCAACAACAAAAATAGGGATAAATCTTTTTTAAGACCTCTCAACGAACGTGGAAGAAAGAAGTATCAGTTTATTTACTATACACAATAATATCCTCTATGAGGTCACTAAACTTGCTAGAAACAGCAGCTAACTCTCCCTCATATCACACCACTCCCTACTGTCTTAAATTTAGAAAACATATCCTCTATGAAGTCACTAAACCTGCTAGAAACAGCAGCTAACTCTCCCCATATCACCACTCCCTACTGTCTTAAATTTAGAAAACATATCCTCTATGAGGTCACTAAACCTGCTAGAAACAGCAGCTAACTCTCCCCCATATCACACCACTCCCTACTATCTTAAATTTAGAAAACACACATTAGATAACCATAACAACTCCATCGCAGCTCTGTTGTTCGGCTGGCATCGTCTACGCGCGTGTTGCGCAAGTACTGTGAAACAATAAATTTCAACACAACTTTGCACAGAGATAATATCCATAGGTGAAGCTACAATTGTCATTGCTGGCGCAGCTCCTGCTTCGGCAGTCCAGGTCTGCAATTCATTCACCCAGTGCCTGGCAGACAAAAAAGTGCTGCCATAAAATGGGTGGTGCAACCTAACTTTGGTAACTTACTGACCCCGAGCAACGCCGGGTTTTAATGCTAATATATATAGGAATAATATTAACAAAGATGCTGATGTGACATAAATTGTTTATTCATTATAATTATTTCAATGGCTCCCTTATTCAATCCATGATGTAATGTATGCATTTCTTGTTGGTATGGAAATAGTATCTTCAGATGAAAATTTGATTTTGTGATATGCCACAGGCAAAAAAGGACATGTCTTTCTTCTTATGCACCAGAGAGAGAGAGAGAGAGAGAGAGAGAGAGAGAGAGAGAAAGAGAGGTATATATACATGTTGTGCTGATCATGTTTTGAGGAAATGTTCTGGACAGATGCCCTTCCTAAGACCAAACACTTTACAGCATGGCCTGGGTACCTTTTTTGTGCCACCAGAACTAGAAAGGTTGTCTGACAGGAGTTGAGGATCCTCTTGAATATGTTACAGGTTTTATTTAGAGTGACTGCTCTCATAAATGGGTTGCCTTCACTTCAGCTTACGGAGCCCACATTTGCTCCATGTCCAACCCATGCAAGTTCATCATCATCAGTTAATGTCTATCTTCCCTGATAGTGTAGGTGGAACAAATCATGTTTAAACAAGCAATGGAGAAAACAATGTTTCCATTGGTCATTCCAATGCTGATACTATCTGTTGGACCACGGAGGAGTGGTGGGGAGGAAGAGTGGAAGTGGGGGAGGGGGAATGAAGGAAGTGGAGGGGAGTGGTGGAGAGGACGAAGAGTAGGGGGATGGGAGAGGAGGGGGGGGGGGAGAAATAGTAGTAACAAGAGTGTGAGGAGGTGGAGTACTAGAACATATATCAACAAGTCAGTTTCTTACATAGTGAAAATACTTGAATACTTCTATCACAACCATCCCGCTTACTTGAGAGAGAGAGAGGGAGGGAGAGAGAGAGAAAGAGAGAGAAAGAGTGTGTGTGTGTGTGTGTGCGTGCGTGCGTGTGTGCATGTATCTATGTCCTTGGTTTGAAATTCTAAAAATAGAAGCTAAATCTCTCTAAATGTTTTCATTATCATGTGTGTGCGTGAAAGACACTGCCTATGATTCTTTTACATAATTTTGTTCTTTGGTGTTAAGTACATTGAAGTGTCCCATCAGGATATATGATTCAGTCTTAACTACATCTAATGCTGCAGTGGCTTCATCAAGGAAGGATCTGTATTCAGACTCCTTGTTTGGTGCATAAACTTGCACCACCCACAGAGACCTATCTTTCAGCCTAAGCTTGAAGAGGCAAATCCTCCCTCCTAATGGGATCCAATCCATAACACTTTCTGACAACCAGGAGCTTGTGAGTATCCTCACTCCCTCCTGTGCAGTCATTTATGGTGCTACACTTAAATAGCGAAGCTTCTTGCCTCCATCCAAATCTACAAATATAAATATAATTTCTCAAAGTTCTATCAGCACACATTTCTGTGACATCTTCAGTGATTAATGCCGTGTTTCTTACCATTGTCAACAGGAGGAACCACAGTGATAGCGATAATCACTAAAGATGTCACAGGAATGTGTGACAAAAAACTTTGAGAAATTATATTCATATTTATAACTTGGTCAATCAATGATAAACATTGATTGCCAGCTAAATTACTTATAAAAATATACTGAAGTGAAAACCAAACCAAACAGTGAGAGTGTTTTACTATTTTTGGCAATATTAGAACAACATAACCCTCCCCAAATATAACAATATATATTATTAATGTCTGTTATTCCAAGCTTTGATCGTTTACATGAGTCCTCTCCAATACATCATCTCTCCACTTATCTCATTCCTGTGTCATCTCCTTTCTCAGGTTTAGTTACTTGAGCTCAACTTTCACCACCTCTACATGGGTTAGATAGGTCCTCTCCAGTATATCATCTCTCCAATTGTCTCATTCCTGGGTCATCTTTTTTGAGGTGTACTTTCTTTAGGTCAACTTTCACCACTTCCACATGGATTAGAGAGGTCCTCTCCAGTCTCCAGTACACCATCTCCACATTGTCTCTTTCATGTATCATCTCCATTGTGACGTTTAGTTTCTTGAGCTCAGCTTTAACCACCTCTGCCCATGGAAGACCATTGGCAGAGGTGGTGAAACTCAAGCAAAAACTAAAACTGAATGTGTTTTACTATTTTTGGCAATATTAGGGCAACATGACACTCCCCAAAAACAATATCTGTTTCAGCACACAATTTCATATCAAAAACTTTCGGGAAAAAAAATATATATCTTTTATCCTATATTTATCTCAGTAGAGATAAATTATTTTATCTCTAGAATCAAATGAGATTTGAATCTGGGCCAACAATTATTATTTATTACTACTGAGGTTTGTACTAACCAGGCTAATACGACCACTGACGTTTCTTCTAACCAGACTACTAGTACTACTACTGAGGTTTCTACTAACCAGACGACTAGTACTACTACTGAGGTTTCTACTAACCAGACTACTACTACTACTACTATTACTACTAACTAGACTAATGCTACTACTACCAAGGTTTGCACTAACCAGAATACTACTACTACTACTACTAACCAGACTGGTAACAATCATTATAAACATATATGAAGATATAGCTGTGTGGTTAAGAAGTTATCTTTACAGTATGTGGTTTGGGGTTCAGTCCAACTATGGAGCACTTTGGACTAGTGTCTTCTACTGTAGCCTTGGGATGACCAATACTTTATGAGTGAAATTTGGTGGATGGAAACTGTGTGGAAGCCTGTTTCTTCTGTGAATGAAACCATGGTAAGGAGAAGTATATATAAGTGATACTAACTTAATTTGTCTGTCTGGCTTATACTCCCATAAATAGAGTTCTTTTTACTTAAATTTAATATGTAATATTGCTTCTCTGATTGATATCTTATCTATATATTTTATCCATTCATTGAGTGTTTAAGTATTAGAGACTAATTAACCTTTTAATTAATATTTATATCATCATCCTTTTATGTTCACTTTTCCATGCTGGCATGAGTTGGATGGGTTGTTTTGAGAGAATGTTTTAGTCAGATGCCCTTCCTGACAAACTCTTTTAGTCATCTATCACAACAGGCAGGGATACAGGGTATGTATTCTAAAAACTGGGATACACACAGACACACAGCATGTGTATGTGTGCATGAGTGTGTGTACACACACACACACACACACTGTAAAGTGGTCAACAAAAAGTACCCAGCCCCCACTGTAAAGAGGTTGTGTAGGTATCACAACAAAAAGCACCCAGTGCTCACTGTAAATGTGGTTGGCGTTAGGAGGGGCACCTACTTAGAAACCAAGCCATAATCAGTTCTGTATGAGCAAGACATGGACACCTGACCTGGCCTATCTCACAACAGGACAACTTGTCTAATCCATGTCAGCATGGAAAAATAGATGTTAAACGGTGATGATGACATGTATTATCTATACATCCACTTTCTACGCTAGCAAGGGTTGGGTAGGTGGTCACAATCCGAATCAGTTTTTAGATCAGTCAAGGGACAAGGTAACACATATACATTCCATGTATGTTCAAAGTATATATATATATATATTTCTTTGAATATACATGGATATGTTTTGAACTTTCCAGATAAATATGAACATTGCCTTACTAGAACTATATCTTTACAAGTTTATTATAGAAAGATTGTTATTAACAATGACAAATATTCTTTGAACTATTGACTATTCCTTTCAAACCATCATTAATACGGTTTTTTAACCACTAAATCCTAACCATATATATATATATATATCCCACACTGCCTTATTTGAGCTGTCCTCATCGATGTTGATTCGTATTTTAACCGCGATATCTTACGTTTTAGATGTTTTATTTGTGATAAATATTATTTTGAATGGATTATATAAACATTTTAATAAATTCTGAAGACACCCATGTTGTAACTACTAATCATGAATTATTAAACAAAATAATTCGCTATACATGACTCAACATGGGTAGAAACAATTGTCAGTCTTAATTCTTGGGTTTTATATATAAACTATTAATGTATAACTTCTCTGCATAACCCTCATTGCATTGAGCTTCAAAACACCCTGTAAATTAGCATACTTACTCTCATTAATATTATAATTATAACTATATTATAATATTAGCATTATATATATCGGACCACCCATGTAAACTCGTATATCTGAGGAGGTGGCGATTAAGAGTCGGGATCTTATCGCCTGATCAAAGACGAGCTGATCAATATCGAAACAGCTGTATTCATCATCATCATCATCGTTTAACGTCCGTGTTCCATGCTTGCATGGATTTGGACGGGAGTTTTCCCACTTGAGGCAAGAGTGGTTGTCTTGCTCGCATAGGACTGTCTGGCAGGTTTTCTACAGCTGGATGCCCTTCCTAACACCAACCACATTTACAGTGTGGGACTGGGACGTTTTTACCGCTCTCACAAGCCATTTGTCAACACCTAGTTTTCTAAGAGCCCACCAGATAATGGAACGGGGGACTCTGTCGAAGGCTTTCTCCAAGTCGACAAAGGCTAAGTATAGGGGTTTACTTTTAGCTAGGTACTTCTCCTGTAGTTGTTGTACAATGAAAAGAGCGTCTGTGGTACTTTTGCCTGACACAAACCCGAACTGCATTTCATCTAGATCGATTCTCTCTCTGATTAGTTGCACTATTACTTTTTCCGTGACCTTCATGACCTGGTCGATTAATTTAATCCCTCTATAGTTACTCCTATCTAGGGCGTCTCCTTTACCTTTGTAACAGTTAATGATGATGCTGTATTATACAATAAAATTTCATAAGAAGCTGCGAATCTGACTTTTCTCTCTCTCTTTATATACTTTGCATTTGGGAGGGACATAAAATGGAGTTTCTGCCTACTCCTTTCCTACACACTGAGCATGGCCATTTCCCAGATGGGACCAGTGCCCTATTTTCCTTCCTACAAACTAGAACTTTAGTCTTAGACAGGTTAATTTTAAGGCCTTTTGATTCTAGGCCATGCTTCCATGTTTGGAATTTCTTCTCTAGTTTGGAATTCTCATGTTTGGAATTTCTTACCATAGAAAACCAGTCAGAAACACCCCTATTTGAGCGAGACACGGTCACCCAACACAACTTGCCTTAAAATAGGATCCGTCTAACCCATGCTAGTGTGGAAGATAGACGTTAATCGATGATGATGATTAGAGAGAGAGAGATTGTTATATTTGAGGATGGCCATGTTGCTAATAAAAACACACATGTTATTTAACTTTCACTTCAGCTTTATTATTATTATTTATTGGGTATTTCATGGAAGTTCTTTCATTACACATTCTGTGACATTCTCAATGAGTATTTCTTCTTCTGTGTGTGGGTGTGTGCATGGATGTGTGAGTGTGAGCATAAATCAGTTTGTAAAACCAGTAAAACGGTAGTGCCCAAGCATGACCACAACTCTAATGACTGAAACCAGTAAAAAGAATGTGAGAATGCAAGAATAAAAGAAGAGTGGAAAAAAAGAGTGGAAGAGAAGAGTGGAAGAGAAGAGTAGAAAAGAAGAGTGGAAAAGAAGAGTGGAAAAGAAGAGTGGAAGAGAACAATGGAAATGCAGCTGGTGGCACTGGAATTAATGGACAAATAATAAATGGCAGAGAGTAGGGGGGGGGGGTGAGAGAGATAGTGAGAAAAAGTGAGAGAGAGAGAGAAAGTGAGAGAGAGAGAGAAAGTGTGAGAGAGAGAGAAAGTGTGAGAGAGAGAGAAAGTGTGAGAGAGAGAGAGAAGGTGAGAGAGAGTGAAAGAGATATTAAAATGTAAAACATGGTGATAAAGTAATTAAGAAAAATGGTTAATGAGAATGTCACAGGAGATATTGACCTAGAAACTGGCAGACATTGAAACTGAGTTGACCTTTACATTAGTATGTATACACTGACATGTAGCTATGTAATGTGTATGTATGGGTCAGTGGAAGATGGATGAATGGATGAGCATGTATGTATATGTATTTTATGCGCGCGTGCGTGCGTGCGTGTGTGCGTGCGTGCGTAATATATATAATATATATATATATAGCTTTGATAGGTTTCGGCCAGTATTGACCCAAGCCATATCTAACTTAATAGCATCAATATGTGTGTGTGTGTGTGTGTGAGGATGGATGGATATGTATGTATATGTATGTATATTATATATATATATGTGTGTGTGAGTAAGTTTGTAATACTTTTACTGCTTTAGCTATATATTTTATATATCATCATCATCGTCATTTAATGTCCATTTCCCCCGCTAGCAATGGTTTGGACAGGTCATCACATCATGCTATTGAAGCACCAGTAGTAGGCATTACTGAAAAATCTTATCCACTCTTTATTAGGCAGGTTTTCTAAGGCTTGATGCCTTTCTTATTACCAACCACTTACAGAGTGTACTGGGTGTGTTTATTGTGTATATTACCAACACTAAGGAGTCTTTCATGATCCTGAGACAACTAAAGAATCCTTTGAACCGTTTGGGGGATGGCTTCTACAGCAATCTGCTGGATAGAGTAGGGATGGAGAAGAGTGCTGAGAATAGCAACTTCAGGAGCAGGGGTGGTGGTTTGAGTTGGAGATGGGGGCATGAAAAGAGGGATTGGCTCTGGAAGGTTTAAAATACACAAGATACACCATGTGTCAGGATAGTGCCCCTATGACTATTATGAGTTAAGGGCCCTGTTATTGTTGCTTATGATAAATATTCGAGGCAAACTTAAATAGAAATAATGAAGAAAAATTAAATTATTTACATACAAATAGTTGCAGGTGTGGCTGAAAGAAGAAAAAACAAATTACAGCTTACACCTATGCAGGTTTAGCTGACCTCCAATGAGGTTGTGTCTCATAGGAGCTTTCTTGGTATTTTAATATGGGTCTCAGTGCAACATGTTACATTTCACACCTATGTATGTTTAGCTGGCCTTCTATTAGGTTGTAACTTATAGGAGGTTTCTTGGATGTTTTAATGATAATGGCCCTAGTACAATTGTGAAAAGCAACATGAAATGAAGCAGCTT
>OZ024741.1:265447109-265454609 GCA_964016885.1 Eledone cirrhosa | reverse complement strand
TATTGACCTAGAATGGATTTTGGCTTATTATGTACATTTGTTATAGTGTCACCCGAGTGTCATTTCACTGACATTTTTTAAATGATTGTGATTACTTTAGCATTGAATGCTAATCCCTTTAGCATTCAAACCGGCCATATCCGGCCAGAAATGTCTCACCTCTTTCTGTTCTGTTCAAACTAGTTGAAACTGGCTGCTTATATTGATGTTAAGGTATTGTTCTCAAAATAAATAATATCAAAATCTCAGATTCGATATTATGTGAGATAATTATGTAAGATAAAGTGTTTACTACAAAAATACAATAGTATACATAGAGTAATGTGTGTCTAACACATGTGGACATGCCTACAAAATCAGAAAAGAGCACAGCTCCCATGACTTTCGTAAACATTTTTTCACGCTCAGAGTTGCTGAAGCATGGAACAAACTGCCTGCATCAGTTGTTAGCTGCCGAGACACTGCATCCTTTAAAACACTCATGCTTCCCGAAATTCGCCAAAACTACACCTGATGTACCCCTTCCATACACATGCACACGTGTATATCATGACTAATGCACTGTTCATTTTCCTGACGTTTGTACATTACCCTATGTACTATACATACACTTTTTGATGAGTTGTAGTACACCTGAGCACTGTACATAATATTTCATTATTATTATTAATATTTTGAGTATATAGACTGTAATGTGATATAATGAATGATATAGTGTAGTGTTTCTTAGTTCTGTTTTGAGTGGACATAGTTGGGGGAAGAGTAACTGTGGCTGCTGCTGCTTTAGTTACTGAGATGTAGCTTTAGTCCAGTGCAAGATGGCACATAGCCCAATGGTTAGAGTGTTGGATTCACAATCATAAGGCCATGAGTTTGATTCCTTGACTGGGTGATGTATGTGTTATTGGATAAGATGCTTCATTTGCGTTGCTTTTCATAACACTGGATCCCTTATTAGTAAAACCCCTAAGACACCCCCTTTGGGGGCAACATTGTAGGGAGCCAGATAAACCTGTAAGGGTGGGAATTGTAATAATAGGATTGTGGCTCCTAACAGTAAAACACACATGAACCTATTAAAATGTAACCTCATAGGTGTGAGCTGTAAGAACATGACAGGATTTAAAACAGCTGAAAATCCCCCCCCCCCCCTCATCGAAGAAATACAACCTCATAGGAGGCCAGCTGAAGATGTGATTATGTAGAGGTACAGGTATGGTGGTGTGGGTGTGTGCAGGTGTGATGGTGTGGAAATATTTGAAATAGAACCACAAAACATGAGACTTCTTCATCATCATCGTTTAACACCGATTTTCCATGCTAGCATGGGTTAGACGAGTTGTCCTGTTGTGAGACAAGTCAGATCAGATGACCATGTCTTGTTCATACAGAACTGATTCTGGATTCGTTTCTACGGTTGGGTGCCCTTCCTAACACCAACAATGTGGACTGGGTGCTTTTTATTGTAGCACCAAAACAACCACTTTACAGTGTAAGCTGAGTGCTTTTTGAGTGTCTCCAGCACAACCACCTTACAGTATAGGTTGGGCACTTTTTGTCATGGCACCAAAACGACCACCTTACAGTATGAACTGGGAACTTTTTGTCATGGCACCAAAAAAACCACCTTACAGATTGAGCTAGGCACTTTTTGTCATGACACCAAAACGACCACCTTACAGATTGAGCTAGGCACTTTTTGTCATGACACCAAAACGACCACCTTACAGTATGAACTAGACACTTTTTGTCATGGCACCAAAACGTTACAGTGTGGACTGAGTGCTTTTTGTTGTATCACAAAAGCAACCACATTACTGGGCACTTCATCATCATCAACGTTTAACGTCCGTGTTCCACGCTTGCATGGGTTTGGACGGGGGTAGTCCCACTTGAGGCAAGAGTGATTGTCTTGCTCGCATAGGACTGTCTGGCAGGTTTTCTACAGTTGGATGCCCTTCCTAACACCAACCACATTTACAGTGTGGGTCTGGGAGGTTTTTACCGTGTTGCCTACACGGCCACATTACAGCGTGGACTGTGTTTTTTTGTCGTGACACCTACACGATCTCATTTGTTTCGGCCTGGATGGCGCGGCACCAACATAACTTTACATAGAACGGGGTGGTGTGGATGGGGTGGGGGTGGTGGCGGGACGGGGTGTAGTTTGTTAGAGATGCCTACTGGCAAGGCGGGTCTTCTCTGTTACTGAGTACCGCCAAAGGTCACGGTCCAGTGACATTGTCTTGGAGAGGTGTAAGTGTGTGTTCATGTTATATAATTATTTTATATAAATTAAAACTCTCTCTTAGTGTTTTTTGTATTGACAACTTTTTCAAATTATGTTCCAATATCAGCTTTAAAATGAAAAGGTTATATATTTTACAAATTCTTAAATATTTTCAAAATATTGTATGCATCTATAAATTATGTATGTTTGTGTATGTATATATATATATCATCATCATCATTTAACGTCCATCTTCCACGCTTCCACATTTTTCTGGGTCTGCCTACTCCGTGGCTACCGTCTATTTTTATCGCCCTGCACTTTTTTATACAGCTGTCGTCTTTCATGCGCATCACGTGACCGTACCAACGTAGTCTTCTCTCGAGTAAACAACATCTGATCCCTCTTATTCCTAATTTCTCCCTTAGTTCATTTATGCTTTGCCGTTCACGTATATTACTATTACACATCCAGCGGAGCATGCAAGCTTCATTCCTCTCCAGTCTGCGTATATCATCTGCACACAATGCCCAGGTCTCACTGCCATGTAACATTGCTGTTCGTATGCAGGCATCATACAGCCTGTCTTTCATTTTTAGAGAGAACCCTTTAGCGGCCAATATATATTTATATATATATGCACACACAACTCTTATGAAGTCTTTTTTGATTTTGGTCTTTTTATTTATTAATTACTACTCCTATTATATATAAACCCATGCTAGCGTGGGAGATTGACATTAAACGATGATGATGATACACACACACATGCATCTATGCATACATATATACATACTCCACACCAACAAACTGAGTTTCAATAATGAGATGCCCGAAATTTTGAGGATAGTTTAGAAAGAGGGAGTGTTAGTCATGTGATGAGGCTAGATAACAAACAGTAGTAGGATTAAGAGACAGGAAGAAATGTGTCATTAGAAAGGTCAACAGCTGAAAAAGTAGTTTTCACTTAATTTTTTTTTCAATCATGTTCAACTATGAGAGGCCAGCAATATATATATATATATATCATCATTATCATTATGGCTGCTTTTCCATGCTTGCAGTGGGAGGGGGGTGGGGGTGCTATATAGATATATAAGAGATATTTAATTTGTTGGAAATCCAGCAGGGATAACTTGAACCGTTAAGGTATATTACCCTATCCTTGGTCATGTCAAATATTTATAAACATTTTGTATTTTATCTGATGATAGCGTACCAAAATTGTTGGTACCCTTGAAATGGATATAATAGAATAAATATGGTTTTATAAATATAGTTTCCATTTATTTAATATCAGAGAGAGAGAGAGAGAAGATGAGAGGAGAGAGAGAGAGAAGAGAGAGAGAGAGAGAGAGAGAGAGAGAGAGATGAGAGAGAGAGAGAGAGAGAGAGAGAGAGAGAGAGAGAGAGAGAGAGAGAGAGAGAGTGTGTGTGTGTGTGTGTGTGTGTGTGTGTGTGTGTGTGTGTGTGTGGTGTGTGTGTGTGTGTGTGTGCGTGTGTGTGTGTGTATATATATATATATATATATATATATATATATAGTGAAGGTGCAATGGCTTAGTGGTTAGAGCATTGGTCTTGCAATCGAAAGCTGTGAGTTCAATTCTCGACTGGGTGATGTGTTGTTTTCCTTGAGTAAGTCACTTTATTTCACATTGCTCCAGTTTTCTCTGCTGTAGAAATGAGATAGGACTGGGGTCCTATCATCCCCTGCAAAGTGGTCGTGGAGGTGCCACACGGAAAAAATTACTGTAAATGAGGTTGGTGTTAGGAAGGGCATCCAGCTATAGAAATCAAGCCAGAATCAGTTCCTGTATGAGCAAGACAAGGTCAGCCGACCGGACACTGCCGACAACAGGACAACCCGTCTAACCCATGCTAGCTTGGAAGAACCGACGTAAAAGGGTGATGATGATGATGATGACACAGATCCCCCAATGGGTACACAAGAGATGTAGTCGGCTCTCAGGAAGCTTAACTAAGAATGTAGGCTTCACATGCAGCAGCTGCGCTGGGACAGGAAACAGGTACCACCAAACTCTGTAGAAACAGTAGACAGCTTCTGCTACCTAGGTGACCGAATTAGCAGCAGAGGTGGTGTTCGGAAAATACAATAAACTAGGGTAAGAACGGGATGGAAGAAGTTCAGGGAGCTGCAAAAAGCTTTTCCCTCAAATGAAAGGCAGACTGTATGATGCGCGTATACGAACAGCAATGTTACATTGTAGTGAGACCTGGGCACTGTCTGTAGAAGACTTGCATAGATTAGATGCTCCGATGGATATGTAATATACGCGAACGGCAAAGCATATACGAATTGAGAGAGAGACTGAGCATAAGAGGAGAGGAGGTTCCATTGGTATCGACATGTGATGCGTATGAAGGATGACAGTTGCATAAAAAGGTGCAGAGCACTAGAAGTCGATGGAAGCCGCGGAGTGGAGAGACCCAAGAAGACCTGGGATGAGGTGATAAAAGCAGACCTTACTCAATTGCACCTCTCAAAGACACGACCGTGACTTCTGGCGTCACGCAGTAATACAGAAGACCAGACCCCCCCACGGGTACAAGCCGAAGCTACAGCATATAGACAATATGCCCCCACCCCCTCCCACTACAAAGTGGTCGTGTAGGCGCTACGGAAAAAAAGCACCCAGCACTCACTGTAAAATGAGGTTGGTGTTGGGAAGGGCATCCAGCTGTAGAAATCAAGCCAGAATCAGTTGCCGTATGAGCAAGACATGGCTACTGCACACAACAGGACAACCCGTCTAACCCATGCTAGCGTGGAAGAACGGACATAAAACGGTGATGATGATGATACACACATGCATTCCAATAAGACAGTTCACACATACGCATTCCAAAATGGCAGCCCAACCCTCATATATGTATATATATATATATATATATATATATATAAAATACTAGGACGATTTGTTAAGCCTTCATTACATTTATTGATTGGTGACATGTTTTGCTGTTGATCAGCTCAAGGTTCGATCTGTATCGATCTGGAATCAAAAGCTCATCGGACCTCTGTTGTAGTAATGACACAATGAACATATAAAGCATAGAAATGTCAGTAACGTTTTGCATTCATATTGTGGTCAATTCACTGTCATTACAACAGCAGAGGTCTAACGAGCTTTTGATTCCAGAGTCGGGCCAGATCGAACTTTGAGCTGATCAATAGTGAAATACGCATCACCAATCAATAAACGTAATGAAGGCTTAACAAATCATCCTTGTATTATTATATATACACTCCGTTTAGCTCTACACCTTGCCAGTGACGTGCACCTAAACATTGAGTTCTGACCAGGGTGAACCTACAGTAACTCACGTTACACTTTAACTGGATATACTTATATATATATATAATATATATACCACTATGGCAGCCTGATGAAATACATGCATTTTTCCACATAAAACTATGAGCAGCTGTTGGTATTGGTGGTCAACTCTTTCAAGGCCATATTTCTAATTCTAATGAAATACTTTGAGGGATTCATACCAAAATAATTAACTACTTTGCCCACTTATTCCATCACCACATAATTTACTACTTCAGATTCCTCAGGGTTGGACAGATCAGGAGGTTCTATTCAGAAGCAATTGTTATCCATATCCAGCTCAGAATGTTAGCCAATCATCTTGCTACCAGGTTTACCCCTAGTCTCCTTACTGGCTGGCTTTGTCTTTTAAATCTGTCCAGCATTTATTTCCTTAGACATTCAAACCACATGACTATAGTAGCAGCTCTACCTGGAGTGACTGATCTCTGAGCTATGCACTCTATCAAGTAACATTGCTCAAAAATGCTTCGAAGGAACCCTATTTGGATGCTTATATTTGTTCTTATATTTGTAACCATATTCTTTCGGTCATTACTCAAGAGATTCCTAACCATAATGTAAGGCTAGACATGAATACCGAATTGAAGATAACAAGATTGGCTTTTACATCTACCTCTCTTCTTCTGATGAAGACCATATGCTGAAGCTGGCTCATTACTGTACTATTTCATGCAATTCCTGCATTTAATTCAGCCCCTTGCCATCCAGTCAGAAGTGTTTCAGACTCAGCCAATCATTTACAAAATAATTTTGAAAATAAGCAACAATTTGAAGCGATTTAGTAATACAACTTATTTTTCATTATTAAGTTTAGAATATTGGGAACATAACCCAACAAAGTTACTTACATAAAATTATGAAGGAAGGTTTAGATAAATATGCATGCTTAGTCCCATAACTCCTCATAGAGTCGTAGGGGTGCCATATTGACATACAGTGTTTCTAGTACATTTTATAAAACCTGGCAGAGCCCATCTCCTATCCAGGTCTGAATACAGCAGATTTCTTCCAGAAAAGGATAGAGAGTGAGAGAATGGAAGTAAGAAATAGATATAGAGGAAGAATCAACCTCAGTATTAGACTGGTACATATTTTTATCGATCTTGAATTGATGAAGGGCAAAGTTGGCCTCGGCAGGATTTGAACTGAGAGAGCAGAGAGCTGGAACGAATACTGCAAAGTATTCTATCTGATGTTCTAATGACTGCCAATTTGCCACCTTTTAGATAAATATAAACAGTTTAAAACAAACAGTTTTGTATCATTGAACCAGGGAAGGGTTTCATGTGGTTTGGTATCAAAAGGTTTTGTTTTGTTTTTTAAAACAAGCAGTTTCATTTTGACAAAGTGTAAAGTTTTTGTTAAGAGAGATAGATAATGTTAGAATGAACAATTTTGTGAAGTTGTAGCAGAAGCTAACCCAAATCTCAATGTAGAGAGATAGTAAACAAGCTATTATCAAAATGATACCGGACGACACAATTAACATCAACATCGTTTCCTGATTGTAGGAACATCATCACGAGACATCATCACGAAATTTAAATGGCTGCTAATAATGACTTCTAATTTAGGCACAAGACCAACAATTTATGCAGAGGAGGAAGTTGATTACATTGACTACAGCACATGAGTGGTATTTTATTATACAAAGGGTTATAACTAAATACTGCAAAGCATTTTCTCTGATGTTCTACCGATTCTACCAATTCATCGCCTTAAGGCTGCTAATAATGGTTTCTAATGCACAAGGCCATCAAAATTTGGGAGGAGGGGAAAGTTCATTACTGGTACTTCATTCTATCGACCCCATAAGGAGGAAAGGCAAAGCTAACCTCAATGGAATTTGAATTCAGAACGTAAAGGGACGCAAGTGTCTGTTGCAAAGCATGTTGTCCAATGCTC
>OZ024741.1:265349504-265446909 GCA_964016885.1 Eledone cirrhosa | reverse complement strand
CTTTCCAGGGTCAGCACTCAAGAAGAGCTATTGAGCCCAAGGAGGGGCCAGGAGCCTGCAACTTGCTTACATATGTTCCTGCAATCTACCAAGTGCCCAGATCAGATGGGCCAGGAGCTTGTCTCTCACTTATATATGTTCTTACAATCTACCAAGTGTTCAAATGGGCCAGCAGCCTGCATCTCACTTATACATAGTCCTGCAATCTACCAAGTCCCCAGATGGGCCAGAAGCCTGCATCTCACTTATATATGTTCCTGCAATTTACCAAGTGCCCAGATGGACCAGGAGCCTACATTTCACATGTTCCATACTCTACAGAATGCATTTTACCAGCACTAATAATATAAAATGCAGCCTAGCACTCCTTATACCAGATAATATCATATACAACAACCAGTTTAACTCTTTTGATACTAACCCACCCGAGATTACCTTCTTGGTTCTACGATACAAAACCATTTCTTTTAAAGTGTTCATCATCATCATCATTGTTTAACGTCTATCTTCCACACTAGCATGGGTTAGATGGAAAATGTCCCACTTGAGGCAAGATGGGTCGGGAAACCGTGTATCACTTGTATAGGACTGTCTGGCAGCTTTTCTACGACTGGATGCCCTTCCTAACACCAACCACGTTTACAGTGTGGACAACCATATTTATCTAAGAAGCTCTCAGCATAATTTTATGTAAGAACCTTTCTTAAGTTATATTCCAAACACCAGCTTAGTCCTTTTGATACTGAACCACCTGGAATCACCCCTAGTTCTAAGGTACAAAACTGTTTGTTTTAAATATTTATATTCATTTAAAAACTTTCCATTGCAATTTTAAGTAAGAACCTTTGTTAAGTTATGTTCCAAACACCAGCTTAATAATGAGAAAGTAAATTATATTATTAAAGCTCTTCAAATTAGGCAATGTTTTTCATTAATAATATGGTAACAAAAGGGTTAATTCTAGGGGTTAGCATTATTGGGGTCCATGACAGTAGATTGTCTTGTAGAAACTTCCAATTGTCTTCTATGGCTGTATCTTACAAACTCACGATTGCAAGCCTCATGCTCTAACCTCTAAGCCACGTGCCTTCACAACACAATCATTAATATTACTTCATTATAGTTTAGATAAACACACATACAAATACATCACATGTAAAATACATTGAAATGATTCTATAAATATTATTCTCACAGTAACTACAAGTTTAATTGTGGGATATGTTATAGCATTCCTGGTCAGGACATGATAATGGTATGTGAGTAGAGGGGGACTGAAGTAGTAATAGTGGTGGTGGTGGTAATGTTGGTGTAGTAGTAATGGAAGTAGTGGTAGGATAGTAGTGGTAGTGGAGGAGGATTGCAATAAATAATAGCTTAGAAAATCAGGTAAAATACCCCTAGAAATGAAGGACCCTTGGCTCAATTGTTAGAGTTCTCAACTGGAACTTGAAAGAAAGAGAGTGATTCTCTGTAGAAGCTGCTGGCTACTTTTTCCCCACTGTACCCACGTCCTAACACCCCACCCACACCATAACACCCCACCCTTTGCCAGATAAATCCCCCATCCCCCAGTCCATACTGTAAAGTGGTTGTTTGGGTGCCACGACAAAAAGCGGCCAGTCCACATAGTACAGTGGTCAGGTTGTATGAACCATGCCTCCCTTCCTTCCAAAAAAAAAAAGAGGGCAGGATAGAAAGGATCTTTTCCTTGTATCAAGAACATAACCTCCTTATTGCTGGTACCACAATAAAATTCACCCAGTACATTCTGTAAAATGGTTGGCATTAGGAAGAGCCATAGGTTGTACAAACCATGCCCTTCTCCCTTTAAAAAAATGAGGGTAGAGAAGAATTTTTCAAAGTGTAACCTCCCTAGTGCTGGTGCACTCAGGACACACTGTCAAGTGGTTAGCTAAATTCATGTTTTCTTATCTCCAGCCCACTGTAAAGAGGTCATGAAGGTGTCACAACAAAAAGTACCCAGCCCCCACTGTAAAGAGGTTGTGCAGGTGTCACCACAAAAAGCACTCAGAACTCACTGTAAATGTGGTTGGCGTTAGGAAGGGCATCCAGCTGTAGAAACCAGGCCAAAATCAAATCCGTGAGAGCAAGACATGGTCTCCTGACCTGGCATTTCTCACAACAGGACAACCCGTCTAACCCATGCTAGCTTGGAAAAATGGATGTTAAACGGTGATGATGATGGTTGATTTATGGAATAAATCACGGTTTCAATAATCTCAATTTTTTCTTTTTTAGCTAAAAATCTCCCTTCTGATCCCCCCCTTTCCTCCATCTGTAAACTATGGGTGGGAACATGTAGCTTTTAGGTGTTCTGAAATTTTTTTAAAATTTTATTATTAATCTTTTTGTGGCCATATTTCCAATCAAACAAACTCAATTTCAATTAATTTATGAAGAATTTTGATTATTTCATTACAAAGATATTAACCCTTTAGCATTTATATTACTCTATATATATTATTGTATTTTTGTGGTTTTACCTCACATAATATCGAATCTACGAGATTTTTATATTATTTAATTTGAGAACAATACCTTAACATAAGTATGAGCGGCCAGTTATCGCCAATTTGAACAGAAAGACACGAGACAATTCTGGCTGGATACGGCCAGTTTAAATACTAAGGTGTTAACTTAAATTATATTGGAAAATTTGAACATAAGTAGAAATCGTTTAACCCTTCAGTTACCAACCCGGCCAAAACCAGCCCTGGTTCTATGAAATGAAATCCTCCATTTTAAAGGTTTTCAATTTAAATTAAAATCTTCCGACATAATTCCACCTCCCTATTCACCACCATCATCACAAAGTCGGCAACCCGCAGGTGTAAGCCTCACAAATTCGAATGGCTCTTCCAGCGCATCTCTCTCACCATCCTCCAGGGAAATACCTTCTCTATTCTGTCCGCCGGGACCACAGGGCAGCCAATATGTGGGTTCCCATTTGCTTATAATACAAAGAGATGGGGAGAGCAAAAGAGACGGAAGCAGTGACAATGGGGATTTAATTCTATTATGTTCAGTCCTTGTTAGGAATCTTACATCCTGTATTAAGATACGTCTAAGACACTTACAATGATCCTGTCCTTATACAAGAACCTTACATTAAGTTAAATCCCGCCGAGGTTGACTTTGCTTTTCATCCTTATGGGGTCGATAAAATAAAGTACCAGTAATGCACTGGGTAATTGCTGGCCTTGTGCCTAAAGTAGAAACAATTAAGTTACTATCTTAGTAATGAAATAATAATTTTAGTAAATCCCTCAAAATTCTTCATTAATTAATTAAAATAAAGTGTATTTCATTAGAAATGCTGTCATGAAGTGGTTAACCCTTTAGTTACCAACCTGGCCAAAACCAGCCCTAGTTCTATGAAATAAAATCACCCATTTTAAAGGTTTCCAATTTAAATTAAAATTTTAGAACAATTTTATATAAGAACCTTACATTAAGCTACTATTTTAGTAATGAAATAATGAATAAATTTAGTAAATCCCTCAAAATACTTCACGGGGTTAATAAAATAAAGTACCAGTAATGCACTAGGGTTAATTTGATCAACTTTCCCTTCCCCAAAAATGTGTTGGCCTTGTGCCTAAATGAGAAACCATTAATTAATTAAAATAAATCCCGCCGAGGTTAACTTTGCCTTTCATCCTTACGAGGTCGATAAAATAAAGTACCAGTAATACACTGGGTTATTTGCTGGCCTTGTGCCAGAAGTAGAAACAATTAATTAATTAAAATAAAGTGTATTTCATTAAAAATGTGGTCATGAAGGGTTAAAATGAGTTGTTTTCACCAGGTTGGTATCAAAATGGATTAAATCAGTAAATTTGTTTAAAAATAAAAGCCACACCTTATAACACAAGCACTGAAGCAATTCCAGAACAAATTTCAGAAAAACAAAAAAAAAAAAAAAAAAAAAAAAACATGGAGTACAGAAAAACCCATTAATAAAAAAAAAACCCATGAATTTAGGCAAATTTTTTAGTTTGGCAATTTCCTGTTTTCTGGATTTCTATAGGTGAAATTTGTTTTTTTTTATCTGACGTCAATTGATATTTGGATTTTTTCTTGTGGTTTCTCCTACCTGGGTAGGTAATAAATCTCTCGTTTTGACCCTTTTTATAATAAACTAGCATTAAAGCCCGGCGTTGCTCGGGGTCATTAAGTTACCAAAGTTAGGTTGCACCACCCATTTTATGGCAGCACTTTTTTGTCTACCAGGCACTGGGTGAATGAATTGCAGACCTGGAAGCATGAGCTGCGCCAGCAGTGACAATTGTAGTTTCGCCTATGGATTTTATCTCTGTGCAAAAACGTGTTGAAATTTATTGTTTCACAGTACTTGCGCAACACGCGCGTAGACGATGCCAGCCGAACAACAGAGCTGCGATGGAGTTGTTCTGCATGGTTGTCTGTGTGTTTTCTAAATTTAAGACAGTAGGGAGGGTTGTGGTATGAGGGAGAGTTAGCTGCTGTTTCTAGCAGGTTTAGTGACCTCATAGAAGATATGTTTTCTAAATTTAAGACAGTAGGGAGGGGTGTGATATGGGAGAGAGTTAGCTGCTGTTTCTAGCAGGTTTAATAACCTCATAGAGGATATGTGTTTTCTAAATTTAAGACAGTAGGGAGTGGTGTGAACGGACAGTATCACCATCAAGCTTGGAAAGAGAAAGTAGCAGAAAGTATGAAGTTGTATAGATTTTGAATGGTAGTAGAAAGAGTTCAGCAGTTTAAATGAGAGAAAAAAAATCGTAAAATATTGAGTTTTATCTATTTTTTTTGCGTAATTGTGGGTGAAATTGAAAAAATTATCTGCGTCAAGACGCAATCGAAGCTATTTCGAATACTGAATTGTAAATTTCAATTGAAGAAATTCTATATCGTAGATTTCTATAACAAAGGAGCATGACCACACACTGAGCTTTATAGATTATTATAGATTATGATGATTATGTGGCTCTGAGAGTTTCAATTAATATTTTATTTATTTATTAGATTAAGTTACATTTCTAAAGTTTGTCTCAAGCCCAGAGACTCACCAGGCCGGTGCTTATCCCAGCATGAAGTGACCGAGAGAACAAGACTCCCCATAAAAACAGGACACTAGTCTATCACAGGGTTAAACCCTAAAATATTGCTGGTACTCATTTTCAGCTGAGTATACTGGAGCAGTGTAAAATGAAATGTTTTGCTCAAGAACACACAACCCAGTGTAGGAATCAAACTCATGACATTATGATCATAAGTCCAACACCCTTACCACTAAGCCACGCATCTCCACTAGGCCACGCATCTCCACTAACATTTAAGACAGATATAACTATAATTACAGGCCTTAGCTATGAGAAGAATGAGCTGTACAGATAAATATTTGAGAGTGCTTACACTTCGTAGCTCATTATTTTCACAGTTAAAACCTCTCATTCAAAAATGATTATTTATCTACCTTTAATGTTTGACTTAATCTTCAATTACAGAGTGTCCCAAAAAATGTATACACCTTGATTACCTGTACAGGCAATATTTATTAGAATGTTGTTGAAGTGTATATATTTCTGGGGGCACCCTGTATATGCTGTGTTGTATTATAACTATGTCATTTTATTTACTATTTTAAACATTTTTTTGTTTATGGCATTAGAATTTTATTTTCAAAAAATAAATAGATATGAGAAAGAAAGATCGCAAGATCGGAACATCAGTAGCTCGTCTGAGAAAGGAGCCCCATGAGGTGGGGTGGCTGTTGCAACAGGTGTTGCTGACCATTGTCCGCAGAAATGCTTTTGCAGCCTTGTCACAGGGTGCAGCCCCAACACCGCTGTGCCCTAGGCCTAGAGCCCATCCCCCTCCCCTTCTTCTGCGACCCTAGAACCCTCGCCTTTCCCTTCATTTTCCGTTTTTAAATATCTCTAGTGTTGTTATTTGAAATAGATTTGTTTGATTTTTTTTTATTTTTATTAATAAAGCAAAATTAAGTAATGAGGAAATGGGGAAGGGGTGGGGAAGGGCAGTTCTGGCTTTATGGCAAAGTAGAGGAAAGGACTATGAAAGCCATAAATGAGAGGAAAAGGAGGGGAAAGCAAGGACTCTAGGGTCTCAGAAGGGAAGGGGAGGGCTCTGGGCCTTGGGTGTGGCAGGTGTTATTTAAACAATTTTTGGCTTTTAATGAGAGGAAAAGGAGGAGGAAAAACAAGAACTCTAGGACCACAGAAGGGAAGGGGAAGGGAGATGGGCTCTGGGCCTAGGGCAGAGTGTTAGGGCTTATTTAAAAAATGTGGGGCTCTTCAGATTGAAAATGTCCCACCTCTCAACCCTGCCATTACCTAAGCCCATACCAATCACAGCTTATAGCAAGAGTTAATCTAGCTAAAATAAATTTATTCCCCCTCACTACATCCTCATCACTTAATCAGCTTTGTTGAAACAACTGAGCCCAGTTTGATTTGCTTTCTATCCTCCCACCACCACCACCATCATCATCACCACCACAACAACAACACACCTCCACTAACCTCATCCCCCATCATTGCTGCCACCAACACCACATCCTCCAATCTCACCACCACCACCACAACCACAGCCACCAACACATCCACTAACCTCACAACATATCCTCCAATCTCGTCACCATCACCATCATCAACACCAACACCCTCATCACCACGGCCTCCCCCCACCATTACTACAACCGTCACCACCACCTACCCCACCATAGCTGCCACCCTCACTACCACTACTACTGCCACCACACACACACACACACACACGTCTGGACTGCTCGACCAACAGAGGTTCAACACACGCACACAGATACACACCTAGACACACACACACACACATAGACACCCACACAAACATGTCAGTGGAATGCTCAGCCACTTGTCAGAACCAACTGAGGATCAACACACACGCGCGTACATGCACGCATACACACACACACACGTCTGCGGACTGCTCAGCCACTTGTCACAACCAACAGAAGTTCAATACACGCACGCACACACAGAGTGAGACATCTGCAACTGTACACCTTCATTAAGTGAAATTAATGTAATTAGCAGGTGGGCAGCATGAGTTGCAGGTGAGCAATTACCTGGATATCTTTAGCCTTTTTTTAGTGACTACATGACGATGATGATGATCATAATGACAATGATGATGATGATTGTGATATGACAATGGTGGTGATGATTACAATTATGATGGTAATGACAATGATACTGATGATGACGATGGTGATGATGATGACAATGACAATGAAGATGATGGTGATGATGATGACAATGAAGATGATGGTGATGATTATGATGACAATGATGCTGATGATGATGATTAATGACTGCTATAAATATAAAAGGAGAGAAGGAGATAAAATGACATCACCACTTGTCATCTAATTGCCATTCTCTGACTCAAACCCATTCTTCCCTCTCTCTCTCTCATTTAAACTTTCCCTGCCCCCTATTATCAATGTTTGAAATTAATATATAGGTGCCAACATGACAGTGGTGTGGTTAAGAAGTTTCCTAACCAAGTGGTTTTAGGTTCAAGTCCACCATGTGGCACCTTGGGATGACAAATGTCTTGTGAATGAATTTGGTAAACGGAACCTCTCTCTCTGTATATCATCATCGCCATTTTACGTCCATTCTTCCACGCTAGCATGGGTTACACGGGTTGTCCTGTTGTGAGCAATGCTAGGTCAGGTGACCATGTCTTGCTCATACAGGACTGATTTGGGCTTGATTTCTACAGCTGGAAGCCCTTCCTAGCTCCAAAGATATATGTATGTGTGTATATATATCTGGCAGGGATCATGGTAGAAGAAACTTAGTCCAGTCTGAGGTATCTCCTGATGAGTTCCAATCCTCATGGATTTATCCAAGACCGGGTATATCCAAAAAGCAGAACGAAACCACCAGTTAGTAGAGACTAAGAGAATTTTGGTAATATTTATATGCATTTTTTCTTCAAACATCTATTTTGTACCTAATTCTGTGTAGTTAACTATTTGTCTAGTCAATTTCTACAGGCTAAAAGAAATAATTAGATAAGTGTCATATGACATCGCGGAAAATAATCTGTATCATTTGTCTATTATTTTAGTACATTTTAAACTTATAGCCTCGTTTAAATGATTCTTTATGTGGTTGATTTATACTGATTAGGAGAGGAAATACTGTATATAGTTTATCTAATGGTTCTTTGGACTTACATTTATATATATATATATATATATCACCATCATCAATTAACATCTATCTTCCACGCTAGCATGTGTTAGATGGGTTTGTCTGAATTAGAGGCAAGTTGGGTTGGGTGACCATGTCTCACTTCTATAGGACTAGTACTGTTCATTCATATGAAATCAACAGGAATGCCTTATATAAACTTGTCTTCACTCTACACATGTATTGAGTACTTTACTGTGGTTACACCCTAACCCCAACTCAACGTGGGACCTACTTATAATATACATACACACACATATATATATATTTGAAAAAGTGTTCTGCATGGCTAAGGTCATACAAAATGAATTAAAAGGGGATAGGGGGCAAATACGACGGAAAAATAGCCGAACCACAGGACAGTCCCTACTCATCAGTCGACAGCTAGATGTCCGCCGAGTTTCAGTACTTTAAGGTAAATATCACTAGCTCCAGTGTACATGGACACATGACAGGATGATTAATCATTCAACTATTTACAAATTATATTATATTTGCTACAAACCAATGTTCTGCAACTGGAAAGCAGAGATGGCAACAAAGCCCAACATAGTTGAGAAGAAAAGGTATTCACAGAAGAAGTAAGAAAAAGAAGGTAGAAGAGATGTAAGTCCTATATGGGGAAACACAACACAGAAGGAGTAGAGAGAGAGTAAGTGATAAAAAGAAAGAGAGGAGAGAAAAGAGAACGCAGGTGGTGTAAAATTTTTGAAAAAGTGTCCCGCATGGCTAAGATCATACACAAAATATACATATATGTATATGTTCTTTTACTAGTTTAGAACACAGCTCTGTTGGAGGGGTTTGTTTTGTCAAACTAATAAATTACATGACATAAAATCAGATATGGGAGACAGACACACACAAAAAAACAGTTTGAAGGTAAATTATCGGTACATTGTGCAAGCTGAAATTCTAGAACATAGAAATCTCAAAAGCAGAAAATAAATATAACCACAACTGGAATTTAAAAGGTACAGAGTTTGATTTTTTTGTATGGCTGTTGGCCCCTTCTATAGCAGCATTTTACCTGATTACCTAAGCTATCATTTATAGCAATCGACTGTCACAGTTATTTTCCATATTTGGATTTCAACATTTTCTAAGAATATACATACTTATAAGGGTCAGGAGGATCTTTCAGTTGTGTCAAAGACATGGCAACCTCTCTAATGCTGGTGTTACAATAACAGGAGCGGTGGAACTGGGGGGGGGGGGGGGGGGGGTCATGCCCCCTCCCTCAATGATTATATTTTTCTCACCAAACTACCAAAACACATCTATTTGTACATGTGCTACAATTTATGTACATGTTATGTCTATCACATATCAACCAAGATAATTTATATAGTTTATAACATAGTGAGTTCTTCTTGACTAAATGATTAGTAGTTCATCTGTTACTGGTGCTCTGAAGGGTCAGTGGATTATATATACATAAAACTCTTTTGGTACCAAACTACCTGGAACCACCCATAATTCTACGATTTTAAAGTGTACATAATTATCTAAAAGCCTTCCATCATAATTTTATCTAACAGCTTTTTAAGCTATGCTAAAAAAAAAAACAGCTTCATAATGAGAGAAAGCTAGTTATATTACTAAATTTCTCCAAAATTATCTGGAAATGATAAGCAATGTTTTTCATTAGAAATATGATAACAACAGGGTGTTTATATTTATCTAAATATCTTCCGTCAGAATATTATATAGGAACCTTTGTTATATTACGTTCCAAACACTAGTTAATTAATGAGATAGTTATATTACTGTATATTTTAAAGTGGTTATATTTATCTAATAACCTTCCATCATAATTTTATGTAGGAACCTTTGTTAAATTATGCTCCAAACACGAGTTTAACTATTTTGGTACCAAATTGCCTGAAACCACCCCAAGTTCTATAATAATAAAATGCTTATTTTAAAGTGTTTATATTTATCTAAAAGGCTTTCATCATAATTTTATGTAAGACCCTTTAAGTTATATTTCAAACACGAAAATAATAATCATCTTTGCCCATTTATTCCTGGAAGGGGCAAATTCCTCAAGCACGCCTTCTAGCATGTCCTGTCAGAAGCAACCATCTCCAATTGATCTGGCTAGATCCCCAAGCGAAACCAGTCAAGCTCATGGATGTTATCCAGCCATCTTGTTCAGGGTCAATCCCTGAATCTCCTACTGGCTGTTTTTGCCCATAAAATCAGCCCAACGATTCTTACCTTAAACATTTTAACCACATCAATTTAGAGAAGTATCAGCTCTACCTGGCGCAATTCTCTGAGCTCCAAGCTATGCACTCTATTGAGTAACGTTACTCCAAAGACCCTTCGGAAGAATCCCATTCGTGATATTATTCTTTTGGTCATTACAGAAGATTCATGACCATAGGTAAGGGTTGGCATGAATACCAAATTGAAGATAGCAAGTTTGGCTTTTACACCCACCTCCCTTCTTTTTATAACAATGCTCCGGCCATTCTTGAACTTAATTCAGCCTCCTGCCTTCCATCACTCATAAATATAGCCCCGAGACACTTGAACATTTCCACCTTCTTCAGTGGAACTCCACTCACATGTAGAGTGCACTGCACAGGTTTCTTTGTGTGTCTCAATCTTCACAGTACTGATTTTCATTCCTACCGTGCAGTACACAATAAAGCTATCAAGTGCATATTGGAAATCACCTTTTGATAAGTTAAACAGCACCAAGTTGTCGTCAAATTCCAGCCAACTGATCCTACACTCACCAGTCATGATACCACTTCCAAACTGGCTGTGCATGTCAATCCTGTCCATGAAGATTATAAACAGGAGAGTTGAAAGTATGCACACTTGGCAGAGTCCAACACTCGCATTGAATAGTTTCGACTTAGCACCATTTATCCAAACACAAATATTGGGAATTTGTATAGAGACATCAGAGCAACAAGAAGCTAACCATCGATCCCATACACCTGCCGAACCTTCCACAACAGGTCCTGTGGAATGTAGTCATATGCCTTTTCAAGAACTATGAAACATACATATATCTCTTGGCATTACTCCTACAATTTCTCAAAGAGCTGCTGCAGTGTGAATATTTGGTCAGCCGCACTGTCTCTGCACAGTTCATCAGCTAGTTTGAACTCGACAATATCCTGACCTCTCTTTGCCAGACACTTAGCATAAACTTTACTGGAGAGGCATAACATAATAATGATAAAGTTATTACTGAATCCCTTTACATTCTTGATTAAGGAAAGGGTTAAATATTGTGTTTTGAGAACAACAATGTACTTATCTATAGATTTCACTGCTCAATTTTATCAATACAGTATTACAGAATATAATTTATTGATTTTTAGCCAGCATTGTACATATAGACAGGTGATGATGATAATGGTGATAATGATATTGATGTTGATGATGATGATGTTGATGATATTGATGATGATGTTAATAATGATGATGATGATGATAATGATGATAGTAATGATGCTGGTGGTGATACTGATGATGATAATGTTCATAATGAGAATGATTATGTTGGTGATGGTGATGAAAGTGATGGTGATGATGGTGAGGATGATGATGAGGATGATGAAGATAAAGATTATATATTTATTTATTTTTCTTAATATAAGTTTATCACATGAGTTGTTGAATATAACGAGTTGGTCAGTCACTGACCACTTGATTATACCAAAGAGTTGTTAAGTTTGTGTCTGGTCATTACTGCACAACTTAAACTAGAGAGCAGGGGAGGGGTGGCCTTGATGTTTGTTTGACCATTACTGTACTACTGATACTACAGGGAGGGGGGGGGGGGGGTCATGATGTGTGTGTGTGGCCATTATTACTATAAACGCTCACACTTAAACGGCCTAACCTAACTTGTATACACTGCCACCACCATATATATATATGACCATCAATTGCCCTAACAAGCAAACAAAACACTCAGAAAATACCATTAAACCAACTGCTGACCTGCATTCATAATTTCAGTAAAACAATCAGACCCACACCAGCCACTGGTATGTGGAAAACAGAAGTTATCAAGTTGCATCCATTATATTACATAGTTTCTGTATAATAAAAACTATTATAATCTGCAGCGACTACAACCCAATTATGCAGGTTGGTATCAAAAGGGTTAAATTGAAATCTTCTGACATAATTTTGTATAAAAACAATATATTTAGTTACTACCACAGTAATGAAATAATAAATAATTTTAGTAAATCCCTTGAAATTATTCATTAATTAATTGAAATAGAGTATATTTCATTAGAAATATGGCCATTGCTAAGGAAAGACACTTCCTATAATATTCAAATGATTTTGACAATTATCAAGAATTTTCGTGTGTGTGTGTGGGCATTAGTAATATAACTATTGTATAAGCTGGCGTATAAGTCAATCCGGCACATAGGTCGGCCCCTAAAATTCTGAGGTGTAGTTCAGGCGAAGCAGCACGCATACTTCCACATTTTATTTTCGGTGGACAATTTAACCCTTGGTTTTGGAGAGATATTTTTATGCTCCAAATGTCGACATATATGGTAATTTTCTCATTATTAGGTTGGTGTTTAGAAAATAACTTAAAAGTTCTTAAATTTTCAATGATAAAAGTAACAGCTTTCTATAACAGAAGAAAGGTTGGTTTCAGGTGGTTTAGCATCAGAAAAGTTAATTTTATAGGAACAGTCATGGATGTATGATCAAAGAGTTCACTTTGTAACCACTTAGTTTTGAGTTCAGCCCATATTGTGTGACACCATGGGCAAGTATCTCTTACCATGGTCACTCGTTTGCAAATGCCTTACAAGTGAAATCTGGTAGATGTAAAGTGTAGAGGAAGCCCAGCTATGATAAACAGCACCAAGGATGCTCTACACAGTGGTAGTGCCATGATAACAGGCAACCAGTACACTGTAAATTGGTAGTGCTGGTGCCATGATAAAATGCACTCAGACCATTGATCACAACAGGACAACTCATCTAACCCATGCTAGCATGGAAAAATGGATGTTAAACAGTGATTATATATATATATTCATATAATTTTCCATATCCGCTGTGACCCGTCTTTTCTCTTCCCTTGTTGCTATCAACTCTCCCCCTTCTCTCTCTTTCTCCCTCTTACTTTCGCTCACCCCCTCTGCTAGTCACCTTCTCTCTGCTAGCCTGCCTCTATAACTATCTCTTTCTCGCTTCCTCTTACTTTCACTCACTCCCTCTCTGCTAGTCACCCTCTCTCTGCTAGCTCACTTCCTCCTTCGTCTGCCACTGCAAGCAGTCTCTTTTCTCACTCACACTGCTACAGTCAAGATGTGTCTGTTCTCTCTCGTCAAACTTGTCAGGACTTGTGTCCGAAAAAAGTTTGTTGACTTGATATTTTTCCTCTCTTTACGTTGCTTTATTTTCCGTATTTTTTTTATTTTTCTCCCCCTTTTTATCCCAATAACTTATTCTAGTTATTGATCTCACGAGATTGAGATATCTTGTCTCTAACGTGAAGAAATATTGATTCCTAGCAGACAAATATAATGAAAATAAAGTTACGGGCAAAAGAGGGTATTATCCATCATCAGTTGTTTTTTCTCCCTATATAATATATATATATATATATATATATATATATATATATATATATATAGGGAGAAAGAAAAAAACGATTATTAGTAAGAAAAAAAAAAATTTTTTTCCCGTTATTTTTTCTCTTTTTTCTGGGTTAGAAAATGTTTAAAACAAATTATTTTACTTTGTGTGAAGTGTCAAGGTATTAATTAATTTATTTATTAATTGACAATAGCATCGATTTATTTATTTATTAATTTATTTATTTAATAATTATCAATTACCGGTTTCACCATTTTATGCATTATCAAATTATGTGAATGGGAGAGAAAAAAAGGAATTTGTATTGGTATAAAATGTAGGAGAGAAAATAAGGTGATGAACATGTTAAGGAAATGGAAAAGAAAGAATAATATTTACAAACATGGTTTTTGAAGTCAAAATAAGGTGATGTGAAACATAAGGTAAAGAAATATAATAATATTTAGCTTTCACCGTATTTTTGACTAAAGGAATTTTAGCTTGATAACGGGGTTTAGAACCCTCAGATAAATGGAAAAAGATGAGTATTGACGTCAATACTCATCTTTTTCCATTTATCTGAGGGTTCTAAACCCCGTTATCAAGCTAAAATTCCTTTAGTCAAAAATACGGTGAAAGCTATATATTTTCTAATTTCAAACTCGCTCACTGTTTCAAAACATACTTACTTGCCATAATAATATTATTTACAAGCAAGGTTTTTGAGGATAAGCAGTTCAAACAATGTTATGACAAGATCGCTTAAAGAAGTTCATCCTTGAAGGAGGCAAATGGCTGTCCGGAATTGGATGTGTTTTCCCTTTTTATATACTCCAACTCATGTGTTCCTTCTCCACATTTTATAATTATTATATATATATATATCTGTTCAATATAGAAATGGCTTCTACAGGACTAGAATTGTTTCATTCAAAGAAATCATCAGAAAGACTGTCCTTGTAAAATGTTTTCTGGTGGTTGAGGAAGGTGGTAATTTGGGGGATTGGTAGAGATCATTGACCAAAGGATTTTAAAGAACAAGGATTCTTTGAATAATACAAGGACACAGATAAAAACAAGGTACACATTCACACTCATGTACCCATACACACAACCACCCACACATTTGAAGGGTTTATTCTAAGTGTATATACATACAAATAGGACTCATGAGTGACTGATTATTGTCAGGCCCTGGCCAAAGAATTTTTGGTAAAAACGAGTTATTGACACCTGTCAAATCCATTAATGGTAAGGGCCAATAGTGGCAACACACACACAGACCCATATATATATATATTTTTTTTAAAGTAAACAGGGAACAAAAAACAGAAAAACGAAGAGGCAGTACAAATGATATTATTATTGGCAGTATCGGTAGAGGGTCGGACGCCATGCTTCCCAGCATAGTTACGTTCCTTTACGATCTGAGTTCAAATCCCGCCGAGGTTAACTTTGCCTTTCATCCTTACAGGGTCGATAAAATAAAGTACCAGCAATGTACTGAGGTATTGCTGGCCTTGTGCCAATAGTAGAAACAATTATATTATATATATATTTATATTATGGAGGCACATGGCTTAGTGGTTAGAGCATTGGCCTTGCAATCGAAAGGTTGTGAGTTCAATTCTCAGACCGGGTGATGTGTTGTTTCCTTGAGCAAGACACTTTATTTCACATTGCTCCAGTTTACTCAGCTGTAGAAATGAGATGATAGGGACTGGGTTCCCTATCATTCCACTGCAAAGTGGACGTGTAGGCACCACGGCAAAAAAGCACCCAGCACTCACTGTAAATGAGGTTGGTGTTAGGAAGGGCATCCAGCTGTAGAAATCAAGCCAGAATCAGTTCCCGTCCCACCCTTGCAAGCAGGGAAAAGCGGACGTAAAAATGAAATGATGATGATGAAATGATGATTATATATATTCTGAGTTCAAATCCTGCCGAGGTTAACTTTGCCTTTCATCCTTACGGGGTCGATAAAATAAAGTACCAGTAATGTACTGGGTAATTGCTGGCCTTGAGCCAAAAGTAGAAACAATTATTATTAGGTTCACGCTTGAGAGTAGGGGATAGGGGACGACGTTTCGGGCATAAGCCCTTCATCAGGAGAAAAGTGGGTAGGAAGAGAGTTCCAAGGGTGTGTGGAGGAGTGGTGGAAAGACATTTTAAAAAAAAAAGGGGGGGGTATATATATACACACATGTCCAGTGACAAGCCAAGACAAGATAACAGGACAGTGTGTCATGGAGTTTAACCTAGGTGCAAATCCCATGGTCATTATATATATATCATCATCATCATCGTTTTACGTCCGTTCTTCCACGCTAGCATGGGTTAGACGGGTTGTCCTGTTGTGTGCAGTGTCTGGTCGGCTGACCATGCCTTGCTCATACAGGAACTGATCTGGCTTGATTTCTACAGCTGGATGCCCTTCCTAACACCAACCTCATTTACAGTGAGTGCTGGGTGCTTTTTCGTGGCGCCTACACGTCCACTTTACAGTGTGGGCTGGGTGCTTTTTTGCCGTGGCACCTCCACGACCACCTTGCGGTGGGGGGTGTGGGGGCATATTGTTTATATGCTTCAGCATGTACCCATGGGAGGTCGGGTACTCTGTATTACTGCGTGACGCCAGAAGTCACGGTCGTGTGTCATTGTCTTTGAGAGGTGTAATTGGGTAAGGTCGGCTTTTATCACCTCATCCCAAATCATCTTGGGTCTCCCCACTCCGCGGTTTCCATCAACTTCTAGTGCTCTGCACCTTTTTATGCAGCTGTCATCCTTCATACGCATCACATGTCCATACCAGCGCAACCGCCTCTCCTGCACACAGCATTTGATTCCTCTTATGCTCAGTCTCTCTCTCAATTCATTTATGCTTTGTCGTTCACGTATATTACTGTTACACATCCATCGGAGCATGCAGGCTTCGTTTCTCTCTAATCTACGTAAGTCTTCCACCTTCAGCGCCCAGGTCTCACTACCATGCAACATCGCTGTTCGGATACACGCATCATACAGTCTGCCTTTCATTCTGAGGGAGAAGCCTTTTGCAGCTAGCAGTGGTAGTAGTTCCCTAAACTTCTTCCATCCCGTTCTTACCCTAGTTATTGTACTTTCTGAACACCCACCTCCGTTGCTAATTCGGTCACCTAGGTAGCAGAAGCTGTCTACTGTTTCTACAGGGCCCTCCCAGAGATTGGTGGTACTTGTTTCCTGTGGCTGTTTGCTGCTTGCTGTTTCAGCACAGCTGCTGCATGTGAATCCTACATTCTTAATTAAGCTTCCTGAGACCCCGCTACATCTCTTGTGTACCCATTGTTTGCATTTGGGGCAGAGAATGGAGTTCCTACCTACATCTTTCCTACATACTGAGCAAGGCCATTTCCCTGAGGGGATCTGGGTTCTGTTTTCTCATCTACTTACAAGGACCTTAGTCTTTATCATGTTGACTTTGAGACCCTTTCTTTCTAGTCTCTGCTTCCAGGTTTGGAATTTATTCTCTAGTTCTACCATAGATTCAGCTATGAGTGCGAGGTCATCAGCATACAGGAGTTCCCATGGGCATCCGGTCTTAAACTCCTCCGTTATTGCCTGCAGGACTATGATGAACAGGAGAGGGCTAAGAACAGAGCCCTGGTGGACCCCAACCTGTATGCTAAATTCCTCGCTATACTCATTGCTAATCCTAACTTTGCTGACTGCTCCCCTATACATGGTTTGTACCGCTTTCACAAGCCATTCATCTACTCCTAGTTTTCTAAGAGCCCACCAGATTACAACACGTGGAACTCTGTCAAAGGCTTTCTCAAGGTCGACAAATGCCAAGTAGAGTGGCTTACTTTTCGCTAGGTACTTTTCCTGTAATTACCTCACAAGGAAGAGGGCATCAGTGGTGCCTCTTCCTGGTACAAACCCAAATTGCATCTCGTCTATTTTCACCCGGTCCCTAATCAGCTGTGCTATAACTCTTTCTGTTACATTCATGACCTGGTCCATCAACTTTATACCTCTATAGTTTCCTCTATCTAGTGCATCGCCTTTACCTTTGTAGCAGTTGACAATGATGCTACTGCACCAATCTTTTGGTATGGCCCCTTCTAGTATTACCTGGTTAACGATACGTGTGGTTATAGTATATATATATATATATATATAATTTTTTCTAGGGCGGGTAAAATTCCCGAGATCCATGGACGAGTTCTCTCCAGCGGTCTCTGTCCCTCATTATCGCTGCCATGTCCTGCGTCTCCAACAGTGTCTGTCCTTATATTATATATATATATTATATATATATATATATATATATATATATATATATAATAAAATGAAATGAAAAAAAATGAAATGAATATATATATATATATATAATATATATTATATATATATTATATACATATAAAGTTAGGATTAACAATGACTGTAGCTAGGTATTTAGTATACAGATTGATGTTCACTGGGGCTCTATTCTTAGCAGTTTCCTATTTATTATCATACTGCAGGTTAAAACAGGAGTTTGAGACTGGCTGCCCATGCAAACTCCTGTACGCAGATGATATTACACTCATAGCTGAGTCTATGGTGGAACTAGAAAGAAATTCCAAACACGGAAGCAGGGCCTAGAAACAAAGGGTCTTACAGTCAACCTGACAAAGACTATGATCATAGTAAGTAGAAGAGAAAACAGAGCCCTGATCCCCTCGAGGAAATGGCCTTGCTCAGTGTGTAGGAAAGGTGTAGGTAAAAATTCTATCCTCTGTCCCAAATACAAACTATGGGTACACAAGAGATGTAGGGGGATCTCGGGAAGTTTAGTTAAGAATGTAGGTTTTACATGTAGCCTTTGGACCAGGGCAATAAACAGCAAACAATCACAGAAAACAAGCACTATCAAATGCTGGGAAGGTTTGGTAGAAGTAGTAGACAACTTCTGCTACCTGGGTAACCAAATTAGCAGTGAGGTGGGTGTTCTGAAAGTACAGTAGCCAGAGTGAGATTGGGATGAAAAAAGTTCAGTAATCTACTGCCACTGCTAGCTACAAAAGGCTTTTCCCCCTCAGAATGAAAGGCAGACTGTATCATGTGTGCATACGAACAGCGGTGTTGCATGGTAGTGAGACTTGTGCGTAAATTGGAAAGAAACGAAGCTTGCATGCTCTAATGGATGTGTAATAGTAATATACATGAACGGCAAAGCATAAATGAACTGAGAAAGAAACTAGGCATAAGAGGAATCAGATGCAGTGTGCAGGAGAGGAGATTGTGTTGGTATTGACATGTGATGCATATGAAGGATGACAGCTGTATAAAAAGGTGCAGAATGCTCAAAATCAGTGGAAGCTTTGGAGTGGGGAGACCCAGGAAGACTTGGGATGAAGTGATAAAAGCTGATCTTGCTCAATTGCACCTCTCAAAGACGAAGTCACAGGACCAAGATCTCTAGCATTATGCAGTAATACAGAAGACCCGCCTTCCCATAGGCACAAGCTGAAGCATATATATGGTATGCACCACCCCCACCCTTCCATACATCTCCCATGAAGACAGGCTGAAGTATACATCTAGTGAAGCCTCCAGCCCACACTGTAAAGTGGTCATGTAGGTGTCACAACAAAAATCACCCAGTACTCATTGTAAATGTGGCTGACATTAGGAAGGGCATCCAGCTGTAGAAACCAAGCCAAAGTCAGTTCTGAAGGAGCAAGATATGGTAACCCAACCTGGCATTGCTCACAACAGGACAACTCGTCTAAACCATTATAGCGTGGAAAAATGGACATTAAACGGTGATGATGATAAATATATATACACCAGTCATAGTCCTCATCCTCTCCATTAGCAAAATCATATTTTCTTGCAGATATTTTGGTTACATAAATCATGTGACTCCAATAATCTTTGATATTTTATTATTACAAGATATTGTTACTGCATTACCAAGCACAGCTAATTGAGCCTAGGGTATGTGCCGGTGGTTTTAGTGGTGTGTTTTTTCTATTATATTCAGAGTACTCTTCATAAAGTACCTATTACTATAATTATTACTCATAACACTTTTGTTCTGGCAGACGAGACATATCCAATGGCCAAATGTCCTTTGGGTCATTCCTTCTCCTTCAACTTTCCAACACCTTCCTTAGAATTCTAGCTGTTCCCAGCAAGGCTGTTTTCTGCTATAATCCTGTCCTGGTGGCAATTCCTAGCTTCTCAAGCCATACATCTAACCTTCTACTAACTGATTATTATTATTATTATTATTATGGTGAATTGGCAGTAACGGAGGGTTGGACGCCATGCTTTCTAGCATAGTTACATCCCTTTAGAGTCTGAGTTCAAATCCCGCCGAGGTTAACTTTGCCTTTCATCCTTACAGGGTCGATAAAATAAAGTACCAGTAATGTACTGGGTAATTGCTGGCCTTGTGCCTAAAGTAGAAAATTATAATTATTATGGTGAATTGGCAGTATCAGTAGCGGGTCGGACACCATGATTTGACGCATAGAGTTACTGCTCTTGCCATTCTGAGTTCAAATCCTGCCGAGGTTAACTTTGCCTTTCATCCTTACGGGGTCGATAAAATAAAGTACCAGTAATGTACTGGGTAATTGCTGGCCTTGTGCCAATAGTAGAAACAATTATTATTATTATTTGGGTAGTGGATTGGCAGAATTGGTAGAGCGTCGGACATGCTTTGCAGCATATAGTTACAGCCTTTTAAGTTCTGAGTTCAAATCCCGCTGAGGTTAGCTTTGCCTTTAATCCTTAGGTGGTCAATAAAATAAAGTACCAGCAATGCACTGAGGTCGATTTAATAGACTTTCCCCACTCCCCACAAAATTGCTGGCCTTGTACTAAAATCAGAAACCATTATTTTGGCAGTATCGGTAGAGGGTCGGACGCCATGCTTTGACGCATAGAGTTACGGCCCTTGCTATTCTGAGTTCAAATCCAGCCGAGGTTAACTTTGCCTTTCATCCTTAAAATAAAGTACCAGTAATGTACTGGATATTTGCTGGCCTTATGCCAATAGTAGAAACAATTATTAAATAAACAGAGAGGAGTGCGCAGTGGATTGGCAGAATCGGTAGAGCAACAGACAACATGGTTTGCAGTATTTAGTTACGATTTGTTACATTCTGAGTTCAAGTCCTGCTGAGGTTAACTTTGCTTTTCATCCCTCTGGGGTAGATAAAATATATTACCAGTAATGAACTGGGGTCGATTTAATCGACTTTCCCCCTTCCCTTTAAATTGCTGGCCTTGTCCCTAAATCAGAAACCATTATTATACATCTAAAAACGTGTCTTCAAACTAGAAAACGTTCTTTACACCTGTTCTTACTCTATAGACCTGCTGTGTCCTCTCAGTGACTTGTCTACTGCAACCCAAACTGGTTCTGCTTGTCTGAACTTACTAACCTACTTTATTCTCTCTATACTGCAGAGCCATTCATCTCATGTTGTATCTCCCCTCCTATCCACAGACTCAACACTTCACCCAATCCACAGAAATATCTGGAAGGAGCTACAAAGGTCACCAGCACTTCTTCAACTTCTAATTATATATATATAAACAGTCACACCTCCACCAACAGTAACTATATATATATATATAAAGCATATATTATTATTATTATAGGGAGGTTAACTTTGCCTTTCATCCTTACGGGGTCGATAAAATAAAGTACCAGTAATGTACTGATAATTGCTGGCCTTGTGCAAATAGTAGAAACAATTATTATTATAGGGATTCTTCGTCCGCCGGTTAAGCTTAAACCGTTTTGATTGTACACACCCCAAACAGTGCGTGTGTGTGTCACCCACTTCATATGTAGGTTGACCATATACTAAAAATCTGAAAGAGTACATTTATTTACAAAGAGGGATGATAGAGAGATGGATGGAGAAAGTCAAAACATACGCACACACACATATGTAGAATCATTTATAGAAGAGATGCTTATATATTTCGAATGAAAACGCCCGGTGAATCGACATCGAGCAGATAGCAATCAGTCAGACATACAAACACACACACACTCACAGATAGAGGTGGTGGTTATACGCAGAAAGGGTTGTGAATTTAATTAATTCACGATGATTTCCCAAAATATATCTAGTAAAACAGCCATAGAGTCACACAGACAGAGACAAATTCAGAACTGATAATTATCTGTCTACTCTATACACACACACACACACACACATATATATATATAACGTCCAATGCTTGTGACAAGTAAAGACGTTAAACTAGACGATGGTGATGATATATATTATACATACATTTAAGCGTGTATATTTGTCACGTATATGCCTAAATAATATGTGTCCACAAATAATGTGTGTACGTCCTATATTTTGAGGGGTACATTATACATACACTGGATACAACGAGAGCAAGAAAGGATAGTGTGTGTAATTGATAGAAATTTTTAAAATAATATTTCCTGTGTGTACGTGTACACACACATATATATATATTTACACGCGCTCTAGTAAATTGTCTTTCCTGAAAACGAAATGATTTGATAAATAAAATGTTTAAACACACACATATATAAGGAAGAAAAAAAACTATTATCAGTTTATTATCTATGTGTGTTCGCCTTACCTTGACCATGTTCAGCCACCCATTTAGAGACTGGCCTTTTGGGGACGGGTGGCGCACGGCGAGCTCTGTCCTCTCTTCGTTCTTCCATTGGGTAAATTAGTACCACTAAACTTTCAGGTTATCCAGGCAAGGAACTTAACACCAAATCGACATGTTGTGACTCCATTTAGAGAAGTCGGGGGAAAACCAACGACGAAATCAGGCGACGACCACTTTAGTAAAATTGTGTATATATATATATAATTATAATCTCTGTACGCTGTAGTTTATAATCCTCTTTGTTATAGCATGTGCGTTTGAATGAGATGTGAGATAGATAAATATAAGAGGGAGTGTATGTGTGCCTGCGTCAACAAGGAAATTTGTGAGAACACGGTGACTGAGACGGAGGCTGGTTGTTGTAATATAAGATTTATAAATCGTGTTTGTTTGTGTGAAGTAGAATTAGAGAGAGAGGAAGAGTGAAATGGAGAGAGAGAGAGAGGGGGTTAAAAGAAAGAACGGAAGAGAGAGAGGATGTGACAATTAAAAAAAGAAGGAGTATGAGGAGTGTGAAAAAGAAAGTGTAATATACACAGCAAGAGAGGCAGCTTAAAAAAAAAAATATATATATATATATAATTTATATATAACGGGGGGGGGGGGGGGGGCAACAGAGAGGAAAAGATAGGGTCAAAGAAGTAAAATTGAGTTAAAGAGAGAGAAGGAAAGAAAGACTATATTGAGTGGGAAGTGAGATGGATATAAAGAGAGGAGAGTGAAGTGTTATTGTAAACAATAAAGAGAGAGAGAGGGATTACAGGAAGTAAGAGGGGAGGAATGAGAGGGGGACTAAGATTTAAGGTAGATTAACGAAATAAATAAATTCAGAGAGAAAGAGAGAGAATGAATTAATGAGAAATCAAAAACAAGCGATTAATGCGAGAGTAGGTGGAAGGAAGGCTTTAGTAGAAAAGTGGTTTAAAACTGTTGTCGTTTAGCCCTAGGTCAGTCGGGATTGAGCAGAGCTAGAATCGATTAAAGGCTTTCCATCCGTGACCATCCTCGTCGTTTGTATATCGGAGACAGTAGACGGCAGTTACCATTTTATTTTATTTTTGTCTCTTTTTTTTTTTTTGAGGGGTGGTTGTATCAATATACCCGTCCCCATTTGGCGGTTAGGGTTAGCGCCCGCGAAAAGAGAAATAGGGTTAGGGTTTCTAAAGGAGTATGGGTGTAAAATAATAAACATTTACCTTTTTATTTTGCGTTTTTTTTTTGTTTTTTTTTGCAAGGACTGGATGAAGGAGCTGTGCCCATAATATTTACAGGTCCCCCACCCCCACTCACTCACATCCCACCTCCACCCACCTACCGTGACCAAGGAGATAGATACTGTTGATGTTTATCCTTCTTTATACAAAAACATTTACAGTGTGTATATTTTAGGGTGGATTAGGCTGCTATTTCTAGCTGGTCGAGTGACCTGGAAAGAGGTGAGTTGGCTGGAGGGCGGGTGAGGTGGGGATGCAGTTTAGTTTGTTATTGTTAGATGATGAGGATGGGTGGGAGATGAAGCGGATGAACGACTGATTGCTAGATGTGATTTTAAAAAAAATAGGAGGGAAATAACAACATGGTTACAGCAGTCGGGTGGAGAAGGGGTAGGTAAAAAGAAAACTGAATCGATAGAATAGTAGTGAGCGAGAGAGGAGAAGGAGAAAGAGGGACAGGGTATACAGATTAGATAACGACGGTTCCTAATTTTGGCACAAGGCCAGCAATTTTAAGGGATAGAAAAGGAAAGGGAAAAGTCAATTATACCCAGCCCAGTGCGCTGCTGGTACTTTATTTTATCGACCCCAAAAGGATAAAATGCAAAATTGACTCCGGCAGGATCTGAACTCAAAACGTTGCGAACTGTACCTATAAATGCCGCATCATATATTGTTCGACGCTCTAACGATTATGTCAACCCACCGAAAAAATAATTGTTTCTACTTTAGGCACAAGGCCAGCAATTAAAATAAAGTACCAGTAATACACTGGTGTATTACTGGTACTTTATTTTATCGACCTCGTAAGGATGAAAGGCAAAGTCAACCTCAGCGGGGTTTGAACTCAGATCGTAAAGGGACGAAACTATACTGGAAAGCACGGTGTCCGACCCTCTACCGATACTGCCAATCCACCGCAAAATTTATGTTTTCTGATTTAGGCACAAGGCCTTTTTGAGGGAAGAGAAAGGCGATTAAATCAATCCCCAGTGCATTACTGGTGCTTTATTTTATCGACCCCAACAAAGGTGAAAGGCAAAGCTAATCTCGACCGGATTTGAAATCAGAACATAATGGAACGTAACTATATGTCGCAAAGCATTTTGTCCGACGCTCTACCGATACTACCAATCCATCGAATAATAATTGTTTCTACTTTTGGCACAAGGCCAGCAATTACCCAGTATATTACTGGTACTTTATTTTATCGACCCCGTAAGGATGAAAGGCAAAGTTAACCTCGGCGGGATTTGAACTCAGTCCGTAAAGGGACGTAACTCTATGCTTCAAAGCATTGCGTCCGACTCTCTACCGATACTGCCAATCCACCGAATAATAATGGTTTCTGATTTAGGCACAAGGCCAACAATTTGAGGGGAAAGTCGATTAAATCAACCCCAGTGCATTACTGGTACTTTATTTTACCGACCCCCGTAAGGATGAAAGGCAAAGCTAATCTTGGTGAGATTTGAACTCAGGTCTGTAACTAAATATTGCAATGCATTTTCATCCACTGCCCTTATATAAAGACAAAATAATAATTGTTTCTACTTTTGGCACAAGGCCAGCAAATATTCCAGTGTATTACTGGTACTTTATTTTATCGACCCCGTAAGGATGAAAGGCAAAGTTAACCTCGGCGGGATTTGAACTCAGACCATAAAGACAAAATAATAATGCGTACGTGCAAGGAGGAAGTGAGAGAAGGAAAGAAAAGAGATAACAGGGAGGGGCTAAGATTAAAGAGAGAGAGTAAAACGTGGAAAGTGAAAGAGGAACAACGAAATGGGAGAGGGGAAGAAGGCAGACTTGTGGAATTTATTTAAATATTAGTTGAAATGTTTAGAGTGCTGGGAACGGTATATATATATATATGTATGTGTGTATGGGGTGGGGGGGGTGCATAGAACAATGAAAAAAGGACAGAAGTCAGAGGTACGTAGTTTATTAGTTCATTGCTTTACGGTCGTTTCAGAGGGTCGATTGATCATGGAACATCAATGAATCCATTAGCATGGTTGTGGTTAGGCTACGACCTATTTCTAGTCTCGAAATTCCTGTTCGATCGACCGTCCTCTAGAGAGGGAGAGAGAGAGGGAGAGAGAGAGAGAGAGAGAGAGAGAGAGAGAGAGAGAGAGAGGGAGAGAGAGAGAGAGAGAGAGAGAGAGAGAGAGAGAGAGAGAGAGAGAGAGAGAGAGAGAGAGAGATCAGGATTTTACCAGTTTTTAACTAGTAAGAAGTATTTAGCAGAATACTCTCGATACTTGAGATAGTAGAGCGTAAATATATCAGAGTCGAGGCTCGACGACTGAGCTCGATTCTTTAATATATTGTATACTAGCAGTAGTACCCGGTGTTGCACGTGATAAGGTATTTTGGAAGGCGAGCCGCCAACATACCTATCGTGGAAAAACTGCATGCCTGGACAATATGTAAAGAAAATAAACTGAATACTCTGATGGCTGGATAATCTTCAAGATTTTCCTCGATGAAGCAGGAAAAATGCAGGTTTTCACCTAATGCGGGCCCTAGGGGATCAAGAAAATGAATTTTTTTTATGTGCATAATATGCCTTGAAATTTCGGGAAAATCGGCTAGACGTAACGCCTCCAAAAAGCCCTAAAAAGCTGAAAAAATGAAGTTTTTCATAAAGCCATAAAAAAGTTGGATTTTCTTTGCTCGCGTTATGAAGAAGAGACTGACTAATATATAGTTGCAATTTCAAGGAAATCGGTCTGACGTAACGCCTCAAAAAAACCCTAAAAAGCTTTAAAAACGCAGTTTTTCACCTAATGCGGGCCCTAGATCAAAAAGTTAACATTGTTATGTGCATAAGGCTCCCTGAAACATAAGTAATACACATGTAAAGTTTGAAAAAATCGGTTGGGTACTTCTCGAATTTTAGGGATTCAAACTCACACACACACACACACACACACACAGACATCCTCAGGGAAGTGACGTAATGCAGACAGCCAGACATGCAGACAGATATTATAAGGGCGCGACGTTATATGTATGTATCTATCTAAAAAGAGAAAGACTAAATCGTCTAATGTGGTCCCTAGGGCATTGAAAATTTGAAAATTGTTTTGCTCAGAAAACTCCCTGAAACATAAGTATTACATGTGTAAAGTTTGAAAACAGTCGGTTGGGTGGTTCTCGAGTTTTAGGGATTCAAACTCACACACACACACAGACTTCCTCAATTTTATATATATAGACTAGCAGTGTATATATTGCCTCGTCTGACGAACGAATGAAGACGTTTCTTTCATCTAGTGTATATACTGATATTGTTGAGATTTGGATGAGAAATGTTTTCGGCACGACATGTTCACCGTCTCTCGGTGTGTCTTTTATGCATGTATAAATATATATGTTATCTATACGGTGAAATCTTTGAAATAAATATATGTTAAAACGAAAAAGGAGAAAATAAATAACTGGCGGTTAGAAAAAAATATTCCTATGAAATTTTAATCATACCATTAGGTGTGAATAAGGAAATATTTTTTTGTCAAAACAAATGTTCAAAAGTTAAACTTCAATTTTTTTAATTATTTCCAATTTTTTCAGGAAATTGAACACTGGACAGTGGCTGCTGGAAATGGAAATTAAATCGTATTTAAATTTCTAACCTTATTTTATTATTTATATTTTTTCAATAAGAAATAAAAAAAAAAACAACAAAAAAAATTAAAGAAAAAAATTGAACAAATCAAACGTAGGTTATGGAACTGCGCAATCTGATTAATAAATTATCTCATCAGCAGCAACCTTCTTCAAATGGTCCTTATTATCAGCAGCAACAACCACAAATTCAATGGAAACCTTCTTCAAACCACAAATTCAATGGAAACCTTCTTCAAATGGTCCTTATTATCAGCAGCAACAACCACAAATTCAATGGCAACCTTCTTCGCATGGTGTCAAGTCAGAACCGCCTCGAACTGGTTACTTCTGGCTTGTGCAAGGTGTCTCTATAGCAACCAGCGATTCCCTCGGCCTCAGTGACCTAAGTCAGTGGAGAGAGGAAGGTAATGTTTCTATAGCGACAGTGTTTCTCTTGGTAGTACCAAAGTGGAGAAAGGCAGGGGAAGGTAATATTTCTGTAGCACGTGTTTTAGCGTCTATTCACTCTCTCTCTCTCTCTCTCCCTCTCTCCCTCCCGCTATCCCCCTCTCTTAGTCTGTCTCTTTCTTTCACTCTCACTTTCTCTCTACGCACGTGTTTCCACTGTCGGACAGACAGACAGAGAAATTGCTGGTTATATATATAAGGAGATTAAACTTATACTTGTATGGGGAGAAAGAGGTGGGAGGTAAAAACCGACCGCAACGCCAAGCGATTTCGGCTTATTTTCGACAAGCCTTTTTGACTTCCGTCATATTGATCGTAGTGCTTTTATTAGGAATTACTGAACTAAGTGTTTTAAATTGTTTATGTTCATTACATCTGATAACGTCGCAGATTGCCTTGCGTCATGGTCTGATGATATAAGGCGACCATAGAAATACGTATTATGTAATTGTAAAATATTAAAGGAATATATTGGAATCCGGCCTTCTATTTTCATTGAAGTATACATTATATATATATATATATATATATATATATATATATATATATATATATAATGTATAAAAATCAATACAATATAATTACCTCATTACCAGAGGTTTCCCGAATGAGGCGAATATGAAAGAAACGTCTTCATTCGTTCGTCAGACGAGGCAATATAAAACATGGCTAAATACTTGGAAAGTCTCATCAAGAAAAGCAAAAAAAATATAGACAAATGAATTACAATATGAAATATATAAAAATCTTTCAAGAAATATAGGTGTGTGTATATGTATGTATATACGCTCACAGATGTGCATATATGTGTATGCACAAATGTATACGTATAGTGAAAAAGTGTGCGTAAATATATATTTTAGGGCAAAAGTATCTGTGTATCTGTAAACTACAGACAGAATAGATACATCATAAGAATATGAAGGCACGCGCATAAACACACCTACACACACGTACACTTATATGCGGAAGTAAAAGAGGTAAGGGAGTGTAATAATTAAAGGAAAGTATCAATCTCGATATATTTATAAAAATGGAACATTAATTTAGAAAGAAAAAATTAAAGAAAAGAAGACAAACAAGGTACACGCATACACACACACACGTATATCTACAAGAAACGTATATCTATAAGAAATATATATATATACACGCAAAAAAACACAGACAAAAGCGTATGCAAGCACATCTACACACACAGGATACACATAAATACGAATATACGCTTCGCCCCATGTATATCTAATCACGCGCACGCACGCGACTGTATACACACTCGCACACACACACACACACAAAAGAAACACAAAAATATACATGCTTATATACACACGCACGCTTACACATCCATACATTCGATACGTACACACACACACACACACACACACACACACACACACACACACACACATACTTACACTCACGCATATTGACCTGTTTGCATAACAAATGCATAAAAATGAGGATGTAAAAAAAGGGAAGAAGAAAAAAGAAACAAAACAAAAAACCTAGAAGTAAAAACACGGAAATAAAGACACATACACATACACATACAAATATATATATATATACACGCACGCGCGCGCACATACGTAGGCGCTCGTGTATATATATAGAAAGTATACACACATTAAGGCGTTCAGACACATAGATACAGGGTGTAAAAAACTTGTGGATAAGTAAGTACAAAATAAAATTATAAGATTGGCTGCGCAAAAATAAAAAATAAAAATAAAAATAAAAAATATCTGTAGTGGAAAACGCAAATGACTAGTATAATCAGTTAGTGAAGAAAATAGGGAAGTAAAAAATGTAAAGTGAAGATATTAGGTAAGTGAATCGGAGAATAAAGGAGGGGGGGGGGGGTTATTGGTGGATGTGAAGTAAAAATAAAAAAATATATAAAAATAAAAATTAAAATAAAAATTAAAATAAATGAAATTAATAATAAGGATAAAAATGAAAGTAAATCAGAAAGGGTAGTTATAAAGAGAATAATAAGAGTTTATGGAGGGTAAGTATCTGAAAGTGTGTTAAGTTTATATGAGCTGGAAAGCAGGTGTGATTTCATGTGTGGGCAACTGGTGAAAATTTCCGTCTTTGTGTTCAGGCAGGTCTTTGGTGATTTTGCAAGATCCAATATTTTTCATTTATGCAGAGCGTGCATTTTCTTGTTCCTCTTGCATATTCTTTAGATTGGTTCAAAATAGACCAATCCAATTTATATTGGATGCCTTGGTCTTTCAAATCCCAAATTCTGCTAGCCAGAGCTGTTGTAAATCTTTTTTCTGGATGTCGAAAGGATGCGACATGTGAGTAATAACGCGTTTTGAATTTGTCTTGCGTCATACCCACATATCGTTCACTGGTGGCTGGATGGTTGTTGCTGCTGGTTGTCACTTTAGCCGCATATACAATGGCTTTGGTGTTGCATTTACCTTGTAATGGGCATTCACTTTTGATTCTACAGGAACAATTTTGATTTTCTCTAGGTGATTTTTTGTTGATGATATAGGACTTAATAGGGGGACCGCAGGAATAGATCATTTTGACACAGTTTCTGTTAAAGATCTTATAGTATCTATGTGTTCTAGGGAAATGTATGTATATATATATATATATATATATATATATATATATACACACGTGTGTGTGGGTGTGTGTGTGTGTGTGTGTGTGTGTGTGTGTGTGGGTGTGTGTGTGTGTGTGTGTGTGTGTGTGTGTGTGTGTGTGGGTGTGTGTGTGTGTGTGTGTGTGTGTGTGTGTGTGTGTGTGTGTGTGTGTGTGTGTGTGTGTGTGTGTGTGTGTGTGTGTGTGTGTGTGTGTGTGTGTGTGTGTGTACACGTTCACTAGTGTGGTTGAATAACGATCAAGACCAACAAGGAAAACTAAACTGCTAATTTTGCTGATTTTATTTGCGGTATGCTATCCGATGACATAATGAGCAACATGTAACACAACAAGAATACATAAAAGGCTTGATATAACAGAGAGTATTTCGTTAACAGGTTGTTAGATGCAGTTTTCACAGATATAAGCTTTACATCTGATATGTTGGAATTTATGTGTGAATATTTGAATGCGGAGATGTGGGTTTAAATAAGATACGATTACCCCATGCACAGCAGATTTATGGTCAGGCTGCAGCAGTATCTTGATGACCAGTGAATGTTAAAGCCAGGTGTGGGCCATTAACTGTGCTGGAGACCAACCGAGTGAGAAAAAAAAATAGAACGAAGCCAGCTTGATTTGGTTTAAATCAGACCTGCCAACCTCTAAAAACCCAAACGGGGGAGTACCGTGAAAAAAGGGGCCCTCAAAACAGGGTGAAATGGGGCAAAATGGGGCAAAATGGGGAGATTTTACATAATGAAAGCTATACCTATTTTCATAAGAGAAAACATCTCTCACCCACCCTGGGTGAGAGATCTACCCGTCGGACGGGGAGAGTTGACAGGTCTGTTAAATACCCATGGGTTTCATGACAGTTATTCCCAGTTTTGATGTTTTAGCTATTTTTTGTGGTTTGCGTTTAATAACAGCAAATTTAAGGCGGAAAATTGGCAAAGTCGTTAGAACGTCGGATAGAATGCTTTGAGATATTCGTTTTAAATCGCGTCACGGTCAACTTTGCCTTTCATCCATTCGAGGTCGAAAAAAAAAAGGTACCAGTTTAGTACTAGATTTGATTTTTACTCTATATCTCTTTCTCATTTCCATTCCCCCTCTGCTTCCCTTGCGAGAAATCTGCTGTATTCAGATCTAGAAAGGGATGGGCTCCGCCAGGTTTAAAAATAAATGCCCTAGAAACGCATTATATCAATATAGTGTCTTTACCACTCCCTCGGGAGTTACGGGACCATGCATGCATCTGCAAATTTATCCGTGATAATTTCACTACACTTGTTACAATTACACTTCTCGAACCATTTTGACAAGCGATATATATAGCTTGAGTTATGTTTTCTTTAACTTCGTCTCTCGTGATAGAAGTTGTTAAAATATGTCATGATTAAATACATCAAATGCTGATACACATGTAGAGGGTTAGATGTGGGTAATTTAAGCGAATATGTGCGTAGTTGGGGAATATAGATTTTTAAAAAAAGTTAACTTGACTTTCTAGGATTATCGAAACGAATTAAGTTAAATGGATGAAATGTTTTTCTTTTTTCCGCAATACACTTGCCTTTAAAATGAAATTACACACCATATTCATATTTTTAAAATATTTGAAATTTTCACATCGGTAGAGGGTCGGACGCCATGCTTTGTAGCATAGAGTTACGGCCCTTGCCATTCTGAATTCAACTCCCGCCGAGGTTAACTTTGCCTTTCATCCTTACGGGGTCGATAAAATAAAGAACCAGTATTACACTGGGATAATTGCTGGCCTTGTGCCAAAAGTAGAAACAATTAATTTTGTATGCCACAGACTCCTCCTACTCCCATCTCTCTCTCTCTCTCTCTCTCTATATATATATATATATATATATATATATATATATATATATATATATAACGAAGGAATTGTGGTAAGGAGTTATGTATTGTGGTAAACAGCAGTTTATATATATATATATATATATATATATATAAGTATGTACACGTACATACATATATGTATACCGACGTACAGTAGTATGTATATATATATATACATACATGCACACATATATATATGCACGTATGGATTCACCGAACATTTATTATAATGCTCGGTGTGTTTGTAAACAATATATATATATATATATATATATATATATATATATATATATATATATTGTTTATATATAAACAAGAAGTCAACAGGATAAAATTAACTTCGTTTGTTCTTAATCGCTCTTATATATATTTTGGTGATAACCAATATTGAATTATGTAATATATATATGTGTGTGTGTGTGTATTATATATATATATACAATGAACCCTCGGCGTTCGCGGTCCCGGTTATTCGCGGGATTTTTCCTAGAACCTAACTAATGATTGTTCGTGGAAACCACTTCATGTTCGCGGGATCGTAAATATCTTCTGCGATTTTTTAATGGCTTTTTTCGTGGCATTATATATGACGAGTTGTAGTGCACCTGAGCACTGTACACAATAATTTCATTATTATTATTATTATTATTATTATTATTATTCCTTGAATCTCAGTCATTGATGTTAGTTAACCCTCAGATATTCAGGACGTATCGGAGGGTTCTTGCTGTTCCCAGCAAGCATGCCTTTTGAAGCGTTCCAAAAAGCGTGAAGGGGCCGATTTTCTTTAACCATCCCTGGAAACTTTTGGAGATAGTCCCCAGTGCGCCTATGACAATCGGGATCACTTTGACTTCATGGCAGTTCCAAATCCTTTTTACCTCGCACTTTAAGTCCTGGTATCGGTTAATTTTCTCCCTCTCCTTCTCTTGTACTCTCGTGTCGAATGGGCAGGCCACATCCACAATCAGACACGATCTTTTTTCTTTGTCCACAACCACCAGGTCAGGTCTATTGTGTTCCAGTTTCTTGTCCGTCTGTATCCTAAAATACCACAGCACCTTCACCTGATCGTTCTCCATCACCGCCTCTAGCTTATGCTCATACCATTTCTCAGAATGTGGTAAATTGTTTACTTTGCACAGGTGCCAGTGGATCACCCTTCCCATCACATCATGTCTCCAGCCCTTATAGTGGGTCTGGGCTAGGTGTTTACACTCGGATACAATGTGAGCCACAGTCTCCTCTCTCTCTCCACAGATCCTGCACAGTGGGCTAGCCTCCTCCTTGTAAATATGGTGTTTCAACCACTTCGTTTTGAGGGCCTGCTCCTGCGCAGCCATTAACATTCCTTCTGTAGCCTTTTTAAGGTCTCCTCTTCTCAACCAGTTCCATGTCTGTGGATCTCTAAATTCAGTTTTCTCAAAGAAGGTACTATGAAGGGATTTTTCCTGAAGGCTGCTCTTTCTCCTTGATGTTATTTCCTCCTTGGACATCCCCTGGCCTATTGTCCCCTCCTTCAGTACAGTTCTGAGCATTGGCTCCTTACTATCAGTCACGTATTTGTGTAGGTTGTTTTTCTCCATCTGAACACAGTCCTCTATGCTGATAAGACCTCTTCCACCCTCAGATCTTCTTAGGTAGAGTCTATCGACATCACTCCTCTTGTGGAACATGTTGTAGATGGTCAATAGCTTCATAGTCTTCCTATCTATTTCTTTTTGTTCAGCAACATTCCATCTCAGAATTCCCGCACTGTACCTAATAATAGACACAGCTCGGGAATTTACTGCGCTTATGGCATTTCTGCTGTTCAGATGTGACTTCAATACGCTCCTTATTCTCCGAATGTATTCAGTTCTTAACAATTCCTTCATTTTTTTGTTCTTTATGCCATCAGCCTCCAGAACGCCCAAATATTTGTATCCTTCCTCAGAGTCAATTTCCTTTATCATCTCACCTGTTGGTATCTGGATTCCGTTACTTCTGCTCAACCTAACCCCCCCCCCCCCTCATCACAATGACTCCACACTTACTAATACCAAACTGCATACATATATCACTGCTGAAAATACGGACAGTGTCAACAAGCACATCCAACTCCTTCTCACTCTTCCCGAAGAGCTTAAGATCGTCCATGAAGAGAAGGTGATTGATGGTAAGCCCTCCCTTTCCCAACCCGTATCCTGCTCTCACTTTTCGCAGTACACTGGTCAGGGGCATCAGGGCAAGGACAAACAACAGCGGGGACAGGCTATCTCCCTGGAAGATACCTCTCTTGATCTTCACGCTTCCCAAGGATTCTCCAGTTGATGTCAACTCTGTTTCCCAGGACCTCATACTCTTGCCCAACAACTGTCTGATGTTATCTGCCACCTTGAAGATCTCCAGGCTTTTGGTGATCCAAGAATGAGGCACCATGTCAAATGCCTTTCTGTAGTCTATCCATCCCATGGCAAGATCAGTGTGTCTCCTCCTGCAATTCCCCATTACCATCTTATCAATAAGTAGCTGGTCCTTTGTACCACGTGACTTCTTTCGGCATCCTTTCTGTTCGTCCGGTAACAAGTTGTTTGTGTGGAGGTGATGTAGATTTCCTCAGACACAATGCTCGTCAACAGTTTCCACATTACGGACAGACATGTGATAGGTCTATAGTTGGTAACATCATTACCCTTGATTCGGTCTTTCATTATCAGAACTGTGGTACCTTTTGTCAACCACTCTGGTACCTCACCTGACATCAAGCAGTCATTGAACATGGTTGTCAGTTTCGGGTGGAGGGATGTTATATTTTTAATCCAATACCCCTGCACACCATCTGGGCCTGGTGATTTCCAGTTGGTTAGTTTTTTGGCCTGCCCCTTAAGAGTTTCAACTGTGATACTCAAATCAGTTTGTTGGTGTGCCTGCTCACCGATCTCCCTCTGCCTGGTCATTATGTCTAACATCCTGCTCCCATATTCCTCTCCAGAATGTTTTAGTTTGTTCCGCCTCAGGGATCAAGTCGTTGCCTCTTTCTTTCCCCTCAAGCTGTCCAAACAGCATCTTCTGGTTATTGTCGAACATGCGGTTCTGTTTATACTGACTGACTCTGTTCTCGTACCGCCTGATTTTTGCACTCTTTGCTACAATGCGTTGCTTCAGTTCCTCTATGATAATATTTAGCTTTTTCCTCCTAGTTTTGTACTTTATTTCCAGTTTATTTTTAGTGTGTATGTTTTTTAGTGTCCCATTCAGTAGTGACTCAAGCTTTCCAATGTCATTTCTCATTTCCCTGATTTGACCACTCAGTCGTTTCTTCCACCAAGGCTCTGCTCTTTCTTGTCTGTTGTTTCCTCTCGCTTTTATACCAAGTAGTTTCCTCACCGTATTTGCTGTTGCTTTGAGGATATTGTTGCACTGGTGAAGGCTCCTCGCCTCAAGGTATGGGATGACTTTGTTTACCTTAGCTGTTGTTTCTTTTAACTTTTTCCTGTCTACAAATCTTAGGTTCATAGGTCTCCCACTATCATTGTTCAATTCATCTACCACTAAATTTAGGATGTCAACCGAATCTTGTCCTAGCCCGTCAGCATTCATCTCCTCAGTGGCCGTATCTCTGTTCCAGGTATTATTTATCTCAGTATTCAGATCATTGTCTGCTTCGGGTGGTTCCTCCGTTCTCTCGACCTCTTCACCTTCATTTCCCACTGGCTCGCTTGCCTGGCATACTCCACCCTCCATCTCTAAGCTAATCTCTCTGCTCAGTTCCTCCAGTTCCAGCTCGCTTATCCACCCATTAGTTCTTATTACCCGAGCCTTCCCGGCCAATTTTTGTTCATCTAATTTAAATAGACCAATCTCGTTCCAGATGTTATGCATCCGTCTCCTATAGCCCCTCTCCTTGGGGTTACTTTTCAGGTAACATTGCATAACAGTTCTATTCAATTCTTTCGTCCAGTTGGTTCTGGTCCCTTTCCTTCTTCTTCCTCCGACACCAGCAGTATTTGGTTGACAGCCAGGTTCCTGCTGCTGAGCCAGGGAGCACCTGTTGGGTGAGAGTCTGTCACATGACGTTCTAGTCTCCATTTCACCGTTATTCGAACTGTTTAGGTTCGATATTTAAACACTCTTATCGAGGATTGGCGAATGTATGGTTACATAACCATCTGTGGATTCACCGTCTCCGGTGGTTGCGTCGCTCCACTTGGCCCTTGTGTGGCATTATCACCACGCTGTAGACGAACACAAATAAACAAACAAACAAACAGGCAGAAAAAACCCCAAAAATGAATAAGCATAAGTTTCATTGTAATGTAGTGTTCGAATGTCTGACTTAGTTTTTCCCTTCTCTTCTCTGTCCGTCCGCTTGTTTCTCTCTTCATTCTTATTTTCTTTACGTTTTTTTGTTTTTTGTTTTCTCTGGGGTTTTTTTTGTTGTTGTTGCTGTGCTGCTTTGGTTTTGATTTTTGTTTTTTCTTTTGAGTCTATCTATATATTTTGATGCCTTCCTCTTTTTTAGTAGGAATTCTATAATGTGGTGGCAGTGCTGTGCTAGCAGCAACTAGCAGAATGCAATGGGAGAGAATAGCGGCGGCGGCAGCGATACTGAGGCAGCGGTGGTGGTGATGTCCATACTGAGGCAGCGGTGGTGGTGATGTGATCGTATTACTGTAGTGATGGTGTTGTAGCGGTGGTAGCAATGAAGGAGTGGTGGCGGCGGTGATGGGATAGTGGTAGTAATGATGGATGTCCGTTCGGTGAATCTATGGGGTTAGTCGCGTACATGTGTTGACATAAATTCCCTTAATGTTGGAATTAAACATTTTGTTAAAACTTGGGACAATAATAATAGTATTTATTATTATCAATTATTATGTTGAGATTGGTTGTGGTGGTGGTGAAGTTGCCGTTATCTGGCTGTTGTGTTTAGTGTACACAGAGAGGTGATGGGGTAGGTGGTGTATCTATTTTCTGGTGTTGGTGAGATTGGTGTTGTTTGGCTGTTCTATATAGTTCCATTTATAGCCATTTTCTTTTTTTTTTTTGAATATACAATGTACAATACAAAGTTGAAATTATTATTATTATTATTATTATTATTATTATTATTATTATTATTATTATTATTATTATATTTGCTGAGTTCAAATCCCACCGAGGTTTACTTTGCCTTTCATCCTTACGGGGTCAATAAAATAAAGTACCAGTAATGCACTGGGTAATTGCTGGCCTTGTGCCTAAAGTAGAAACAATTATTATATTTGCCGGCCTATATTTTACGTTATATTTTGACGTTTTTAGACATTTTTATGTACCACGTCCAATATTCGCGGTTTCTCACTCTTCGCGGGTACGCTAGGAACGTAACGCTCGCGAATACAGTAGGACAACTGTATATATATATATATATATATATATATATATATATATATATATATATATATATACGTGTGTGTGTGTAAATGAAGTATTTGCGTCAGAAAGGTACAGGAAAAAAGAGTGCTCTATGTAGGCTACAGAGCTTATTAGTTATACATAACTATATATATATATATATATATATATATATATATATATATATATATATATATGTAGCAAGAGTTGCCTCCCTTATGACAATCACATCACCGCTCTCTAGACAGGAAGTAGCTGGAGTTACTTCCCGTTGGGATGGCAGAACCCTTTTTGTCACTTCCGTCCTGAGACCCTATAAAAGGGATACTCAGAACGATCTCTCTCATTTGCCCTCTTCTACCTGCCTGGCCCTTCGGCCAGGCGTCTTCGGCCAGGCGCGTTCGCCTGGCAACCCTAACATGGTCTCTTGCGAGCTAACTTCAAAACGGTAACAAATAACTTTACTTCATTCTTTCATCTACTCATGGACATGTCAACTATACTATTCTACATAACTTCAACTTGTTAATTCAACTTTATACACACAACCTAGTGTCTTGCTATATTCATACACACCAGTATTCGGTTATATATATATATATATATATATATATATATATATATATATATATATATATATATATATATATATATATATATATATATATATATATATATATATATATATATATATATATATATATATGTATATATATATATATATATATATATATATATATATATATATATATATATATATATATATATATATATATATATAGAGAGAGAGAGAGAGAGAGAGAGAGAGAGAGGGATTAATTGATAGTTGCATAATAACAATTGTACATAACATCATGTAAGACTTCTTAGTAATCTTAGCACTTTAATATTTACAAATGACAGATCGGTAAAATCGGTAGCAGCAGTATTGGGGGACAGAGGGCGTGTTATTCGGACAGCCCTACACACCCACCCCACCCGGGGGCCAAACTTTGCTAACTGAGGTCGAAGAACGTCTGCTTGAATAAACAGTCTCCACCACGCCCTGTCGCCACCTCTCGCCACGATCACGATATTCTCTTCTCAAGCAAATTTGACTGCATTGAAAAAAGAATTATGGAGGTATCCGACCCTTCACAGTAAGTAACGTACGTCTTTTGGGGACTCGGGAACAAGAGAGTGAGAAAGTCAGTCATGGGGGCCTCAGAGAGAAACTGTACTCCGTTCAACTTAAATTCGTGGCTAAATGCAGATGAGACAGCTGCTCATATAACCAGGGTTAGATTTAGAAATTGCGGGGCCCCTTATACACAAAAAAAAAAAAAATTAGAATATACAGACCTATCGAAGTTAGCTTTGGAATTGAAAAATTATACAAACAGGTGGTAAATTAAAAAATTCTAACCATCCTAAAACTAAAAAGCCCAGTTGAGGGCACAAATAAATCGCTACGGCCGTCGCTGATGGAGCCGGGCCAATTGCCCCCTTTACTTCCCATTAAATCCGGACATGTGAAATGGTTTTAATAAAATTAGGCGTGATCATATTCTAGAGCAATGGTCTCAAACACGGGACCCACAAACTACGTGCTTTTCTATGACCAGCGGAAGAACAATATTCGTAATTTGTCCCTTGTCTCTTCCATACTTTTGTAGTAGCTATATTAAGCTTTACATTTTGATTTTCCCCCGTCTAAATAATATTTATAGTATTATTTATTGTAATTTACCCGTGAAATTTCATTGAAATTGAAAAACAAAGACAGTATTTATCAAAAGTGAAACCAGAAAAAGGGGGATTTCCCAAAAGAAAAAACGGAAAATTTAATGCTGTAGTTGAGTGGTACAACTGCTGATTATACAATTGGCTTTCAAAATGACAGTGACTGTTCAGAGTTCAATCCCCAAAGAAGAAAGAGGATTTTGTTTTTCCTTTGATGAGTTGTAGTACACCTGAGCACCGTACACAATAATTTTCATTATTTTAATCTGTAAAATAGAGAGTACACTTGGGTCCCAAATAATAGGGGGAGGTGTTGGAATAAACTGGAGACTGGAATAAGTGGAGGTGTTGGAATAAACTGGATACTGGAATAAGTGGAGGTGTTGGAATGAACTGGATACTGGAATAAGTGGAGGTGTTGGAATAAACTGGATACTGGAATAAGTGGAGGTGTTGGAATAAACTGGATACTGGAATAAGTGGAGGTGTTGGAATAAACTGGATACTGGAATAAGTGGAGGTGTTGGAATAAATGGAGGAGTTGGAATAAACTGGATACTGGAATAAGTGGAGGTGTTGGAATGAACTGGAGACTGGAATAAGTGGAGGAGTTGGAATAAGCGCGGGGGTATCTCCGTTTTTTTTAAAACCAGAATTAGACATTTAGGTTACATATTTGTTTCTACTTTAAGCACAAGGCCAGCAATTACCCAGTTCATTACTGGTACTTTATTTTATCGACCCCGTAAGGATGAAAGGCAAAGTCAACCTCGGCGGGATTTGAACTCAGATCGTAAAGGGACGTAACTATGCTTGAAAGCATAGCGTCCGACCCTCTACCAATACTGCTAATCCACCGCCTTTACATTTAGGTTACATATTGAGCCCCCAACTCATCCTATTTATTTTATAACGTATGGGATTTCTAGTAATGTACTTTTTTGTCATATATAATGTTTTTTAATGTCTAAATAAAATCAACTGTCGCAGGAATGCTACCACTTAAAATAAAATTTTGCCGGAGTTAGATTAACAAAATTTAATAAGCGGGGGTGTTGGAAAAAATCTGAAAAATTAACAAGCGGGAGTGATGTGTGAGGGGGAGGGGCATTCTTCGAGAACTGAGTGTAGAAAGAAACCAGGGGCAACAACTCATCACGATAGTGTGTGTGTGATCTCGAAAATATTCAACCTTAGAAACATTCGTTTCTATTTTTCGAGAACACACACACACTCACACACACATATATATATATATATTGGGTCAACTAAATCTCTTAAGGGTGGTGCCCCAGCATGGCCGTAGCCGAATGTCTCAAATAAATAGAATAATAAAAGAAGAGCTATTTAGATAGATGGTAGTGGTAGTAGTGGTGGTGCCAGTTGCAATTAGATGTAAACCAAAGGTTGACTCCCCTACAACGTTTAATTACTTATAGGACATTTCCTATACAATAATACGGTGTAAGGAAGACCGCTATGAGAAACGTGTTTTTATTTTAATTGTTTACACAATGTTATTATTATTGTTGCTGTTGATGTTGTTATATCTAATTATAAGAAGAGAAAAATGTACATTTATAATCTATTATATTTTGTTATCTTTGTCTCCCGGAGAGGTTATGTAGGAAGGGAAATAAGTCAATCAATAATTTGGCTCTTTCGACTTTTTTTTATAGAGAGAAAATGAATCAAGAAAACCTGGTCGAAAGAGCCAAATTAGTGATTGACTTATTTCCCTTCCTACATAACCTCTCCGGGAGACAAAGATATAATAGACTATAAATGTACATTTTACACATACACACACATATATATATATAACTCAAATTAAAAGATATATGTATATATGAGAAGCACAAACATCAAGCATAATTGATATGCTTTGGTATGTTAAAATGTGTATATATATATATATTATGGCTGCAAACTTGTGTTTGAGCATTGCCATTGCCTGATAAAATGCTCAAAAATGTGAGGCACGATTGTGGCTCTTTAAACCAGCCAAAGACTTTCACCCTCTGGCACATATATGGCAACTGAAGGCTCCTCCGGGACTTTCCATTGCTTTGTTCTGGCTGTGTTCTCATGTGTTTTTTGAGACCTCCCATGCTAACACATTCCTTACACTTTTTCAGATCATAATCTACATAAGGTCTACTGATATGACTTTGTTTGTGTCTAGTCAAACCAGCTTTACTCAGGCAGACTCGACCATAGTGCTGGCATCCCAGATGTTGTTCAACAGCAGGAAGTTCAGAACAGTCTCCTTTCCCTACCTTCCTTTTCAGTGTAAGGTGTTCTCTCTGACGAGTTTCAAAGTGTTCACTACCTGACTTGACCAAACAGCTCCACTTCACACGCTCCTCAGCCATTTTCTCCCATTCATCAGATGAAATTCCAGCACAAACCAAGGTGCCCCTGACACAGTCCCGGTACCGCATTTTTGGTTCGTGTGGTGGTCGCCTTCCTTCACACAGTTCTCCATAGAGAAGTTGCTTTGGAATGCGGCCATCAGACATCTGGACCACGTGTCCACACCACCTCAACCAGTGCCGAAAGATCATGTTCTCTATAGTCACGCACCTGCTCAGAATATGTATCAAGCTTTAAATAGTAGTTATAATAATTTATCATTTATAGGTTTATTATAATATATTGATTTATCATTTTCTAATCAACGTTTGTCTTTCACAATAGGTAAACCTTTCTCTCTCTCTCTCAACATTCCTTAGCAACAAGTTATGATGTCATGTTGTTTCCTTGAGCAAGACACTTTATTTCACATTGCTCCAGTTTACTCAGCTGTAGAAATGAGATGATAGGGACGGGGTCCACTGCAAAGTGGTCGTAGAGGTGCCACGGCAAAAAAGCACCCAGCACTCACTGTAAATGAGGTTGGTGTTAGGAAGGGCATCCAGCTGTAGAAATCAAGCCAGAATCAGTTCCAGTCCCACCCTTGCAAGCAGGGGAAAGCAGACGTAAAATGAAATGATGATGATGATGATGATGATATATATATATGTATATATATATATATATACGTGTGTATAATGGTAGCTATGGTGCTTCCATAGGCAGTATATATATATATATATATATCGTCATTATCATCATCATCATCATCATCATTGTTTAACGTCCATATTTTACACTAGCATGAATTAGATGGGCTATCACATTGTGGATCAAGTCAGGCCAAGAGACCATGCCTTGCTCATACGGGTTTATATTCTGGCTTGGTTTCTATGACTGGATGCCCTTCCTAACGGCAACTACATTACAGTGTGGACTGGTTGCTTTTTGTTGTGGCATCATCATAACCACCGTACAGGGGTGCACTGAGCACTTTCTGTTGTGTAACCAGCATGACCACTTTTCAGGATATATATGGCAAACATCAAAACCTTCACCCATACCAATGGTCAAAGAATAATTGTTCCACACCACAGCACAGAGATTGATAATGCGAAACTCCTTACCCTCACTCCCTCTCCTCTTTACTATCACACTAACTGACTGTATTTTATTCTATTTTTATTGTCACTTTGACTTATTTATATTTTCTTAAACGAAAATCCCATTCCTGAATTCTACTGCATAGTGAATAGTCACTTCCAAAATTATAGGCTTTCTGGTGAAGTGTGATAAATAATTAAGTGTTGCATATGATTGAATAATATATATTGTAGCCAGCATATGTAGACAATTATAATAGACACAGAAACATATGTTAAAGCAAATAAATTCCTAATCTTTCACGCCGATGTTTATATTTTTCTTGATACAATATTTGCTTATGTTTATATATATATATATATATATATATATATATATATATATATATATATATATATATATATATATATACATATATACATGCATATATACACACACATAAATATGTGAATTTTGTATGTCTAATGATATACGATACATTTATGAATAATCATTTGGAAAGCCTTTTAGCTATGCATATTGAAAAGCTGACAGCTAGCGCTGTCTAGCGGATTCCAGCAGATGTAGCAGGGAACAACTGCCAACGTGTTCTGGTTCAGGACAGTGCCCCCCCCCCCCCCCCCCCGCTCTCTGCTGGAATTTGAAACAGGTGAAATAATTTTTTAACCTATGTAGATGGGCTGATTAGCCTCATTTGCATGACTTAAAAGCAATAGATAAATATATACTTGGGATAAGCCATATTGCTGTGAGACTTGTGGCAAATATTTCACCCAAAAGTTTACTCTTCAAGTACATAACCAAACACAGACAGGAGAAAGATCTTATTCTTGTATAATTTGTGACAAGAAATTTGCTATAAAATATGTTTTATCTAAATATGTATGTACACACAACAGAGAAAGAAGTTTTATTCTGGAATCAAATTATAGGCACCTACATTTCTTATAGTTTATAGGTCTCTACTGTTCCTTTCAGTTATAGGCATCTATTCTTATTTTCTTCTAGAGCAAGTTCATAGGCACCTATTGTTTCTATTTTCTTCTGGAATCAGGTTATAGGCATCTACAATTCTTATAGTTTATAGGTTTCCAAAGTTCCTATAGTTTATAGGTTATAGGCACCTATAATTCTTATTTTCTGTAAGATATCATTTGTCAATTTGAAACTGAAGCAGCATTTCTCATTATACTTTCAACCATATTTTACAGATAAAATTTCTCAAAGTCCTTAAACTCATAAAATTGCACAATTGTAAATAATATTCATGACATTAATATGTCTTTCCACATCAACTTTTGAATGTGATAATATATATATATTTATTTATTTTATTATAGAAATGACATCTACAGGACAATAACTGTTTCATTCGTAAGAAATCATCAGGAAAGTTCTGATGATTTCTTACAAATGAAACCTTTCTTGTCAAGTTGAAGTCATTTCTATAATAAAATATATACCTATACTCTATTAACGTATTGAGTACATTTTTTAACAGTGGTCATCTCTCGATATACATCGGGAATCTACTTATATATATATATATATATAAAATATTTCATGGGTTTTAAAACATTTAAATTATGTGGTACTCACTGGTTAATTTGTTGCAAAAGCTTGATGATAAATTTTCATGAAGCTTTCGTGTTTTTCATTTTCTGCTTATTGAGGAAATTTACTTTGGGAGAATTTGTTCTCAGATTGAAAACCAAGGTAGGGGTTTGGGCCTACAAAATTTGGAAGACACTCATTGCTTATATCTTGCTTGGTAAAAGGATGTGAAAAACAGCAAACGTCAAACAATGCTTTATGAATTTTTAATTTAAATCTAATTTTAAAGTGAATAAACCGGAACATTTTTCTCTGAGAGATCCCTATACTTTAATGAAGGGAATTTTAAGTCCTGAAATATTAGAATGGAAATAAAACAAAGATTACCAGGTAACTAACTTTTTTGTTGCCTTCATCTTACCATCCATTTTGTATTGTTTTAACCTTCTTACATATATCTCTTTCCACATTATAGGTATGTTTGTTATATTTTGGGATGGTCGTGTTACCAATGTATGCCAAGAGTTGTGACCAGCGGATAGTATCTGCAATAGAAAAGACCAATGGAAACATTGTCTCCTTGGTCCAATCTTACCATAGGATAGATTTCTTTCATTTAAATATTTCTCATCATCATTATTTTGATACTGTTTTGTTTTCTGTCCAGTGTCTTTTTCTTCTTGCTTTTTCATGGGTTGAACAGGTCTTTCCTAGCACAGCGCAATTTCCCTCATAAATTATATATATATATCAATGTACAGATTGTATATCTAATAACACATGGGATGTTTATGAAAAACATTTGGAAGGCCTTTCGCTATGAATTTTAAGGTTGTGACAATTGTAGCTTCTGCAAAAGTAGGGGCAAGTAATTGACAATGTCGCCTTTACTGAACATAAACTAAGCTGGATTCTTATATAATTCTGCTTGTGTTTATGAGTTGATGAAACTCATTTGCATACGGAGCGGTAGCATAAATTAAAGATTTGTATTTGTGCTCTGAAATAGCGATATATATATCATCATCACCATTTAATATCCATTTTCCATGCTTTCATGGGTTAGATGGGTTGTAACCTTATGAGACAAGTCAGGTCCAGGGGCCACGTCAGAGACCATGCTCATACAGATATGTATTTTGGCTTGGTTTCTGTGGCTGGATGCCCTTCCTAATGTCAACCGCATTACATTGTCAACTGGGTGCTTTTTATCGTGGCACTGAAGTGAACACTTCCGTACGAGTGAGACACGGTCTCCCGACCAATCCCGCATCAAATGGAACAAATCCGTCTAATCCATGCTAGCGTGGAAGATGGACATTAAACGATGACGATGATATATATATATATATATGATATATATATATATATATCATCATCATCGTTGTTACATCCATTTTTCCAAGCTTGCATGGGTTGGATTTGTGCTTGTCATATTTTTGGCAGGGTTTTTCTATCTGGATGCCCTTCCTATCACCAAGGACTTTACAACATAGACTAGGTGTATTATTCATGCCACCAGCACTAGAGAGGTTGTCTCTCTCTCTCAATATATATATACATATATATATATACACACACACATACTAGCTAATTGCTTTTGATGTCTCTGTATTTTGTTGAAACATTTTTGCGGAGAAGGAAGAGGGTAGACAGAGAGAGAGAGAGACAAAAAACTGCCACTTATAATAGCTACCTATAGATCCTTACAACAGACACTTATAATAGCTACCTATAGATCCTTACAACAGACACTTATCATAGCTACCTATAGATCCTTACAATAGACACTTATAATAGCTACCTATAGATCCTTACAACAGACACTTATAATAGCTACCTATAGATCCTTACAACAGACACTTATCATAGCTACCTATAGATCCTTACAATAGACACTTATCATAGCTACCTATAGATCCTTACAATAGACACTTATCATAGCTACCTATAGATCCTTACAATAGACACTTATCATAGCTACCTATAGATCCTTACAATAGACACTTATAATAGCTACCTATAGATCCTTACAATAGACACTTATAATAGCTACCTATAGATCCTTACAATAGACACTTATAATAGCTACCTATAGATCCTTACAACAGACACTTATCATAGCTACCTATAGATCCTTACAATAGACACTTATCATAGCTACCTATAGATCCTTACAACAGACACTTATAATAGCTACCTATAGATCCTTACAATAGACACTTATCATAGCTACCGATAGATACTTACAACAGACACTTATCAGAGCTACCTATAGATCCTTACAACAGACACTTATAATAGCTACCTATAGATCCTTACAATAGACACTTATAATAGCTACCTATAGATCCTTACAACAGACACTTATCATAGCTACCGATAGATACTTACAACAGTTATAATAGCTACCTATAGATACTTATAATAGATACCAATAGATAATTACGACATACTTATAGGCACTTACAATATATACTTATTGACACTTATAGTAGATACTCATAGATCTTATAACAGATATCCATAAATGTGAATTTCTGTGAGGGATTCAACATTATCATTTACAAATGAAAACTAAATTATTATTATTATTTTTATTCTTTTTATATCTTATTTGAAGACATAATAAAACCATGTTAAAATAAGATGTTAAAGAGCTAAAACAATAATATGGCTGTGCTATATCTAAGATGTATACATTAACCCTTTAGCATTTACATTGTCCTATATGTACTGTTGTATTGTGTGGTAAAGACTTTATCTTAAATAATTATCTCATATAATATTGAATCTATGAGATTTTGATATTATCTATTTTTAGCACAATGCCTTAACATCAATTTGAGTGGCTGGTTATAGCCAGTTTGAACAGAAAGAGGAGAGAGAATTCTGGCCAGATACGGCTGGTTTAAATACTAAAGGGTTAAATGTTGCTAAAACATGTCAAATCTAGTGCGTTTTGCAATAAATTGGTAACATTGGATGCAAATCCTGGGACTAAAATTATAATAAAAATAACAATATTAATAAAAAGTAAAACAATAAGAAAAATTTGATGAAATGAGATTTTATATAATTAAAAATAAATAAATAAATAAATGAACATTTGAAGCCAATTATTTCCAATTAAACAATCTTCGTTAAGTTTCTTGTTTCTCTCTGTTTCTGAAAGCAAGATAGCAAACATTTACAAAAAAAAAAAAAAAAAAATCAATAATTTAATTGCTATTACAATAGGGAGCTGGGAGATAAATATATTGGTGTCTTTCTTTTATTAGTTCTAATTTGTATCAGACCACATTACAGATTGGTTTAACCCTTTTAATGTCAACCCATGCTACCAAACTCTTTCCTTACCATCTCGTAAGAAGACCATACAGCTGAAAGGTTTAACCCTTTTAATGTCAACCCACTGTACCAAACCCTTTCCTTACCAACTTGTACCAGACCATACTGCTGATTAGTTTAACCCTTTAGCATTTAAACAGGCTGTATCTGGCCAGAATTCTCTCACCTCTTTCTGTTCAAACCAGCCATAACTGGCCACATATACTGATGTTAAGGTACTGTTCTCAAAATAAATAGTATCAAAATCTCATAGATTTGATATTATGTGAGGTAAAGCTTTTACCATGAAAATAAAATAGTAAATATAGAATAATGTAAATGCTAAAGGGTTAACACATTTGATGCCAACTCACTATACCAAACTCTTTCCTTACTAACTTGCTGTACAGACCATACTGTTGACGGGTTTAACCCTTTTCTACCAGACCATCTTACAGATTGGTTTAATCCTTCTGATTCCAAACCACTGTACCAGACCCTTCCCTTACCAACCCTCTGTACCAGACCACACTGCTGACTGGATTAACACATTTGATACCAACCCACTGTACAAGACCATATTATGGACTGCTTTTAAACCTTTACATATAACCCTACCAACTTGCTGTACTAAACCATATTGCAGATTGGTTTAACCCTTTTGATACTAGCCAGCTGTACAAGAATATATTAGGAATTGCTTTTAAACCTTTTCATACAAACCCACTTAAAACCGTCTTTTGTACAAAACTGTCCATAGTTATATGAAGACATTCCATCATAATTTAGTGTTAGAAATTTTTGTTAAATAATGCCCCAAACATCAGCTTATTAATAAAAAAGTTAGTTATTTTACTAAGTTCAAAATTTTTGATTATATTCAAAGTTAATTGAAACACATAGGCAGTGTATTACAGTAGAAATATGATAATAAAAGAGTTTCACATAATCATTTGGTCCTTGGGTACCTTTAGTAGAGTCCATTCTATTGTAAACACTCTGGCCAGATTTCCACTTTGAGGATACCTCCCTCCACCCTTTCACCAGTTTTCAGAGACCACGGAAAAGGATCATAGGCAATTACCTTTCCTTCCTGGTCTAAACATTAACCCACCCCAAACCAACCCTATGTATGTTTAGCTGGCCTAGGGAAAGGCACAGCTGAGATATGCTGCCTTTGGAGCCGAGCAGGACACAGCTAAGATATTCTGTCCCCAGGGCATGGTGCAGTTGAAATATGGTGTCTCTAGGACAGGATACAGCTGAGATATGCTGTACCCAGGGCAGAAACAGCTGAGAGATTCTGCCCGGCTAATGGATTAGATTAGAGTTTAACACTTCTACATTTTTTTTCTGTAAAAAACAAATCGGAAAATAATTTGTCTTTCATCCTGAAGCTGAAGAACAACTTTCTAAATAAACTAGATCAACTTAAAACTATTTATTTGCTAGGCTGGGAATATTGTATAGCAGATCATCTAGCCATATCATCATGCTGTTTCTCTAACTTTACATCCTACAACTTGTCTAATAGCAAAAGCCTCATTTTATATAGAGGAATTGTTAAGAAAAAAAAGTTTCAAGTCTGACTCAAGTTCAGAGGCTGATCAGGTAGGAGTTGATCCCAGTTCCATGTGGTAATTTAAGTAACTGAATGTATAAGATTTCCACCACAGGGTTAACTCACACCTGCTGCTACTGTTGTTACTAATTTTTTCAAGCTGAGCACACTAGAGCAATGTGAAATAAAGTGTCTTGCTCAAGGATACAATGGGTTTCCCTGTATGAGAATAAAACTCACAACCCAATGATTGTGAATCCAATATCCTAACCACTAGGCCACACATCTTCACAAAGAGTGAGAGAGTGAAAAGAGGAAAAACAAAAGAAGACATTATTTAGTCAATGTTTTTTTTAGCAAGCCAAAAGTGAAAAGCTTTCAAGTCTTATATGAAAAAGAAAGGTAGGTGTACACATACTAGATATCTAAATTTACTCTATTTATTACACATTCATTCAAACATAGTTTGCATAAAGATAAGGGTGCATATATATTTTTTAGACACCATATACATATTTATGTATATATTTCTATATAATATATATGTATGCATATTATTTGTATAATATATATACACATATGTATATGTATACATTTTTATATATATATATATTATTTCTATATATATACATACACATATATATAGATACATAGATAATATATATATATATGGTGGGTGTTATTGAATATCTAAGATACTAGGATATGGTGTATATATGTATATATATTGTTAATCATTCTGTTAAAAAATCCTCCTCCAAAGTTGAATCCAAGACACCAAAATAAGTAGCAACATAATTCTGCATGGAAGGACTGACCCACTGCTGAAAGCAGTTATGAATAAATCTTCTAACACATGGTATTATTATTATTATTATACACACCATCTCTTTCTCTCACATGCTCTCTCTCTCTCTCTCTAGCTATGTGTGTGTATGTATGTGTATATATATATATGTGTGTGTGTGTGTATATATACCGTATATGCTGGTGTACAAGTTGATCCGGTGCAGAGGTTGACCCCTAAAATTCTGAGGTGTAGTTCAGGTGGAGCAGCATGCATACTTCCGCATTTTATGTTCGGCAGACAAGTTTAGCCCTGGTTTTGGAGAGATATTTTTAGGCTCCAAATGTCGACTTGTACACCAGCATATATGGTATATATATATTATATCGATATATATATATAACACAGCAGAAAAAGAATTAAGTCTACATCTATATATGTATCAGTGGTGACTCTTGTTCAGCCGTGATACTCGGGCTTAACAGCAACAGAACCAAGGCATTCATCATCATTTTACGTCCGCTTTTCCCTGCTTGCAAGGGTGGGACGGGAACTGATTCTGGCTTGATTTCTACAGCTGGATGCCCTTCCTAACACCAACCTCATTTACAGTGAGTGCTGGGTGCTTTTTTTCCGTGGCACCTCCACGACCACTTTGCAGTGGAATGATATGGACCCCAGTCCCTATCATCTCATTTCTACAGCTGAGTAAACTGGAGCAATGTGAAATAAAGTGTCTTGCTCAAGGAAACAACACATCACCCGGTCTGAGAATTGAACTTGCTACCTTTCGATTGCAAGGCCAATGCTCTAACCACTAAGCCATGTGCCTCCATATCAGTTTTAAACATGGCTCTTCAAACTTTTTTACTCATGGCTCTTTTTGATGGTACAGCTTGTTTGTTTAATCAGACTAAATTTTATGAGCTCAAGTTAGCCTCATATAATTTTGTTCATATAACACCACACTTATGAACAAGAATCATCACTGATACACATAAATGTATAAATACTTTTTCTGCTGTATTATATATATATATGTGTTTGTTTTGTTTTTCTAGAATATGATCTATTCTGCTAATCTAAGTTGTCTTCAGCTTCTTGGAGCTCCTTTCAAATTTTTATTACTAGAAGACAGAAAAAGCAAAGAGAACAGGAGTTTGAAACATATCACGGCTATGACTAGAGAAGGAGGGCACACCACACACTAACACTGCAACTGTGAGATAAATTCATTTAATACAATAATTGTTAACCTGGGGTTCTATGGACCTCTGCTGGGGCTCCATGAGTTAGTTCTTCCACAATGGTAGTATAGGTGGTCTATTAACTAAGTCCTCCATAATGTCAGTACTGGTGGTCTATGGACTAAATCCTCCACTATGGAAATACAAGTAGGGGTCAGTTAAGAGCTCCACAATAGAAGTACTGGTGGTCCTTCACTATGGTATTACTAGTAACAGTCAGTTAAGTCCTCTACAATGGTGCAGTAATGGTCTGTGAACTAAGTCCTCCACAATGGCAGTGGTGGTCCACCAAGACCTCCACAATGGTTGTAGTGGTGGCCTATGACTTAAGTCCAATACATCAAGCACTGTTTATAAAAACATAATATAGACACACACCATTAAGTATCCTTCTTTAAGTATAAACATTTCTCTCTTTCAATCATTAATATCACTGCATAACAATTTGAGAGGGGGAATTATTGTAACTGGGGGAATGTGGAGTCCATGGGAAAATTAATATATATAAATGACATGACATAATCACCTGAGTGTTGATGATCTACACACCCAGTAGACTTTGTAAAATGGTTGGTGATAGGAAGGGCATCCAGCCATAGAAAAGCTTGACAAACAAAGGGTTAGGAGAACCCTCCAGTTGTATCAAAGATATGACAACCCCCCCTAGTGTTGGTGATCTATACGATAAACACAATCAGTACACACTGTAAAATGGTTGGTGATAGAAACGGCATCCAGCCAGAGAAAGCTTGTCAAACAAAGGATTGGAAGAATCCTTCAGTTGGGTAGCTGAGATAGCTGTTATATGATCACAAGACTGCATGCCTGTTTATTATATATAAACATAATGTAAACATGTTCATATCTGTCTTTGCAGTAATTTCTGACTTCGAAACAAAGTCACAAATTAGTAGGGTATGGGCGTAACTAACCCCCAGTACACAGTTGGTAGTGTTTTATTAACTCCAGGAGGATGAAAGCCACAAATGAGTGGCGTCAATGACCAGGACCACCAAGTTCCCCAAGTGTATTACTGCTATAGACAGAGGGGTTAATGACCAGGTTCACCAAAACCCCAAGTATATCACTGCTATAGACATGGAAAGAGGAACCTCTCCAATCAATGGCTAAAATGGCCAAGTTCTCCAAGTACATTACTGCCACAGAACTAGGCAGAGTAACCTCTTTGAGGTCAATGGCCAGGATCACCAAGTTCCCAAAGTGAATTACTGCTAACATTCATAGACCAGAGAGGAGGAGCCTCTCTGAGGTCAATGGTCAAGATTACCAAGTTCCCCAAGAATATTAAAGCTATCATCTAATAGACCTGGCAACCATTGATGTTATTAAGTTACCAAAAAAAAAAAAAAAAATTAAATGCAGTAATAACAACTAAAAGACATTATTATTACGAGAAAAGTATTGAAAATGGCAGTTTGCTTGAGAAGGCAACTGAATGAATTGGAAAATAAGTTAAAGTATTTCTCAAGTCTTGAGACTCATTAATCTAGAGATAACTCTGGTTTCATTAGTGTTAACTCTTTTGGTTGTATGATATAAAAAAAAAAAAGTAATGATTATCACTGCCATAAAGACAAGCTCAAATTAAAACGTGTGCTGCACTGAATCTCCGAAAAATTAACGATTACCATTGTTATAAAGACAAGCTAAAATTAAAATGTGTTGTGCTGAACCTCTGAAAAAGTAATGATTATCACTGCCAGAAAGACAAGCTCAAATTAAAATGTCTGTTGTGCTGAACCTCTGTTGGTTCCGATGAGTGTTTCGGATGTTTGAATAAAGGAACAGCCTGCTTGTGAAATACACAAGTGGCTGAGTATTGCACAGATGTGTGAATCCTTAACATACTTCTCACGGAGATTCAGCATGACAAGGCTGGCCCTTTTAATTACAGGTACAACTCATTTTTGTCAGTTGCAAAGACTGGAGCAACATTAAATAAACACCTTAACCACAAAGACATGCACCACCTTCATGAACTACATTATATGAATTTGACTCCAATAAGGGAGATAAATGGGGACAAATGTTGCAGAAAGGAATGATTCTGTAGAAGATTCTGTAGAATACATTTTAACTCTTTGGATACCAAAGTATTTAAAACTGCCCCTGGTTCTATGATATAAAGCTGTTTATTATGAAATGTTTACATTTATCTAAAACCCTTGCATCATTATGTAAAGAATCTTTAAGTTACACTCCAAACACCTGCTTAATCCCAAGACAGTTGTTTAAATTCTTGATTAGTTTCTCATAATCATAGGTAATGTCTCTCATTGGCAATGAAAAGGTTAATAGTATAAGTTCTATCAGTTTAAATACATGTACATTAACCCTTTTGTTACCAACCCACCCAAAACTGGCCCTAGTCCTTTGAAAGAAAGCTATTCATTTTAACAAGCCCCAATTTGAATAAAAAATTTCCATCACAATTTAATTTTACATAAGAAACAAATGTGAAGTTACTATCTTCATAATAAAGTAATCAATAATTTTAGTAAATCCTTCAAAATTAAACATTAATTAATTGAAATAGTGTGTATTTCATTAGAAATACAGCCATAAAAAGGTTAAAGCATGTAAGTTATGGTCCATATGTGTACATATAATGATCAAGGTTATAAAGCTTTCAGAAAACAAAATGAATAAACTACATTATATGAGAACAACAGTTGATGTGAGAAGCTTTGGGAAAACTTGAAATATGTGCATCCCAATGGAAATGACCATAATTGTTTCTACTTTTTGGCACAAGGCCAGCAATTACCCAGTACATTACTGGTACTTTATTTTATCGACCCCGTAAGGATGAAAGGCAAAGTTAACCTCGGCGGGATTTGAACTCAGATCATAAAGGGACATAACTATGCTAGAAAGCATGGCGTCTGACCCTCTACCGATACTGCCAATTCACCAAGAAACATCAGGTCCCCAAGGGCAGTTTACCTGATTTTCTCTATTATTTATAGCGATTGACTATTATTATACTTATACTCATTTGTGTTGAGAGGCACACATTTCAAATTGCATTATACGAATTTAAGGAGACATGAATGAAGACACATTATGAGGGATCAGGCAGATAAAGAAAAGATTTTTAAGTCTTTTGGAGAACATTCTGGAAAAATACATTTTGAAGCATCGATAGTTGTATACACACACACACACATATATATACATAGACATGTGTGTGCATGTATATATATATATATATATATATATATAGTGGTCAAGGTCAAATTAACAATCATTCAGAAACCAAGTGAATAGTGTACTGTTGTTGCATACATTAGATTCAGTTTCACAGATTAAGTAACATACATTTAACCCCCTAATATTTGAAAAAAATATTACTTCCTTGGTCAAGATAGACGTTTTTGTGGGTGAGGATTTTTTTTAAAGGAAAAAGTAAAGCAATTACATTGCAGAAGAATCCTTTTAACCATTCAAAACTACACAGAAAACTTTATCTTTATCATTTATTTTGTGGAATAGTATCAGTGACCAGGTTGCAGATAGTGCTGTGAAAATTTTGACACCAGGAAATAAATGATAAATGTAAAGTGAATTTAAGTTATGTGTTTTTTCTCTCTTTGAATGGCTAAAATGACTTTACAATGTAATTGTTTTAGTTTCAACAGCCTCAAACCATGTCACTTGCCAGACATGTACATCTGTGGTTAAAATGACTTCTTCCATGATGTAATTGTTTTAGTTTCAACACAGTCTTATATCAAGTAACTTGCCAGACATGTACAACTGTAGCTAAAAGGAATCTTCCATGATGTAATTGTTTTAGTTTGAACACAACACAGTCTCAGATCAAGTCATTTACCAGACATGTACAACTCTGGCTAAAAGGACTCTTCCACAATGTAATTGTTTTAGTTTCAACTCAGTCTCAGATCAAGTCATCCTCCAGACAAGCACCACTCAAAAAAAAAAAAAAAACCCCCAAAAGTATAGTTAAATGATGAGAATATACAAGAATTAGGAAAATCCCAGATAATATTAGAGAACATTCAATCCAATTGTGGAAAAAAAAAAAATAAAAGCCAAAAAATACATTATTCTGTCATTATTAATACAAAACAATAACAATTTTTAGGGTTAAAAAATGCTGTATATACTCAAATATAAGCCGACCCCTATTTTATGTCTGAGAAACAGGCAAAATCCAAACCCTATTTATAAGCCAAAGCAGGTAATCAACACATCATGTTTAGATGGTGCAGTTTTGAAATTCTCATGAGGAAAATATATTTATGAAGTTTTAATATTTCAATATTTAAAATCTTTTAAGTGTTGTTTAGAGTAGCTTTTTTTTCATAACTCCATTACATAATGATTTTTTTTACCAATTTCTGACCATTTTGAAGGCCATATTCATTCAAAACATAAAAAAACAATAGGAAATACAAAATTGTTGCTGAAAGTAAAACTGATGTAATATTTATCTACAAAATGAAAGCAGTGTAATTCACCTATGCAGCAAAAATATCTTAGCACCTCATTTACGTAGAATTTTGAAGTTGGTGAAAATCGGTAAAATATTGACTTTGAATATATGGCAATTTTCGATTTTACCATTGATATTTTTGTCACATATTTCTTGGTTTATATACGAGTATATATGGTAAATGTTTTTACATTATCTAGGGGAGTGATTAGGAGGCCTGCTTTATCAGAATCTGAACCGACATGGAGCTAAACAACAGCAGCACACACACGAATACACACCAATATATGGGTAATTCAACATGGTGGTTAATATTAAGCAATGATATTCAAAATTACAGGAATATCACAATAATTTGTTTGTCATTTTATTTAGTAAATCAACACAAAAACAAAACATAAAAAATATATATATATATATAAAAAAAAGAAAAAGAAATAGTTTCATTTCTTAGTTTTTAAAGCACAGTTTTATATGTTAGCACAAGAAAATACAGGCACATAGCTTGAATTTAATTCTGCAACATACACACTCTCTCTCTAACATATATATATATATATATACACACATACATACTCTGAATACCTAAGTATTTAGCTTGAATTCAATTCAGATGTACACTCACACATATTTATGTATAAACACACACATGTATGTATACAAACATCACACCTTGTACTCTGCATACCTAAGTATTTCTCTGTATGTGTTTATGAAAGCATTTATCTGCATGTGTGTACATGTATCTGTATATGTATGTTTGCATGTGTAAACAGCAAAACAAATTATTGCATACAATTATATACTCACTCATAACAAAACAAGTAGATACATACATGCATATGTACGTATACATACACACACACATACATACATACATGTATATATATATATATATATGAAAAGATTCAGGACCCCGACAGCTGAGCTCTGGCCATTTCGACAGCTAGATCTGAATGCCGTCGGCGTCCTGAATCTTTTCATATTACCCACTCTACTACCTCAAGTATTGAGTACTCTGGTGGGTTATGGTCCACCTGTTATTTTACCACACCCTTTCTGATTATATATATATACACACACAGTGTCCCCCAAAATGTATACACATTTTAACAGCATTCTAATCGAAGTGTGCATACATTTTTGGAACACCTTATATATATATAAATATATATAAACATATCACACATACATAAACTCAGACATATAACCACAATAATGAAAACATCTGTGACCATATGGAATGGAGGATGAAAGATAACAATGCTTGCATGACAAAAAAATTAAATAATATTAATAAGACTAATAATTGTTTCTACTTTTGGCACAAGGCCAGCAATTATCCCAGTGTATTACTGGTACTTTATTTTATCGACCCTGTAAGGATGAAAGGCAAAGTTAACCTCGGCGGGATTTGAACTCAGACCATAAAGGGCCGTAACTCTTCGCTGCAAGGCATGGCGTCCGACCCTCTACCGATACTGTCAATCCACCGCCCTTCATAAGACTAATAATAATAATAATTGTTTCTACTTTAGGCACAAGGCCAGCAATTACCCAGTGCAATACTGGTACTTTATTTTATCGACCCCGTAAGGATGAAAGGCAAAGTCAACCTCGGCAGGATTTGAACTCAGATCGTAAAGGGACGTAACTATGCTGGAAAGCATGGTGTCCGACCCTCTACCGATACTGCCAATCCAATAATGATTTCTACTATGGGCACAAAACCAACAATTATTTGGGGGGTGGGAGGAGGGAGTTGATTAAATCAGCCCCAGTGGTATTTTATTTTATTAACCCCGTAAGGATGAAAGGCAAAGCGAACCTTGTTAGGATTTGAACTCAGATTGTAAAGGGGCGTAACTCAATGCCATAAAGCATGTTGTCCAATGCTCTACCGATACTGCCAATCCACCGCCCTTAGTAATAATTGTTTCTACTTTAGGCACAAGGCCAGCAATTTGAAGGGGAGGGGAAAGCCGATTAAATCAACCCCAGTGCATGACTGGTACTTTATTTTATTGAACCCGTAAGGATGAAAGGCAAAGTTAACCTCAGCAGGAATCGAACTCAGATCATAAAGGGGCGTAACTCTATGCTGCAAAGCATGGCGTCCGACCCTCAACCAATCCTGCCAATCCACCGCCCTAGTAATAATGATGATAATAATAATGATAATAAACACAAGTAGGAATCTAAAAAAACATTGCACAGAATAATAGAATGTGGGAGGAAAAGATTTTTTTTTATTATTATTTTACAATATTTTTTTTTTCATGAGAGTATTATTTTGTCCTTGTTATAATTCTTTGTTTTCTACTTTTCCTCCAGCCTAAAAAAAAGCCTAGTTTTAATAATAATAATAATAATAATAATAATAATAACAACAATGATGATGAGTGTTTTTTTTTAGATCAGCCAGCCAAACAATAAAAAATAAAAAAAAAAGCAAAAGATTTTGTTGGGGAAGAGGATAAGAAATTGTAGCACTTATATTACAGTAAGCCTTGCATCTTACATGGTTAACTGTTTCCCCAACATCGTGCTTTATTCAGAAACTGTGTACGTTGAAAACCCTTAGATAAAAGTGTTTACATATGTTGATGTTGTTATAGGGGAGGCCTAACATCAAGTTTTCTGGAGGTGGTGAAAACTCAAGAAAAGAACGATAGAGTTTTCTCCCTTCAATTAGGTGATACGGCTTCATGTGGAACAGAACATTTGCTTCAGAGCTTTTTGGAATTTAGAAAAAAAAAAAAAATTTTTTTCTGACCACATCTGTTCAAGACCGCAATTTTTTGTGTGCATGTGTGTGTGTGGGGGAAAGATTTGATGAAATCAACACCAATATTTGATTGGTACTTCATTTTATCAAACCTGGAGAGATGAAAAGTGAACTTGATCTCAGCAAGATTTGAATTCAAACATATATGAGCCAGAACTAAACACTGCTAAGCATTTTCCCCCAATGCTCAAATGATTCTGCCAGTCCACCACTCAAGCAATAATGGCTTCTAATTTAGGCACAAAGCCAGCAATTTTTTTGGAGGGGATGAGGGTGGACGGGTGATTAAATCTAGAAAAGAAAAAGAAAGAAATTTACAGTGCACACCTATGCAGGTTTAGCTGGCTTCTAATGAGGTTGCATCCCATAAGAAGTTTCTCAGGTGTCTTAATGATAGGGACCTCAGATTTTTTTAATGATAGGTGCCTCAGCACTATTATGTTGTGATAGCTCACACCTATGCAAGTTTAACTGGTCTCCTATGAAGTGGTGTCCTATAGGGGGTTTCTCGGGTGTTTTAATGATAGGTACCCCAACCCAATCATTAAAAGACAGCTCACATCTATGTAGGTTTAACTGACTTCCTATAAGATTGCATGATATAGCAAGTTTCTCAGGTGTTTTACTGATAGAGGGAGCCTATGTAGGTTTAGCTAGCCTCCTATAAGACTGCATTCCATAGGAAGTTTCTCAGGTGTCTTAATGATAGTGACCCTAGTCCTATCATCAAAAGCAATGTGAAATAAGTTAGCTCTAGAACATATGCCAGCTGGTTCAGGAATTGAAGTGTATGATGACCTATGACAGTGAATCCAAACCTCTAACAACTACCAGGCCACACTTTTTGTATGTATGAATCCATCCATGGGAAGGATAAAACACAAAGTTGACTTGACCTCAGTGGGATTTGAACTCCGAACGCAAAGATAGAACCAGAAGAAATAAATTCTACAAGACATTTAAAAAAAAAATAGAAAAATGATACAACTCTGAAATTATTTTTGTTTGTATTTTTTTGTTTTGTTTGAGTTTGTTAGTTGTTTTTTTTTCTATGATGTATTAAAAGATAAATAAATTAAAATGTATTTTTAACAAATGCAAAAGAAAAAGAAATGGGGCATTTTTTTTCTTCATAACATGGACAATAACGACAAACAACAGCAACAACGACAAGGGGCTCATTGAAGAAGACAATAAAGCATATGTAATGTATGTGATTCTATTTAGTCCAACGCCAACACAACCACTGCCGCCACCATTGCTACTACTACTACTACCACTGCAGCTATTACTACTATCACTGCTGTTTAATGCCTAACAGGAACAGACTAGTGGTGAGACAATTTTCATTTTACATCCAACGTACAATGGTTGTACATCTTTCTCCTTTTCTGTCATGTGTGTGTGTCTGTGTGTGTAATTTAAATAAATGAATTTACCCCATATTTATCCTTGTTTCAAAATTATTTAAATTACTAATGCCCTGAAGATACATTCATTCAATTTATTGGACTTCGCTCTATCAATCATACCTCAGATATATTTGTTCTTTTTAATTGGTGATTATTCAAATACATTGAGCTTTCAGTCATCTTGTCGTATCATAATAAAGTTGATCGTATATATATATATATATATATTATATATATCATAGCTATGAATCAAAGTTGTAGTTGCCATACAGCAGGTACTATTTGAGTTATATATATATATATATGTATATATATATGTATGGCTGTGCAAATGTGAGAAACAAAACCCAATACATCGGCAGAGTTATGTATAATTTATCAGAGATGCTAAGCTATACCTGTGACTCAAAGGTCAGAAGCCTTTTGCTTAAATGCACCTATCAAACAGTTTGAAGAGTATATTAACCACAAAACCCCTGCTTCATAGCTATAATGAAATTTATTCTTTTATTATTTCACTCACTTCAGCCATTAGACAGCAGTCAAACTGAGACACCACCTTCATATATTATGTATTATATATATATATACATATGTATATGTGTGTATATATATATATATAAATATATATGTATATATATTGGTTTCCACCTGTTTGTGGTGGGGTCAATAATGTTGTTAGGACTCAATGTGTCCTTGGAAAGAAGGTTTTAGTGAGATTAGGCAATGTATCCTGTAGTTTTTGTAGTAGGTGCCCAGTGTGTAATGTTTCCTCAAAGAAGTTTCTGCCCAGGTTACAGAGCCATTTATATATATGCGTGTGTTATATATATATAAATATATATGTCTCTCACTTTGTTTTTCTGCCTAACATTCTTAGTCCTCTTGCTTGTTTGTTAGCATGGCAAATACAAATTTATACCGTGGGGATTTTGGAATGGCCAGAGCCAAAAGAAGTTATCTCTGGCAGGGTTTTCATAAGTCAAGCATTTCTTATATTTTATGAGCAGATGAGAAGCAAACAACATACACACACACATATAACTTCAGTTGACATAATAACTATTATAATTTCTACTTTAGGTACAAGGCCTGCAATTTGATGGAAAAGTCGATTACATCGACCCCAGTAGATTACTGGTACTTTATTTTATCGACCCCGTAAGGATGAAAGGCAAAGTTGACCTTCACGGGACTTGAACTCAGAACATAAATGGCATTTTCCAACACTCTACCAATACTGCCAATCCACCACCCTATAATAATAATAATAATAATAATAATAATAATAATAACAATAACTTGTATGCTTTTCATTATTATTTTCCTTCCATTTTCATTACTATTAATATAATTAAGAATCATAAATGACAATAGTAATAGTAGTAGTAGTAATTGTAGTAGGAGTAGTAGTAATTTTGATGATGACAATATTCCAAAGACCCACCCCTCATCCTCTCACCAAGCCCTACCCATTCCCATCCCACAGATGAAACAACAACCAAAATTTCACAAATTCATGTATCATCTTCCTCCAAGACCACTCCCACCTCCGCTAATACCAGAGTCTTGCAAGATACAGATTTCCAACTGAACACTGGGTTAAGGAAAATATATACACACATATATATCTAATTCAAAATGGGACAAAGACAGGGAAGTATGGAGGCAATAAATGAACAGAAAATATAAAGAAGGTAAACAACACAGAACTCCAGATCATCAGCTGTCTTTCAGTGGACAGTTTCACACACACTACTGAGTATTTTATCATGATAGAATGCAGTGCTAAATCTAACTCCATGTTATATGCTCATCTGTATCCTGTATCCAGGATACATATGAGCATATAACATGTAGTATGTGTATGTGTCCGTGTGTGTGTGTACACAAATAGATGACTGAATCTAATTTTTAAAATGACAAGGTATAATAAAAATGGAGAGAAACCTTTTTCTAAACTCAACATATAATTTAACTTTCTCAATATCAAACTGTCTTTGTTTACGTCTATCTAAAAACCTTCCATCATAATTATTTCTACTTTTGCACAAGGTCAGCAATTATCCCAGTGCGTGACTGGTACTTTATTTTATCGACCCCGTAAGGCAAAGTTAACCTCGGTGGGATTTGAACTCAGACCATAAAGGGCCGTAACTCTTTGCGTCAAAGCATGGCGTCTGGCCCTCTACCGATACTGCCAATCCACCGCCCAACTTTCTCAATACCAAACTGTCTCTGTTTACGTCTATCTAAAAACCTTCCATCATAATGTAAAGTAAAGACCTTTGTTAAGTCATGCTCCAAACACCAGCTTAAATTATTTAAAAATCACAGGCAGTGTTTTTCATTAGAAATACGGTTTCTATTTAGGTACAAGGCTAATAATTTGGGGGGAGAGGAAAGTCAAAGCTAACCATGGCAGGATTTGAACTCAAAACATAAAGGGCTGTAACTCTGCCAATCCACCACTCTCATAAAAATGAAAGCGTTAAAGTGTTTATTATCTAAAAACATAATTTTATGTAAAATCACTTGTTAAGTTATGTTCCAAACCCCAACTTAATAACAATATTTTGATTAGATGTTTTCTGTTAAACCATTACAGGATGTTGAGAATTAAAACACAATGGCATTATATTCTTGTTAGAAACATGGAAAGAAAAAGAGTTAAATTATCAAATCATACATGTAGGAGACTCAAATTCCCAAGCTGATGATGATGGTAGCGATGCTATGGCTTAACCCGTCAAGCATTTAAACCGGCTATAATTCTCTCATCCCTTTCTGTTCAAACCAATTATAACCAGCCACTCATACTGATATTAAGGTATTGTTCTCAAATTAAATAATAACATCATCAAAATCTCATAGATTCCATATTATGTGAGATAAAGCCTTTACCATGAAAATATAATAGTAAATGCTAAAGGGTTAAACCTGTGTAGCTTTAGCCAGCTTTCCAAGAGGTTACATTTTATAGGAGCTCTCTTGTGTATTTAGATGACAGATATAGAAAGAAGGGGAAAAATAGTAAAAACAATTCAATAAAGCTGTGATGCCAAAGGATACTGTTCGCAAACCTCGTTCAGCTGGATCTACCAACATTAACCCACGGGAAACATATATTGTTTGGTTCTGGTTCTCAATATAACGACCAATCTTTTTCAGACACTGAGCAAAGAAATTTAAGATGTAACGATGAAAATATTAAACCAAAAGAGATAAAAAGAAAAAAAAGAGCTTAAATTGTTTTAAATAATAATTAAACATAAACAAACAGAAACATCTTTTAAAAACAACAACAACAACAAAATAATGGTTTCTGAATTTAGGTACAATGTTTGCATGGAATAAAATAGATGTAAAACTAATAAAGATAACGATGGTGACAATAATATAGATAACAATGATTATAATGCAGATGGTGACAACGATAATCCTGATGACAATGATGATAATGTAGATGATACTAATGACAATGATAATGTTGATGTCAAGGATGGTGGAGATGATGATAATCATCATCATCACCGCTTTACGTCCGTTCTTCCATGCTAGCATGGGCTAGACGGGTTGTCCTGTTGTGAGCAGTGTCTGGTCGGCTGACCATGCCTTGCTCATACAGGAACTGATCTGGCTTGATTTCTACAGCTGGATGCCCTTCCTAACACCAACCTCATTTACAGTGAGTGCTGGGTGCTTTTTCGTGGCACCTACACGTCCACTTTACAGTGTGGGCTGGGTGCTTTTTTGCCCTGGCACCTCCACGACCACCTGGCAGTGGGAGGGGTTAGGGAATATTGTCTATATGCTTCAGCTTGTACCCACGGTCGTGTGTCATCGCCTTTGAGAGGTGTAATTGGGTAAGGTCGGCTTTTATCACCTCATCCCAGGTCATCTTGGGTCTCTCCGCGGTTTGCATCGACTTCTAGTGCTCTGCACCTTTTTATGCAGCTGTCATCCTTCACACGCATCACATGTCTATACCAACGCAACCGCCTCTCCTGCACACAGCATGTGATTCTTCTTATGCTCAGTCTCTCTCTCAATTCATTTATGCTTTGTCGTTCGCGCATATTACTATTACACATCCATCAGAGCATGCAGGCTTCGTTTCTCTCTAATCTATGGAAGTCTTCCACCTTCAGCGCCCAGGTCTCACTACCATGTAACATTGCTGTTCGTATACACGCATCATACAGTCTGCCTTTCATTTTGAGGGAGAAGCCTTTTGCAGCTAGCAGTGGTAGTAGTTCCCTGAACTTCTTCCATCCCGTTCTTACCCTAGTTATTGTACTTTCTGAACACCCATCTCCGCTGCTAATTCGGTCACCTAGGTAGCAGAAGCTGTCTACTGTCTCTACGGAGCCCTCCCAGAGATTGGTGGTACTTGTTTCCAGTGGCTGTTTGCTGCTTGCTGTCCCAGTACAGCTGCTGCATGTGAAGCCTACATTCTTAATTAAGCTTCCTAAGATCCTGCTACATCTCTTGTGTACCCATTGTTTGCATTTGGGGCAGAGAATGGAGTTCCTACCTACACCTTTCCTACATACTGAGCAAGGCCATTTCCCTGAGGGGATCTGGGTTCTGTTTTCTCGTCTACTTACAAGGACCTTAGTCTTTGTCATGTTGACTTTGAGACCCTTTCTTTCTAGTCCCTGCTTCCAAGTTTGGAATTTATTCTCTAGTTCTACCATAGATTCAGCTATAAGTGCGAGGCCATCAGCATACAGGAGTTCCCATGGGCATCCGGTCTTAAACTCCTCCGTTATTGCCTGCAGGACTATGATGAACAAGAGAGGGTTAAGAACAGAGCCCTGGTGGACCCCAACCTGTACGCTAAATTCCTCGCTATACTCATTGCTAATCCTAACTTTGCTGACTGCTCCCCTATACATGGCTTGTACAGCTTTCACAAGCCATTCATCTACTCCTAGTTTTCTAAGAGCCCACCAGATCATAGCACGGGAACTCTGTCAAAGGCTTTCTCAAGATCAACAAATGCCAGGTAGAGTGGTTTACTTTTAACATCAATAGTGCCTCTTCCTGGCACAAACCCAAATTGCATCTCATCTAGTTTCACCCGGTCCCTAATCAACTGTGCTATAACTCTTTCTGTTACTTTCATGACCTGGTCCATCAGCTTTATACCTCTATAGTTTCCTCTATCTAGTGAATCACCTTTACCTTTGTAGCAGTTGACAATGATGCTACTGCACCAATCCTTTGGTATGACACCTTCTAGTATTACCTGGTTAACAATACGTGTGGTTATGGTGTGACCTACCGACCCAGATGCCTTCAGCATCTCGGCAGCTATACCTGATGGACCGGTTGCCTTCCCCATCTTCATATCTTTGATTGCCTTACTTACTACGCTGCTGCTGACTTGTACTGCTGGCCTCTCTATAGGGTCTACTAGGGGTAGGGTCTCTTCTTCCCATGCATTCTCCTCATTTAGTAATCTATCATAATGACTCTTCCATGCATCTTTCTTCTCAGCACTTGTGAGGGCAAGCCCACCTTTATCATTCCGGATACACTTCTCTCCAATGACATCACAATTCTCTCTGACACACTGCTTCGCAATCTTGAACACCTCCTGTTTCTGGTCCTCACGTTGCAAAACATGCTTGAATTTTCTATCCTCTGCTTCCCTCCTAGCTAAGTATACTTGTCGCCTAGCTTCCCTCTTGGTCTCTATGTAATGTACCCTGCTCCCCCCATTCTTCCATGCCTGTCTCTTGGCCTTAACTGCCTCATCTACCTTATTGTTCCACCACCAAGTCACTCTCCTCCTGCTTGTGGTCTTACTCATCCGTTGCCTCTAGTAAGTTATAATGACAATGATAATGTTGATGTCAAGGATGATGATGATGATAATGACAATGATAATGTTGATGTTGATGTCAATGATGATGATGATGATGATGATGATGATTGCAACAATTAATAATAACCTTTTCATAGTGAGTGTCTACACACAAATAGGAAAGATAGGCAGTGAGGCAAGCGAAACAGCTCTCACAGTAAGTACTGCCTCCCAAGCTTTCTGCTTCCTTGTACATTTCATTGATGGTGTTTATCGTCTCCGCAAATGTTGATCTTTCAATCTGGAATGTTAACAGAATCAATAGATCGTTAGAAAATCAATTATATAGCAGCAATTAAAAAGACAACAATAGGATTTTTTTTAGGGTCGTTTAGCAAGGATTAGCAATGTGGGGCCCTACAACAAATTTCATACTCATCATGGGCTCTTTTCTGAGGCAATATATCATGATCAGAAGCCTTTCCTGGTGCCAACCCATTAATATTAAAAGTTAAGTAAGAATTACAAGATTACTAAGCATTTGGTACTTAGTGGAACTAACCCTTCCTTCCAATTCAGCAGGAAATTTTGTCTGGAATCTGACTGGGGTGCCATCTGTGTAGTCTCGCTGTATGAACACTTTAATTCCATTAGCTTGTGGAATCCTGGATATGTCTTCCATTGGTATGACCTCACTGAAAGAACAAAGATAATCAAAAAGATACTTAGAGCTGATGTTAATAATTACATAACCAGATTTCTAATGAAATAGACTGCCTCAGACATTCAAATAGTCTTGAAAATAATTAAGAATTTGAAGGGATTTTGTAATTTAACCAAGTATTTCATTAAGTTAGTGTTTCAAACAATAACCTAATCAAAGTTTTTACATAAAATTATGATTTTAGATTGAATATAAACAATTCAAAACAAAGTTATGGAGTATAGAACCAGGAGCAGTGTCAGGCAGTTTGGTGGTAGTGTCAAGTGGTTTGGTGGCAGTGTCAAGTGGTTTGGTGGCAGTGTCAGGCAGTTTGGTGACAGTGTCAGGCAGTTTGGTGGCAGTGTCAAGTGGTTTGGTGGTAGTGTCAGGTGGTTTGGTGGCAGTGTCAAGTGGTTTGGTGGCAGTGTCAAGTGGTTTGGTGGCAGTGTCAAGTGGTTTGGTGGCAGTGTCAGGTGGTTTGGTGGCAGTGTCAGGTGGTTTGGTGGCAGTGTCAAGTGGTTTGGTAGCAGTGTCAGGAGGTTTGGTGGCAGTGTCAAGTGGTTTGGTGGTAGTGTCAGGCAGTTTGGTGGCAGTGTAAAGTGGTTTGGTGGCAGTGTCAAGTGGTTTGGTGGCAGTGTCAAGTGGTTTGGTGGCAGTGTCAGGCAGTTTGGTAGCAGTGTCAAGCGGTTTGGTGGCAGTGTTAAGTGGTTTGGTGGCAGTGTCAAGTGGTTTGGTGGCAGTGTCAGGTGGTTTGTTGGCAGTGTCAGGCAGTTTGGTGGCAGTGTCAAGTGGTTTGGTGGTAGTGTCAGGTGGTTTGGTGGCAGTGTCAAGTGGTTTGGTGGCAGTGTCAGGTGGTTTGGTAGCAGTGTCAGGTGGTTTGGTGGCAGTGTCAAGTGGTTTGGTGCCAGTGTCAGGAGGTTTGGTGGCAGTGTCAAGCAGTTTGGTGGCAGTGTCAAGTGGTTTGGTGGCAGTGTCAAGTGGTTTGGTGGCAGTGTCAAGTGGTTTGGTGGCAGTGTCAGGTGGTTTGGTGGCAGTGTCAGGCAGTTTGGTGGCAGTGTCAAGTGGTTTGGTGGTAGTGTCAGGTGGTTTGGTGGCAGTGTCAAGTTGTTTGGTGGCAGTGTCAAGTGGTTTGGTGGCAGTGTCAGGCAGTTTGGTGGCAGTGTCAAGTGGTTTGGTGGCAGTGTCAGGTGCTTTGGTGGCAGTGTCAGGCAGTTTGGTGGCAGTGTCAAGTGGTTTGGTGGTAGTGTCAGGTGGTTTGGTGGCAGTGTCAAGTGGTTTGGTGGCAGTGTCAGGTGGTTTGGTGGCAGTGTCAGGTGGTTTGGTGGCAGTGTCAGGTGGTTTGGTGGCAGTGTCAGGCAGTTTGGTGGCAGTGTCAAGTGGTTTGGTGGTAGTGTCAGGTGGTTTGGTGGCAGTGTCAAGTTGTTTGGTGGCAGTGTCAAGTGGTTTGGTGGCAGTGTCAAGTGGTTTGGTGGCAGTGTCAAGTGGTTTGGTGGCAGTGTCAAGTGGTTTGATGGCAGTGTCAGGCAGTTTGGTGGCAGTGTCAAGTGGTTTGGTGGCAGTGTCAAGTGGTTTGGTGGCAGTGTCAGGTGGTTTGGTGGCAGTGTCAAGTGGTTTGGTGCCAGTGTCAAGTGGTTTGGTGGTAGTGTCAGGTGGTTTGGTGGCAGTGTCAAGTGGTTTGGTGGCAGTGTCAGCTGGTTTGGTGGCAGTGTCAGGTGGTTTGGTGGCAGTGTCAGGTGGTTTGGTGGCAGTGTCAGGCAGTTTGGTGGCAGTGTCAAGTGGTTTGGTGGTAGTGTCAGGTGGTTTGGTGGCAGTGTCAAGTTGTTTGGTGGCAGTGTCAAGTGGTTTGGTGGCAGTGTCAGGCAGTTTGGTGGCAGTGTCAAGTGGTTTGGTGGCAGTGTCAAGTGGTTTGGTGGCAGTGTCAGGCAGTTTGGTGGCAGTGTCAAGTGGTTTGGTGGTAGTGTCAGGTGGTTTGGTGGCAGTGTCAAGTGGTTTGGTGGCAGTGTCAGGTGGTTTGGTGGCAGTGTCAGGTGGTGTGGTGGCAGTGTTAAGTGGTTTAGTGGCAGTGTCAGGTGGTTTGGCTCAGTGTCAGGTGGTTTGGTGGCAGTGTCAGGTGGTTTGGTGGCAGTGTCAAGTGGTTTGGTGGCAGTGTCAGGTGGTTTGGCGCAGTGTCAGGTGGTTTGGTGGCAGTGTCAGGCAGTTTGGTGGCAGTGTCAGGCGGTTTGGTGGCAGTGTCAGGTGGTTTGGTGGCAGTGTCAGGTGGTTTGGTGGCAGTGTCAGGTGGTTTGGTGGCAGTGTCAGGTGGTTTGGTGGCAGTGTCAAGTGGTTTGGTGGCAGTGTCAAGTAATTTTGTGGCAGTGTCAAGTGGTTTGGTGGCAGTGTCAAGTGGTTTGGTGGCAGTGTCAGGTGGTTTGGTGGCAGTGTCAAGTTGTTTGGTGGCAGTGTCAAGTGGTTTAGTGGCAGTGTCAGGCAGTTTGGTGGCAGTGTCAAGTGGTTTGGTGGCAGTGTCAGGTGGTTTGGTGGCAGTGTCAGGCAGTTTGGTGGCAGTGTCAGGCAGTTTGGTGGCAGTGTCAAGTGGTTTGGTGGTAGTGTCAGGTGGTTTGGTGGCAGTGTCAAGTGGTTTGGTGGCAGTGTCAGGTGGTTTGGTGGCAGTGTCAGGCAGTTTGGTGGCAGTGTCAAGTGGTTTGGTGGTAGTGTCAGGTGGTTTGGTGGCAGTGTCAAGTTGTTTGGTGGCAGTGTCAAGTGGTTTGGTGGCAGTGTCAAGTGGTTTGGTGGCAGTGTCAGGCAGTTTGGTGGCAGTGTCAAGTGGTTTGATGGCAGTGTCAAGTGGTTTGGTGGCAGTGTCAGGTGGTTTGGTGGCAGTGTCAGGTGGTTTGGTGGCAGTGTCAAGTGGTTTGGTGGCAGTGTCAAGTGGTTTAGTGGCAGTTTCAGGTGGTTTGGTGGCAGTGTCAGGTGGTTTGGCACAGTGTCAGGTGGTTTGGTGGCAGTGTCAGGTGGTTTGGTGGCAGTGTCAAGTGGTTTGGTGGCAGTGTCAGGTGGTTTGGCGCAGTGTCAGGTGGTTTGGTGGCAGTGTCAGGCAGTTTGGTGGCAGTGTCAGGTGGTTTGGTGGCAGTGTCAGGTGGTTTGGTGGCAGTGTCAGGAGGTTTGGTGGCGGTGTCAAGTGGTTTGGTGGCAGTGTCAAGTAATTTTGTGGCAGTGTCAGGTGGTTTGGTGGCAGGGTCAAGTGGTTTGGTGGCAGTGTCAGGTGGTTTGGTGGCAGTGTCAGGTGGTTTGGTGGCAGTGTCAGTGTCAGGTGGTTTGGAGGCAGTGTCAAGTGGTTTGGTGGCAGTGTCAGGTGGTTTGGTGGCAATGTCATGTGGTTTGGTGGCAGTGTCAGGTGGTTTGGCGGCAGTGTCAGGTGGTTTGGTGGCAGTGTCAAGTAGTTTTGTGGCAGTGTCAGGTGGTTTGGTGGCAGTGTCAGGCAGTTTGGTGGCAGTGTCAGGTGGTTTGGTGGCAGTGTCAGGTGGTTTGGTGGCAGTGTCAGGTGGTTTGGTGGCAGTGTCAGGTTGTTTGGTGGCGGTGTCAAGTGGTTTGGTGGCAGGGTCAAGTGGTTTGGTGGCAGTGTCAGGTGGTTTGGTGGCAGTGTCAGGTGGTTTGGTGGCAGTTTCAAGTAGTTTGGTCCCAGTGTTAGGTGGTTTGGTCCCAGTGTTAGGTGGTTTGGTGGCAGTGTCAAGTGGTTTGGTGGCAGTGTCAGGTGGTTTGGTGGCAGTGTCAGGTGGTTTGGTGGCAGTGTCAGGCAGTTTGGTGGCAGTGTCAGGTGGTTTGGTGGCAGTGTCAAGTGGTTTGGTGGCAGTGTCAGGAGGTTTGGTGGCAGTGTCAAGTGGTTTGGTGGCAGTGTCAAGTGGTTTAGTGGCAGTGTCAGGTGGTTTGGTGGCAGTGTCAGGTGGTTTGGTGGCAGTGTCAGGAGGTTTGGTGGCAGTGTCAGGTGGTTTGGTGGCAGTGTCAAGTGGTTTGGTGGCAGTGTCAGGAGGTTTGGTGGCAGTGTCAAGTGGCTTGGTGGCAGTGTCAAGTGGTTTGGTGGCAGTGTCAAGTGGTTTAGTGGCAGTGTCAAGTGGTTTAGTGGCAGTGTCAGGTGGTTTGGTGGCCGTGTCATGTGATTTAGTGGTAGTGTCAGTTGGTTTGGTGGCAGTGTCAGGTGGTTTAGTGGTAGTGTCAGTTGGTTTGGTGGCAGTGTCAGGTGGTTTGGCGCAGTGTCAGGTGGTTTGGTGGCAGTGTCAGGTGGTTTGGAGGCAGTGTCAAGTGGTTTGGTGATAGTGTCAGGTGGTTTGGTGGCAGTGTCATGTGGTTTGGTGGCAGTGTCAGGTGGTTTGGCGGCAGTGTCAGGTGGTTTGGTGGCAGTGTCAAGTAGTTTTGTGGCAGTGTCAGGTGGTTTGGTGGCAGTGTCAGGCAGTTTGGTGGCAGTGTCAGGTGGTTTGGTGGCAGTGTCAGGTGGTTTGGTGGCAGTGTCAGGTGGTTTGGTGGCGGTGTCAAGTGGTTTGGTGGCAGTGTCAAGTAATTTTGTGGCAGTGTCAGGTGGTTTGGTGGCAGGGTCAAGTGGTTTGGTGGCAGTGCCAGGTGGTTTGGTGGCAGTGTCAGGTGGTTTGGTGGCAGTGTCAAGTGGTTTGGTGGCAGTGTCAGGCAGTTTGGTGGCAGTGTCAGGCGGTTTGGTGGCAGTGTCAGGCGGTTTGGTGGCAGTGTCAGGTGGTTTGGTGGCAGTGTCAGGTGGTTTGGTGGCAGTGTCAGGAGGTTTGGTGGCGGTGTCAAGTGGTTTGGTGGCAGTGTCAAGTAATTTTGTGGCAGTGTCAGGTGGTTTGGTGGCAGGGTCAAGTGGTTTGGTGGCAGTGTCAGGTGGTTTGGTGGCAGTGTCAGGTGGTTTGGAGGCAGTGTCAAGTGGTTTGGTTGCAGTGTCAGGTGGTTTGGTGGCAGTGTCATGTGGTTTGGTGGCAGTGTCAGGTGGTTTGGTGGCAGTGTCAGGTGGTTTGGTGGCAGTGTCAGGTGGTTTGGTGGCAGTTTCAAGTAGTTTGGTCCCAGTGTTAGGTGGTTTGGTGGCAGTGTCAGGTGGTTTGGTGGCAGTGTCAGGTGGTTTGGTGGCAGTGTCAAGTGGTTTGGTGGCAGTGTCAGATGGTTTGGTGGCAGTGTCAGGTGGTTTGGTGGCAGTGTCAGGAGGTTTGGTGGCAGTGTCAGGTGGTTTGGTGGCAGTGTCAAGTGGTTTGGTGGCAGTGTCAGGAGGTTTGGTGGCAGTGTCAAGTGGTTTGGTGGCAGTGTCAAGTGGTTTGGTGGCAGTGTCAAGTGGTTTATTGGCAGTGTCAGGTGGTTTGGTGGCCGTGTCATGTGGTTTAGTGGTAGTGTCAGTTGGTTTGGTGGCAGTATCAGGTGGTTTAGTGGTAGTGTCAGTTGGTTTGGTGGCAGTGTCAGGTGGTTTGGCGCAGTGTCAGGTGGTTTGGTGGCAGTGTCAGGTGGTTTGGAGGCAGTGTCAAGTGGTTTGGTGATAGTGTCAGGTGGTTTGGTGGCAGTGTCAAGTGGTTTGGTGGCAGTGTCAAGTGGTTTAGTGGCAGTGTCAGGTGGTTTGGTGGCCGTGTCATGTGGTTTAGTGGTAGTGTCAGTTGGTTTGGTGGCAGTGTCAGGTGGTTTGGCGCAGTGTCAGGTGGTTTGGTGGCAGTGTCAGGTGGTTTGGAGGCAGTGTCAAGTGGTTTGGTGGCAGTGTCAGGTGGTTTGGTGGCAGTGTCATGTGGTTTGGTAGCAGTGTCAGGTGGTTTGGCGGCAGTGTCAAGTAGTTTTGTGGCAGTGTCAGGTGGTTTGGTGGCAGTGTCAGGCGGTTTGGTGGCAGTGTCAGGTGGTTTGGTGGCAGTGTCAGGTGGTTTGGTGGCAGTGTCAGGTGGTTTGGTGGCAGTGTCAGGTGGTTTGGTGGCAGTGTCAGGTGGTTTGGTGGCAGTGTCAAGTAATTTTGTGGCAGTGTCAGGTGGTTTGGTGGCAGTGTCAGGTGGTTTGGTGGCAGTGTCAGGTGGTCTGGTGGCAATTTCAAGTAGTTTGGTCCCAGTGTCAGGTGGTTTGGTGGCAGTGTCAGGTGGTTTGGTGGCAGTGTCAAGTGGTTTGGTGGTAGTGTCAGGTGGTTTGGTGGCAGTGTCAAGTGGTTTGGTGGCAGTGTCAGGTGGTTTGGTGGCAGTGTCAGGAGGTTTGGTGGCAGTGTCAGGTGGTTTGGTGGCAGTGTCAAGTGGTTTGGTGGCAGTGTCAGGAGGTTTGGTGGCAGTTTCAAGTGGTTTGGTGGCAGTGTCAAGTGGTTTGGTGGCAGTGTCAGGTGGTTTGGTGGCAGTGTCAGGTGGTTTGGTGGTAGTGTCAGTTGGTTTGGTGGCAGTGTCAGGTGGTTTGGCGCAGTGTCAGGTGGTTTGGTGGCAGTGTCAGGTGGTTTGGTGGCAGTGTCAAGTGGTTTGGCGGCAGTGTCAGGAGGTTTGGCGGCAGTGTCAGGTGGTTTGGCGGCAGTGTCAGGTGGTTTGGCGGCAGTGTCAGGTGGTTTGGCGGCAGTGTCAGGTGGTTTGGTGGCAGTGTCAAGTGGTTTGGCGCAGTGTCAAGTGGTTTGGTGGCAGTGTCAGGTGGTTTGGTGGTAGTGTCAGTGTCAAGTGGTTTGGTGGCAGTGTCAGGTGGTTTGGTGGCAGTGTCAAGTGGTTTGGTGATAGTGTCAGGTGGTTTGGTGGCAGTGTCAGTGTCAAGTGGTTTGGTGGCAGTGTCAAGTGGTTTAGTGGCAGTGGCAGGTGGTTTGGAGGCAGTGTCAAGTGGTTTGGTGGCAGTGTCAGGTGGTTTGGTGGCAGTGTCATGTGGTTTGGTGGTAGTGTCAGGTGTTTTGGTGGCAGTGTCAAGTGGTTCAGTGGCAGTGTCAGGTGGTTTGGTGGCAGTGTCAGGTGGTTTGGAGGCAGTGTCAAGTGGTTTGGTGGCAGTGTCAAGTAGTTTTGTGGCAGTGTCAGGTGGTTTGGTGGCAGTGTCAGGCAGTTTGGTGGCAGTGTCAGGTGGTTTGGTGGCAGTGTCAGGTGGTTTGGTGGCAGTGTCAGGTGGTTTGGTGGCAGTGTCAAGTGGTTTGGTGGCAGTGTCAAGTGGTTTGGTGGCAGTGTCAGGCAGTTTGGTGGCAGTGTCAAGTGGTTTGATGGCAGTGTCAAGTGGTTTGGTGGCAGTGTCAGGTGGTTTGGTGGCAGTGTCAGGTGGTTTGGTGGCAGTGTCATGTGGTTTGGTGGCAGTGTCAGGTGGTTTGGTGGCAGTGTCAGGAGGTTTGGTGGCAGTGTCAGGTGGTTTGGTGGCAGTGTCAAGTGGTTTGGTGGCAGTGTCAGGAGGTTTGGTGGCAGTGTCAAGTGGTTTGGTGGCAGTGTCAAGTGGTTTGGTGGCAGTGTCAGGTGGTTTGGTGGCAGTGTCAAGTGGTTTGGTGGCAGTGTCAGGTGGTTTGGTGGCAGTGTCAGGTGGTTTGGTGGCAGTGTCAGGCAGTTTGGTGGCAGTGTCAGGTGGTTTGGTGGCAGTGTCAAGTGGTTTGGTGGCAGTGTCAGGAGGTTTGGTGGCAGTGTCAAGTGGTTTGGTGGCAGTGTCAAGTGGTTTAGTGGCAGTGTCAGGTGGTTTGGTGGCAGTGTCAGGTGGTTTGGTGGCAGTGTCAGGAGGTTTGGTGGCAGTGTCAGGTGGTTTGGTGGCAGTGTCAAGTGGTTTGGTGACAGTGTCAGGAGGTTTGGTGGCAGTGTCAAGTGGCTTGGTGGCAGTGTCAAGTGGTTTGGTGGCAGTGTCAAGTGGTTTAGTGGCAGTGTCAAGTGGTTTAGTGGCAGTGTCAGGTGGTTTGGTGGCCGTGTCAAGTGATTTAGTGGTAGTGTCAGTGTCAGGTGGTTTAGTGGTAGTGTCAGTTGGTTTGGTGGCAGTGTCAGGTGGTTTGGCGCAGTGTCAGGTGGTTTGGTCGCAGTGTCAGGTGGTTTGGAGGCAGTGTCAAGTGGTTTGGTGATAGTGTCAGGTGGTTTGGTGGCAGTGTCATGTGGTTTGGTGGCAGTGTCAGGTGGTTTGGCGGCAGTGTCAGGTGGTTTGGTGGCAGTGTCAAGTAGTTTTGTGGCAGTGTCAGGTGGTTTGGTGGCAGTGTCAGGCAGTTTGGTGGCAGTGTCAGGTGGTTTGGTGGCAGTGTCAGGTGGTTTGGTGGCAGTGTCAGGTGGTTTGGTGGCGGTGTCAAGTGGTTTGGTGGCAGTGTCAAGTAATTTTGTGGCAGTGTCAGGTGGTTTGGTGGCAGGGTCAAGTGGTTTGGTGGCAGTGCCAGGTGGTTTGGTGGCAGTGTCAGGTGGTTTGGTGGCAGTGTCAAGTGGTTTGGTGGCAGTGTCAGGCAGTTTGGTGGCAGTGTCAGGCGGTTTGGTGGCAGTGTCAGGCGGTTTGGTGGCAGTGTCAGGTGGTTTGGTGGCAGTGTCAGGTGGTTTGGTGGCAGTGTCAGGAGGTTTGGTGGCGGTGTCAAGTGGTTTGGTGGCAGTGTCAAGTAATTTTGTGGCAGTGTCAGGTGGTTTGGTGGCAGGGTCAAGTGGTTTGGTGGCAGTGTCAGGTGGCAGTGTCAGGTGGTTTGGTGGCAGTGTCAGGTGGTTTGGAGGCAGTGTCAAGTGGTTTGGTTGCAGTGTCAGGTGGTTTGGTGGCAGTGTCATGTGGTTTGGTGGCAGTGTCAGGTGGTTTGGTGGCAGTGTCAGGTGGTTTGGTGGCAGTGTCAGGTGGTTTGGTGGCAGTTTCAAGTAGTTTGGTCCCAGTGTTAGGTGGTTTGGTGGCAGTGTCAGGTGGTTTGGTGGCAGTGTCAGGTGGTTTGGTGGCAGTGTCAAGTGGTTTGGTGGCAGTGTCAGATGGTTTGGTGGCAGTGTCAGGTGGTTTGGTGGCAGTGTCAGGAGGTTTGGTGGCAGTGTCAGGTGGTTTGGTGGCAGTGTCAAGTGGTTTGGTGGCAGTGTCAGGAGGTTTGGTGGCAGTGTCAAGTGGTTTGGTGGCAGTGTCAAGTGGTTTGGTGGCAGTGTCAAGTGGTTTAGTGGCAGTGTCAGGTGGTTTGGTGGCCGTGTCATGTGGTTTAGTGGTAGTGTCAGTTGGTTTGGTGGCAGTATCAGGTGGTTTAGTGGTAGTGTCAGTTGGTTTGGTGGCAGTGTCAGGTGGTTTGGCGCAGTGTCAGGTGGTTTGGTGGCAGTGTCAGGTGGTTTGGAGGCAGTGTCAAGTGGTTTGGTGATAGTGTCAGGTGGTTTGGTGGCAGTGTCAAGTGGTTTAGTGGCAGTGTCAGGTGGTTTGGTGGCCGTGTCATGTGGTTTAGTGGTAGTGTCAGTTGGTTTGGTGGCAGTGTCAGGTGGTTTGGTGGTAGTGTCAGGTGGTTTGGTGGCAGTGTCATGTGGTTTGGTAGCAGTGTCAGGTGGTTTGGCGGCAGTGTCAAGTAGTTTTGTGGCAGTGTCAGGTGGTTTGGTGGCAGTGTCAGGCGGTTTGGTGGCAGTGTCAGGTGGTTTGGTGGCAGTGTCAGGTGGTTTGGTGGCAGTGTCAGGTGGTTTGGTGGCAGTGTCAGGTGGTTTGGTGGCAGTGTCAGGTGGTTTGGTGGCAGTGTCAAGTAATTTTGTGGCAGTGTCAGGTGGTTTGGTGGCAGTGTCAGGTGGTCTGGTGGCAATTTCAAGTAGTTTGGTCCCAGTGTCAGGTGGTTTGGTGGCAGTGTCAGGTGGTTTGGTGGCAGTGTCAAGTGGTTTGGTGGTAGTGTCAGGTGGTTTGGTGGCAGTGTCAAGTGGTTTGGTGGCAGTGTCAGGTGGTTTGGTGGCAGTGTCAGGAGGTTTGGTGGCAGTCAGGTGGTTTGGTGGCAGTGTCAAGTGGTTTGGTGGCAGTGTCAGGAGGTTTGGTGGCAGTGTCAAGTGGTTTGGTGGCAGTGTCAAGTGGTTTGGTGGCAGTGTCAGGTGGTTTGGTGGCAGTGTCAGGTGGTTTGGTGGTAGTGTCAGTTGGTTTGGTGGCAGTGTCAGGTGGTTTGGCGCAGTGTCAGGTGGTTTGGTGGCAGTGTCAGCTGGTTTGGTGGCAGTGTCAAGTGGTTTGGCGGCAGTGTCAGGAGGTTTGGCGGCAGTGTCATGTGGTTTGGCGGCAGTGTCAGGTGGTTTGGCGGCAGTGTCAGGTGGTTTGGCGGCAGTGTCAGGTGGTTTGGTGGCAGTGTCAGGTGGTTTGGTGGCAGTGTCAAGTGGTTTGGCGCAGTGTCAAGTGGTTTGGTGGCAGTGTCAGGTGGTTTGGTGGTAGTGTCAGTGTCAAGTGGTTTGGTGGCAGTGTCAGGTGGTTTGGTGGCAGTGTCAAGTGGTTTGGTGATAGTGTCAGGTGGTTTGGTGGCAGTGTCAGTGTCAAGTGGTTTGGTGGCAGTGTCAAGTGGTTTAGTGGCAGTGGCAGGTGGTTTGGAGGCAGTGTCAAGTGGTTTGGTGGCAGTGTCAGGTGGTTTGGTGGCAGTGTCATGTGGTTTGGTGGCAGTGTCAAGTGGTTTAGTGGCAGTGTCAGGTGGTTTGGTGGCAGTGTCAGGTGGTTTGGAGGCAGTGTCAAGTGGTTTGGTGGCAGTGTCAAGTAGTTTTGTGGCAGTGTCAGGTGGTTTGGTGGCAGTGTCAGGCAGTTTGGTGGCAGTGTCAGGTGGTTTGGTGGCAGTGTCAGGTGGTTTGGTGGCAGTGTCAGGTGGTTTGGTGGCAGTGTCAAGTGGTTTGGTGGCAGTGTCAAGTGGTTTGGTGGCAGTGTCAGGCAGTTTGGTGGCAGTGTCAAGTGGTTTGATGGCAGTGTGAAGTGGTTTGGTGGCAGTGTCAGGTGGTTTGGTGGCAGTGTCAAGTGGTTTGGTGGCAGTGTCATGTGGTTTGGTGGCAGTGTCAGGTGGTTTGGTGGCAGTGTCAGGAGGTTTGGTGGCAGTGTCAGGTGGTTTGGTGGCAGTGTCAAGTGGTTTGGTGGCAGTGTCAGGAGGTTTGGTGGCAGTGTCAAGTGGTTTGGTGGCAGTGTCAAGTGGTTTGGTGGCAGTGTCAGGTGGTTTGGTGGCAGTGTCAGGTGGTTTGGTGGCAGTGTCAGGTGGTTTGGTGGTAGTGTCAGTTGGTTTGGTGGCAGTGTCAGGTGGTTTGGCGCAGTGTCAGGTGGTTTGGTGGCAGTGTCAGGTGGTTTGGTGGCAGTGTCAAGTGGTTTGGCGGCAGTGTCAGGAGGTTTGGCGGCAGTGTCATGTGGTTTGGCGGCAGTGTCAGGTGGTTTGGTGGCAGTGTCAGGTGGTTTGGCGGCAGTGTCAGGTGGTTTGGTGGCAGTGTCAGGTGGTTTGGTGGCAGTGTCAAGTGGTTTGGCGCAGTGTCAAGTGGTTTGGTGGCAGTGTCAGGTGGTTTGGTGGTAGTGTCAGTGTCAAGTGGTTTGGTGGCAGTGTCAGGTGGTTTGGTGGCAGTGTCAAGTGGTTTGGTGATAGTGTCAGGTGGTTTGGTGGCAGTGTCAGTGTCAAGTGGTTTGGTGGCAGTGTCAAGTGGTTTAGTGGCAGTGGCAGGTGGTTTGGAGGCAGTGTCAAGTGGTTTGGTGGCAGTGTCAGGTGGTTTGGTGGCAGTGTCATGTGGTTTGGTGGTAGTGTCAGGTGTTTTGGTGGCAGTGTCAAGTGGTTTGGTGGCAGTGTCAGGTGGTTTGGTGGCAGTGTCAGGTGGTTTGGAGGCAGTGTCAAGTGGTTTGGTGGCAGTGTCAAGTAGTTTTGTGGCAGTGTCAGGTGGTTTGGTGGCAGTGTCAGGCAGTTTGGTGGCAGTGTCAGGTGGTTTGGTGGCAGTGTCAGGTGGTTTGGTGGCAGTGTCAAGTGGTTTGGTGGCAGTGTCAGGCAGTTTGGTGGCAGTGTCAGGCGGTTTGGTGGCAGTGTCAGGCGGTTTGGTGGCAGTGTCAGGTGGTTTGGTGGCAGTGTCAGGTGGTTTGGTGGCAGTGTCAGGAGGTTTGGTGGCGGTGTCAAGTGGTTTGGTGGCAGTGTCAAGTAATTTTGTGGCAGTGTCAGGTGGTTTGGTGGCAGGGTCAAGTGGTTTGGTGGCAGTGTCAGGTGGTTTGGTGGCAGTGTCAGGTGGTTTGGAGGCAGTGTCAAGTGGTTTGGTTGCAGTGTCAGGTGGTTTGGTGGCAGTGTCATGTGGTTTGGTGGCAGTGTCAGGTGGTTTGGTGGCAGTGTCAGGTGGTTTGGTGGCAGTGTCAGGTGGTTTGGTGGCAGTTTCAAGTAGTTTGGTCCCAGTGTTAGGTGGTTTGGTGGCAGTGTCAGGTGGTTTGGTGGCAGTGTCAGGTGGTTTGGTGGCAGTGTCAAGTGGTTTGGTGGCAGTGTCAGATGGTTTGGTGGCAGTGTCAGGTGGTTTGGTGGCAGTGTCAGGAGGTTTGGTGGCAGTGTCAGGTGGTTTGGTGGCAGTGTCAAGTGGTTTGGTGGCAGTGTCAGGAGGTTTGGTGGCAGTGTCAAGTGGTTTGGTGGCAGTGTCAAGTGGTTTGGTGGCAGTGTCAAGTGGTTTATTGGCAGTGTCAGGTGGTTTGGTGGCCGTGTCATGTGGTTTAGTGGTAGTGTCAGTTGGTTTGGTGGCAGTATCAGGTGGTTTAGTGGTAGTGTCAGTTGGTTTGGTGGCAGTGTCAGGTGGTTTGGCGCAGTGTCAGGTGGTTTGGTGGCAGTGTCAGGTGGTTTGGAGGCAGTGTCAAGTGGTTTGGTGATAGTGTCAGGTGGTTTGGTGGCAGTGTCAAGTGGTTTGGTGGCAGTGTCAAGTGGTTTAGTGGCAGTGTCAGGTGGTTTGGTGGCCGTGTCATGTGGTTTAGTGGTAGTGTCAGTTGGTTTGGTGGCAGTGTCAGGTGGTTTGGCGCAGTGTCAGGTGGTTTGGTGGCAGTGTCAGGTGGTTTGGAGGCAGTGTCAAGTGGTTTGGTGGCAGTGTCAGGTGGTTTGGTGGCAGTGTCATGTGGTTTGGTAGCAGTGTCAGGTGGTTTGGCGGCAGTGTCAAGTAGTTTTGTGGCAGTGTCAGGTGGTTTGGTGGCAGTGTCAGGCGGTTTGGTGGCAGTGTCAGGTGGTTTGGTGGCAGTGTCAGGTGGTTTGGTGGCAGTGTCAGGTGGTTTGGTGGCAGTGTCAGGTGGTTTGGTGGCAGTGTCAGGTGGTTTGGTGGCAGTGTCAAGTAATTTTGTGGCAGTGTCAGGTGGTTTGGTGGCAGTGTCAGGTGGTTTGGTGGCAGTGTCAGGTGGTCTGGTGGCAATTTCAAGTAGTTTGGTCCCAGTGTCAGGTGGTTTGGTGGCAGTGTCAGGTGGTTTGGTGGCAGTGTCAAGTGGTTTGGTGGTAGTGTCAGGTGGTTTGGTGGCAGTGTCAAGTGGTTTGGTGGCAGTGTCAGGTGGTTTGGTGGCAGTGTCAGGAGGTTTGGTGGCAGTGTCAGGTGGTTTGGTGGCAGTGTCAAGTGGTTTGGTGGCAGTGTCAGGAGGTTTGGTGGCAGTTTCAAGTGGTTTGGTGGCAGTGTCAAGTGGTTTGGTGGCAGTGTCAGGTGGTTTGGTGGCAGTGTCAGGTGGTTTGGTGGTAGTGTCAGTTGGTTTGGTGGCAGTGTCAGGTGGTTTGGCGCAGTGTCAGGTGGTTTGGTGGCAGTGTCAGGTGGTTTGGTGGCAGTGTCAAGTGGTTTGGCGGCAGTGTCAGGAGGTTTGGCGGCAGTGTCAGGTGGGTTGGCGGCAGTGTCAGGTGGTTTGGCGGCAGTGTCAGGTGGTTTGGCGGCAGTGTCAGGTGGTTTGGTGGCAGTGTCAAGTGGTTTGGCGCAGTGTCAAGTGGTTTGGTGGCAGTGTCAGGTGGTTTGGTGGTAGTGTCAGTGTCAAGTGGTTTGGTGGCAGTGTCAGGTGGTTTGGTGGCAGTGTCAAGTGGTTTGGTGATAGTGTCAGGTGGTTTGGTGGCAGTGTCAGTGTCAAGTGGTTTGGTGGCAGTGTCAAGTGGTTTAGTGGCAGTGGCAGGTGGTTTGGAGGCAGTGTCAAGTGGTTTGGTGGCAGTGTCAGGTGGTTTGGTGGCAGTGTCATGTGGTTTGGTGGTAGTGTCAGGTGTTTTGGTGGCAGTGTCAAGTGGTTCAGTGGCAGTGTCAGGTGGTTTGGTGGCAGTGTCAGGTGGTTTGGAGGCAGTGTCAAGTGGTTTGGTGGCAGTGTCAAGTAGTTTTGTGGCAGTGTCAGGTGGTTTGGTGGCAGTGTCAGGCAGTTTGGTGGCAGTGTCAGGTGGTTTGGTGGCAGTGTCAGGTGGTTTGGTGGCAGTGTCAGGTGGTTTGGTGGCAGTGTCAAGTGGTTTGGTGGCAGTGTCAAGTGGTTTGGTGGCAGTGTCAGGCAGTTTGGTGGCAGTGTCAAGTGGTTTGATGGCAGTGTCAAGTGGTTTGGTGGCAGTGTCAGGTGGTTTGGTGGCAGTGTCAGGTGGTTTGGTGGCAGTGTCATGTGGTTTGGTGGCAGTGTCAGGTGGTTTGGTGGCAGTGTCAGGAGGTTTGGTGGCAGTGTCAGGTGGTTTGGTGGCAGTGTCAAGTGGTTTGGTGGCAGTGTCAGGAGGTTTGGTGGCAGTGTCAAGTGGTTTGGTGGCAGTGTCAAGTGGTTTGGTGGCAGTGTCAGGTGGTTTGGTGGCAGTGTCAAGTGGTTTGGTGGCAGTGTCAGGTGGTTTGGTGGCAGTGTCAGGTGGTTTGGTGGCAGTGTCAGGCAGTTTGGTGGCAGTGTCAGGTGGTTTGGTGGCAGTGTCAAGTGGTTTGGTGGCAGTGTCAGGAGGTTTGGTGGCAGTGTCAAGTGGTTTGGTGGCAGTGTCAAGTGGTTTAGTGGCAGTGTCAGGTGGTTTGGTGGCAGTGTCAGGTGGTTTGGTGGCAGTGTCAGGAGGTTTGGTGGCAGTGTCAGGTGGTTTGGTGGCAGTGTCAAGTGGTTTGGTGACAGTGTCAGGAGGTTTGGTGGCAGTGTCAAGTGGCTTGGTGGCAGTGTCAAGTGGTTTGGTGGCAGTGTCAAGTGGTTTAGTGGCAGTGTCAAGTGGTTTAGTGGCAGTGTCAGGTGGTTTGGTGGCCGTGTCAAGTGATTTAGTGGTAGTGTCAGTGTCAGGTGGTTTAGTGGTAGTGTCAGTTGGTTTGGTGGCAGTGTCAGGTGGTTTGGCGCAGTGTCAGGTGGTTTGGTCGCAGTGTCAGGTGGTTTGGAGGCAGTGTCAAGTGGTTTGGTGATAGTGTCAGGTGGTTTGGTGGCAGTGTCATGTGGTTTGGTGGCAGTGTCAGGTGGTTTGGCGGCAGTGTCAGGTGGTTTGGTGGCAGTGTCAAGTAGTTTTGTGGCAGTGTCAGGTGGTTTGGTGGCAGTGTCAGGCAGTTTGGTGGCAGTGTCAGGTGGTTTGGTGGCAGTGTCAGGTGGTTTGGTGGCAGTGTCAGGTGGTTTGGTGGCGGTGTCAAGTGGTTTGGTGGCAGTGTCAAGTAATTTTGTGGCAGTGTCAGGTGGTTTGGTGGCAGGGTCAAGTGGTTTGGTGGCAGTGCCAGGTGGTTTGGTGGCAGTGTCAGGTGGTTTGGTGGCAGTGTCAAGTGGTTTGGTGGCAGTGTCAGGCAGTTTGGTGGCAGTGTCAGGCGGTTTGGTGGCAGTGTCAGGCGGTTTGGTGGCAGTGTCAGGTGGTTTGGTGGCAGTGTCAGGTGGTTTGGTGGCAGTGTCAGGAGGTTTGGTGGCGGTGTCAAGTGGTTTGGTGGCAGTGTCAAGTAATTTTGTGGCAGTGTCAGGTGGTTTGGTGGCAGGGTCAAGTGGTTTGGTGGCAGTGTCAGGTGGCAGTGTCAGGTGGTTTGGTGGCAGTGTCAGGTGGTTTGGAGGCAGTGTCAAGTGGTTTGGTTGCAGTGTCAGGTGGTTTGGTGGCAGTGTCATGTGGTTTGGTGGCAGTGTCAGGTGGTTTGGTGGCAGTGTCAGGTGGTTTGGTGGCAGTGTCAGGTGGTTTGGTGGCAGTTTCAAGTAGTTTGGTCCCAGTGTTAGGTGGTTTGGTGGCAGTGTCAGGTGGTTTGGTGGCAGTGTCAGGTGGTTTGGTGGCAGTGTCAAGTGGTTTGGTGGCAGTGTCAGATGGTTTGGTGGCAGTGTCAGGTGGTTTGGTGGCAGTGTCAGGAGGTTTGGTGGCAGTGTCAGGTGGTTTGGTGGCAGTGTCAAGTGGTTTGGTGGCAGTGTCAGGAGGTTTGGTGGCAGTGTCAAGTGGTTTGGTGGCAGTGTCAAGTGGTTTGGTGGCAGTGTCAAGTGGTTTAGTGGCAGTGTCAGGTGGTTTGGTGGCCGTGTCATGTGGTTTAGTGGTAGTGTCAGTTGGTTTGGTGGCAGTATCAGGTGGTTTAGTGGTAGTGTCAGTTGGTTTGGTGGCAGTGTCAGGTGGTTTGGCGCAGTGTCAGGTGGTTTGGTGGCAGTGTCAGGTGGTTTGGAGGCAGTGTCAAGTGGTTTGGTGATAGTGTCAGGTGGTTTGGTGGCAGTGTCAAGTGGTTTAGTGGCAGTGTCAGGTGGTTTGGTGGCCGTGTCATGTGGTTTAGTGGTAGTGTCAGTTGGTTTGGTGGCAGTGTCAGGTGGTTTGGTGGTAGTGTCAGGTGGTTTGGTGGCAGTGTCATGTGGTTTGGTAGCAGTGTCAGGTGGTTTGGCGGCAGTGTCAAGTAGTTTTGTGGCAGTGTCAGGTGGTTTGGTGGCAGTGTCAGGCGGTTTGGTGGCAGTGTCAGGTGGTTTGGTGGCAGTGTCAGGTGGTTTGGTGGCAGTGTCAGGTGGTTTGGTGGCAGTGTCAGGTGGTTTGGTGGCAGTGTCAAGTAATTTTGTGGCAGTGTCAGGTGGTTTGGTGGCAGTGTCAGGTGGTTTGGTGGCAGTGTCAGGTGGTCTGGTGGCAATTTCAAGTAGTTTGGTCCCAGTGTCAGGTGGTTTGGTGGCAGTGTCAGGTGGTTTGGTGGCAGTGTCAAGTGGTTTGGTGGTAGTGTCAGGTGGTTTGGTGGCAGTGTCAAGTGGTTTGGTGGCAGTGTCAGGTGGTTTGGTGGCAGTGTCAGGAGGTTTGGTGGCAGTCAGGTGGTTTGGTGGCAGTGTCAAGTGGTTTGGTGGCAGTGTCAGGAGGTTTGGTGGCAGTGTCAAGTGGTTTGGTGGCAGTGTCAAGTGGTTTGGTGGCAGTGTCAGGTGGTTTGGTGGCAGTGTCAGGTGGTTTGGTGGTAGTGTCAGTTGGTTTGGTGGCAGTGTCAGGTGGTTTGGCGCAGTGTCAGGTGGTTTGGTGGCAGTGTCAGCTGGTTTGGTGGCAGTGTCAAGTGGTTTGGCGGCAGTGTCAGGAGGTTTGGCGGCAGTGTCATGTGGTTTGGCGGCAGTGTCAGGTGGTTTGGCGGCAGTGTCAGGTGGTTTGGCGGCAGTGTCAGGTGGTTTGGTGGCAGTGTCAGGTGGTTTGGTGGCAGTGTCAAGTGGTTTGGCGCAGTGTCAAGTGGTTTGGTGGCAGTGTCAGGTGGTTTGGTGGTAGTGTCAGTGTCAAGTGGTTTGGTGGCAGTGTCAGGTGGTTTGGTGGCAGTGTCAAGTGGTTTGGTGATAGTGTCAGGTGGTTTGGTGGCAGTGTCAGTGTCAAGTGGTTTGGTGGCAGTGTCAAGTGGTTTAGTGGCAGTGGCAGGTGGTTTGGAGGCAGTGTCAAGTGGTTTGGTGGCAGTGTCAGGTGGTTTGGTGGCAGTGTCATGTGGTTTGGTGGTAGTGTCAGGTGTTTTGGTGGCAGTGTCAAGTGGTTTAGTGGCAGTGTCAGGTGGTTTGGTGGCAGTGTCAGGTGGTTTGGAGGCAGTGTCAAGTGGTTTGGTGGCAGTGTCAAGTAGTTTTGTGGCAGTGTCAGGTGGTTTGGTGGCAGTGTCAGGCAGTTTGGTGGCAGTGTCAGGTGGTTTGGTGGCAGTGTCAGGTGGTTTGGTGGCAGTGTCAGGTGGTTTGGTGGCAGTGTCAAGTGGTTTGGTGGCAGTGTCAAGTGGTTTGGTGGCAGTGTCAGGCAGTTTGGTGGCAGTGTCAAGTGGTTTGATGGCAGTGTGAAGTGGTTTGGTGGCAGTGTCAGGTGGTTTGGTGGCAGTGTCAAGTGGTTTGGTGGCAGTGTCATGTGGTTTGGTGGCAGTGTCAGGTGGTTTGGTGGCAGTGTCAGGAGGTTTGGTGGCAGTGTCAGGTGGTTTGGTGGCAGTGTCAAGTGGTTTGGTGGCAGTGTCAGGAGGTTTGGTGGCAGTGTCAAGTGGTTTGGTGGCAGTGTCAAGTGGTTTGGTGGCAGTGTCAGGTGGTTTGGTGGCAGTGTCAGGTGGTTTGGTGGCAGTGTCAGGTGGTTTGGTGGTAGTGTCAGTTGGTTTGGTGGCAGTGTCAGGTGGTTTGGCGCAGTGTCAGGTGGTTTGGTGGCAGTGTCAGGTGGTTTGGTGGCAGTGTCAAGTGGTTTGGCGGCAGTGTCAGGAGGTTTGGCGGCAGTGTCATGTGGTTTGGCGGCAGTGTCAGGTGGTTTGGTGGCAGTGTCAGGTGGTTTGGCGGCAGTGTCAGGTGGTTTGGTGGCAGTGTCAGGTGGTTTGGTGGCAGTGTCAAGTGGTTTGGCGCAGTGTCAAGTGGTTTGGTGGCAGTGTCAGGTGGTTTGGTGGTAGTGTCAGTGTCAAGTGGTTTGGTGGCAGTGTCAGGTGGTTTGGTGGCAGTGTCAAGTGGTTTGGTGATAGTGTCAGGTGGTTTGGTGGCAGTGTCAGTGTCAAGTGGTTTGGTGGCAGTGTCAAGTGGTTTAGTGGCAGTGGCAGGTGGTTTGGAGGCAGTGTCAAGTGGTTTGGTGGCAGTGTCAGGTGGTTTGGTGGCAGTGTCATGTGGTTTGGTGGTAGTGTCAGGTGTTTTGGTGGCAGTGTCAAGTGGTTTGGTGGCAGTGTCAGGTGGTTTGGTGGCAGTGTCAGGTGGTTTGGAGGCAGTGTCAAGTGGTTTGGTGGCAGTGTCAAGTAGTTTTGTGGCAGTGTCAGGTGGTTTGGTGGCAGTGTCAGGCAGTTTGGTGGCAGTGTCAGGTGGTTTGGTGGCAGTGTCAGGTGGTTTGGTGGCAGTGTCAGGTGGTTTGGTGGCAGTGTCAAGTAATTTTGTGGCAGTGTCAGGTGGTTTGGTGGCAGGGTCAAGTGGTTTGGTGGCAGTGTCAGGTGGTTTGGTGGCAGTGTCAGGTGGTTTGGTGGCAGTGTCAGGTGGTCTGGTGGCAGTTTCAAGTAGTTTGGTCCCAGTGTCAGGTGGTTTGGTGGAAGTGTCAGGTGGTTTGGTGGCAGTGTCAGGTGGTTTGGTGGCAGTGTCAAGTGGTTTGGTGGTAGTGTCAGGTGGTTTGGTAGCAGTGTCAAGTGGTTTGGTGGCAGTGTCAGGTGGTTTGTTGGCAGTGTCAGGAGGTTTGGTGGCAGTGTCAAGTGGTTTGGTGGCAGTGTCAGGTGGTTTGGTGGCAGTGTCAGGTGGTTTGGTGGTAGTGTCAGGTGGTTTGGTGGCAGTGTCAAGTGGTTTGGTGGTAGTGTCAGATGGTTTGGTAGCAGTGTCAAGTGGTTTGGTGATAGTGTCAGGTGGTTTGGTGGCAGTGTCAGGCAGTTTGGTGGCAGTGTCAAGTGGTTTAGTGGCAGTGTCAGGTGGTTTGGTGGCCGTGTCATGTGGTTTAGTGGTAGTGTCAGTTGGTTTGGTGGCAGTGTCAGGTGGTTTGGCGCAGTGTCAGGTGGTTTGGTGGCAGTGTCAGGGGGTTTGGCGGCAGTGTCAGGTGGTTTGGCGGCAGTGTCAGGTGATTTGGCGGCAGTGTCAGGTGGTTTGGCGGCAGTGTCAGGTGGTTTGGTGGCAGTGTCAAGTGGTTTGGCGCAGTGTCAAGTGGTTTGGTGGCAGTGTCAGGTGGTTTGGTGGCAGTGTCAGGTGGTTTGGTGGCAGTGTCAAGTGGTTTGGTGATAGTGTCAGGTGGTTTGGTGCCAGTGTCAAGTGGTTTGGTGGCAGTGTCAGGTGGTTTGGCGGCAGTGTCAGGTGGTTTGGTGGCAGTGTCAAGTAGTTTTGTGGCAGTGTCAGGTGGTTTGGTGGCAGTGTCAGGCAGTTTGGTGGCAGTGTCAGGTGGTTTGGTGGCAGTGTCAGGTGGTTTGGTGGCAGTGTCAGGTGGTTTGGTGGCGGTGTCAAGTGGTTTGGTGGCAGTGTCAAGTAATTTTGTGGCAGTGTCAGGTGGTTTGGTGGCAGGGTCAAGTGGTTTGGTGGCAGTGCCAGGTGGTTTGGTGGCAGTGTCAGGTGGTTTGGTGGCAGTGTCAAGTGGTTTGGTGGCAGTGTCAGGCAGTTTGGTGGCAGTGTCAGGCGGTTTGGTGGCAGTGTCAGGCGGTTTGGTGGCAGTGTCAGGTGGTTTGGTGGCAGTGTCAGGTGGTTTGGTGGCAGTGTCAGGAGGTTTGGTGGCGGTGTCAAGTGGTTTGGTGGCAGTGTCAAGTAATTTTGTGGCAGTGTCAGGTGGTTTGGTGGCAGGGTCAAGTGGTTTGGTGGCAGTGTCAGGTGGCAGTGTCAGGTGGTTTGGTGGCAGTGTCAGGTGGTTTGGAGGCAGTGTCAAGTGGTTTGGTTGCAGTGTCAGGTGGTTTGGTGGCAGTGTCATGTGGTTTGGTGGCAGTGTCAGGTGGTTTGGTGGCAGTGTCAGGTGGTTTGGTGGCAGTGTCAGGTGGTTTGGTGGCAGTTTCAAGTAGTTTGGTCCCAGTGTTAGGTGGTTTGGTGGCAGTGTCAGGTGGTTTGGTGGCAGTGTCAGGTGGTTTGGTGGCAGTGTCAAGTGGTTTGGTGGCAGTGTCAGATGGTTTGGTGGCAGTGTCAGGTGGTTTGGTGGCAGTGTCAGGAGGTTTGGTGGCAGTGTCAGGTGGTTTGGTGGCAGTGTCAAGTGGTTTGGTGGCAGTGTCAGGAGGTTTGGTGGCAGTGTCAAGTGGTTTGGTGGCAGTGTCAAGTGGTTTGGTGGCAGTGTCAAGTGGTTTAGTGGCAGTGTCAGGTGGTTTGGTGGCCGTGTCATGTGGTTTAGTGGTAGTGTCAGTTGGTTTGGTGGCAGTATCAGGTGGTTTAGTGGTAGTGTCAGTTGGTTTGGTGGCAGTGTCAGGTGGTTTGGCGCAGTGTCAGGTGGTTTGGTGGCAGTGTCAGGTGGTTTGGAGGCAGTGTCAAGTGGTTTGGTGATAGTGTCAGGTGGTTTGGTGGCAGTGTCAAGTGGTTTAGTGGCAGTGTCAGGTGGTTTGGTGGCCGTGTCATGTGGTTTAGTGGTAGTGTCAGTTGGTTTGGTGGCAGTGTCAGGTGGTTTGGCGCAGTGTCAGGTGGTTTGGTGGTAGTGTCAGGTGGTTTGGTGGCAGTGTCATGTGGTTTGGTAGCAGTGTCAGGTGGTTTGGCGGCAGTGTCAAGTAGTTTTGTGGCAGTGTCAGGTGGTTTGGTGGCAGTGTCAGGCGGTTTGGTGGCAGTGTCAGGTGGTTTGGTGGCAGTGTCAGGTGGTTTGGTGGCAGTGTCAGGTGGTTTGGTGGCAGTGTCAGGTGGTTTGGTGGCAGTGTCAAGTAATTTTGTGGCAGTGTCAGGTGGTTTGGTGGCAGTGTCAGGTGGTTTGGTGGCAGTGTCAGGTGGTCTGGTGGCAATTTCAAGTAGTTTGGTCCCAGTGTCAGGTGGTTTGGTGGCAGTGTCAGGTGGTTTGGTGGCAGTGTCAAGTGGTTTGGTGGTAGTGTCAGGTGGTTTGGTGGCAGTGTCAAGTGGTTTGGTGGCAGTGTCAGGTGGTTTGGTGGCAGTGTCAGGAGGTTTGGTGGCAGTGTCAGGTGGTTTGGTGGCAGTGTCAAGTGGTTTGGTGGCAGTGTCAGGAGGTTTGGTGGCAGTGTCAAGTGGTTTGGTGGCAGTGTCAAGTGGTTTGGTGGCAGTGTCAGGTGGTTTGGTGGCAGTGTCAGGTGGTTTGGTGGTAGTGTCAGTTGGTTTGGTGGCAGTGTCAGGTGGTTTGGCGCAGTGTCAGGTGGTTTGGTGGCAGTGTCAGCTGGTTTGGTGGCAGTGTCAAGTGGTTTGGCGGCAGTGTCAGGAGGTTTGGCGGCAGTGTCATGTGGTTTGGCGGCAGTGTCAGGTGGTTTGGCGGCAGTGTCAGGTGGTTTGGCGGCAGTGTCAGGTGGTTTGGTGGCAGTGTCAGGTGGTTTGGTGGCAGTGTCAAGTGGTTTGGCGCAGTGTCAAGTGGTTTGGTGGCAGTGTCAGGTGGTTTGGTGGTAGTGTCAGTGTCAAGTGGTTTGGTGGCAGTGTCAGGTGGTTTGGTGGCAGTGTCAAGTGGTTTGGTGATAGTGTCAGGTGGTTTGGTGGCAGTGTCAGTGTCAAGTGGTTTGGTGGCAGTGTCAAGTGGTTTAGTGGCAGTGGCAGGTGGTTTGGAGGCAGTGTCAAGTGGTTTGGTGGCAGTGTCAGGTGGTTTGGTGGCAGTGTCATGTGGTTTGGTGGTAGTGTCAGGTGTTTTGGTGGCAGTGTCAAGTGGTTTAGTGGCAGTGTCAGGTGGTTTGGTGGCAGTGTCAGGTGGTTTGGAGGCAGTGTCAAGTGGTTTGGTGGCAGTGTCAAGTAGTTTTGTGGCAGTGTCAGGTGGTTTGGTGGCAGTGTCAGGCAGTTTGGTGGCAGTGTCAGGTGGTTTGGTGGCAGTGTCAGGTGGTTTGGTGGCAGTGTCAGGTGGTTTGGTGGCAGTGTCAAGTGGTTTGGTGGCAGTGTCAAGTGGTTTGGTGGCAGTGTCAGGCAGTTTGGTGGCAGTGTCAAGTGGTTTGATGGCAGTGTGAAGTGGTTTGGTGGCAGTGTCAGGTGGTTTGGTGGCAGTGTCAAGTGGTTTGGTGGCAGTGTCATGTGGTTTGGTGGCAGTGTCAGGTGGTTTGGTGGCAGTGTCAGGAGGTTTGGTGGCAGTGTCAGGTGGTTTGGTGGCAGTGTCAAGTGGTTTGGTGGCAGTGTCAGGACGTTTGGTGGCAGTGTCAAGTGGTTTGGTGGCAGTGTCAAGTGGTTTGGTGGCAGTGTCAGGTGGTTTGGTGGCAGTGTCAGGTGGTTTGGTGGCAGTGTCAGGTGGTTTGGTGGTAGTGTCAGTTGGTTTGGTGGCAGTGTCAGGTGGTTTGGCGCAGTGTCAGGTGGTTTGGTGGCAGTGTCAGGTGGTTTGGTGGCAGTGTCAAGTGGTTTGGCGGCAGTGTCAGGAGGTTTGGCGGCAGTGTCATGTGGTTTGGCGGCAGTGTCAGGTGGTTTGGTGGCAGTGTCAGGTGGTTTGGCGGCAGTGTCAGGTGGTTTGGTGGCAGTGTCAGGTGGTTTGGTGGCAGTGTCAAGTGGTTTGGCGCAGTGTCAAGTGGTTTGGTGGCAGTGTCAGGTGGTTTGGTGGTAGTGTCAGTGTCAAGTGGTTTGGTGGCAGTGTCAGGTGGTTTGGTGGCAGTGTCAAGTGGTTTGGTGATAGTGTCAGGTGGTTTGGTGGCAGTGTCAGTGTCAAGTGGTTTGGTGGCAGTGTCAAGTGGTTTAGTGGCAGTGGCAGGTGGTTTGGAGGCAGTGTCAAGTGGTTTGGTGGCAGTGTCAGGTGGTTTGGTGGCAGTGTCATGTGGTTTGGTGGTAGTGTCAGGTGTTTTGGTGGCAGTGTCAAGTGGTTTGGTGGCAGTGTCAGGTGGTTTGGTGGCAGTGTCAGGTGGTTTGGAGGCAGTGTCAAGTGGTTTGGTGGCAGTGTCAAGTAGTTTTGTGGCAGTGTCAGGTGGTTTGGTGGCAGTGTCAGGCAGTTTGGTGGCAGTGTCAGGTGGTTTGGTGGCAGTGTCAGGTGGTTTGGTGGCAGTGTCAGGTGGTTTGGTGGCAGTGTCAAGTAATTTTGTGGCAGTGTCAGGTGGTTTGGTGGCAGGGTCAAGTGGTTTGGTGGCAGTGTCAGGTGGTTTGGTGGCAGTGTCAGGTGGTTTGGTGGCAGTGTCAGGTGGTTTGGAGGGAGTGTCAAGTGGTTTTGTGGCAGTGTCAGGTGGTTTGGTGGCAGTGTCATCTGGTTTGGTGGCAGAGTCAGGTGGTTTGGCAGCAGTGTCAGGTGGTTTGGTGGCAGTTTGGTGGCAGTGTCAGGTGGTTTGGTGGCAGTGTCAGGTGGTTTGGTAGCAGTGTCAGGTGGTTTGGTGGCGGTGTCAGGTGGTTTGGTGGCAGTGTCAGGTGGTTTGGTGGCAGTGTCAAGTGGTTTGGTGGCAGTGTCAGGCGGTTTGGTGGCAGTGTCAGGTGGTTTGGTGGCAGGGTCAGGTGGTTTGGAGGCAGTGTCAAGTAGTTTTGTGGCAGTGTCAGGTGGTTTTGTGGCAGGGTCAGGTGGTTTGGTGGCAGTGTCAGGTGGTTTGGTGGCAGTGTCAAGTGGTTTGGCGCAGTGTCAAGTGGTTTGGTGGCAGTGTCAGGTGGTTTGGTGGCAGTGTCAGGTGGTTTGGTGGCAGTGTCAAGTGGTTTGGTGATAGTGTCAGGTGGTTTGGTGCCAGTGTCAAGTGGTTTGGTGGCAGTGTCAAGTGGTTTAGTGGCAGTGGCAGGTGGTTTGGAGGCAGTGTCAAGTGGTTTGGTGGCAGTGTCAGGTGGTTTGGTGGCAGTGTCATGTGGTTTGGTGGTAGTGTCAGGTGGTTTGGTGGCAGTGTCAAGTGGTTTGGTGATAGTGTCAGGTGGTTTGGTGGCAGTGTCAGTGTCAAGTGGTTTGGTGGCAGTGTCAGGCAGTTTGGTGGCAGTGTCAGGTGGTTTGGTGGCAGTGTCAGGTGGTTTGGTGGCAGTGTCAGGTGGTTTGGAGGGAGTGTCAAGTGGTTTTGTGGCAGTGTCAGGTGGTTTGGTGGCAGTGTCATCTGGTTTGGTGGCAGAGTCAGGTGGTTTGGCAGCAGTGTCAGGTGGTTTGGTGGCAGTGTCAGGTGGTTTGGTGGCAGTGTCAGGTGGTTTGGTAGCAGTGTCAGGTGGTTTGGTGGCGGTGTCAGGTGGTTTGGTGGCAGTGTCAGGTGGTTTGGTGGCAGTGTCATGTGGTTTGGTGGTAGTGTCAGGTGGTTTGGTGGCAGTGTCAAGTGGTTTGGTGATAGTGTCAGGTGGTTTGGTGGCAGTGTCAGTGTCAAGTGGTTTGGTGGCAGTGTCAGGCAGTTTGGTGGCAGTGTCAGGTGGTTTGGTGGCAGTGTCAGGTGGTTTGGTGGCAGTGTCAGGTGGTTTGGAGGGAGTGTCAAGTGGTTTTGTGGCAGTGTCAGGTGGTTTGGTGGCAGTGTCATCTGGTTTGGTGGCAGAGTCAGGTGGTTTGGCAGCAGTGTCAGGTGGTTTGGTGGCAGTTTGGTGGCAGTGTCAGGTGGTTTGGTGGCAGTGTCAGGTGGTTTGGTAGCAGTGTCAGGTGGTTTGGTGGCGGTGTCAGGTGGTTTGGTGGCAGTGTCAGGTGGTTTGGTGGCAGGGTCAGGTGGTTTGGAGGCAGTGTCAAGTAGTTTTGTGGCAGTGTCAGGTGGTTTTGTGGCAGTGTCAGGTGGTTTGGTGGCAGTGTCAGGTGGTTTGGTGGCAGTGTCAAGTGGTTTGGTGATAGTGTCAGGTGGTTTGGTGCCAGTGTCAAGTGGTTTGGTGGCAGTGTCAAGTGGTTTAGTGGCAGTGGCAGGTGGTTTGGAGGCAGTGTCAAGTGGTTTGGTGGCAGTGTCAGGTGGTTTGGTGGCAGTGTCATGTGGTTTGGTGGTAGTGTCAGGTGGTTTGGTGGCAGTGTCAAGTGGTTTGGTGATAGTGTCAGGTGGTTTGGTGGCAGTGTCAGTGTCAAGTGGTTTGGTGGCAGTGTCAGGCAGTTTGGTGGCAGTGTCAGGTGGTTTGGTGGCAGTGTCAGGTGGTTTGGAGGGAGTGTCAAGTGGTTTGGTGGCAGTGTCAGGTGGTTTGGTGGCAGTGTCATCTGGTTTGGTGGCAGAGTCAGGTGGTTTGGCAGCAGTGTCAGGTGGTTTGGTGGCAGTGCCAGGTGGTTTGGTGGCAGTTTGGTGGCAGTGTCAGGTGGTTTGGTGGCAGTGTCAGGTGGTTTGGTAGCAGTGTCAGGTGGTTTGGTGGCGGTGTCAGGTGGTTTGGTGGCAGTGTCAGGTGGTTTGGTGGCAGTGTCAAGTGGTTTGGTGGCAGTGTCAGGCGGTTTGGTGGCAGTGTCAGGTGGTTTGGTGGCAGGGTCAGGTGGTTTGGAGGCAGTGTCAAGTAGTTTTGTGGCAGTGTCAGGTGGTTTTGTGGCAGTGTCAGGTGGTTTGGTGGCAGTGTCAGGTGGTCTGGTGGCAGTTTCAAGTAGTATGGTCCCAGTGTCAGGTGGTTTGGTGGCAGTGCTAGGTGGTTTGGCACAGTGTCAGGAGGTTTGGCGGCAGTGTCAGGTGGTTTGGCGGCAGTGTCAGGTGGTTTGGCGGCAGTGTCAAGTGGTTTGGTGCAGTGTCAGGTGGTTTGGTGGCAGTGTCAAGTGGTTTGGTGGCAGTGTCAGATGGTTTGGTGGCAATGTCAGGTGGTTTGGTGGCAGTGTCAAGTGGTTTGGTGGCAGTGTCAGGTGGTTTGTTGGCAGTGTCAGGTGGTTTGGTGGCAGTGTCAAGTGGTTTCGTGGCAGTGTCAGGTGGTTTTGTGGCAGTGTCAAGTGGTTTGGTGGCAGTGTCAAGTGGTTTGGTGGCAGTGTCAGGCACTTTGGTGGCAGTGTCAAGTGGTTTGGTGGCAGTGTCAAGTGGTTTGGTGGCAGTGTCAAGTGGTTTGGTGGCAGTGTCAGGCACTTTGGTGGCAGTGTCAAGTGGTTTGGTGGCAGTGTCAGGTGGTTTGGTCGCAGTGTCAGGTGGTTTGGTGGCAGTGTCAGGTGGTTTGGCGCAGTGTCACGTGGTTTGGTGGCAGTGTCAGGTGGTTTGGTGGCAGTGTCAAGTGGTTTGGTGGCAGTGTCAGGTGGTTTGGTGGCAGTGTCAGGTTGTTTGGTGGCAGTGTCAGGTGGTTTGGTGGCAGTGTCAAGTGGTTTGGTGGCAGTGTCAAGTGGTTTGCTGACAGTGTCAAGTGGTTTTGTATCAAAAGAGTTAATGACGCCATACTAACATCCTAGATCACATTCAGAGAAAAGCCACTCCTACTGAAAACCTAAATCATACAAAGTGAAAAACCACTGACATCCCAGTCACCATCCAGTGAAAGACCACACCCACTGACATCCCAGTCACCATCCAGTGAAAAGCTACACTCACTGACATCCCAGTCACCATCCAGTGAAAGACCACACCCACTGACATCCCAGTCACCATCCAGTGAAAGACCACACCCACTGACATCCCAGTCACCATCCAGTGAAAGACCACACCCACTGACATCCCAGTCACCATCCAGTGAAAGACCACACCCAGACATCCCAGTCACCATCCAGTGCAAGACCACACCCACTGACATCCCAGTCACCATCCAGTGAAAGACCACACCCACTGACATCCCAGTCACCATCCAGTGAAAGACCACACCCACTGACATCCCAGTCACCATCCAGTGAATTACCACACCCACTGATATCCCAGTCACCATCCAGTGAAAGACCACACCCACTGACATCCCAGTCACCATCCAGTGAAAGACCACACCCAGACATCCCAGTCACCATCCAGTGAAAGACCACACCCACTGACATCCCAGTCACCATCCAGTGAAAGACCACACCCACTGACATCCCAGTCACCATCCAGTGAAAGACCACACCCACTGACATCCCAGTCACCATCCAGTGAAAGACCACACCCAGACATCCCAGTCACCATCCAGTGAAAGACCACACCCACTGACATCCCAGTCACCATCCAGTGAAAAGCTACACTCACTGACATCCCAGTCACCATCCAGTGAAAGACCACACCCACTGACATCCCAGTCACCATCCAGTGAAAGACCACACCCACTGACATCCCAGTCACCATCCAGTGAAAGACCACACCCACTGACATCCCAGTCACCATCCAGTGAAAGACCACACCCAGACATCCCAGTCACCATCCAGTGAAAGACCACACCCACTGACATCCCAGTCACCATCCAGTGAAAGACCACACCCACTGACATCCCAGTCACCATCCAGTGAAAGACCACACCCACTGACATCCCAGTCACCATCCAGTGAAAGACCACACCCACTGATATCCCAGTCACCATCCAGTGAAAGACCACACCCACTGACATCATAAACAACCTCCAGAGAACAGCCACTCACATCCCAGACCATATTGGTACTTTATCTTACTGAGTTCAAAACCTAAGCTCAGAAGGATTTGAACTGATGGTGCAGAGGGTTGGAACAAATACCACAAAACATTTAATCAAACATTATAACGACTGTCAAATTTGTTACTACATAGCTTAGTGGTTAGAGCCATTGGCCTTGCAATTGAAAGGTTGTGAGTTCAATTCTCAGACCGGGTGATGTGTTGTTTCCTTGAGCAAGACACTTTATTTCACATTGCTCCAGTTTACTCAGCTGTAGAAATGAGATGATAGGGACTGGGTCCATATCATTCCACTGTGAAGCACCCAGCACTCACTGTAAATGAGGTTGGTGTTAGGAAGGGCATCCAGCTGTAGAAATCAAGCCAGAATCAATTCCCGTCCCACCCTTGCAAGCAGGGAAAAGCGGACGTAAAAATGATGATGATGATGATAAAACTATAAGAAAACCCCCATCACTCAATCAATTAATTACAGTGCTTGAAAAGACCCCTACCCCCACACCCCTGCCCTGGACTAGACATACGTTCATTGCCTGGATTAACTACTTTCAGTTGAATGATCTGAAACAATGTGAAATGAAGTGGTTTGGGTTGTTCAGTTGTTCACTCAAGGGTACAAATCTCATCATCATCATTGTTTAACGTCTATCTTCCATGCTAGCAAGGGTTTAGACGGGAATTATCCCACTTGAGGCAAGATTGGTCGTCTCGCTCGTATAGGATTGTCTGGCAGGATGCCATTCCTATCACCATGATCTTGAGTTTAACACCTTAACCACATATCACTCTTTGCCAGAAGATGAAAGAATGAAGAGGAACTTACACTTGAGAAAAGCAGCAAGACAGTGAGGTGATGAGCAGTGAAAGTCTCAATATTTAGATATCAGGGCGTTTTATCTGGTAGAGTTAATGACAGTCCATAACCTGTAAGTATATTAAAACAAAGACAAATATATAACAGGCCATAATAATATATTTTTCTCATGAATACAGTAAATATGCAACAAGTAAGAGTTGGATGGGCTTTCACAGACCGAGTCAGTACTCAAGTGGGACTACTGACCCCCTCCCCCCTCCCAAACAGGCTGGGAGTTTGCACCTTGTTTACATACAGTCCTTTGCTCTACCAAGTGTATTTTAAGGCTATTTTCCCTGCTAACGCATGGATCGATCTTCCAGAACCTCGCGAGAGGCTTCATACTCTTCATGGCAGTTCATTTTGATGCCAACTCTTTTAGTCACCTCTTATGAACTGAATACACACAGTTTATGTAAAAGTGTTTTAACCCTTTAGTATTTAAACCAGCCATATCCGGCCAGAATTCTCTCACCTCTTTCTGTTCAAACCGGCCATAACTGGTCACTAATACTGATGTTAAGGAATTGTTCTCAAAATAAATAATATCAAAATCTCATAGATTTGATATTATGTGAGGTAAAGCCTTTACCGTGAAAATATAATAGTATATACAGAGCATTGTAAATGCTAAAGGGTTAAGGAGATTTTTTCCCTTCTAAAGCAAAGGTTAGCCTTGTGGGACCCTCTATATGCACACATGCACCTCCCATCACCCACAACTTCATGCATGTACACACACTCGACTCCTCCCACTACCACTACACACGTGACTCATCCTATCCATTACCATCAATTCAGACATTGAAACAAGGTGTCAATCTCATAATAAACAGAGATTCTTACAAATTGGTTCACTATTTTACTCATCTAACCACCACCACCACAACAACAGCATCCCTTTGAGTGTGTAGTGGTGGGTGGGAGGAATTGTGTGTATGTGTATCTGTGAATGTGTGTATGTATACACATATATGCATAACTGCATGTCTATATATATACACACACATATATAAATTCCGATTCCGATTCAATAATGCTTCAAGCAAACTACAACACTATAGAGAGAGAGAGAGAGAGAGAGAGAGAGAGAGAGAGAAGTAGAGTGAGAATTAGATAAAAAAATCATGAAGAATACGCAAGACTTTTTCAATAATTGTTAAAACTATTTCTTAAAAAGATCTGGTAGACCACTTAAATAGATTAAATCTCTCTATTAATTTTATTAGCAGAAATTCTTGAGTCTATTACAAAGAAAGAACAAAAAAAGAAAAAGACTTAATCATGGTTTCTGTTTTAGGCACATGACCAACAATTTTTTAGGGGGAGGGAAAGTCGATCAAATTGATCCCAGTGTATTACTGGTGCTTTATTTTATCGACCCCATAAAGATGAAAGGCAAAGCTAACCTCAGTGGGATTTGAACATAAAGTACTGTAATTATGCCGCAAGCATGTTGTTCGACGCTCCACTGACTTTTCTTAATAATTGTTTCTACCTTTGGCACAAGGCCAGCAATTATCCCAGTGTATTACTGGTACTTTATTTTATCGACCCTGTTAGGATGAATGGCAAAGTTCACCTCGGCAGGATTTGAACTCAGATCATAAAGGGCCGTAACTCTATTTTAGCAGTAATGGGATGGTAGTGACTTTATGCAGATGACTTTAATTTCACTGTCTTGTCACATGACATTTTAGCCAATCAGAATGTAGTATTCTGTGAGCCATGTTTCTTAAGGAGGACAGCTGCATAAAAAGGTGCAGGGCAATCAAAGATGATGGAAGCCATGGAGTAGGAAGACCCAGGAAGACCTGGAATGAGGTGATAAAAACTGACCTTGCACAATTGCACCTTTCAAAGATCAAGATCAAGATCTTTGGCGTTATGCAGCAATACAGAAAACCCACCTTCTAATACGCATGGACTGAAGCCATACATCTCGTCTGCACCTCTTAACCACTATCCTCCCCTCCCTCTTCCATACACCTCCGACACCCTAACACCCCACCAACATCTGATCACACCATTTGTGG
>OZ024741.1:265294504-265344504 GCA_964016885.1 Eledone cirrhosa | reverse complement strand
GGGTGTCCTTCCTAACACCAACCACTTACTGAGTGTACTGGGTGCATTTTATTGGGACACTAACACTGCCACTTTACAGAGTATACTAGGTGCATTTTATTGTGGCATCAGCAGTACCACTTTACAGAGTGTACTATGTGTATTTTGTTGTGGCACCAACATTGCCACTTTACAGAGTATACTAAGTCTATTTTATTGTGGCACCAACACTGCCACTTTACAGAGTGTACTATGTGTATTTTATTGTGACACCAACACTGTGCTAGCTATATTGTATTGTATCACCAGCAGTACCACTTTACAAAGTGTACTAGATGTATTTTATTATGGCACCAGTACTAGAGAAGTTGTCATATTCACAGTGAATCAGGAGAGTTCTTTCTGCTCTAGACTATTCAAACACCAACCACTTTAAAGAGTGTGGTGGGTACATTCTCTTGTTGCAAGAGAGAACTGCCAACAACTAGATAAAGCCAGAGTATTCTCTCTTCTTTATGTTGCCTCAGTCTCTTCCCTCACCACATTACTGAGAGGAAGGAGCACAGGTACTGAGTGTGTTCCATTGTGACACCACACCCTATGTACTCAGTATCCAAAGAAACTCAATTGAGGTCGACTTCTTTATCAGTCAGAATGGAAAAATCATTGATTGAATGAATTTTATCGACCACTTTTGACACAGCAGGAAGTTGCTGTGTCAAAGATATAACAATTGTGTTAGTGTTGGTGATCTACATTATAAATGCATTCAGTACACTCTATAAAGTGGCTGGTGATATGAAGGGCATCTGGCTGTAGAAAACTTGCTAAAGAAAGGGTTGGGAGGACTCAACAGCTATGTCAAAGGCATGACAACCTTTCTAATGTTAGTGCCACAATAAAATGCATTCAGTAGAGTGTAGGAACATTTGTAAGCAAGATGTAGGCTCCCAATCTGAGAGGTCAGTAGCTCCACTTGATATCCCACCAAATCTACCCATGTGTAAGTCACATCTACCCCTTACACCCAAAAATGATATACCATCAAATATATCAATAAATAAGTCAGACTTACCTCTTCCCCACCAAAATGATATCTCACCAAATATACTCTGGATAAATCATACCTAACCCTTCCCCACCAAAATGATAATTCACTAAATATAACCCATGGATAAGTCACACCTTCCCCTCTTCACAAATCGAAGTAAAAACCAACATGTGATTTATCTCGTGGATCTACAAAACCTTACATCCAAATCAAGTATTGACCCAAGAATACAACTGTTTCAATTCTTAACATCCTGTAATGATTCAGCAGAAAATATCTAACAATGGGTTTGTTAATTCAGATGATTATAGTAGCTTTACTAGTGGACAGATTGTTGTGAAAATTTGCAGTATTAGAGGAAAGACTTCAATATTTCATATGATGCATTCAATTGGACTAAAAATAATGTTGCATGTGTATGGCTGTTAACTCTTAACACCCTGTAATAATTTAGCAAAAAATATGTAAAAATGGGTTTGTTAATTCAAATGTTTATAGTATCTTTACTAATGGACATATCACTGAGAAAATTTACAGTATTAGAGTAAAGAATTTATATTTAATGTGATGCACTCATAGTGCTGTTTTGTACTTTTCAAGAATATGTTGCTCATGTGGTTTCATGAGGAAGACATTAGAAGTTAAGGTTATTTTCTCTGCTAAAACAGGGGGTTTCTTGTAGGATTCCATGAACGGCTTTAAACACATTATAGGGTCCTTTTAGAGGTAATGCTTTATAGCCAAATGCCTTTCTTGGTACCGGCCTTTTTAGTCACCTCATATGACACATAGGGATACAGTGTGCCTATGCTAAACAGGATACACACAGCACCATTGTAAATTGTAGTGTAACTTATACACAAGTATAGTAAATAAGTAGATAGGTGGTCATAGGCATAGTTCTGGATTCAATTCCACTACATAGCATCTTGGACAAATGTCTTTACCATAGATTCAGGTCAACCTAAGTCTTGTGAGTGAAATAGGGTAAATGCCAGCGGAAACTGTGTGGAAGCCCATTGGATGGGCTGTATCTGTAATGTGCCATATTGATCCTGTCTGAGAATTATATTTAGGGTACATGTGCTGCAGAATACTTAGCCACTTATATGTTAACACTAAACAGTCTGCAATAGTTTAGTTAAAAATGGATTTGTTAATTCAAATAATTATATCTTTACTAGTTAGTGGTCAGATTATTATAAAAAGTTACAATATTTTGTAGTGGTAGATTTTAATATTTAGTCATATGCAGTCATATTGCTGTTTTATGTGGTTTGTTAATTTAAATGTTTACTAGTGGACAAAGCATCGTGAAATTTGGCTGTATTAGAGCAAAGGCTTTAACCCTTTAGCATTTATATTACTCTATATTTACTATTATATTTTCACAGTAAGACTTTACCTCACATAATTATCTCACATAATATCAAATCTATGAGATTTTGATATTATTATTTTGAGAACAATACCTTAACATTAGTATGAGCGGCCAGTTGCAACCAAGTTGAACAGAAAGAGATAGAGGAATTCTGGCCGGATACAACCGGTTTAAATGATAAAGGGCTACTATTTAATGTGATGTAGTCATATTGCTGTTTAATACTTTTCAAGAGTGTCTTGCTAATGCTGTTTCATGTAGTTTGTTAATTCAAATATTTATAGTATCTTTACTAGTGGGGAGAGTGTTGTGAAAGTTGGCTGTATTAGAGCAAAGATATTTAATGTGATGCAGTCACAATGGTTTCTGATTTAGGCACAAAGCCAGCAATTTTAGGGGAAGGGAAAGTCGATTAAATCGACTCCAGTGTGTTGCTGGTGCTATCGACCCCGTACGGATTAAAGACAAAGCTAACCACAGCGAGATTTGAACGCAGAACATAAAGGGACGTAACTCAATGTCACAAAGAATGTTGTTCAACACTCTACTAATACTGTCAATCCACTGCAATAAAAATAATAATTGTTTCTACTTTTGGCACAAGGCCAGCAATTACCCAGTACATTACTGGTACTTTATTTTATCGACCCCGTAAGGATGAAAGGCAAAGTTAACCACAACGATATTTGAATGCAGAACATAAGGGGACGTAACTCAATGTCAAAAAGCATGTTGTTCAACACTCTACTAATACTGTCAATCCACCGCAATAAAAATAATAATAAGCATAAATAGGAATCTAAAAAAATCATTGCACAGAATAATAGAAAAAATTATTCATCCTTGTGATGCAGTCATAATGCTTTTCAAGAATGTTTTGCTCATGCTGTTTTATGTGGTACAGGACGTTAAGAGTTAATTTCAATGTTGAGTTGACTGAAAAACTGGCCGCTCATCGTCAAAACTCAATGGAGGATCCATCAAAGAAGGTTTACAATCTCTACACAGAATTAGTGTTGGATCTGAACACACTGCTGCTGTAGATTAAACACAAATACAGCCCTTCATTCAATAAGTAAATAATTACACAAACGAAAATTTTGCTAATTGCTTTCTTAATTAGATTAGTTAAACTAATCTGATAAAGTGACATGATGCAAACAAAATAAAATTGAGCAAATTGTTGATTCAAATACTACAAAAGACTTTAACCCTCTTGCTACTAACCTGAAACAGCACCTTGTTCGGTGATACTAAGCTGTTTATTTCAAAGTGTTTATATTTATTTAAAAACTACCATCATAATTTTATGTAAAAACCTTTAACCCTTTAGCATTTAAACCGGCCATATCTGGCCAGAGTTCTCTCACCTCTTTCTGTTCAAACCAGCCATAACAGACTATTCATACTTATGTTAAGGTATTGTTCTCAAAATAAATAATTTCAAAATCTCAGATTCGATATTATGTGAGATATTTAAGTGAGGTAAAGTCTTTACTGTGAAAATATAATAGTAAGTATAGAGTAATGTAAATGCTAAAGGGTTAAGATATGTTCCAAACACCAGCTTAATAATAATGTTAGTTATATTATTACTAAATCTCTCCAAATTCTTGATTATTTTCAAAATTATTTAAGGCAGTGTTTTATAATAGAAATATGGTAATGAAATGGTTAAGGTGTTTATATTTATCTAAAAACTTTCCATCAGTTTTATGTAAAAAACCTTTAAGATATGTCCCAAATACCAGCTTAATAATGAGAAAGTTAGTTACATTACTAAATCTCTTTAAATTCTTGATTATTTGAAAATCATAGGCTATCTTTCATTAGAAATATGGTAATGAAATGGTTAAAGTGAGTATGCTTATCTAAAAAACACCTATCATCATTTTATGTAAAAAAAAAAAAATATATGTCCCAAATACCAACTTAACAATGAAAAAGTTATTCTATTACTAAATCCAGTCAAATTCTCGATTATTTTCTTAATTAATTGAAAATCATAGGCTGTATCTTTCGTTAGAAAGATGGTAATGGTTAAGGCGTTTATATTTATCTAAATACTTTCCATCATAGTTTTATGTAAAAACCTTTAAGATATGTTTCAAACACTGGCTTAATAACACAGTTAGTTACATTATTAAATCCCCCAGCAGTGTCCTATATTAGACATATGGAAATGGTTAAAGTGTTTATATTTATCTAAAAATTATAGGCTGTATTTTTCATTAGAAATATGGTAATAAAATGGTTAAAGTGTTTTTTATTTATCTAAAAACCTGCAATCATAATTTTATATAAAAACCTTTAAGTTATGTTCCAAACACCAACTTAATAATGAGAAAGTTAGTTATATTACTATGTCCCTCCAAATACTTCACTATTTTCAAAATTATTTGAAAAATCATGAAATATGGTAATGAAACGGTAAAAACGAAATCATTTCAGCAGTGTAAAGAGAACACCAGATTAACCCATTATAATATTTCTAATGAAAGAGACTGTCTATGGCTTTCAAATGATCTTGAAAATAATCAACAATTTGGAGGGATTTACTAATATGACTTTCTCATTATTTAGTTGGTGCTTGGGTCCATGAGGACCCTTCAGTTGTGTCAAGGACATGACAGCTTCCCTAGTGTTTGGTGATCTATACGATAAACACACCCACTACACACTGTAAATTGGTTGGATAAAGGAAGGGTATCCAGCTGTAGAAATCTTGCCAAACAAAGGATTGGGAGGACCCTCAGTCATGTGAAGGACATGACAACCTCCATAGTGCTGGTGATTGACAGGATAAACACACCCAGTACACACTGTAAAGTGGTTGGTGATTGGAAGGGCATCCAGCTGTAGAAATCTTGCCAAACAAAGGGTTGGGAGGACCCTCAGTTGTGTCAAAAGCATGACAACTTCTCCTGTGCATGCGGTGAAACATGAGACTGTACATGAGTGAGAGACAGATCCCTGACCTGTCTGGGAGATCAGTGGTTCAGCTTCAGAACTGACTTGGTCAATGTATACCCGTCCAACCCTTGATAGCAGGGAAAGTGGACATTAAAACGACAGTGACAATCATACAGTATTGAATATATTTAATTTTTGGAGTCCATGATTAGTATGTCATATACCAGGGTTACTGGATATATGAACAATCATACAAAGTGGGGAATTTGAATTTTTATAAATTAATGTGTTTGCATGAGAGAAACCCTATAGTTTATGCTGATTACTAATATGTAGAAGTGATTAAAGATAAAAATAATATTTTAATAGAATAATTCATTTCCAGGATATAATTACATAAATGTTCAGCATATATGTACAAATGCGAAACAGGATTAAATGAATGAGTAACTTTGGAGAAATAACTATTTATAGGGACAAATGTAAGGTTAGAAACCAGGACTTTATGATTAGAAAGTGAACTTATTGTAGTGAAATGACATTAGAAAGTGAACTTATTGTAGTGAAATGACATAAGAAATATGCATATGTAAATTTAATGAGTTACAGAGATATATAGTAATAAATATACAAACAGTGTCTTATTATAGTTGATAATATACACACACTCACACACATATCCTTCTCAACAAGGAAGATGAAAAAAACTTGCCCCAACACTTAATTTCAAATCTTCAATTTTTAATTCTTATTAATTCTTTTTAATTGTAATACTCAACATTTGATAAGATGGATTTTACTAATACATTGAAACCGGTAATATACATTATAAAACTCTTTTTTTAAAAGAATTGTCCCTCTCACTTTGACAAATCAAAGAAAGGAAAAAAAAAAGAAAAGAAAAACAGATCCTTAAATATATTTTCCGCTATTTCCAATTTCACCCTCTGTCTCTCTCTATATATATAAAGAATGGTGTGCTCATGCACAAAGATGCTATAAAATATGGAGAGGACCCTTAAAGATTGAAAAAGTTGCCATTGGCTATATATATATATATCATCATCATCGTTTAACATCCATCTTCCACGCTAGCATGGGTTGGACGGTTTGGTCCCACTTGAGGCAAGATTGGTTGGGAGATTGTGTCTCACTCATACAGAACAGTTTCTGGCAGGTTTTCTACAGCTGGATGCCCTTCCTAACACCAACCACATTTACAGTGTGGACTGGGAGCCTTTTTACTGTGTCTCCTACACGACTACTTTACAGTGTAGACTGGGTGCTTTTTGTCGTGTCACCTACACGACTACATTACAGTGGACGGAAATGAGAGGATGGAGTAGGGTGTGTGGGGTGGGGTGTATATTGGATTAAGAGGTGCCTACTGACTGTAGGTTTAGGTTTGTATGCATGGGAAGGTGGGTCTTCAGTATAACTTTCTCATTATTAATTTTAGATATCTATATATATATATGTGTGGTTGGTGTTAGGAAGAGAATCCAGCTGTAAAATAAACCAGTTAAATTTACAGTCTCATTGGAGCAAGGTACAGCATGGCCAATTCTGTTTTACAGCTATTTTTGTGTTTGAGTTCCCTACAAGTTTACAAAATTTTTACATACTCATCACTCCAATCATTTCATTTATATATATATATATTCATTTAGGTTTGTTGGTTCACCACTGGATAGAACTGGTCATTCCATATAGTCGACCTTGATATAATATTAGGGAGAGCACTCAACGTAATGCAACTCACCCGTCTTCGTATGTGTTGTTGGTGGTGTAAGTACGGAGTTAATTATTATAAAATAACAGGAGGCTGGACTGGTGTAATTCCTTAAAGGTTTATTATACTATGAACATTTCAATGACTGGGGTCAGTATGAATCCAGTGACATCATCAGGTATTCCGAAATTTAACAAAGAAATATAATAGACACAATCCAAGGGGCTGAAAAGCAGAGAGAGATGCCCAAGACGAGAAGGCGGCCAAAAATTAGCAGTTGCTAGTCCGGGAGGCCGCCTTCAAGTGAGGATTCTACTTAGTCTTGTCTTGTCGTTCTGGTAAGGGGCCGTAAGCTTATAGTACATACCACTACCCCGTCATGGACAGATGCTAGCGGTGAGATCAGGTTACATAGAAGTTAGTCAAAAGTGCTAAGAAATATATTTTTTTTTAAATATATATAGTGGGTGTACAGTAGTTTTTTTTTAATGTAGAGTCAGAAATTACGATTAAAGATTAGAAATGTAAAATTTATGTTTAGAATTAAAAGATATAATTTAAGATAAGATTAGAAAAGTAAGATTTAGGTTTAAAGTTGGGAGATTTAGTTAAAGGATTTACAGAAGGAAGCATTTATGAAAAGGTTAAATGTATTATTGATAGTCATAATAAGGTTTCAAGGTAGAATATATATATAAATGAAAGCACATGTCTTAGTAAGGTCAAGATTTCAACTCCAGGTGGCCCATTGTGCCCTTGAGCAAGGCACTTCACACAGCTGTGGAAAAATGAGTTGCACCTGTAATTCAAAGGGCCTGACTTACTTGTCACACACTGTTACACTGAATTTCCATGAGACTTACGTTAGGAGTGTATGTCTGTAGAATGCTCAGCCACTTGCACGTAAATTTTATGAGCAGACCGTTCTGTTGCTAAAATAACTGGAACATTCCTTGTTGGGACCAACAGAGGTCTGACATACACAGATACATAGCCACATATATATTTTAGGAATTCTTTGTCCTACAGTTAAGCTTATATTGTTTCTACACTCATAAGTATAACATATTAAGTTGTATAATGCTTTACTGATCTTAACTAATAACATCTCTCTCTCATATATATATCGTCATCATTGTTTAACGTCTATCTTCCACGCTAGCATGGGTTAGATGGGAATTGTTCCACTTGAGGCAAGATTAATTGGATGCCCTTCCTAACACCAACCACATTTACAGTGTGGACAGGGAGCCTCTTTACTGTGTCTCCTACACGACCACTTTACAGCATGGACTGGGTGCTTTTTGTCGTGACACCTACATGACCTCTTTAGTTTGGACTGGATGTTGTGGTTCCAACATAACTTTACAAAGGGTGGTGTTGGTGGATTGGGAGGATGGAGTAGTGGTAGTGGGATGGGGTGTCTACTTCGTTAAGAGGTGCCTACTGACTAAGTTTAAATTTGTACGTAAGGGAAGGCGGGTCTTCTGTATTACTGTGTAGCACCTAAGGTCTCGATCCAGTGACATTGTCTTAGAGAAGTATAAGTATGCGAGGTCAGATTTTATCATGTCGTCCCAGGTTTTTCTGGGTTTACCTACTCTATAACTTCCATCATACACACATATACATGTGTGTGTGTGTGTATTTATATATCTTCATCATCATCTTTGTTTAACGTCCATTTTTCCATGCTGGCACGGATTAGATGAGTTATCCTGCTGTGAGCAATGCCAGGTCATGCTCATACAGAATCGATTTTGGCTTGGTTTCTACAGCTGGATACCCTTCCTAGTGCCAACTTTATTTACAGTGAGCGCTGGGTGCTTTTTGCCATGGCACCGACATGACCATTTTACAGTGTGGACTGGGTGCTTTTTGCCATGACACCTACATGACCACTTTAGAGTATGGACTGGGTACTTTTTGCTGTGACACTTACATGACCACTTTAGAGTATGGACTGGGTACTTTTTGCTGTGACACTTACATGACCACTTTAGAGTATGGACTGGGTACTTTTTGCTGTGACACTTACATGACCACTTTATAGTATGGACTGGGTACTTTTTGCTGTGACACTTACATGACCACTTTAGAGTATGGACTGGGTACTTTTTGCTGTGACACTTACATGACCACTTTAGAGTATGGACTGGGTACTTTTTGCTGTGACACTTACATGACCACTTTATAGTATGGACTGGGTACTTTTTGCTGTGACACATGACCACTTTATAGTGTGGGCTGGGTACTTTTTGCTGTGACACTTACATGACCACTTTATAGTATGGACTGGGTACTTTTTGCTGTGACACATGACCACTTTATAGTGTGGGCTGGGTACTTTTTGCTGTGACACTTACATGACCACTTTATAGTATGGACTGGGTACTTTTTGCTGTGACACTTACATGGCCACTTTATAGTGTGGGCTGGGCGCTTTTTTACCGTGTCGCTGTCACGACCACTTTACAGTGTGGGCTGGAGGCTTCACTAGATGAATGCTTCAGCTTGTCCTCATAGGAGGTGTATGGGAGTGGGTGGGGTGGTGCATACTATTTATATGCTTCAGTCTCGGCCAGTGCCCGTCTGGTCTTCTGTAATACTGCGTATATCATCATTATCATTATTTTACGTCCACTTTTCCCTGCTTGCAATGGTTGGATGGGTCCTATTCAGCACAGCATCTCTCCACTTGTCATGGTCCTTCGTCATCTCTCGGTGAGTTTCAGCAATCTGAGGTCTGCTCTCACCACCTCTGCCCATGCTTTACGTGGTCTACCTCTTCTACGACTTCCTTCTACTGGGATTTCTTGGCACTTCTTTACCCAGCGGTCATCCTCCATGTGCATCACATGCCCATACCATCTCAGCCTTCTCTCCTGCACATCACAACTTATCCCTCTTATACCCAGTTTCTTTCTCAACACATCCATGTTTGGTCATTCACGCACATTGACATTGCACATTCAACGGAGCATACTTGCTTCATTTCTCTCCAGCCGTCGCATATCCTCTGTAGTTGCCACCCATGTCTTACTACCATGCAGCATCGCGCATCTCACACAGGCATCATATAACCGTCCTTTCGTATGCAGGGAGAAACCCTTTTTTGTCAACAAAGGAAGCAGCTCACTAAACTTCTTCCAACCCGTCCTTATTCTAGATACTATGGCCTCAGAACACCCCCCCTCCCATGCTAATCTGATCTCCTAGGAACCGGAAGCTATCAACTACTTCTATAGAACCCACCTGCATTGGAAAAATGTGTATCACTGCGATTACTACTGTCAACTTTCCCTGTACATCTACTGCATACGTAGTTTTCCCTACCTGTTAGTTTGTCTGCTATCCCACTACATCTCGTGTACCCAAGATCTGCATTGCGTACATTTTATGGAATTTATGTCAGTTCCTTTCCTACATATCGAACATGGCCATTTCCCTGATGGAATCAGAGTTTTGGCCTCTTTTCTACTTATCAACACCTTTGTCTTAGCTACGTTCACTCTCAGTCCTCTTGATTCCAACTGCTGTTTCCATAGACAGAATTTATTCTCTAGCTCCTCTACTGATTCTGCTATAAGAACCAGATCATCAGCATAGAGAAGTTCCCATGGGCATCCAGTCTTAAACTCCTGTTATGGCTTGGAGGAATATATATATACACACACACACATATTAGTAGCTCAGATCTGATCGTTGGAGAGAGTTGACATCTTCCATTTGTAACTAATGTTTCTTCTACATTTCGACAGTTAACCAGAAAACTCCAGTTTATATAGGGTCAAAGCACCTAGCTGGTATCTGGGAGATGTGAGGTTTGATTCCTTGTACTGGCTGATGACAACTTCTTTTTTCGTCTTTAAGGGTCTTCACTCTATTTGATAGCATCTCCACATGAGAACACGCGCCTCTCTCTCTCACTATATATATATAAAGTTAAACTTTCAAAGGTCTGCTGTTGGTTAATTCCACTGTTGAGAATATTAGGATAAACATGACAAGAATTTGACTTTGGTGACACTCAAGTTAAAATAACGACAGAGAAATGTCTCTCTCTCTCTCTCTCTGATTATCTATATATCTGTATGGCCTGAGTTCAAATGCCACCGAGGTTAACTTTGCCTTTCATCCTTACGGAGTCGATAAAATAAAGTACCAGTAATACACTGGGGTAATTGCTGGCCTTGTGTCAAAAGTAGAAACAATTAATGGGAATGTCAATATGAATATGAATTGAAAAATTGAAGAATGATTGTATGTGTGTGTGTATATATATACACACACGCACACATACATGAACTAACGAGGGAACCCTAACGTGTGGATACGCAAAGAATCTGGTGAATCGGACGAGTCTATTTTTATTTTCTTCATTTGACATCTATTGTCAACGATGTGTGTGTGTCTGTGTGTGTGTGTGTGTGACTGTTTCAATGTGTCGTGTGTACATGGAGATACATATATGTAAAAACGGAAGCGCACGCGCACACACACATATATCAAGTCGGAGAAGGAAGGGCGGAGACACGACCCGTGACCTTTGCCAGTCCCTCACAGAAGGTGACGAAGTCTTGGCAGTTGATATTTAGCTTGCTAGGTGGGGGGTAAAGATGTACATGTGTGTGTGTGAATAAATCCGCAATGTGCTTGGCTGTTTTAATGTGAAAGGAAATGTTATGTGAGGTGATGAGTGGCGGTGTAGATATCGATACATACAGGGTTATGAATCACCAATGCAGTCAAATGAGAGTGTGTGTTCGTGCGTATGTATATACATAGACAGACACATATATACATACACAAATATGGAACGTGCAAACTATCCTATCCGTCATGCCTAAAGCCGTGACGACCTGTCCAACCCATGCCACCATGGAAAGCAGACGTTTGGTGATGATCGCTCTCTCTCTCTCTCTCTTTCTCGCTGTTTAAACACAGACACACACACAGACACAGACACACACACGCGGACACAGATAAACAGTACTAATAAATGTGAAAACAGTGTATCTACATTAAGAAACGTTGGTAGTTATTATTATTGTTGTTAAACCCTACGTCAGTCTTGATTGAGCCGCAAACAAAAAATCGAAGGGGACGGCGTGTATATCAATCATAACTATCCCGTCATTTTCTGTGTATCCAAGACTACATTATTCAATATCTTCTTTAATTAGGACAACAGGGTGTGGTCCAAAGAAAATCTGACCAATACAACGACCACATAGAAGCTCTCTTGTTGGCTAAAGGAATGAATGAGTAGATGTTCTTTAAACTGGTTTCAATCATTAGACTGTGGCCATGCTTGGACACTAACATCAAGGGCTTAGTCGATCATATTGACCCCCCCCAATAACCAGCCAGTACTTTTTTTTCAAAGTCTGGTACTTATTTTATCGATCTCTATTTGTCTATCATCCAAACACACACACACATACATATGATGGGACAACGCAACACGTATATATAATAAAAACACCAGATATGTGCGTAGAAGGAACACTATGTATAACCTCAGTGAGATATATATATATATATATATACACACCCACATACATACACACACGAGAACAATACTCAAAATATATAGTAGAGCTTACTCATTGGAAGAGTTGTTTTTTCGCTTCGTCGCTATTCCGAGTTTTATAGTTGCCAGAAAGAAGACACGCACATACAGATACACACAGCGAGGAAGTGAATTGTGAGCTCGGAACGAGTAATTTATATATGTATATGCACACATATATATTCATACATGTCAGTATATACTCACACAAGAAGTGTATATATAATTTGTGTGTAGACAGAAATATAAGCTAGAGTGTGTGTATGAAATCAATTTGGATTGGGAGTAGAGTAAAGGATATTCTTAACAATTTCCTGTACTCTTATTTTTATTCATTCATTCGTTCGTTCGTTCGTTCGTATTATACTTAAGTGTATGTGTGTGTGATGTTGTGAAAGTCTAGAGAAAGAGAATGGCATATATACAAGCATGAAGCTAATAAGACCATGTAATTTTTTTAAATTCTCGAACTAATATATAAGCAAAATTGGCAACAGGTACAAACACTCTGCGATCATCGGTTGTCCGAATGGACGTACGGTTTCGACCCATATATATATATATAAATTTTATTAAAGCTAAATAGTGAGTCTTGTTACTCTGGGGTTTCGCCAGAGGTCAACTACATGCGGATGTGTGTGTGTGTGTATAAGCATGCATATACAATTTTCTACATACATACATTCGTGTGGAAGAATGAATTTAGATGTGATATATGTTGGTCGAAGCGTAGACTATTTTCCTATTATTTCAAGTGTTAAACATACGTGTGTATATATATATATATATATATGTGTGTGTGTGTGTGTGTGTGTGTGTGTTTAGGCTTGACCGTCGGGTTTACCTGTAATGAATATTTATAGTACTTTCATTAAAGTAGCGAGTTGAATAGTGATCTTAGATAGTCATTTAGCTAATAACACCTTACCAATATATCTACATATCTATCTGTCTGTAAATAGAGCGCGTGAGTATGTCAACTCCTATGCATGGATGTGTGTGTGCATCTGTATAGTATGTGTGTATATATATATATATATATATATATATATATATATATATATATATATATATGATGCATCGATATATGTGTGTATAATATCTATATATATGATGTATGTATATGTGGTGTTACACACACATATATGTATAGATAGATACATACATTATATATATATTACTTCAATGTAAAATTAAATGAAACATCGATACTTTTATGGAGGTTTCTACCATGAAAAGAATAAAGCAACAATGATAACCCTTTTCTTTACTCTGGTGGTTAAATTAGACAATTAAAGATCGATATAATCGATACAATTGATTGCTCCCTTCTACGAAGTCCCGAAATATTTGGCCGTGCCAGTGTTAACAAATCGTAATATATCTTAACATAGTATCTGCTATAGACACCAAGATTCGTTTTCGTTCGTTTTATTTTATTTTAAAATAAAAGAATTGAATTAAATCAGGTTGTGATATTTTTTTTCTTTTTCGGTGATTTGTCATCGGACTGTGGCCATGCTGGAGCACCGATTTAGGTTTATTTTCTTTCGGTTTTGTTGTAGTTTTATGGCTGGAATTTGATGTGTAAACTGAGTTTGTAGCAGCTGATCTTCATTCACTTTCGATCATGTCATTACTATTACTATTATTATTATTGCTTTTCATCCATTCAGGGTCGATAAAATAAAGTACTAGTAACGCTCTGGGGCTGATTTAATCGACTTTCTCTTCTCCTCAAATTATTGGCCTTGTGCCTAAATCAGAAAATTATTGTTATTATTCTGTCATCCTTACGGGATCGATAAATAAAGTACCAGTAATGAACTAGGATCGATTTAATCGACTTTCCCCTCCCTCCAAATTGTTGGCCTTGTGCCCTAAAGTAGAAACAATTATTATTATTATTTACTTCTCAGTCGGTGGTGATGACATCGAGTATGGGTCTGTGCATTAATGACTATAAGACTGATAAATTGTAGAGGATCAGAAAAAAAACAAAATAAATTGTAGATTGATACATATATAAACAGCATGATATACCCACCCCCAATATATACATATATAATATATATATATAGCTACTAGTCAAGCAAGAACCAATATACATATGTCATAATAATACAACTCTACTATATATATGGAGCCACCCTAGGAGTGTATGTTTGTTGTTTTTATACCTACAACCCATTAACATTATATATATATAATTATGGATGGTTTTCCGAAGAGGACCGGAGAGAAACTACGGTTAAATAAGGTACTCAATACGTTAGAAAAGAGGAAGCATATTTATTTTATATAGAAATGACTTCTACAGAACTAGAACTTTCATTCATATGAAACCAGTATTATCATCAATATATATATATATATAAGCAATATATGTATATTCTACACCTCTCTATATATCATATATACACACACATGTATACTGTATTATATATCTATGAATAGTTCCAGAGATGTGAGAGTAAAGACGATTATATTCTATTTAATATTTTTAAAACCACACCTCGCATGAAAAATACATAAATATATCAATATATATACATAACATATATTCAAAAGTATATATAAAATGATTCACTGAGATTCCTAAAATATATATTTGTATAGATTTAGTTTAAAGAAATCATTATATTTAGAATATTTCTAATAAATATAGACGAAGGTGTATCGATATATTTATATATATATATTATTGAAGACCATGTTAGACGGAGGACGTATATAAAAATGACGAAGATATATATAGAGAAAGAAAGCTATCAAAATACTCAGATAAAGGAAGAAAGCGTCTTAATTGTATAGACAGAAAAAATGAAATAAAGGGATAAATATAAGTAAATAGAGTGAAAGTAGTTTAGTAATGTTTACTGTTTAGAAGTAAGACTTACCTCAGAGGCAGCCATAATGAAATTGTTAACATCCGGGTACTGACAACATTTACTGAACGGAACACAGCAGTCACATACATACATACATACATACATACATACATACGTCACATACACACATATATACATACAGCAGTCACACACATATATACATACAGAACAACAAGACACACACACACACACACACACACACATATATATATATATTGGTACACACAGACATATATGTATATATATATTTATTTATTTTATATAGAAACGACTTCTACAGGACAAAAACTGTTTCATTCGTATGAAATCACCAGAAAACTCATTATATATATATATATGGAGAAAGGAGAGGAAGAATTACTGCCCACCGGCTGAGCTCTTCCCATGGCTTTAGATGGTTAACAAAAAAAAAACAAAACAAAACAATACTACAGCAGCTAGTATACTTAAAAAATAATAATTATATAAAAATGAAAATTGTATTTTTTTTAAATGTGACTGGTTGGTTTTACGATTTTAATTTCTCTGGAAATAACACATTAGATTGTGAATGAGAGAGAATGGGAAAGAGAGAGGGGGAAGATGGAGAAAGAGTGAGAGAATGAGATAGTGGGAGAAAGAGAGCATGGGAGTGGGGAGAGGAAAAGAAAAACAATGAGAGAGATGGGGAAGAGCGAGAGAGAAAATGGGAGTTTGTGTGTGACACAGAAAAAAGACCTTTACCGAAATATTTCGAGTTTCACAGCACCACAGATTTTTGCGTATAACACTGGGGCCTCGTGAGGCGGCGAAATGACAGAGTTGGACAGAATGCTTCGCGGTATTCGTTTCGGTTATCTCTTCTCTGAGTTCAAATTCCACCGAGGTCAACTTTGCCTTTCATCCAATTGAGGTTGATAAAAAAAAACCCAAAGTACCAGTCTAGTACTGGGGTCGATTCTTTCTCTATATCTCCTTCTCACTTCCATTCTCTCTCATTCTCTATCCTGCTCTGGAAGAAATCTGTTGTATTCAAACCTGGAGAGGACAAGGGCTCCGCCAAGTTTAAAAATACCCTAGAAACGCCGTATGTCAATTCGGCGTCCCTACGACTTCCCCAAGAGTTACGGGATAAAAGAGGAAGACAAAACTGGGGACTTGTAGTTAAGATGTTGGACTCACGATAATAATGTCGTGTGTTCGATTCCTGGGCCAGGTGGTGTGTTGTGTTCTTTAGCAAAATACTTCATTTCACCTTGCTTCAGTATACTCAGCTGAAAACGAGTACCAGCAGTAGCTGGGAGCTTAACGTTGCGATGGACTGGCATTCTATCCAGGGGAAGAGGGGAGTCTTGTACTCTTAGGACAGACTTTAGATTTTTAGACTATTAGAGCAGGAGAACAACGAATTTCGCGTTGGCCAGTTTACCCTGCGACAATTAAAAAATGGTTTATACATATTTGAAGAATGTTTTTTCTTAATACGACAGAATGATTAATTGTTGCATTAAATATAACTGGTTTCGATTGGTATTCCAATTTCTATAAAATATTAGATGTTAAATATTGAATGACCATACACTGCCAACAAAGCGGCGACGAAAACACGAGACAAACCCCCTTAAGCAGCCACATTGCAACAGGTGCAGGGTTAGACATACCCAACTTCAACATTTTCCCACTCTACAAATGCTCAGACTCTTTCACTCAACAACAGAGAATAAATAAAGAAAAACAATTCATTAACAAATAAAGGGTCACGAATGACCATGGGATTTACACCTAGAAACTTCCCCTCCGAGCCACAAGTTCAGGCAAGGTTGTTTTATACCAGTTTCCCCTCTCCATGCCACCAATGTTGCCCAAGGGAAAGGCAATGGCTGATACAGCTTGGCACAAGTGATGTCGCAACTCATTTCTACAGCTGAATAAACTGGAGCGACATAAAATAAAGTGTCTTGTTCAAGAACACAACGCAAAGCCCGGTCCGGTAATCGAACTCACTACTTCACGATTGTAAGCCCGACGCTCTAACACATGAGCCATGCAAATACAAACCACAATTAAATATGTAATTATTCCCCATGGATAGGAATAACCTATTCACACACACCTATATGCAACCACACACACACACACACACACACACACATACACACACACACACACACACACACACACACATGCATCACAAGATAAAAGGAAAACCCAGGAGTCGATGAAATAATGTAACAGTAATGCACTGGGGTCGATTTAATTGACTTTCCTTTCCCCTTCAAATTGTTGGTCTTGAACCTAAAGTAGAAACAATTATTATTATTTTCTCTCTATCTCTCTCTCTCTTTTCTTTTCTCTTCCTTTTCATCTGCAAATCCCCCAGGAACCCAGTCGCTGACCCTCGCCCTCCACGGGACCCCTTTCAATCATGTTTATATCTATATTTTTCTTTATTTTTATCCTTACTTTTTTTCAACAACCCCTAAAAAACAATTTTGTTCTCTTGATACAAGGGGTAAACACACACACATATACACTCACACACACATACACACACACGCACACACACACTCACACAACACAACACACACACACACACACACACACACACACACACACACACACGACAAAACAAAAGATTAATTCTCTATCCACACCTAAACTGACCCTTCAACACAATTGAACCCCTCATAAACCCCCACTCCCATACATTAAAAACGTCTGCTGGCCATTAGTTTGAATTGTAAGAACATTTTCCATTTCCCGACGGAATTACCCTCTTCCCATTCGAAGGAGGTAGATCCCTCATTTGGGACTCCACCTACTGCGACACGTTCTCCAACTTAGTAGCTTCGGCCACAAACCCCGGCATCGCGGCCCGCCTCGCAGAAGAACGTAAAATAAACAAATACTGGGGCTTGTCCGACCGCTTCCTCTTCGCACCCGCCGCTGTCGAGACCTCAGGCGTACTTGGACCCCGTACTGCCGAGCTCCTCCTCAAGATCGTAACATTAGCGGCTCATCTGAGGAAAGAGCCCCGCGAGGTTGGGCGGCTGTTGCAGCGAGTGTCACTGGCCATCCCGTTCTTTTTTTCTTTATTTTCTCTATATTTCCCAATTCTTTTTTCCTTTTGTTTCTTTTTCTTTTTTATTATTGCCGTCATTATAGTTGTCATTGGATTGGCAGTATCGGTAGAGGGTCAGACAATGCTTTGACGAATAGAGTTACGGCCCTTGCCATTCTGAGTTCAAATCCCGCTGAGGTTAACTTTGCCTTTCATCCTTACGGGGTCGACAAAATGCACTGGGACAATTTTGCTGGCCTTGTGCCTAAAGTAGAAACAATTATTATTGTAAATAAAAATAGAAATGAGAAAAAAATATAACATTTTATTTACAATAATTGTTTCTACTTTAGGCACAAGGCCAGCAATTACCCAAAGTACCAGTAATGTACTGGGTAACTGCTGGCCTTGTGCCTAAAGTAGAAACAATTATTGTAAATAAAATTTTATATTTTTTTCCCATTTCTATTTTTAACCCCACCTCCACCATCACCACTACGCCTTCATAAAGAACATATACGAAGGAATTTTGACAGAAAACTCACATATATACGAATTGCTCACAGAACATGAAAAAAAACATATTCAATATGGTCCTGTAACTCATGACAGAGTCGTAAGGGCGCCGTATTAACATACGGTGTTTCTTGGCCATTTTAAGCCTGGCGGAGCCCATTCCTCCCCCAGGACTGAGTACAGCAGATTTCTTCCAGAGAGAGAGAGAAGAAGAATTGACTCTCCTACTAGACTAATGCTTTTCTTTTATCAACCTCGAAAGGATGAAAAGCAAAGTTTACCTTGGCGGGATTTGAACTCGGGCAGCAGAGAACCGAAACGACTACCATAAAGCATTCTATCCGACGTTCTAACGACTCTGCCAAATTGCCACCTGTAATTCAATATTTAACATCGAATAAACAATGTAGGAAGCTGAATTTCCGGCTTTTGAAACGCCGAGAATATACGTATATATATATATAAGTATATATATATAAGTATTATGTATTTATATATATATATATATAAGTATAATATATGTATATATATATAAGTACAAAGACAGTGCTCAAGCGCAGAAAGGCTATAAAGATGGCTTATAAATTAGAGTGAAGACCTTTAAAAGATGGAAAAGGAAGTTCGATAGCAACTTCCTTTTCCGACTTTTAAGGGTCTTCACTCTATTTTATAAGGCGAATAACGCTGCGAGCGTGCTGGCTTGCCTAAAAGATCATTAGATAGGTTTCCCAGTGCTCCTCGCGATACTGTTATCTTTTATTCTGGTAGCGGCTCGATTGTCCACCCCTTTCGCCTGCCTTTTGTTGTATGTGGTCCCAGATGTGTGCTAACCACTTGTGTTTTTTTTTGTTTTTGTTTTCTCTTTTTTCCTTTTCTCTTTCTTTTCCTTTCTTTTTTTTTCTGTTTTCCCTTTCCCTTTCCTTTATATTATACTAGCAGTGCTACCCGGCGTTGCACGGGATAAGGTATTATGGAACGCGGGCCGCCAACAGACCCACTGCATGCCTCGACAATATGTAAAGAAAATAAACCGAATACTCTGATGGCTGGATAATCTTTAAGATTTTCCTCGATGAGCAGGAAAAATGCAGGTTTTCACCTAATACGAGCCCTAGGGGATCAAGAAAATGAATTTTTTTTATGTGCATAATATGCCTTGAAATTTCGGGAAAATCGGCTAGACGTAACGCCTCAAAAGAGCCCTAAAAAGCTGAAAAAAAATGAAGTTTTTCACCTAATGCGGGCCATAGGCCATAAAAAAGTTGGATTTTCTTTGCTCACGGTATGAAGAAGAGACTGACTAATACATAGTTACAATTTCAAGGAAATCAGTCTGACGTAACGCCCCAAAAAACCCATAAAAACATTAAAAAACGCAGGGGATGAAAAAGCTGAAACATAAGTAATACACATGTAAAGTTTGAAAAAAATCAGTTGGGTACTTCTCGAGTTTTAGGTATTCAAACTCACAGACACACACACACAGAGACAGACATCCTCAGGGAAGTGACGTAATGCAGACAGTCAGACATACAGACAGATATTATAAGGGCGCGACGTTATATGTATGTATCTATCTAAAAAGAGAACGACTAAGAATTATAGAGAGAGATCGCTAAATCACCTAATGTGGTTCCTAGGGCATTTAAAATTTAAAATTTTCTTAGCTCAGAACACTCCCTGAAACATAAGTATTACATGTGTAAAGTTTGAAAACAGTCGGTTGGGTGGTTCTCGAGTTTTAGGGATTCAAACTCACACACACACACAGACAGACATCCTCAGTTTTATATATAGAGATTTGTTTGTGCTTTCGTTCTGTAAGCATTGTATTGTAGTGATGAGGTCACCATTATGTAGCAAATAGATGTATTCTTTGCAGGATAAATTATAACAAGAATGATGCAAGAATTGTGATGTTGACAATGTTTATTTTATAATAATAAAATTTACTTGTTGGTAATCGAATATCGAGTAATAAAATCGTGACAGCAATCTATATATATAAAACTGTGGTTGTCTGTCTGTCTATCGATTTTTGGCACACATCTCCTCTTAGAATCTCTCACGGAATTGCACCGAAATTGCTATACTTGTACATTGAGCCCTAGCGAAGACATCGGAAAAAAAAAAATTTCAAATTGACCCACCCTATGTGACGAAATCGAATATAATGTATCGATTTTTGAGCGTAAGTTATCAGTTATTTCCCTTTGTTCTGTTTACATTGAGCGTCTTACGTAAAAAATTACGCTGGCTTTAACAGTTGTCGAGCCAGCAAAATATTGACCTGCAAAATTCATCAGTTCGAACACTAAGCTTCCGTTTTGCTTCATTTCCATTTAAAAGCATTTTAAAACAATATTTTTACTTGAAAACAAGTCTATTTAAAGACTACGTAAAACAAGCAAATATTTCGTCGTTAGGCGTGCAGACAGACAGTCGTGCAGACAGACAGTCGTGCAGACAGACAGTCGTGCAGAGAGGTGATATACGAGTGCAGACAGATAGTCGTGCAGAGAGGTGATATAGGCGTGCAGACAGATAGTCGTGCAGAGAGGTGATATAGGCGTGCAGACAGACATAACTGATAATTTGGTTCCGCTAATGTTTTTCTCTGCGTTGCAGTGTTTACATTATCGATCTTTGTTAATAAATAACCAGTGCAGTTTCTATCCCCAGCATCCTCTTTTGTTATAACATTAGGGTTATCGTTATGTTTTCTTAACTTCATAAGGCATATTGTTGGTTGAGGGAATATTAATCAAAAACACCACATGCAAGTCTGCACAGTAGACACTACAGTTTTTAAGCCAAGAAAGAAACTTAACATTGTAACTTTAACACAGCTACTGAGCGACCCCGAGCAACGCCGGGCTTTACTGCTAGTTATCACTACATTAATTTCTTACTAGCTACTTCGAGCTAGCGTGTATACATGTATCAAATAAAACGATATAATAAAAGTTGTGTTATACTTTTCAGTAGTAGAGAAATGACAAGGAAGGCTAAAGAATAGATTGTTACACCAATCGAAACAGGTTATATTTAATGCAACAATTATAAAATGATTCATTCTATCGGATTAAGGGAAAAAATAATCTTTGAATATACTTCTGTGCATTTTCATCTTCACTTTTTGACTATAACTTGTCTTTTTATGGAATTTTACCCCCTTTTCAACTATATATATATATATATATATATATATATATATATATATATATATATATATATATATATACAAGAGTTAGCGCTCAAACAGTCAAGGAGCAAGTTACTGTTGAAATGCGCATAATAAAATACTTGGAACTCTTTTAACCATCTTTTGATCTTATATTATATATATATATATATATATATATATATATATATATATATATATATATATATATATATATATATATATATTAAGATAAGCAGAACAAGTAAAATTCAATCAATTTTTCAAAATACATTAAAAAATATAATATAAATATTTACCTCTTCTAGTGGCCCTTACTGATCAGTTTCGCTTTGTAAAACCTCATAAATCCGATGGATTTATGATGGAAAACCAAAGCTCATCAGAGAAGCATTTTCCCTTCCTAGGGCTAAACGTCCCAGGAACGACAAAATATACAACCTCCTGCCAGCTAATAAAGGTCTGAAAGGTCGTAAAATTGACCCGTATGTAAACTGGACCGAAGTAAAAGCGGGAAAATCAAAGACTATATATATATATACATATACATACATATATATATATATACATACATACATATATATACACACATATAAATATATATATACATATATATATATATATATATATATATATATATATATATACATTAACGGAGCCATAGACTCTCGCCGTTCCCTGTAAATAATGTGCTCAAAGGAGAGGAAATCCTGAGCTCTTTAAAATACAATATGTTGAAAAGGTAACGCACTAGAGAGAGATACAGTGCGCTATCAATAAAACAGGGAAAAACCACCAGTGTATGGAATCTATAACCTGTGAAAGGCAGAGTATAGACACGATAATTAAAAATATAAATTAAAGCGTAAATAAATACCTCTATAACTATATAACACACGTACAAATCCAAAGTGATCTGTTTCGATAGAAATGAAATAACCCAGGTTCATCGGCGTGTGTAAGGCTATACATTTCAGACAACACTAAGAGAATTTTTAAAGCGACCGTCCATCTACACGTGGGAGAGAGAAGTCACAGCGTGTTTATGGCTCCTTTAATGTATCATGATATTTCGCTCCTTATAACAGTCTTTCCTATCTCTCTCTGTTTGGTTGAGCACACTTCTCTGAGTGGTTTTAGGCTGCCCTTTCTCGCAGTTCGTCCCTCAGAGGCCACTGGTTCACTGCCCTTAAACACGCTGTGACTTCTCTCTCCCACGTGTAGATGGACGGTCGCTTTAAAAATTCTCTTAGTGTTGTCTGAAATGTATAGCTTTACACAAGCTGATGAACCTGGGTTATTTCATTTCTGTCAACAACCTACTGGCGAAACAGATCACTTTGGATTTGTACGTGTGTTATATAGTTATAGAGGTATTTATTTACGCTTTAATTTATATTTTTAATTATCGTGTCTATACTCTGCCTTTCATAGGTTATAGATTCCATACACTGGTGGTTTTTCCCTGTTTTATTGATAGCGCACTGTATCTCTCTCTAGTGCGTTACCTTTTCAACATATTGTATTTTATATATATATATATATATATAAACGGAAAAAATGAAACGAAATTTCATTTCTCACTCTTAGTACGGCTGTTACTTAAATATAAGTATGTATACGTACATACATATATGTATACAGACGTACAGTAGTATGTATATATATATATATATATATATATATATATATATATATATATACATACATGCACACATATATATATATGTACGTATGGATTCACCAAACATTTATTATAATGTGAAGGTATACGTTGCTGACGATAGCTAATAAGCTTGAAACTAGTACAGCGTTCCTTTGTCAGTGCTGAAAAAATGAGCAACGATGGTTGCTAGACACTGTACGGCTTAATTCGGGATGTTTGTTTACAAACACACCGAGCATTATAATAAATGTACATATATATATATGTGTGCATATATATATATATATATATATATATATATATATATATATATATATATATATATATATATATATAAGTATGTATACGTACATACATATATGTATACATATATATACACATATATATATATATATATATATAAGTATGTATACGTACATACATATATGTATACATATATATACACATATATATATATATATATATGTGTATATATATGTATACATATATGTATGTACGTATACATACTTATATATATATATATATATATATATATATATATATATATGTGTGTGTGTGTATATATATGTATACATATATCTATGTACGTATACTTCTCGAGTTTTAGGTATTCAAACTCACAGACACACACACACAGAGACAGACATCCTCAGGGAAGTGACGTAATGCAGACAGTCAGACATACAGACAGATATTATAAGGGCGCGACGTTATATGTATGTATCTATCTAAAAAGAGAACGACTAAGAATTATAGAGAGAGATCGCTAAATCACCTAATGTGGTTCCTAGGGCATTTAAAATTTAAAATTTTCTTAGCTCAGAACACTCCCTGAAACATAAGTATTACATGTGTAAAGTTTGAAAACAGTTGGTTGGGTGGTTCTCGAGTTTTAGGGATTCAAACTCACACACACACAGACAGACATCCTCAGTTTTATATATAGAGATTTGTTTGTGCTTTCGTTCTGTAAGCATTGTATTGTAGTGATGAGGTCACCATTATGTAGCAAATAGATGTATTCTTTGCAGGATAAATTATAACAAGAATGATGCAAGAATTGTGATGTTGACAATGTTTATTTTATAATAATAAAATTTACTTGTTGGTATTACTTGTTGGTATTACATAAGTATTACATGTGTAAAGTTTGAAATTTACTTGTTGGTATTACTTGTTGGTATTACATAAGTATTACATGTGTAAAGTTTGAAAACAGTCGGTTGGGTGGTTCTCGAGTTTTAGGGATTCAAACTCACACACACACACAGACAGACATCCTCAGTTTTATATATAGAGATTTGTTTGTGCTTTCGTTCTGTAAGCATTGTATTGTAGTGATGAGGTCACCATTATGTAGCAAATAGATGTATTCTTTGCAGGATAAATTATAACAAGAATGATGCAAGAATTGTGATGTTGACAATGTTTATTTTATAATAATAAAATTTACTTGTTGGTAATCGAATATCGAGTAATAAAATCGTGACAGCAATTATCACTACATTAATTTCTTACTAGCTACTTCGAGCTAGCGTGTATACATGTATCAAATAAAACGATATAATAAAAGTTGTGTTATACTTTTCAGTAGTAGAGAAATGACAAGGAAGGCTAAAGAATAGATTGTTACACCAATCGAAACAGCCGAGCGGAGTAAGACCCTCAAATACTCTGATCTGTCGGCCAGCTACATTTTTCAGCCTGTTGCTTTCGAGATGTCTGGGGGAATCGGGCCGCTGACTGCGAGGTTCCTCTTTTCACTGGCTCGCCTAATAGAGGTAACTGGCGAATCTCGCGAGGGCGCTTGGTTGTTCCAGTGCATTAGCCTCGCCATCACCCGAGGCAACGCTGCGAGTGTGCTGGCTTGTCTCAAATGTCATTAGAGAGGTCGCCCAGTACCCCTCGCTGCTGTCTTTTGCTCTGGTGTTGGCTCGGTTGTTCATCCCTTCCATTACATTTTCTTTACTGTTTTAAACGAAGATTTGTTTGTTTGTTTTTTTAGTACTGTTTGGTATTCCTTAAGTTTCCAGTTTTTTTTTCTCTCATCTTTTATTTAAACATTGCCTTTCTCCCTTCCCTTCCCCTAAACATTTTCCTTACTTTTGTTATTTAATTTTTTCCCCTCTTTCTTTTTCTTTTTGTTATTGCAAACATTATATAACCGAATTGAAATTTGTCGAATAAATAAAAGTCCCTTTATTATGTAGGTGATGGAACACCCTACCCTGAAGCACGTATATATATATATATATATATATATATATATATATATAAATGGAATAGAATGAAACGAAATTTCATTTCTCACTCTTAGTACGGCACTTACTTAAATGTAAGTATGTATGTATGTATGTATGTATGTATGTATGTATGTATGTATGTATGTATGTATGTATGTATGTATACGTACATACATATATGTATACAGACGTACAGTAGTATGTATATATATACATACATGCACACATATATATATGCACAATATATTCTATTCCATTTATCGTTTTCGGTGTGCCCGGCCGACTGAACTCACTCGATATGAAAATTAGGCTGCTCAGCCGTTAATATGCATAAGGAAAGTATATACTTTCAGACGTTCAACCATCTGGCAGAAAGGTATACGATGCTGACGATAGCTAATAAGCTTGAAACTAGTACATCGTTCCTGTGTCAGTGTTGAACAAAAAGGTGACTGGTTGCCTAAACACTGTACGGCGTAATTCGGGCTGTTTGTTTACAAACAAACGAACCGAACATTGTAATGAATGTTCGGTAGGCCGATACGTGCATATATATATGTGTCCATGTATGTATATATATACATACTACTGTACGTCTGTATACCTATATGTATGTACGTATACATACATACATACTTACACACACACACACACACACACACACACACACACACACACACACACACACACACACACACACACACACATATATATATATATAAATCAGGAAAGAAGAGTGACACGGTTTGCTATACAAAAAAGGTTTTTAATCTCATTGCTGACAATTGTTTCTCTGAGCTGGTAGGTCTAGAGATCGCTACCCACTTATTTTCACGTTACTCAATCACCAATACAAAGTTATAACCAGTCAATTCATCGGAGCTTGCGAGAATGAAAATAATATACAGGCATGGCTACTATATATAGTAGTAACGGCATTCAATCAGAACAATAACAACAATACTAACAATGGTAGCAATAAATTATTTGAAATAATCACAACATCAATCTAGGTGGGAAGTATAGTATATCTACGATTTTAACGTGTAAAACTAACTGACATGAGGCAGATGTATAAAATTGACATGTAAAAGCTGTCGTGGGGTGTATTATATCTAGTGTAAAGATAAGCCGGTGGCTTTAAACAATATAGGTCTGGTGGCCGTAAGAGTCGGTTATTATCTGACAGATGAAGGATTTATCACTGTAGTGAGATTTGTGTGGTCTATATTAGATGAAAGGATTGTCTAGCTTTCTCATCATCAATAACATACATGTATAAGACAACATTAACAGAGTAGCAATATAATGGGCAAGTTAATACAGAGGTAAAGTCCACTTAGGTGTAGTCCATAACTGGACTACACCTAAGTGGACTACCTATAACAACAATTTGTTACCCCGTATATATATATATATATATATATATATATACTATTATAGCTTCATATCGACGTCTGTTTCCATGTAATAAATATTTTTATGCATTTCCGGTTATTTTACATATTGGGGATTCTGGATCCCGAATAGCTTGAAATCCCAGTGTAGTCCCTGATATATATAAAAAAAGGGGAGGACATTCACTGCTGGAAGGCTCTTCTTGATCATAGGTAAGGACTGATTTTCACCGGAAGAGTTCGCTCCCTTGATAAAACCAAAAAAAGATTGTTACAGCACAGTTACTTCCCTTGAAGTTGTTCTCGTCTTCACTTACAGTTATAGCTTGATTAAGGCGAGAATTATTCAAATATTAAACACAACTTCATCGATTTCAGTATATTAATTGTAGTTATTGAGAGTATAAAATGTAAATCTAGTCGTTGGGTGATTTGCAGAGTTGCTCACTTTTTTTTAGGACATTTGCTTGAATTTAGTAAAAGACGATATAAGAAGAGCTTTATTTGAGAAAAAATGGCATGAATAATTTTGGGATACTTCTTGGCGCATCTCCTCAATTAATCCGCTGTTAGCATCAATGACTGCCTCAGTACGAGGTCTTAAAAGTTGACGTGCCCGAATCAGATGATTTTTATCTATTTTGGATATTGTGCTAGTTACGGCGGACTTCAAAGATTTTATAGTTTTATGGGGACAGATTCACGTAGTAGTCCAACGGATTCACGTCTGGACAGCTAAGAGAGCATATGTTTGGGTAGGAGATTGTAAATCATCCATTCTTGGGTCATCTTGGCCTTTTGAGACGGTGTAGAGTCTTGTTGGTAGGTGTACGACCTTCCTTTGCTCACGCTCAGAACCCTCTCCAACACCTTATAATCAACAGTATTGACCCTTAAGCCCCTAGGAAATGAGAAGGCACTATATCGCCTTCATTGCTCACGTCTCCCAGAACCAACACAGTTACCGGAAACTTTGTATACATGACCGTTGGAATATTATTAGCGTCTGTTATTCCTTCGGTTGACGTGTTTGTCATGATCAAGGTTTTTCTCATCAGAGGAAAACCCAAACATTCCAGGCACTTGCTGTTTCATCTTGTTCCCTGAATGCTTTGCATGGATCAAACGGTTATTTTTTGTTTTTGCAGACATGAATTGGCCCCTTCGCACCACATGTGACTTATATCGGAGGTCTTTGTGCACAATTCTTTCGATAGCATTCTTATCGATAATTTTCTACTCCTGTCGTCCACATATGAGTGTTCTGATGGTACTAGGATCCTTAGCAGGCGTTTGACATCAACGGTTTCCGGCTCTTTGCGAAATTTGACAACAAACGACTGTGCAACTTTCAGTAAGCGAGCAATCTCTAATCACTATGTTCTGCCTTTAAGGCAACGATTATAGCATGCCTTTTTATTTGCTGCAATTGTTGCCTTGATATCTGTAGCTATTTATCCGAAAAGAAATGATTATCAGAAGAAGTTAGAAAAAAGCTAGAGCTATTAGATGTGTCCCCAAAGAACTGAGCAGCCCTGTAGGTAATTTATTTATGAATTTTGCAGGCTACTGTATCCTTGGTTCGAAACCAATTTATATTTAATCACATCCCCGTTACAGAGATTATTCAGAGATATGGGATGGAAAGCACACACGCATTACTGAGGAGGTTCCATCTCTTGTGAACTGTACATGACCGCATGGCCGACGAGGGTGTCCTTAAGAGACTGGTCGATGATGAGCTATGTGAAGGGAACGCGTCCTTACGGGGGCCATATAAAGCGCTACAAAGATTCATGGTAATGAAAGGGTGAACAATATAGACAGTTTTTCATTAGAAATATGGTAATGAAGGGGTTAAACAACATAGACAGTGCCTTTCATTAGAAAAATGGTAATGAAAGGTTTAAACGACATAGACAGTGTCTTTCATCAGAAATATGGTAATGAAAGGGGTTAAACAACATAGACAGTGTCTTTCATCAGAAATATGGTAATGAAGGGGTTAAACAACATAGACAGTGTCTTTCATCAGAAATATGTTAATGAAAGGGTTAAACAACATAGACAGTGTCTTTCATTAGAAAAATGGTAATGAAAGGTTTAAACGACATAGACAGTGTCTTTCATCAGAAATATGTTAATGAAAGGGTTAAACAACATAGACAGTGTCTTTCATTAGAAAAATGGTAATGAAAGGTTTAAACGACATAGACAGTGTCTTTCATCAGAAATATGTTAATGAAAGGTTTAAACGACATAGACAGTGTCTTTTATTAGAAATATGGTAATGAAGAGGTTAAACGACATAGACAGTGTCTTTCATTAGAAATATAGGAATGAAAGGGTTAAACATCATAGACAGTGTCTTTCATTAGTAATATGGCAATGAAAGGGTTAAACGAATTATTAACCGCAATTTGTGACTTGTTTCAATTGTTTTTACTGCCATTATTCTAAGAACTAGAATCTAGTCTTAGATATTCTCCCACAGTGACAGCTATTCCGTGTGAATAGGTTACCAAATTTTAGAAGACAAAGAGAAAAGAAAGTCTGTTTCTGTCTCTCTCTCCTCCTCTCTTTTTCTCTCTAACACACACATGTATATACACATAGACATACATAAATACGCATATATATATATATGTGTGTGTGTGGGTGTGTAATGTGTGTATATATATATATATATATATATATATATATATATATATATATATATATATATACATGTGTGTGTATGTGTGTGTGTGTATAATATATATGTGTGTGTTTACCGGCTATACTTAACCTCGCAGAAACAAACACTAGAAAAGATGTTTTAATTCTTAACCCTTTTTCTTTACTGGCGTAGGCAGAGAAATATTTTCAAGAAACTTTAAAATAACTTTAAACATTCGCTTTTCTCTTTCTTTTCTCCCTTTCTTTAAGTTCAAGTTTTGTAGCATGCTAACAGCTTTGTAGTATTTCAAATCAAACATATAAATATACCTTCCCATGATGAAGGGGCGCCATTTGTAAAGGATAATCCAGTTCGTAGGCTCGTAACTGATTTTCAACACTTCCTACAAGTTTTCAAATAGATATATGAAGGTATGTGTCTTAGGCAGTCGTAAGAAGCTTGGCATTTCCTATCAAGTTCTTCAACTTATGATACTTCAATAGACGCTCCATTATATATATATATATATATATATATATATATATATATATATATATATATATATATATATATATATATATATATAATGGAGCGTCTATTATATATATATATATATATATATATATATATATATATATATATTAGAATTGGTGCTCTGATATATATATATATATACATTCATATATATATATATATATTGAACATGAGCGTTATGGTCGTTTTATCTGTAATTTACTCTATTTTATTTTTGTCGCCATTATAATGAGCCTCGGGCATAACTACAGTTTATTCCCCTCACCTCACACGCCGCAACTTTGCTTCCTCGTAACATTCTTAAACCCTTTCGTTATCATATTTCTAATGAAATATACCACACACACACACATAAAAGAAGAATTTAGTAAAACAATTAACCCTTTCATTGTTGGTATGATATTTCGAAGACGACAAAATGTTCTCACATTAAATTATGATGGAAGGTTTTAATATAAGTATGAACACTTTAATACGCCATTTTTAAAATTAACTGTTTCTACTTTAGGCACAAGGCCAGCAATTACCCAGTGCATTACTGGTACTTTATTTTATCGACCCGTAAGGATGAAAGGCAAAGTCAACCTCGGCGGGATTTGAACTCAGATCGTAAAGGGACGTAACTATGCTGGAAAGCATGGCGTCCGACCCTCTACCGATACTGCCAATAGGGACGGTTTCATGTGAGTTTGTATCAAAAGGGTTAATAATCCACATTTTTTAAATGAAAGAAGAAACGAACAATTTCTTTACCTCATCCAATACACTTCATCATTTTAAAAAAGGATTTTAGGGTTTGATTTGAGGGAAATTTGGCTACTATTTCCAACGGGCTAAGAAAAGCAGAATATCTAACAAAGAAAGAAACGATACAAAACATCAAGGCTTTCCATAAATAGACCCATATATAAACAAACCACAAATCGCCAAACGCCACAAGCAATGCTAGAAGTGTCGCCATTATCGTTCTTGTCTCTTATCATTTGTAACGATGTTAAGATGTAATTTGTGGGAAATTTGGCTGCTATTTCTAGCAAGTAAAGACAGATAGACAGACAGCGTGTTAGATAGAAACAGACAACTCAAAATATCAAAATTTTATGCAAGTAAACAACCTGCAAACTACAAAAATGTAACATGGAAAGCCGGAAGTGCCGCCATTATCTTTCCATATCGTCTGCCATGCACGGAATTTAAACAATATAGGTTAACATATGTAGTACACCACAGATAATGCACAAAAATAACAAACAAATAAATAACTATAATGTACCACGTAAACAAAACACACGCGCGCGCACACACTCTCTCTCTCTCTCTCTCTCTCTCTCTCTCTCTCTCTCTCTCTCTCTCTCTCTCTCTCTCTCTCTCTCTCACACACACACAAATACTTAAAACATACTGCAGTTCTGAACTAATTTCCTAAAATTAAATCAATTTTTGGAACTAAAATAACTTCATCTCACACAATATTCATATCGTTGTTATACAGAAACGAGACTTCATTTGAAAAGCTTTCTTATTTCCCTACCTCTGTCCACTTCTGCCATGCGCCTTTACTAGGTGAAGTAAGATGTGCAGAATTAAGTCTACTGCCCAATTACAGAACATGCCCGCAGTAGATTTATATTTAAGACATTTGATTTATTAGTTCACTACCATATGTATATGGCCAGAACATTATATATTTAAGTTACTATAAGTCAAGCATTACTAAAGGAAAATAGATTTAGAAAATGATGAAGACTATGTCATTTAAAACATGACGAATTGGCAAACTTATTTTAAAATATGTAAGAGAACGTATTTATTTATTTAATGGCTTCCTTTTAAGGCTACTGTTTTTACGACAAATTGGTTGAGAGTTCAATTGGAACTTCTCATTTGTTTTGAAGTGTAGTTTTTCATAAATACTTATTGATCAAGGCATTTAAGTCTATTATATTGACCACAGTACTTCAAGTCTTGTTCTGTTGATCAAACAACTGGAACATTAGTCGTCGCAACCGACGGAGGCACTGCACTTTGAATCAGCGTTAAACTGAAACTAAACAATGTCAGCCTTCAGCTGACGCAGGGCCTATACGAAGTTTTTCTACTTGCTTGAAATAGCAGTCAAAATCTTTCTGAAATTACTCCCTCGCCATCCTCTACTGTCGTAAAAAGCCAAGACAAGTGTACTCCGAAATAGGCTGTGTCTTAGTAAAAGACGGGGTGGTCATGGATGGCTACTTATGACCCTCATATTTTGCCTGAATCTGTAGAGCTGAGGGTAAAAAAACAATCAATCGACCTAGATTCCGGTCGACATGGATCATCGATGACCTACTTCATTGTAATTCGTGTTCCACCCAGCACCAGGACAGGATAATATATATATACATACTTACATACATATTATATATATATATATATATATATATATATATATACGAACACACACACACATAAACACATATATATATATGCACATACACACACACATACACACACACATATATGTGTGTGTGTATGTATATATATATATATATATATATATATATATATATGCATGTATGCACACGTACATACCATCAGACACTGGAATGTGGAAACACATGAAAGAACACATCTTTTATTACATATATTATATATCATCACCTTTATATTAAAAGAAATACGTCCATTATATTCATGTAAGCCTTTAGTGAATCGAGATTGCTTTTGTGGTTTTGAATAACTATTCTTTTATCCCTTTACCTACCTATTTCTGTCATCAGACCGCGGTCATACGGGGTCACCACCTTGATTTAGTCCATCATATCGACCTCACTTTTTATTGTTTTTAAGTTTGATACTTATTTTATCGACCACTTGTTCGTAGTTACACTTACAGGGTATCCCCCCAAAATGTATACGTACTTCCGCAGCATTCTAATCAAAGTGTGTACATTTTTTGGGACACCCAGGCGGGGGGAGGGGGGAGAATGAGCACCCCAGTCGGACGGACATATCGTTAACAGACCCAAGCAATGGACAACGGACTATGTGTAAGAAGTGTACATGCGGTAAAGTCTGCAAGAACATCCACGGCCTAAAGATACACCGAGCGAGGATGAAGTGCCCGTTGGGAGCAGAAATATCACATCGCACAGGTGTCCAAGCTGGTGAGACGCAGGAGGAGCAAGGCCCGGAGTCACCCCATAGTGCCCGGAACGTCCAAGTGGTGGAAACTAATCCCCTGAACATCAAATCTGACAGGAGGCGGATCAAATGGCCAGCAGCTAGCCTGACCTCACTGTGGAAGCAGTTCGATGATGATGTCGACCAAATTCTGGAGGCAACGGTAAAGGGGGGGGGGGGCTGACAGGAGGCTACAAGCTATGACAACAATCATTGTGAGTTTCCCAGCGGGACGATTCGGCGAGGAGGAGAAGAAAAGCTCCGGAACAACTTACTCAAAGAATCAAAGAGCTGTTAGGATCCTTAACATCAGGCAGGATATGAAGGCACTGAAGTCCCAATACAAAAAGGCCGGAGATGAGGAACGCATTGGCCTGGACCAGCTAATGTGCAGCCTACGGGAAAAGATCAAGGTTCTCCGCCGGGTTGAACGGCACCGAGCACCGAAGGCGGCGCCGTGAGAGGGCGCGCAAGCGTGCTGCCTTTATCTCCAACCTCTTCACGTTCACTAAGGATTTGTTGGGGCAGAAGCGCAGTGGTAACTTGCCTCCTCGCAGGAAGACATAATCCGGCATCTGAGGAAGACGTACAGCAAGAGAGCAGGAGTTGGGAGAGTGTAACATCCCCATAGACCCCCCCCCCTGAACCAGAGGTGCAGTTTGACATGACAGAGCTGCAGCTAAAGGAAGTCGGGGAGGTTGTCCGCAGAACAAGGGCAAGCTCTGCTCCAGGACCAAGTGGAACTTCATACAAAGTGTTTAAGAACTGTCCCAAACTTCTGCAGCGTCTGTGGAAAATCCTGCGAGTCTTCTGGAGAAGAAGGAGGTTCCCAGAACAATGAAGAGTAGCTGAGGGTGTGTGGGTCCCGAAGGAGGAAAACTCTACCCAGATAGACCAATTCCGCATCATCTCCCTGCTGTGTGTGGAGGAAAAGATCTTCTTCAGCATTGTTTCCAAACGGCTGTGTGCCTACCTGGGTCAGAACACCTACATCGATACATCTGTACAGAAGGGTGGCATTTCGGGAATACCAGGCTGTCTGGAGCATACCGGTGTGGTAACACAGCTGATTCGAGAGGCAAGAGAGAACAGGGGTAACCTGTCTGTGCTGTGGCTTGACCTGGCAAATGCATTCGACTCCATTCCACACAAGCTGGTACAGCTCACGTTGACAAAAAAATCATGTCCCAAGCAGGTGTAGAGACCTCATCGCTGATTACTACACCAATTTCAGGATGAGGGTCTCTTCGGAAGCAATAACATCACGCTGGCACAAGATGGAAACAGCATCATCACGGGGTGCACTATCTCTGTTACACTATTCTCCCTAGCCATGAACATGATTACCAAGTCTGCTGAGCCAGAGTGCAGAGGGCCCCTATCGAAATCCGGACAAAAGCAACCACTCATTAGGGCGTTCATGGATGACCTCACAGTAATGACAGAATCAGCCCAGGCTGCCAGTGGATTCTGCAGGGACTCTAAAAGGTGATGGAGTGGGCCCGGATGCGTTTCAAACCAACCAAATCAAGATCTATGGTGCTGAGGAAAGGGAAGGTGGAGGACAAGTTCCGGTTTAACATCTGAGGAACAGTCATTCGAACAATCACAGAGAAGCAAGTCAAGAGCTTGGGCAAGGTTTTCGACAGCTCATTGAGAGATACTACATCTATCCAGTCAGCCTGCACTGAGTTGGATGACTAGCTGAAATCCGTGGACAAGTCAGGCCTACCTGGGAAGTTCAAAGCCTGGGTCTACCAATACGACATTCTTCCCAGGATCCTGTGGCCCCTCCTTGTCTATGCAGTCCCCATCTCAACAGTGGTGACCTTAGAGAGGAGGGTCAGCAGCCACCTCCGGAGATGGCTTGGATTGCCAAGGAGCCTGAGCAGCATCGCACTCTACGGTAACAACACGAAACTGCAATTACCCTTCAAATCATTGGAGGAGGAGTTCAAGGTGGCAAGAGCCAGAGAAGTGGTCCAGTACAGGGACTCTTGTGATCCGAAGGTGGCTAAAGCAGGGATCCAAGTGAGGACTGGCAGGAAGTGGAGGGCAGAGGAGGCAATTCAAGAGGCAGAGGCAAGGCTGCACCAAAGGAGACTTGTGGGAATGGTTACACAAGAGCTGGGCTAGGCTCCTTTCCGACACCCCAAATGAACACCAGCGAGAAGGAAGGGCGCCGCCTTGTTCAGGAGGAGGTGAGAGTTGCAGTGGAGGAAATGAGAACTTGCAAGGCAGTAGAAATGAAGCAACTGGTAGATTGGACAAGATGGGTGAATGCGGTTGAGAGGAAAGTGACCTGGGTTGAGCTGTGGAAAGCCGAACCTCACCGCATTAAATTCCTCATCCAGGCAGTGTACGATGTGCTTCCAAGCCCTCAAACCTGCACACATGGGGCATAGCAGAGACACCAGCATGTGCGTTATGCTCCAAGCGAGGAACCCTGGAACACATCCTCAGCTGCTGCACAGGGGCATTTGGAGAAGGACGGTACCACTGGAGGCATGACCAAGTCCTTAAGACCATCGCTGAAGCCATCAGCACAGGAATTGTGTGGGCGAAGCGGTTCCGACCCTCCAAGAAAACCATCGCCTTTGTCAGAGCTGGGGAGTAGCCAACCCCTTCCAGGAAAACATCGGCGGGCATCCTAACATCTGCAAGAGACTGGCAGCTATTGGTGGATCTTGAGCGTCAGCTGAAGTTCCCTGGCCACATTGCGGTCACTACCCTGCGACCAGACATTGTTCTCATGTCTGAGTCCACCAAGCAAGTAGTGCTGCTGGAGTTGACTGTCCCATGGGAAGATCGCCTGGAAGAAGCCTTTGAGAGAAAGCTCTCCAAGTACGCGGTTCTGGTCAGTGACTGTCAGCAGGCTGGTTGGAGAGCGAGGTGTCTCCCAGTGGAGATTGGATGCAGGGGTTTCGCAGCCCGTTCCCTGACCAGAGCCTTCAACAGTTTGGGCATCGAGGGAGTGAGAAGGAAGAAGGCCATCCGCAGTACCACCGATGCGGTAGAGAGAGACTCAAGATGGCTGTGGATCAAAAGAGGAGAGCCATGGAGTCATGGTAGCTAGCTGGCCATCTGGACACAAGCTGGGGTCTGATCAGCCCCAGCTGGGTCACCTGGAGAAGGGTGTATGATGTTGAAAGACCCGAAACACCCGATGATGTTTCCAGATGCGTCAGTCATAGATGTATGCACACAACAACATAATGGCTGCATCACAGTTTCGAGAATTGTCATCTCTTGACCTTTTTCTCACACATGGGTGACACGAAAATGACTTTTTAGGCCTCCGAAGGACTTAGATTTCTTTCTACATATGCTGCAGCGAAATAAAAACGAAAAGTCCACGTTCACGCAACACACGTGAAAGTCATTTACATCTAGGGATGCCTGTGATTGAAGCTTTTGTAAATGAAAAAAGGCCTTGACTGCACCAATTCCACTCTCGGTGACAGGTAACCAAAGAGCAGAACAGGTCAACATCATTGGCTGCAATTGAGTCGCAGGTTTTACATCAAAATTTTACTTCTCATAGAATGATGTCCAGCTGAACTAGGGGTCTCTCACTCATGGTGGGCTAACTCCACGCTCGGGTACCAAAGCGAGTATTTCCATGTGCCCGCGAATATATATATACACACACACACACACGCTGACTCACACACACACACACGCATATATATATATATATAGTAATAATAATAAATGTGAAGACTAAAATCAGAAGAGTTTCAGAAGATCCCGTTAAGGGCGGAAGCAGCGATTCTGTTATTTTAATATATATATATATATATATATATATATATATATATATATATATATATAGTTAAAAGAATAGAGGTGTAACACAAGTTATTATCTATTGGTAAACGGAATAGAAAATGCTGACAAATTGTTCACAGTTGAAAAATAGTTTAATTAGGAATAAAAGAGTATTAGTAATTGTATTGGTTAGTATTCAGTTGTGGTTTTAAGTTTTTACCGGTTGCGCATTTCTAAATGCTTTTCAAAAATAATTTTGAGATAGAGCGTTCAAATTGTTTGCTCTGATCTGAGATCAGTAAAAACTTAAAACCACAACTGAATACTAACCAATACAATTACTAATACTCTTTTATTCCTAATTAAACTATTTTTCAACTGTGAACAATTTGTCAGCATTTTCTATTCCGTTTACCAATATATATATATATATATATATATATATATATATATATATATATATATATATATGCAAAGGCCTTCTGTAGTTTCTGTCTACCAAATTCCACTCACAAGACATATATAGTAGAAGACATTAACACTGAAATATTCTATTAAACAACCAATAAACAAAATTGTTAACTTAAATATAAATTATTACAGATTTAGTTATAAATCCAATACAGACATCTTTATAACTGAGATGACTTTCTTCCATCTTTTACATTGTTTTCTTTCAAACAAGACATTTTATTTAAAAAGACATCTAATGTCTAAACAGTTTCTTAAGAAAGGATTGTAATTCACCGACTAGCAGGTGAATCAAAGAGTCTTCTGTTTGTAAAAATAAGTTAAAATTGGTGAAAGATGGCAACAAAACAGCCTGATAAAACAGTAAATGTATTTTTGAAAACACACCTGGAACACTTATTATTATCAAAGGACATAGAAAAAAAATTGTGTAGTGCACCAAAAAGTAGAAGAAACTTTATTTACTGCCATCTCTAGACTTAATCACCTTCTTGACATATTCATCAAAATGTCTTTATATTTTGTATTGTAAAAGCAACAAAACTCCTTTAATTACCCCCTTTTTGTGTTGTATTCTTATCAAAACAGAAAAATAAATCAATGCAAAGTTCTTCTAGCTAGAAACTATTGATATATCTCTAAATTTCACTGAAACAAAGGAAGCAATGTCATGTACGAAATGACAAGAGTATCCCATAAAAAAACAAGCTCTGTTTATATTGTGAACTCTATACCTGACTAAATTATGTCTTCCTATGTTTATACTTCAATTGTCAACTCTCAAGCTAACAACAGTTGACCCAGGGCATTTCACTGTTGCTCATAATAACTTTAATTTTCTAATATATTATTTCTACTTTGCCATAATAGGGTCCCAGTTGTCGTAGACATGTCACAGAACTTTGTAACAACTTTGTGTAGTCTCTAGTCATATAAAAACATTCTAAAAGTTAGTTAGTGGGTCCATCTTATCATGCATGAATTGTTTGAGCCATCTATCAATCTATCAGTAGAGAAAATGACAGGAACTACATCTCCTGTCCAGGTAAGTCTGAAGAACAGAAAAAAACATGCCACAAAAATAAAGGTGAACGATGACATCTTCATAATTGGTGGCACAGGAAAGAGACTAATATCTATTTATCTACTTGGCCAAAGTTAAAAAAAAAATAATATTAAATAAAAGGTCAAACGTACCTAAGTTTTTGTTTATACCTTAGATCAGGAGTCCCAAATTCAAAGAGTCAAAACTGGTCATTGCGTCCTAGGAAAAAGGCATCATGGGCTAAAAGTGAGATGAAGCGGGCGTCATTTCCACCTGTGATAAAGCTGATTGGTTACTATTTGCTTTTTCTTTTCATCAAAATGAATACACATAGGACAGTAAGGGAGATATGTGAATTAGTACAAAATGTAGGGAGACAAAGTTTCCTTAATTCCGTTTTTACTTTTGGTAAATTCTCTTTTTTTCTGTTTTTACTTTTGATAAAGTCCGTTTTTTTTTTCAAGTTTATTGTATTTCATGGGTGAAATACAATAAATAAAGTGTAGAACCTTAATCCTAACAACACCCATAACAAACCATAGCTATAATTTTAAAGAAATAGAGAGAAAGTGAATGTCCGAACAAATATAATCCATTCTTCTTCTTCTTCTTTTTCTTCTTCTTCTTCTTCTTCTTTTTCTTCTTCTTCTTCTTCTTCTTTTTCTTCTTCTTTTTTTTCCTTCTTCTTCTTCTTTCACCTATCCTGTGAGTTTGTGTGTATATGGGGGGGGGGGGGGGGGGTCTGAGTCCACAAGTACGCTTTCCAGAGGGTCCTGTCTGAAGCAACCGTTATCCAACTATTTTGCTTGGGGGTCTATCTCTGGGTATCTTGCGGGTTAGTTTCTTAATTTAGAGAAGTAGCTGCGCTATCTACCTGGAGAAACTCTTAGACCTCCGGACAACGCACTCTATTAAGTAATGGCACTCCAGAGACCCTTCGGGGAACCCTATTTCGGCCCTTTGTATTCGCGATCGTATTCTTTTAGTCATTACTCAAGATTCATGACCATGGGTAAGTGTTGGCACGAATACCGAATTAAAGTTAGTAAATTTGGCTTTTACACCTACCTCCCTTATTCTGATGAGCGAATGCTGAAGCTGGCACATTACTGCACCCGCTCCTGTAATTCTGGCACTTAATTCGATATCCTGCCTCCCATCACTCATGAACACGTCACCCAGATACTTGGACTTCTCCACCTGCTTCAGAGGAAATCCACTCACATGTAGAATGCACTGCTCAGGTTTCCTTGAGAGGACGAGCGTCTCAGTTTTAGCAGCACTGATTTTTATTCCAGCCATGCAGCACTCCGCATCAAATCTATCAAGGGCATGTCAGAGATTACATTCTGACGAGTTAAGTAGTACCGTGTCAACCACAAATTGCAGCTGATTAATCCTACAACCGACAGTCTCGATATCTCTTCCAGCCCGACTGCATGTGTCAACCCTGCCCATGAAGATTATAGAGATCAGGAGAGGTGACAGTACGCACCCTTAACGGAATCCGACACCCATATTGAATGGTTTCGACATAGCACCATTTATCTGAACACAAATACTAGGGCATTCGTATAGAGACATCAGAGCAACAGGCATCAATCCATCAATGCCATACTCCTACAGAACCTTTCACAGCAGGTCCCGTGGAACGTGGTCATATGCCTTTTCAATGTCTACGAAACAAGCATATACCTCTTCGCAATACTCCCACAATTTCCCCAAAACCTTCCGCACTCAGAATATTTGAGGTTTGTGCTGCGTCCGCGGTGAAAACCACACTGTTCGTTAGCTAGCTTGTACTTGACAATATCCCTTCATGTCTTTACCAGACATTTAGCATAAACTTTACCGGAAAGGCTTAACAAGGAGATCCTTCTATAATTGGAGCAATCTCTCTTGTCTCCCTTTTTGAAAATTGTGATTATCACTCCCGATTGCCATTGCTTAGATGCCTTTCCAGGAATCCAGGCCACCCGGCACACACGAGTCAGCCAAGGAATACCTTCTCTAACCGATAGCATCTGGCCACCTCCACTAGTTCATGTCCCTTAGGGTTGTAACGTTCCAGTTATTAATTGTCATGGTTTGCTCCCTTCCGGATCCTGTTGGAGTCTCAGGATAGGTCGCAGGCCCATCGCCAGTTTTTGCAGCTTTGGATGGACAGTACAATATAGTCTTCGAACAAGCCTGAATGCGTTCCTTGTTATCCAACGTATAGGACGATGTGGTATGACTGCAGTTGTTGTGTCTAGCTATATTGCAGTGTTTTGGTGGTTTCAATCGCACCGGTCACCAATTTGGTAAACTTTTTCAGGCACGCCACGACTAGACACTTTTAGAGACGACTTTTACTTGTCTCGTCGTAGCTACATCACTGGGTGTGAGGGTTTTCTTGGGAGATAACAGTGTTCCCTATTGCTCCACCTCCCCTAGTAGTTTACCGTTGTTGGATTCCGTTTATATTGCAACTAACCATCATATCTAGTGCCTGTATTTCGCGATCCGATACCTGTGACGCGTTTTCTACAACCCGTTCTCTAACAGAACGACTCTGCTGAGAAGTCTCCTGTTCGGTTATACAATAACGAGAGCGTAAAGGTTAAACCGCCACCACCATCACCTCTACCACCACCACCAACAACAACACTCCACCATTACCACCAGCACCACCAGCACCCGCAGCAGCAGAAGCAGCAGCAGCAGCAGAAGCAGCAGCAGCAGCACCACCACCACCACCACCACCACCACCACCACTAACAATAACAGCAGCCCTCTTTTTTTTTATTTTTTACAGACTGCGAAATAGATCGAAATACTGTCTGAATAACAAAAAATTGTGGTACAAAACAATAAAATATAGTAAATATGGGAATCCTCCGAAAATGCTGGAATTTTCGGCAAAATGTACGAATGCGTGTTTAGAGAGAGAGAGAGAGCTGTAGCAAGCTACTTTCCGAGGGCTCATTAATACTTTCTTCCGTGCGTTGTTTGGCTCAGTTCAGCCAATCGCTACCAGCGTAGGGAGATGTATCTCAACTTCCGCCCAAAGGGAGAAATTCCCGTTTCTTTCGAAAAACTCTTTCTCTTTGCAGCTGGACACCGTTAAGGTAACACCTCTTGGATTTGCTCAACAAACATTCCAAAATGTAGCTACCGAACTTTACCACCGGCCTGGCTAACGCCCCAGACAGTTGACTGTACCTTCTTAATCTCTTAATTTGTTTATTCATTTCTATTGGCGTGCCAGCTAAACTTTGTAATCGGTTTGTAAATAAATTATATATTAAAAACATTATAAAGTCGTATGATGCTATTAACCACAACATTCCTTTAAACTGCTTCGGTGACTTCAATCGATACTAATGCAATACACAAACATTAACATCCTCAACACACATATATATATATATATCTATATCTTCTATTAACTTCTTCTAAAGAGCAAATGCTGGAAACACCCGCATAAATGTAAAAAGACACATTTATTGTGGTATTGTTATTGTTTAACCTTTGTGTTAATCGACAGCATTGTGTAACTAGATTTATGGAATGGAATGGACTGCCATCGATTTCGACGATGAGTGAGTGTTCCAATTGTTCGATCAATAGAAAATCTTGCACCTGAAATCAATGTGCTACTGTCAGACCATTCCACAAACGTGTACTCTTTAACGTACTTCCCTGAGAGATTCAGTGAGACACAAAGTGTGACCAGGCTGGCCTTTTGAATTATAAGTACAATCCATCCGACGGGCTTCTAAACAGTTTCCGTCTACCCAATTTCAATCACAAGGCTTGGGTCAACATTAGGCTATGGTAAATGACACTTTTCCAGGTGCCACACGAAAACACTGTCTTAAAACTAATATATCTATCTTCTTCAGTCAAGTACTGAGGTTGATTTACTCAACTTTACCCTTTCTGCGAAATTTGCTGGCCTTGTGCCTAAATTAGAAATCATAATTCTTGTTCCTCTTCCTGGTTCTTTCAGTAATATATTTCTGTTATTTCATCTTCGTAAAATATTACATCTTCTATTGCTGTCATGAGCAACATGCGGCCCGTTGTCATGAGCAACATGCGGCCCGTTGTCATGAGCAACATGCGGCCCGTTTGACTTTCTGAACTGCCTTGAATTTTTTTTAGAAGTATGGCCTGGAATCTAAAGTGAGGTTGAGGAATTTCACAACCATCTGCACAAGTCGTGTCGGTAGAATAAAGGGTGGAACTGCCATTTTCTTTTACGTTAGCCCCACATGACACATTCTCCAACTACTACTGTGAACAATAAAACCAATGACTTAACAGTAGTTGGGTTCTATAGGTCACCACAAAAACCTTCACTATACTTCAAGGAATGTCTCAGTAATATAAGGTATTAATACTTTGTCCAGCAGTGCCATTCTGATAACATACTAATCACGGAGGACTTCAATTTACCGTGTGTTGATTGGTCTACAAACAGCTTGAAACCAAGTATTTCCACCTCAACCTCTGACATAGCAGCTGTAGAATCACTCTCCGACTTCATGGATGAGCTTTTCCTGTCCCAACTTGGCTCACACCAGCAAGATGTCAAAACAACATTTGGACCTAGTGTATAGTAATCCCACAAACACCATTTACAATACTGCAGTGGAAAAAACCCTTCTCTCAGGTCATGACATGGTTGTTTGTAATCTGAGAATCCACTTGCCAAAGGTTAAACATATCAACCTCTCTCTAGCCCACCCATTTGATAACATAAATCTTTATAATACAAATTGGGATATCTTACATACATGTTGACAGGTCTTACACACACACACACACAAACAGACAGACAGACACACACACACACCTCCACCAACATCAAAACAACTTGGCAGATATTTGCAAACACCGTTACACTTTTGACCCTCTGGCTGATGAAAATAACATCCTCCATGATGAGGCTAAAATCATGACTAAAATCAGCCAAAGTCAGTAGTGGAGTCCCACAAGGCACTGTAGGGAGCCCACTTCTTTTCTGGTAAGGGGTGGTGGATTGGCAGTATCGGTAGAGGGTCGGACGCCATGCTTTGACGCATAGAGTTACAGCCCTTGCCATTCTGAGTTCAAATCCCGCCGAGGTTAACTTTGCCTTTCATCCTTACGGGGTCGATAAAATAAAGTACCAGTAATGTACTGGGATAATTGCTGGTCTTGTGCCAAAAGTAGAAACAATTATTTACATTAATGACATTATAGACGTCATTAAGCATTTTCGCAGATGATTCCAGGCTCCAGAAGATCCTCGACGAAGTGGGAGACCAGACATGACTACAATCGGATCTGTTCGCTGTTATCCAATGGGTGACAAACACACACACACACACACACACACACACACACACACACACACACACACACACACACACACACATTCTATAAAACGCTGGCCAGCATCGGACACTGGAATAGTTCCTTTATTTTCCTTGGATGAAGGGATATTAATCTCGAAATATCAGGACATAAGAATAAATTAAGGTAAAAAATAGAACCCCCCACCTACTTTTTGCGTTTAGATTTTTCCTCTGTCCAAACCTGCATTGTCGTGGCTTTCCAGCTTCGAATTCTCTCTCTCTCTCTCTCTCTCTCTCTCTCTCTCTCTCTCTCTCTCTCTCTCTCCCCCACTCTCTCTCTCTCTCCTCTCTCTCCCTCTCCTGGTCTTACAGGCTCTCATGTTCTCGGCCACAGACTACACCACCAGGGATAGTGATAACACAGACTACAGAAGGACGTTCTACTAATACTATGAACTTCTTTTCACGAATACAGTTTTCTATCTACTATTCATCAGCGATGATGAGGGACAGAGACCGCTGGAGAGAACTCGCCCATGGATCTCAGGAATTCTACCCACACACACACTCTCTCTCTCTCTCTCTCTCTCTCTCTCTCTCTCTCTCTCTCTCTATATATATATATATATATATATATATATATATATATATATATATATATATATATATATATATAGATCCCGGGTTCAATCGGGGATAACCATAGTTAGTAAGCTACTCAATACATTAGTAGAGTGTAAACATCATATTTAATATAGAAATGTCTTCTACAGGATTGGAATTGTTTCATTGGAAGGAACTGATGATTTCCCTCGAATGAAACAGTTCTAGTCCTGTAGAAGCCATCTCTCTCCTCCCTCTATATAGTCCTCTCACTACTTACTACTTACCAAACTGCTGCATGACAACATTTGGTCGCAAAAGAAAGAATAGTTTTAAAAGTTATTTTTATCAGAAGAAACAATGAAAAGAACGATGGAACAGAGATGAGAAGATGGGATGGCTAGCAGCTTCTTTAATAGCTCAAACAATCCTCACCGACATTTAATATGTAGACAGGCACACACAGGCACACACAGGCACACACACACACACACACACACACATACACACATACACACACACACCTGTATATATATATATATATATGTGTGTGTGTGTGTGTGTGTGTGTGTGTGTGTGTATATATATTAAACAGACATACAGATAAAGAGATAGATAAGTTTCTTTTATTTGCCACTAGGGCATCAAAAGTGGGACAAGTACAAAGGGGGGAGTTTACACAAAAAGGCGTCCTCAATAAGGAGGAGGCAATAACAAAATATAAAAATAAAATAAGATATAACAAAAAATAAAATTTTTAACAAAATCCTCAATAGAGAGGAGGCGCCTTGGGGGGTCGCACACACCCCCGAAAAAAGTGTGCAACCCTTTTCCTCAGGAGCACAGAGAGGGGGTGCTCCCTCGTTCCTTCCTCTTCTCCACCTACAGGCTTATGTAAAGAGAAGGCCCATTCACACGGGCCATTCTCGCCACTTTCACCCACCTTTCATAAAAACGACTGGGGTGCAGCACCTCTCTCTCCATCCTGATCCTTCTTCCGAAATGATATCGGAAGAAACGGACCAGTTGTTGGCCAGAGAGAAAGGTGCCTGACCTCAGTCCTTTCAGACGCGTCCACCATACAACCTCTTTCGCCATGGCTATTACGCACAGAAACACCGCCTCTGCTTCATCTTTGAAGGGGGGAGGCGGCTTGATCATTACAATAGACTCGGTGGTCAACCGGATCGGTCCCACCCTTGACAGCAGTTGTTCGACATAGCCCCACAGATCGGCTACGCCCGAGCAGTGTACCAATGCGTGTGCAACGGTTTCCTCGTCGCACACGCATCTGGGACAGATCTTTTTGGCGGGGTCCCTACCCGGGCGCCCGTGTCTGTAGAGCCTTTCTCGAACGGGTAAAGCCCCTCGGTAGCACTGCCAGGCCAGGGACTTCTGGAAGTTGTCCATAGGTCCCGGGCTGAATGTCCTACCGAACAGGCTGGCCAGTTCGTCCTCCTCCATGTCTAGGGCTTCTCCAAGGGCGTCGTCGCACCTGCTGCGTACCAGCCCTCTATAGAATGTAGCGGTGGAGTCTCCACTGATAACCGGATCCGCCTGCCAGAGGGCGGTGAGCGCCTGGGCACACTCAGTGTGCCAGGCGCCCAGTTTTCTCGGTCTCTGCTTGACCCAGGATTGCAGCTCGGTGAGTGAGACGAGTCTGGGAAAGGTTCGTCTCACAAACGAGGCCCACACCGGTTGTCCGGTGAGGAATACGTAGAGGTGCCGTAGCCTTAATGCGTGTTTACGCATCATTAGCCACGGCATCCCCAGACCTCCTTTCGAAGGGTGTTGACAGCAGATGGATCTCCTCACCATAGGAGCCCGCCCCTTCCAAAGGAATTGGAAGAGCGCGCGCTCCATCTTGGTGAGGGTTTCCCTTGGGCAGGGCACTACGGTCAGGCGGTAGTAGATGACGGACGCTATATAAGTGTTCGCCACCTCCGCCCGACCTTTCAGGGATAGTTTGCAACTGGCCCACTTCTGGGTCAGTGCAAACACCCTGTTCGTAACCTCCGCCCAGTTTTTCTCCACCTGGAGGTCCGGTCCGAACCAGACCCCGAGCAACTTCACCGGGCCCTCCGTCCAGCGTCCGACGACGCCATCGGAGGGCATCGGTCTGCCCCTCCACGTGCCGAGTTGCAAACCGATCGACTTGTCCCGGTTCAGCTTAGCCCCTGTGAACTTTTCGTACTCCTCCAGTAAGGTGCCGACCGCCTCGATTTCGGAGGCCGTCGACACCATTACTGTCACATCATCGGCGTAGGCTGACACCGCTTTCCGCAATCCCGGTTCCAAAGGGATGCCCTGCAACAACTCCAACTTCCGCAGTAGTGGCTCGAGAGTCAACACATACAGAAGGGAGGAGAGAGGGCACCCTTGTCGGATGGACCGCGCGATTTTGAACGGCTCCGAGAGGTAGCCATTCACCTTGACCCTAGAGCAGATGCGGCTGCTGTGCATAGCAGTGATCCAGCCCCTGAAAACGGGTCCGAAGCCTGCCGCCGCTAGCACCGCATCCAGGTAACCATGGTCGACCCTATCGAACGCCTTAGATTGATCCAAGTTGATCAGAGCCCCACCAAAGCCGGGTTCGTTCCCAACCCTCTCTATGATGTATCGCATGAGGTGGAGGTTGTCATGGATGGACCTGGACGGGATAGCGCATGTCTGCGCATCTCCCACCAGGTTGCCCACGACAAGCGCCAACCTCTTTGCTAGCACCTTGGCCAAAATCTGTAACTCTGTATTTAGCAGAGTTATGGGCCTGAAGTTACTTATTTCGTCCCCCTTGTTCTCGTCCTTCCTCACTAGCGTGACTACGCCCTTGGTCACAGTACAGGGAATTCTCCCGTTCTGTTGCCAGTTGCAGTAGACCGCCTCGAGGAGATCGGGGAACAAGTCCGGCATAGCTAGATATAATTCGTAAGGAAGACCATCGAGACCCGGGGATTTGCGTTTGCCGCATTGGCCCAGCACGTCCTCTATCTCAGCGGCCGAAATCGGCTCCTCGCAAGACTTCGCCTCCCTGTCCGAGAGGCGCGGCAGGCCGTCGAGGTATGGACCGAAGTCCACGTTTCCAACCGGCTCCCCGCCCCTCCCGAACAGTCGGGCAAAGTGCCTTTGAAAGGCCTCACACATCTGCTTAGGCTCAAGAATCGCCCGTCCATCCAGGTTTCGCAAAGACCGGATGGTGGATTTAGTTCCACTGTTGGCCTCTGTCACGCGGGCCCAGCTAACAGCTTTGGCCCCCTCGTTCCCTAGAGCACGTATTTTACTTCGGACAACGCAGCCTTCGTGCTTCGCGTCGAAAAACTGGCTCAAAGCCGTTCTCGACGCTAGCACTCTGGCCACGTCGCCGCTTCTAATTGCCTCTTCTACTCTATCTATTAGCTCCCTTTCCTTCCTATTCCTATCCGCAGCTAGAACCTTACTAAATTCAATCGAGACTACTCTAATCTCTCTCTTTAGAGATACCCACCACCTGCTGTTGACGATCGCTCCAGTCAACCGTTCCTTAACTAACGTACTAATCCGATTCCTGTAGGCTCTACTTGCCGGCAAGGACAAGTTGAGCTTCCAGTAACCGGGGCCCTGTCTATGCGTTCTATCAAGGTTGACCATGCAGGTCACCAACTTGTGGTCTGAATAGCCAACCATGAGCATTTCTGGACAACTTAAAAAGTCCCTGTCCTTATTTCTAACTAAAAATCTATCTAGGTACGATCTAGATGATCCGCTGCGATTTGACCAAGACCAGGTTGGCACCGTCGGAAAATCTAGTCGAAATCTATCGGCCAGGTCAAATCGGCCGAGTAACCCCTTGAGGCTGTTGCACCCCTCTCTATCGGGACATGCCCCTGCATAGTCCCAACGTGCATCCAGGATACCATTCCAATCCCCCACTAAAAGCAGGGAACGGGACGTCCCTAGAAAAGACTCCAGACGCTGGAAAAAGTCGGGCCGCTCTGTCCCAAAAGGGGCATATGCGGCTATCAGCCTAAGGGCTCTACCTTCACCACTGCCAAGGTCCAGCACCACCAGTCGACCCCCTGGGTCCAAGTGAACTATCTGTGTTGCAAGGCCCATATGTTTTTGCAGCAGAATGACAACCCCACCCCCACCTCCGGGCTGACAGAGAGATGCGTGCATCTCAAAGTCGTCAAAGGTGGGGGCTAGCTGTCGCATGCTGCTGATCCGGGCCTCGCAGATAACCATCACATTTATAGATTGTGACCTGAGGTCATTTAGAAGCATTGCTTGCTTCCAAGACGAGCCCAGGCCACGCGCATTTAGACACCCTACTCTTAGCACAGCCATGTTGGTGGTAAAGAGAAAAGGCACTTACCTCTCTGCGTCCCGGGAAACGGGCCGCTCAATTTCCATGCTGGTTGGGGATGGGTTGTTGGGTGGGGTGGTGGTTTGTGGAAGTGAAGGGGCATCGGTGTGTTGTGGGGTTGGGGTGTTTGTCGTTGAGTGGGTGTCTGGGTGGGGTGGGGGGGTGAAATTTTTTAGGAGGACGCGGTTGATTGGTTTGGCGCAGGGGGGGGCCCACGTCCTCCGTGAAATTTATTTTCAGTGTTTTGTACAAGTGCATTGGGACTTTTATCATTTTCAAATGAGGTAGTCCCACAGCAGTTATAAAGTTTGGCCCTTCAGTTTGGACCGAAGGGTTTGCTGAAATTGTTTTCCGTAATTCTTTGTTGTCTGTGTTCATGTATGTGTATTGTAAGGTCTTTTTTTGTGTAGCAGTTAGTGTTGTGTGACAGGGAGGGGTGGTTTGTGTGTAGTTTGTGTTCTCTTGGGGGGGGGTTAAAGTTAACATGTGTGTCTGTGGTGCGTCTCCTCTTCTTTCTTTTT
>OZ024741.1:265259504-265289504 GCA_964016885.1 Eledone cirrhosa | reverse complement strand
GAGTTTTATTTTTATCAACGTTACAGCCTGCTTGTGAAATTAACGCTTAAGTGGCAGAGCATTCCACAGATATGTATACCCCTTAACGTAATTCTCAGGGAGATTCAGCATGACACAGTGGGTGACAACGCCAGCCCTCTGAATTACAAATACAGCCCAACTTTTATGATGGCGTAAGTGGTTGAGCATTCCACAGTCACGTGTATCCTTAACGATTTCTCAGGGAGATTCAGCATATCAAAGTGTGTGACAACGCCAGCCCAATCTTTTATGATGACGTAGGTGGCCCATCATTCCACAGACACGTGTACCCTTAATGTAATTCTAGGGAGATTCAGCTGACAACGCCATCCCTCTGAATTACAGGGAGAATCCCTATTTTATTATGGTGTAAGTGACCGAGCATTCCACAGACACGTGTACTCGATGTAATTCTCAGGGAGATTCAGCGTGACAGTGTGTGACAAGGCTGGGCCTTTTAATTACCTGAGGCCATGGTAAATGACTCATACCTCACACATTGAGGTTGAACACATGCCTTGGGTTGTCACAGGGGGAGATTGAACCAGGGATCATGACACATTCCTCGGGTTGCCACAGGGGGAGATTGAACCAAGGATCATGACACATTCCTCGGGTTGCCACACGGGAAGATTGAACCAAGGATCATGACACATACCTCGGGTTGCCACACGGGAAGATTGAACCAAGGATCATGACACATTCCTCGGGTTGCCACACGGGAAGATTGAACCAGGGACCCTTACACATTCCTCGGGTTTCCACACGGGGAGATTGAACCAAAGATCATGACACATTCCTCGGGTTTCCACACGGGGAGATTGAACCAAAGATCATGACACATTCCTTGGGTTGCCACACGGGGAGATTGAACCAAAGATCATGACACATTCCTTGGGTTGCCACACGGGGAGATTGAACCAGGGACCCTGACACATTTCTTGGGTTGCCACACGGGGAGATTGAACCAGGGTTCATGACACATGCCTCGGGTTGCCACACGGGAAGATTGAACCAGGGATCATGACACATTCCTCGGGTTGCCACACGGGAAGATTGAACCAAGGATCATGACACATTCCTCGGGTTGCCACACGGGAAGATTGAACCAGGGACCCTTACACATTCCTCGGGTTGCCACACGGGAAGATTGAACCAGGGACCCTTACACATTCCTCGGGTTGCCACACGGGGAGATTGGACCAAAGATCATGACACATTCCTTGGGTTGCCACACGGGGAGATTGAACCAGGGTTCATGACACATGCCTCGGGTTGCCACACGGGGAGATTGAACCAGGGTTCATGACACATTCCTCGGGCTGCAACACATTGAGGTTGAACCAGGGACCCTGACACATTTCTCGAGTTGCCACACGGGGAGATTGAACCAGGGTTCATGGCACATTTCTCGGGGTGCAACACATTGAGGTTGAACCAGGGACCCTGACACATTTCTCGAGTTTCCACACGGGGAGATTGAACCAGGGTTCATGGCACATTTCTCGGGCTGCAACACATTGAGGTTGAACCAGGGACCCTGACACATTTCTTGGGTTGCCACACGGGGAGATTGAACCAGGGTTCATGGCACATTTCTCGGGGTGCAACACATTGAGGTTGAACCAGGGACCCTGACACATTTCTCGAGTTGCCACACGGGGAGATTGAACCAGGGTTCATGGCACATTTCTCGGGGTGCAACACATTGAGGTTGAACCAGGGACCCTGACACATTTCTTGGGTTGCCACACGGGGAGATTGAACCAGGGTTCATGGCACATTTCTCGGGGTGCAACACATTGAGGTTGAACCAGGGACCCTGACACATTTCTTGGGTTGCCACACGGGGAGATTGAACCAGGGTTCATGGCACATTTCTCGGGCTGCAACACATTGAGGTTGAACCAGGGACCCTGACACATTTCTTGGGTTTCCACACGGGGAGATTGAACCAGGGTTCATGGCACATTTCTCGGGCTGCAACACATTGAGGTTGAACCAGGGACCCTGACACATTTCTTGGGTTGCCACACGGGGAGATTGAACCAGGGTTCATGGCACATTTCTCGGGGTGCAACACATTGAGGTTGAACCAGGGACCCTGACACATTTCTCGAGTTGCCACACGGGGAGATTGAACCAGGGTTCATGACACATGCCTCGGGTTGCCACTCGGGGAGATTGAGCCAGGGATAACGGCACTTTCCTCGGGTTGCAAGACAAGAATTTGAACCAGGGATAATGGAACTCTCCTCGGGTTGCCACACGAGGAGATTGAACCAGTGGCCTAATGATTGCGAGGCAAACTTCTTAACCATTCGGCCATGCTGTAGCCACTTTAGTTTGGGCTACAGTTCGGGCATATCTGCAGTTTAGCGAAACGCTTCTCTACAATCTAAAACAGTGGTTCTTAACCTGGGGTGTTAGCATCCCCGAAGGGTGCGAGATTCAGTTCTTGCAGTGTATAGAGAAGAAACAACAGAAGTCACATTTAAGATTAAAATATTTTGATTGGATATTTTCTGTGATTTTCAAAAATTTGCGATGGGATAGCTAGAACCATCTGGAACGCACTTCGGAAAACAAAATTAACAACAAACGAGGAAGAATATATTGAGACAGATGGCACTAAGGAATACTGGTGGAACCTGAAAATAAAAACTGCCACCAAATTAAAGCACAACCGGCCTGATATTGTAGTTTGGGACCACACATTGAAAACGTGTTCTGTTGTGGAGATCAGCTGCCCACTTGATGTAAACGTTGTCAGAAAAATACAGGAGAAGGAGGACATCTACGGACCATTGATGAGGAGTTTACAAATCCAGTATCCAAGATACACCTTTAGCTTCATACCCATCTTTAGTTTGGGCTACAGTTCGGGCATATCTGCAGTTTAGCGAAACGCTTCTCTACAATCTAAAACAGTGGTTCTTAACCTGGGGTGTTAGCATCCCCGAAGGGTGCGAGATTCAGTTCTTGCAGTGTATAGAGAAGAAACAACAGAAGTCACATTTAAGATTAAAATATTTTGATTGGATATTTTCTGTGATTTTCAAAAATTTGTATTTATTAATCACAGTAGTTAATTAATGAAGTAGTAGCAGCTAAGTAGCTGATAATTTGAGCTGGAAATGCAAGTTCTTTTGCCTTGTGTGTTAAACCTAGGGGTGTGGGATGGAATTTCAAAACCTCAAGGAGTGCCGCAATATAAAAAAGTTAGGAACCACTGCCCTAGTGTGTGTGTGTGTGTGTGTGTGTGTGTGTGTGTGTGTGTGTGTGTGTGTGTGTGTGTGTGTGTGTGTGCGTGCGCGTGTGTGTGTGTCTGCCATAACGTTGCGGTTCGACAAAAAGGGATCGATAAAATATATTGAAGACCCGAAAAAAAAAAAAAGTACTGGGAAGTGGGGTGGGATCGATATCGCCTAAATCCCGTTTAAGTCGATGCTACAGTATGGCCGCAATCTAATGACTGAAAGCAGTCAAAGAATATTTGAAACTTACACCTTTGAATTCAGACGCCTTTTTCGAAGGTGTAGGTTGCGACTGTTCTTTTACTGCTGTCAGTCATTAGACTGCGGCCATGCTGGAGCACCGATTTAAAAGCGATTTAGTAGATCATATTGAACCCCCCCCCCCCCCCCAACACCACCATCAGTACTTATTTTATCGATCCCTTTTTGTCGAACCGCTACATTACGATACACACAGACACACATACACACACAAATATATATAATTAGGAGTGGAGTCCCAATGGGGATCTAGAAATGATCACAATAAAACAATTCTAATCCTGTAGCAGTCATATATATATATATATATTTATATATGTGTGTGTGTATATATGTGTGTATATATATATATATATATATATATATATATATATATATATACATTTCTGGGCTAGTCCAGAAATAGCCGTCGAAACGGCTTGAGCTCTGCCGTCGGGGTTAAACATTTTCCTATTACCCACTTTACTACCCTAAGAATTGAGTACTCTAGAGTGGCCTACTGAACTGGTCATTGCAAGAACTAAGTGAGATGGATGTTAGAACTCGAAAACTTCTCAGTGTTACTGGGAACTTTAACATCAATGGTGATGTGGATAGGCTATACTTCTCACGCAAGGAAGGTGGCCGGGGTCTAAAATCAATATTAACAACATATGAGACCCGGATAGTAACACTGAAGCAACACCTTCAACAGAGGAAAAAGGTTGGCAACCATCTTGCCCAGGTTTATGACCATGAAAAAAGAAATATCATTAGAATAGCGACTGATCTGGAGGAGAGATATGGAATAAAGCCTGATATAAATCTCTCACCCAGAGAAATCGGAAGATCCTATTCAATGTTCAAACAAGATAAAAAAATTGACCAATTTACAGAAAAAGTTGTGCATGGATACTTGAGGCGTAAAACACAGACCATAGAGGGGATAAACCACTCAAAAAGCCTGGCATGGAGTTCCGACAAGTTTATGACATCACACCTTGAGGGATATCTCTATGCAATACAGGAACAAGAACCAAATATCTGCTGCACAAAAGAGGAGGGCCAGCAGCTGACAATAAATGTAGGCTATGTAAAACAAAGATCGAGGATGTAAGCCACATTGTTGCCAGCTGCGAAAGAATGTCATCTCGCTACTACCTCCCCATGAGACACGATGGGATAGCTAGAACCATCTGGAACGCACTTCGGAAAACAAAATTAACAACAAACGAGGAAGAATATATTGAGACAGATGGCACTAAGGAATACTGGTGGAACCTGAAAATAAAAACTGCCACCAAATTAAAGCACAACCGGCCTGATATTGTAGTTTGGGACCACACATTGAAAACGTGTTCTGTTGTGGAGATCAGCTGCCCACTTGATGTAAACGTTGTCAGAAAAATACAGGAGAAGGAGGACATCTACGGACCATTGATGAGGAGTTTACAAATCCAGTATCCAAGATACACCTTTAGCTTCATACCCATCTTTAGTTTGGGCTACAGTTCGGGCATATCTGCAGTTTAGCGAAACGCTTCTCTACAATCTAAAACAGTGGTTCTTAACCTGGGGTGTTAGCATCCCCGAAGGGTGCGAGATTCAGTTCTTGCAGTGTATAGAGAAGAAACAACAGAAGTCACATTTAAGATTAAAATATTTTGATTGGATATTTTCTGTGATTTTCAAAAATTTGTATTTATTAATCACAGTAGTTAATTAATGAAGTAGTAGCAGCTAAGTAGCTGATAATTTGAGCTGGAAATGCAAGTTCTTTTGCCTTGTGTGTTAAACCTAGGGGTGTGGGATGGAATTTCAAAACCTCAAGGAGTGCCGCAATATAAAAAAGTTAGGAACCACTGCCCTAGTGTGTGTGTGTGTGTGTGTGTGTGTGTGTGTGTGTGTGTGTGTGTGTGTGTGTGTGTGTGTGTGTGTGCGTGCGCGTGTGTGTGTGTCTGCCATAACGTTGCGGTTCGACAAAAAGGGATCGATAAAATATATTGAAGACCCGAAAAAAAAAAAAAGTACTGGGAAGTGGGGTGGGATCGATATCGCCTAAATCCCGTTTAAGTCGATGCTACAGTATGGCCGCAATCTAATGACTGAAAGCAGTCAAAGAATATTTGAAACTTACACCTTTGAATTCAGACGCCTTTTTCGAAGGTGTAGGTTGCGACTGTTCTTTTACTGCTGTCAGTCATTAGACTGCGGCCATGCTGGAGCACCGATTTAAAAGCGATTTAGTAGATCATATTGAACCCCCCCCCCCCCCCCCCCCCAACACCACCATCAGTACTTATTTTATCGATCCCTTTTTGTCGAACCGCTACATTACGATACACACAGACACACATACACACACAAATATATATAATTAGGAGTGGAGTCCCAATGGGGATCTAGAAATGATCACAATAAAACAATTCTAATCCTGTAGCAGTCATATATATATATATATATTTATATATGTGTGTGTGTATATATGTGTGTATATATATATATATATATATATATATATATATATATATATACATTTCTGGGCTAGTCCAGAAATAGCCGTCGAAACGGCTTGAGCTCTGCCGTCGGGGTTAAACATTTTCCTATTACCCACTTTACTACCCTAAGAATTGAGTACTCTAGAGTGGCCTACTGAACTGGTCATTGCAAGAACTAAGTGAGATGGATGTTAGAACTCGAAAACTTCTCAGTGTTACTGGGAACTTTAACATCAATGGTGATGTGGATAGGCTATACTTCTCACGCAAGGAAGGTGGCCGGGGTCTAAAATCAATATTAACAACATATGAGACCCGGATAGTAACACTGAAGCAACACCTTCAACAGAGGAAAAAGGTTGGCAACCATCTTGCCCAGGTTTATGACCATGAAAAAAGAAATATCATTAGAATAGCGACTGATCTGGAGGAGAGATATGGAATAAAGCCTGATATAAATCTCTCACCCAGAGAAATCGGAAGATCCTATTCAATGTTCAAACAAGATAAAAAAATTGACCAATTTACAGAAAAAGTTGTGCATGGATACTTGAGGCGTAAAACACAGACCATAGAGGGGATAAACCACTCAAAAAGCCTGGCATGGAGTTCCGACAAGTTTATGACATCACACCTTGAGGGATATCTCTATGCAATACAGGAACAAGAACCAAATATCTGCTGCACAAAAGAGGAGGGCCAGCAGCTGACAATAAATGTAGGCTATGTAAAACAAAGATCGAGGATGTAAGCCACATTGTTGCCAGCTGCGAAAGAATGTCATCTCGCTACTACCTCCCCATGAGACACGATGGGATAGCTAGAACCATCTGGAACGCACTTCGGAAAACAAAATTAACAACAAACGAGGAAGAATATATTGAGACAGATGGCACTAAGGAATACTGGTGGAACCTGAAAATAAAAACTGCCACCAAATTAAAGCACAACCGGCCTGATATTGTAGTTTGGGACCACACATTGAAAACGTGTTCTGTTGTGGAGATCAGCTGCCCACTTGATGTAAACGTTGTCAGAAAAATGCAGGAGAAGGAGGACATCTACGGACCATTGATGAGGAGTTTACAAATCCAGTATCCAAGATACACCTTTAGCTTCATACCCATCATTATTGGTGCTACGGGTTATATACCAACCCGCTTGGACCAAAGTATGACTGAACTTGGATTTGCGGACAAAAAGCGCAGCTCCCTAATTCATAGTCTACAAATGGCTGCGATAGCTGGCACCTTCAAAATTTGCAAAACATTCTTGCGATTCAAGGGATGAAAATTTTTTTTCTTTTACAACCTTGCCACCAGGAAGGTGGCCGGTCAAAAAAATATACTCAAAATTAAGAGAAAGAGAAAACATACATATTTATATACACATACATACATACATACATACATACATACATACATACATACATACATACATACATATTTATATACACATACATACATACATATATACATACATACATATATATTTATATACACATACATACATACATATATACATACATACATATATATTTATATACACATACATACATACATATATACATACATACATATATATTTATATACACATACATACATATATATTTATATACCCATACATACATATATATATATATATAAATGACTTCTACAGGACTAGAACTGTTTCATTCGGCAGAAATCATCAGGGCTTCCTGATGATTTCTCCCGAATGAAACAGTTCTAGTCCTGTAGAAGCTATTTCTATATTAAATATTTATACTCTGCTTTGGTATTGAGTACCTTACTTACTGTGGTTACCCCCGATTGAACCCAGGATAAACTAATATATATATAGATACGTGTGTGGGTGTTTATTCTGGACGAAAATGTATTAAATTTTCGCCTAATCGCCACACATTAAGATGAACGGTATCTGATTGACCTGTATATGTAAATTCAGAATGGTTTATTAATAAAAGAAAATGTTTAAAATTAAATCATATTCGATAATGATTAAAGAAATCACGAATATCAAATGGAACGAATCTTACTCGGCACCACTTTACATGGCAGGAAGAGAAACACCTGGATTCGATAACAGACTGGCGTTAAGATAAAATTGAGACCATCAAGAACATATATGCTGGCCACATCTCTCGTTCCAGAGATACAGGTGGACTATTAGAGTGATAGAGTGGACACTAAGACAATGGAGACCAAGGATCTGCTGGCCACATCTCTCGTTCCAGAGATACAGGTGGCCTATTAGAGTGACAGAGTGGACACTAAGACAATAGAGACCAAGGATGTGCTGGCCACATCTCTCGTTCCAGAGATACAGGTGGACTATTAGAGTGATAGAGTGGACACTAAGACAATGGAGACCAAGGATGTGCTGGCCACATCTCTCGTTCCAGAGATACAGATGGACTATTAGAGTGACAGAGTGGACACTAAGACAATAGAGACCAAGGATGTGCTGGCCACATCTCTCGTTCCAGAGATACAGATGGACTATTAGAGTGATAGAGTGGACACTAAGACAATGGAGACCAAGGATCTGCTGGCCACATCTCTCGTTCCAGAGATACAGGTGGACTATTAGAGTGACAGAGTGGACACTAAGACAATGGAGACCAAGGATATGCTGGCCACATCTCTCGTTCCAGAGATACAGGTGGACTATTAGAGTGACAGAGTGGACACTAAGACAATAGAGACCAAGGATGTGCTGGCCACATCTCTCGTTCCAGAGATACAGGTGGACTATTAGAGTGATAGAGTGGACACTAAGACAATGGAGACCAAGGATGTGCTGGCCACATCTCTCGTTCCAGAGATACAGGTGGACTATTAGAGTGATAGAGTGGACACTAAGACAATGGAGACCAAGGATGTGCTGGCCACATCTCTCGTTCCAGAGATACAGGTGGACTATTAGAGTGACAGAGTGGACACTAAGACAATAGAGACCAAGGATGTGCTGGCCACATCTCTCGTTCCAGAGATACAGGTGGACTATTAGAGTGACAGAGTGGACACTAAGACAATGGAGACCAAGGATATGCTGGCCACATCTCTCGTTCCAGAGATACAGGTGGACTATTAGAGTGACAGAGTGGACACTAAGACAATGGAGACTAAGGATGTGCTGGCCACATCTCTCGTTCCAGAGATACAGGTGGACTATTAGAGTGACAGAGTGGACACTAAGACAATGGAGACCAAGGATATGCTGGCCACATCTCTCGTTCCAGAGATACAGGTGGACTATTAGAGTGACAGAGTGGACACTAAGACAATAGAGACCAAGGATATGCTGGCCACATCTCTCGTTCCAGAGATACAGGTGGACTATTAGAGTGATAGAGTGGACACTAAGACAATGGAGACCAAGGATGTGCTGGCCACATCTCTCGTTCCAGAGATACAGGTGGACTATTAGAGTGACAGAGTGGACACTAAGACAATAGAGACCAAGGATGTGCTGGCCACATCTCTCGTTCCAGAGATACAGGTGGACTATTAGAGTGATAGAGTGGACACTAAGACAATGGAGACCAAGGATGTGCTGGCCACATCTCTCGTTCCAGAGATACAGGTGGACTATTAGAGTGATAGAGTGGACACTAAGACAATGGAGACCAAGGATGTGCTGGCCACATCTCTCGTTCCAGAGATACAGGTGGACTATTAGAGTGACAGAGTGGACACTAAGACAATGGAGACCAAGGATGTGCTGGCCACATCTCTCGTTCCAGAGATACAGGTGGACTATTAGAGTGACAGAGTGGACACTAAGACAATGGAGACTAAGGATGTGCTGGCCACATCTCTCGTTCCAGAGATACAGGTGGACTATTAGAGTGATAGAGTGGACATCCAGGCAGTGAATGGGAAAAAAGATTGCACGATGATCTAATCCGATACCTCGGCCCAACATGGCCTAATATGACCAGAGATAGGAAACGGTGGAGGCCAACCTGGGAGGAGTTCCTCCAGCAGGAGTGAGAAGGCTCTGGATTTTTGGAGTTTGGAAAATGAAATGTTTTTCCCTCTAATTAAAACGAAAGAACGCTGATTACGATTTACGCTGATAGAAAAAAAAATTCTTTTATTTTTTTTTCAAAATACTTTCATTATTGTATAATTCCCGTTCGTTAATGTTCCAACTGTGAAGAAAATTTAGATAACCTCTAGAGAGACACACACACACATACACATAGATATATTCTATAGAATATATAATTCGATTCGATTCATTCTGTAAGAATTATAAACGATTTGTTATATATACAACTGTGAATAATAAAGATTTACAGAATACTTTCGATTTGTGTTTAAAGTTAGCTAAACATAAATTCGGAAAGTTTGTTCATCATGACTCACTGTATTTCATTTTTTTTCTCTCGCTTTGTGTATATATATTTCTGTATTATATGTATAAGGTTCCTAGCAATAATTAATTGTATATATTATTTGTGTTTATATTTTTATTCTGTAAGAATTATAAACCATTTGTAACGTTATTTATACAATTGTGAATATAAAACAGCTAGATCCAGTCAACAAAATCTCCATACGGTTTAAATACACAGCATATCTCCGAATTCCGAATTATTAAATGTCAGCAGAAGGGCACCCAGGAGTCATGACCCGGATACGGTCTGGCCCCCTTAGAGTGTTAAAAGTTAAAGGCCGAAACACTCGCCTGAGTGGGGTTTCTTCTCTGAAGACAGTCTGCTGCCCAAAGGTTTCTTACTACTACTATATATATATATATAAGGAAAAATGATGAAATCGAAAATGCAATTGGAGTCTTTTTTTTTATAATAATATATATTTATTTGGTGCCTTTACCGGTTTCGCTGTTCTTCTGCTTTTCAAAAGTAGAGTTGAGATGGAGGGTTTGTGGTTTTTCTCACATCTGATGTGAGAAAAACCACAGACCCTCCATCTCAACTCTACTTTTGAAAAGCAGAAGAACAGCGAAACCGGTAAAGGTACCAAATAAATATATATTATTATAAAAAAAAGACTCCAATTGCATTTTCGATTTCATCATTTTTCCTTATACTTTCACTCGATTTTTTTCATTTTGTAAAAAACCCTCACTTTCTAATATATATATATATATATATATATATATATATATATATATATATATATATATATATATATATATATATACAGTGTATACCAGGCATTCGCGGTCCCGTTATTCGCAGAATTTTCCTTAGAACCTAACTAATAATTATTCGTGGAAACCATATTTTCGCAGAATCGCAGATTTTTTAATCGCTTTTTTCGTGGCAATATATATTTTTTCACGCCGGCATTTGCAAGCCTATATTTTACGTTATATTTTGACGTTTATAGGCATTTTTATGGACCACGTCCAATATTCGCGGTTTCCCACTCTTCACGGGTGCTCTAGAAACATAACCCCCGCGAATACCGGTGAAAACTGTGTATATATATATATATATATATATATATAGGGCGGGTAAAATTCCCCGAGATGTGTGTGTGCATATATATATATATTGATAATTAATAATATCAACCATGTCACAGATTTTATATAGGATATAGGAACGTAATGTCCCTTTTTATAACTCCGAACCGTGGAAAAAAATAAAAATAAAATATAATTTTATTAATGTAATTATAATTTAAATAGAAAACATATCACTGCCAAATTTCAATATATATATATATATATATAGGAAAAAGTACTGGTTCCTTACCACTATTCCTCTGTTATATATATAACTCAGCTCAGGTAACTGACCTTGTGGGCTTATTTTTAATCAATTCGCTACATAGGAAAATACCTGGTACTACCGGAGGTTTATATAGAGATGACATGCTTTTACTTATTGATAATAATAACTCTGAACTAAATAGAAAATGTAAACAAATTACACAATTTTTTAATTACTTTAATCTTAAAATAGAAATTGAGAACAACCATAGAATAGTCAATTTCCTAGATATAACATTAAATCTCAACACATGTCTTCACTATCCTTTTCACAAGTTGAATGAAAACTTAAACTATGTCAACTTTAACTCTAACCACCCCAGATCTGTCAAAAACACTATAGTAAACTCTGTTCAAAAACGTATCTCTAGGATCTCGTCGAATAGAAAGATTTTCGACGAAAAAGCCCAATACTACAATGAAGCATTGGCTAGAGCAGGATATACTGATAAGATTATGTACATAGATAATGATAGACAAACTAAACAAAATAACAACTATTTTAATTACGGCAACAACCTTAACAACTATAATAGAAAGCATTACAATAATTCCAAAGGCCAAAAAAGAAATAGAACTAGGAACATAATTTGGTTTGCCCCCCCTTTCTCACTAAACATTAAAACCCACATCGCTAAACTATTTTTTAAAGCTCTTGATAATCGCTTCCCTAGAACACATAGATATCACTCAATTTTCAATAGACATACTATAAAATTAACCTACTCATCCACCAAAAATTTAGCACAAAATATTAATAGAATAAATAATAGGAACTTAAAACCTAGTGATAATAGCATAAATAATATACAAGTTAACAAATGTAACTGTAGAGATAGATCTAAATGTCCGTTAAATAACAACTGCTTAGTTAAAAATATAGTATACAATTGTAATGTTAAAACTGACTCTAATTCTTTTAACTACGTCGGTTCCACATCGACGGAATTTAAACTTCGCTATAATAACCACAAGAATTCTTTCACAGATCCAAGCAAAAAATCTTCAACGGCACTATCAGGCGTACTCTGGCAACTTAAGCTAGATAACGTTAGATATTCGACGGCTTGGAATATAGTCTCAAGAGGGATTCCTTTTAATTCATCCTCTGAGACATGTGACCTCTGCGCAGAGGAGATATTCTTTATACTAAAATCTAAAAATTCCCTTAATCTACGGACAAATTTATTCAGTTGCTGCAAACATAGATTAAACTCAACTTTTAAATATAAATTTAAATTTAAAATGTAGTATATTTAGTTTGATTTATAATTATATGGGAAACTAGCCGATAAATCTTTCGATTTCTTCTTTTTATTCTTTTCATTTTTATTTTTATTTTTATTTAAACACTCTTCATGAAAAATTAAGCTACCCTAAAAGTTGATGCTCCAAATATTTCGAATAAACGTTACACTAGATAAACTTCTATATTAAATATAAGAACACATGTAGACCAAATGGGCATCCTAAACTTTTTGAAATGATTTTTGCTAGATGCGATTTGATAAATAATTTTTAGCTTTATCTATTTTATATATATATATATATATATATATATATATATAACAGAGGAATAGTGGTAATGAACCAGATGGATCATAATGCACCAGAGTACTCAATACTTAGGTTAGTAGAGTGGGAAATAGGAAAAAGTAAGACCCCCACGGCAGAGCTCAAGCCGTTTCGACGGCTATTTCTGGAAATAGCCAGAAATAGCCGTCGAAACGACTTGAGCTCTGCCGTCGGGGTCTTACCTTTTCCTATATATATATATATTATTAAAAATTATGCCAAAGTATAACAATATTTGTTTCAACTCAAGAGTCTTGTAGAACAAATACAAAAAACGAAATATTATAAAAGAAGTTATGACGCAACAACATCGGGAGAGGAAGACTAACCTGGAGTTGTTTAGGAAATATTTCAACATAAGTCCGTTAAAATATAATGAAAAACGAATAACAGAAATGGTAAGGTATATATATATATATATATATATATATATATATATATGAAGGCGCTTTGCAATCGTGAGGTTGTGAGTTCGATTCCTGGGCCGGGCAATGCGTCATGTCCTTGGGCAAAACACTTAATTTCACGTTGCTCCTTCTACCTGCAGTTGTGTCCGATAAAGAGTATTAGCAATCAAAAAAACCAGTGGAAACATTGCTTCCGCGGTACGATTTGACGAGAGTCGATCGACTGTCGATATATATATATATATATATATTCCAATTCCAACCCGCCCGTCCACTCAATCTATCTTATTTCTCATTCTTTCTTCTGATGAAGGACTAGCGTCCGAAACGTTAAGACCCTTTTCCTGCTATATCAAGCGTTAACCTAACATATCCCTTCCATATCTGTACCGATTGTGTTGTTATTTATGTTTACCTTTTACACACACGCACACACACACACACATATATATATATTTGAAAAGGGCAGTACGGTTCTATATAAAACACTCGTTATAGAGAAAAAGTGAAATTGGAAATAGCACGGAAAATATAATTAAGGGTCTGTTTTTCTTTCTTTTCTTTTCTTTGATTCGTCAAAGTGACATTATTGAAACAATTAGAGGGACAATTCTTTTAAAAAAGAGTTTTATAATGTATATAAAGTATAACCGGTTTCAATGCATTAGTAAAACCCATCTTATCAAATGTTGAGTATTACAATTAAAAAGAATTAATAGGAATTAAAAATTAAGGATTTAAAATTAAGTGTTGAAGCAAGTTTTTTTTCATCTTCCTTGTTGAGAAGGAGACTGGAAAATATATATACATGTATATATATATGAAGACCCATCCCACTCTTTATAACAAGAACAAGGAACGTTAAATGATGATGATGATGATGATGATGATATACACTCCACCCATATATATATATATATATATATATATATATATATATATATATATATATATATATATATATATATATATTGAGTTAAGAACTCAGGGTAGTCCCTTACAATTAAATAGCTCTAAGAAAAAAGCTTTTCCGAGCCGTACAATATAATTTCTTAACAACTACTGAGGAGCAGAGAAACGTGAAAACTTCACTTAATAAGTCGTTGCGAAACAGTCTCCAACACTGTCTAGTTGTTACCAGGCATATTTGCCCAATATAGGTCTGTTATTTTTCTTAATTTAATATTTAAAGTTAAGGATAACAAACTATATTGCTGTAGGTAGTATTTTTCCCCCCTACCAAATTTTAGTCCTTACGATTCGAACACATGTATGTTTATATTAGTGTTCATCTCTCTTGTTTATTCAATTATATATATATATATATATATATATATATATATATATATATATATTGTTATACTTTGGGAGGGTCATGTTGCCAATAAGAAACACACGCACCAGTTGCTTTCACTTCAATTTATTATAATAAATTTATAAATTTAGGAATTTATAAATTTCCGGTTGGTTGGTTGGTTCCACAACCAGATGGTTGTTTATATATTGTCAAAGTTCTTTCGTCACACATTCTGTGACCTCTTCAGTGACTGGGGATTCTTTTCTTTGTTTTTGTGCCTCTCCTTTGTTCTGTCCTACGCCATCTTGTTTCTGTGTGTGCGTTGTGTGTTCAGTCTGCGCATGCACCATATCCAGGTGTCTGTGTGTGTTTATATTCGTTTATTTATTTGTTTATTTACATGTTACTGGTTGGTTGTTTGTTCTATGTGCGTGTGTGTTTTCATTTTGTCCTTAATTGTAAGTTGTGATGTTGCTGTTCCACTCATATTTTCTATTTAATTTTGGTTGTAATTCTTTTATGTTTATTGCCTCTGTGATTTGTCTAAACATTGCGTCTTTTCTGTGTGTAGATTCTATTTGTATTTCTATGTTCTCTAATTTACCCTTATGTTCTATTTTAGCATGTTGGTAGAGTACAGATGATTCTTTACTATCTTGAAGGTCTCGCCAGTGTTCATTTATCCGTTCCCTTACACTACGAGCTGTCTCACCTATGTACACTATATTTTCATCTCTACATTGTCCTTCAGTACATCTTATGCTATATACTACATTTCTAGTTTTACAGTTAATATGGGGGCTTAATTTACAGGTTATACATTTCTTATCTATACAGGGGGGGGGGTCTTTGAAAAGGGTATGTCTTGCTAATAAGTGTTTTTATGGAGGTACCTGGTCTTTCTACTATCTTAATATTGAGTTTATGTTTATCTAAGGCCCTTCTAAATTTGTAAGCTAATTCACCTCTAGGGGTTGTATCGATGAACTCTGGTATTTATTGCTATCATACCATGAGTTTATTCTATTAGCCTTATTCCCAGTTCTTTCTATTCTATTCCAAAATTTGCTCCTATACAAGGGGCAGGTCCCATTTGTGTCATTATTTACCATTTTTTCCCATCTGGTTCTGGCTCCTCTATACACTCTGATTTTATCTCTCTGATTGTAACCAGAGAACTGCATACGGTGGATGAAGTGTTGTATGTGTCTCTCTAGTTCTTCGGGGTTGCACATGCGGGACACGTTTCTCATCTCCCGTACCAAATCCGCAAACGAGAGGCACAAAACAAAGAAAATAATCACGTCACTGAAGAGGTCACAGAATGTGTGACGAAAGAACTTTGACAATATATGAACAACCGTCCGGTTATGGCACCAACCAACCAACCGGAAATTTATAAATTCTTAAATTTATAAATTTAATTTATAATAAATTGGAGTGAACGCAACTGGTGCGTGTGTTTCTTATTGGCAACATGACCCTCCCAAAGCATAGCAATATCGGTTTCAACACACGTTTTCAGATAAAGAATCTTGCTAAACAAATTCAGAAACGAAATATATATATATATATTCTTTTGTTAACCTGTTTAGCTTGCTTCGTTTTTTGGCTCCGGTGGCTGATGGCTTCACGACCACTGTTTTCATTTTATCTGGCCTTTATAACGTATGTTAATTGCTCTGGTCTTCTTTTAGGTTGCCGCATATCTCGAAGATTGTGTTTCGTTTTGTTTTTGGCCCCCGCCGAAATACGATCTCGCTGAAATTATATTTGTATATATATATATATATATATATATGCAAAAGTTCTATTTAAAATTGTTGGGATACAACAAGTAAATATTTTATAACTGATATAAAGCACTCGACAAGTTTTTGGAGTAGATATACGATATTAATAAATGGAAACTATATTTATAAAACCATATTTATTTATTTCTGAATTTGTTTAGCAAGATTCTTTATCTGAAATCGTGTGTTGAAACCGATATTGTTATACTTTGGGAGGGTCATGTTGCCAATAAGAAACACACGCACCAGTTGCTTTCACTTCAATTTATTACAATAAATTTATAATAAATTTATAATAAATTTATAAATTTATAAATTTCTGGTTGGTTGGTTGGTTCCACAACCAGATAGTTGTTTATATATTGTCATAGTTCTTTCGTCACACACTCTGTGACCTCTTCAGTGACTGGGGATTCCTTTCTTTGTTTCTGTGCCTCTCCTTTGTTCTGTCCTACGCCATTTTGTTTCTGTGTGTGTGTTGTGTGCTTCATTATACATATTTCAGGGATACCAAATTAAAATATGGTATGCCTTCATCAGACAAAATACAATATATAAACAGTTTTATAAATAACCGCTCCCACCCTCCAAACGCAAAAATAATGGTTGCATTTAATAGGGTACGTCAAAATTATTTATAAAACTGTTTATATATTGTATTTTGTCTGATGAAGGCATACCATATTTTAATTTGGTTTCCCTGAAATATGTATAATGAAATAAATATGGTTTTATAAATATAGTTTCCATTTATTAATATCGTATATATATATAAATATCGTATATATATATAAATTATAAATATCGTATATATATATAAATTATATTTCAGAAAAGCAAACAAGATAAAAAACTTCCCTATTTTTCTTAAAACGTCCCTACTGCAGTTTCATTGAGTAAACCTGAGTACTGTGAAAACCTCAACTCACCAGGGAACATTTTCAAACAAGAAAGAATTCATCTGAGTTATCCTGCTACAGAGGGGCAACAGTAGGGGGACAATGGCTATTAAAGGGGGCTGTTAGAAGAAGCAGTCTGATTCGGCCAAATTTCTTTTACTCAACCGTATGGGAGTAATTAACAAATGTTCACACACACACACATATATATATATATATATATACATATATACGTATATGTATATATGTATATACGTATATATATATATATATATATATACATATACATATATACGTATATGTATATATGTATATACGTATATATATATATATATATATATATATATATATATATGTGTATATACGTATATATATATAATATATATATATATGTATATACGTATATATATATATATATATATGTATATACGTATATATATATATATATATATATATATATATATATATATATATATATATGTATATACGTATATATATATATGTATATACGTATATATATATATGTATATACGTATATATATATATGTATATACGTATATATATATATATATACGTATATATATATATGTATATATATGTATATAAGTATATGTATATATATATATGTATATATACATGTATATGTGTATATACGCTGTAATGTGGCCGTGTAGGCAACACGGTAAAAACCTCCCAGCCCCACACTGTAAATGTGGTTGGTGTTAGGAAGGGCATCCAGCTGTAGAAAACCCGCCAGACAGTCCTATGCGAGCAAGACAATCACTCTTGCCTCAAGTGGGAAAACCCCCGCCCAAACCCATGCAAGCGTGGAACACGGACGTTAAACGTTGTTGATGATGATGATGATGATGTATATATATATATATGTGTTTGTGTGTGTGTATATATATATATATATATATGTACAAGGGATAACAAAATATAGTTACAGGTAATCCAGTTAGAGGTTGTGAATACTTCTTATTATGGATAGTTTTAGTGTACGGCGTTGTTTGACTCAACAAGGGGTTTATGTAGGTGGGGAGTTTATGATTTCACTTGTATTCCAATGTAAGTTTATCTTGGAGTAATAAAATTGAAAAAGTGAAGAATAACATGGTCAACAGTACAAAAAAGGGATTTATTTACAGTCTGACAATTGTTTCACTGATAGAGATGTCTAAAAATCGCTGAACACTTAAAACAGTGCCACTCAATTTCAAATACGATGTTAGCTTAACCAGATCATCGGAGATAACTTCTATATGTCCGGTAATTTTACCAATTCAAATTACAGCATCATTAATAATATTAATAATAAAGATAGAGAGAAAAAAGAAAGAGAGATAGAGAAAAGAAAGAAAGAAAAAAAGCGAGAAAGAAAAAGGAGAAAGGAAAACAGAAAGATAGAGAGAGAAAAAAAGACAGAGAGAAAGGAGGAGAGAAAAGGAGAAAGGAGAAATAAAGGTAGAGAAAAATAAAAATAAAAGGAAAATAATGATATCAACAATAAATGAATAAATGCTAATACATGAATAAATGCAAATAAATAAATAATTGTTAATAAAGTTACATCGAGGATGATATAAAACAATACAAAATATGAAAATAAATAAATAAAAAATGTGTGAAGAAAAGTAAACATAGTAAGATTATTGAGAGTGGTTATAGTGTTGGTGGTTAACATGATAATGTTTAAATATATTTATATGTGTATTGGTTATTTTAATAAATTAATTATATAATTAATTAATTATTTGATTAATTAGTTGCAAGTTATATTAGAAGTGAAAATAATATGATAAGATAAAATGCCAGAGATTAAATAAATTTAGGGAGAGAAATAGAAAGATAGAAAGTGAAGGATAGAGATATATAAAATATGAATGTAAAATATAAGAGGTTATGATGTTGGTTCATTGATAGATGATGACAATTATAATAATAATTGTTTCTACTTTTGGCACAAGGCCAGCAATCATCCTAGTGCATTACTGGTACTTTATTTTATCGACCCCGTAAGGATGAAAGGCAAAGTTAACCTCGGCGGGATTTGAACTCAGATCGTAAAGGCCTGTAACTCCATGCTGCAAACCACGATGTGCGACCCTCTACCGATACTGCCAATCCACCGCAATTATTATAATAATGATGATAATAGCGTATTATAATAGATCTAAGTGGTACAATTTGAGTTATGGAATAGATTGGATGAATTAAGCTGGTCTAAAGTTCCCAAATGTGGTCGCCGTTTTATGCCTACAGAAAATAGTTCTTTCAATTTTACTGTTAAGTAGCATTTTGTTGTATTTTAAAATTTGGAAAAGTTCCATATTACAAAGACCACATTGGGGCATGCCAATTCTATAGGCTATTGCCGATGATAACTTCGTCCAGCTGATTTTGTATTCCTGGTTTGCATATCTGAGTTGCCAGATTTTATTGGCGAGTGTTGTTGTATTCATGAGCTTCCTGTTATTCATAGAGTGTCTATGGACACACCACCTTTTCTTGAACTCCCCCGCTGTGGAACCTATGTAGTGCCATGCTAAGCTGCCTGAATTTATAGTACATAGGCACACTATATTGACTCCAGGCATCTATTTTGTAATGGTAGATGACAGATGATCTGGTTAAGTTAACATCGTATTTGAAATTGTATTGAAATCGTATTTGAAACAATTGTCAGACTGTAAATAAATCCCTTTTTTGTACTGTTGACCATGTTATTCTTCACTTTTTCAATTATATATATATATATATATATATATATATATATATATATATATATATATATATATATATATATATATATATATATATATATGTATATATGTATATGTATATATATATTTGTATATGTATATATATGTATATATGTATATATGTATATATATATGTATATGTATATATATATGTATATATATTTGTATATGTATATATATGTATATGTATATATATTTGTATATGTATATATATATGTATATATATATACATATGGACGGAAAAAATGAAACGATATTTCATTTCCCACTCTTAGTACGGCTGTTACTTAAATATATGTATGTACACGTACATACATATATGCATACCGACGTACAGTAGTATGTATATATATATATACATACTACTGTACGTCGGTATGCATATATGTATGTACGTGTACATACTTATATATACATATGTATATATATATATATATATATATATATATATATGTATATATATATATATGTATATATATATATATGTATATATATATGTGTGTATATATATATATATATATATATATTTATATACACAAGTTTAGACCTACATATGAGTGAGTCCAACCAATACCAGTTTTGCTCAATGAAGGAATTAATAAGAATCAATTAGTCAGAGCATAATAAAAATTATATTTAGGAAAATCAAGCAAGATGAGATAAATTTACCTATTTACCTGGCTGAGCTCCGGCTGTTTCGACAGCTCTACTAGCCTAAGTATTGAGTACTCTGGTGCGTTATGGTCCACCTGGTACCTTTCTACACCATCTTTGTTATACATTTATATATATATATATGAAGGAGTTGGGACCCCGACAGCTGAACTCCTGCCGTTAGGGTCCCTACTCCTTCATATTACCATGCTCTATTACCCCAAGTATTGAGTACTCTGGTGAGTAATGGTCTAACAGGTTTTTATTGCATCTATTCTGATATATATATATATATATATATCATGCAAGCGTGGAAGATGGATGTTAAACGATGATGATGATGATGATGATGATATATATATATATATATATATATATATATATATTATTATACTTGGGGAGGGTCATATTTGTGTAATATTGCCAGAATTAATAACAGAACACACTCACTATTTGGTTGGTTTTCGATGTTCGCTTCTGTGTCTTTTATATCGGTTAATTTAATTTATTCGGTCCTCAATGTTGCCATTGACTGACCAATGGTCAAAAATACAGATACAATGAGTCAGTGTGTTCTGTTATTAATTCTGGCAATATTACACAAATATGACCCTCCCCAAGTATAACAATATTTGTTTCGACACTATTTCATATCAAAAACCTCGCAAAACTAATTCATCGCCGTTATATATATATATATATGTTGCCGGACGAGAATGCAAGGACTCCTCCTCCTTGTTTCGGCCGCGGATGGCTAACATAACCCCATCCCCCCAGTTTGGGTTTGTGTCAGGTAAAAGTACAACAGACGCTCTCTTCATTGTACGACAACTACAGGAGAAGTACCTAGCTAAAAGTAAACCCCTATACTTTGCCTTTGTTGACTTGGAGAAAGCCTTTGACAGAGTACCCCGCTTGATTATCTGGTGGGCCCTTATAAAACTAGGTGTTGATGAATGGCTTGTGAGAGCTATACAAGCCATGTATAAAGAAACAGTCAGCAAGGTTAGAATTAACAACGAATATAGTGAAGAGTTTAGCGTAAAAGTTGGTGTTCATCAGGGCTCCGTTTTTAGGCCCCTACTATTTATTATTGCCCTTCAGGCTATAACAGAGGAGTTCAAGACCGGCTGCCAATGGGAACTCCTATATGCAGATGATCTAACGCTCATAGCTGAATCAATGGCGGAACTAGAGAAGAAATTCCAAACATGGAAGCATGGCCTAGAATCAAAAGGCCTTAAAGTTAACTTGTCTAAGACTAAAGTTCTAGTTTGTAGGAAGGAAAATAGGGCACTGGTCCCATCTGGGAAATGGCCATGCTCAGTGTGTAGGAAAGGAGTAAGCAGAAACTCCATTTTATGTCCCAAATGCAAAGTATGGGTGCATAAAAGATGTAGTGGGATCACAGGTAAGCTAACTAAGAATATAGATTTTATATGTGACCGGTGCTCTGGTGCAATAAGTAGCAGCAAGTGCCCACAAAATACTAGCTCATTCCATTGCACAGATGGTTCTATAGAAATAGTGGACAGCTTCCGTTACCTGGGTGACAAAATCAGCAGTGGGGGAGGGTGCTCTGAAAGTACAGTAACTAGAGTCAGAACAGGATGGAAAAAGTTCAGAGAGCTTATACCACTATTGGCCACTAAAGGGTTCTCTCTAAAAATGAAAGGCAGGCTGTATGATGCCTGCATACGAACAGCAATGATACATGGCAGTGAGACCTGGGCATTGTGTGCAGAGGATATACGCAGACTGGAGAGAAACGAAGCTTGCATGCTCCGCTGGATGTGTAATAGTAATATACGTGAACGGCAAAGCATAAACGAACTAAGGAAAAAATTAGAAATAAGAGGGATCAGATGTTATTTACTCGAGAGAGGCTACGTTGGTATGGTCACGTGATGCGCATGAAAGACGATAGCTGTATAACAAAATGCAGGGCAATAAAGATAGACGGTAGCCACGGAGTAGGCAGACCCAGAAAAACCTGGGACGAGCTGATAAATTCCGACCTCACACACTTACACCTCTCCAAGACAATGTCACTGGACCGAGACCTTTGGCGGTACTCAGTAATAGAGAAGACCCGCCTTACCTAAATACAAAGTAAAACCTACTACAGTCAGTAGGCATCTCTAACAAAATACACCCCCGTCCCACCACCCCCACCCCATCCACACCGCCCCTTCAATGTAAAGTTATGTTGGTGCCACAACATCCAGGCCGAAACAAATGAGGTCGTGTAGGTGTCACGACAAAAAAAACACACAGTCCACGCTGTAATGTGGCCGTGTAGGTAACACGGTAAAAACCTCCCAGTCCCACGCTGTAAATGTGGTTGGTGTTAGGAAGGGCATCCAGCTGTAGAAACCCCGCCAGACAGTCCTATGCGAGCAAGACAACCACTCTTGCCTCAAGTGGGAAAACTCCCGTCCAAACCCATGCAAGCGTGGAAATGTGGACGTTAAATGATGATGATGATGATGATATATATATATATGTTGTAATACTTTGGGAGGGTCATGCTGTCATGACCCACCCAAAGCGTAACAATATCTGGTTCAACACACGTTTTCAGATAAGAAATCTTACAGAACAAATTCAAATATATATATATATATATATATATATATACACACACATGCATTTCTGTGTGTCAGTATATTCTAGATGTTTCCTTTCTGCCTTATTTCTTTCACACAAACGTTTGTCATAACTATAATTAATTCTTAATTAGTCAAAGAGCACTCTATGTGAAAACTACTTCCTTTTGATGAACTAATATTAGGCCTGTTAAATGTAAGTGAATCTAGTGACTTTATATACAGTCCTATCAACACTTACACATTATGCGAGAATTTCCTGCATTTGCTCTCTCATCCTGCATTCACGCATTTTGCTAGGGAATTCGAATACTTTAGGAGTTCACCCACATTTATATTTTATTGCTTTGTTCAACAATTTTTTATTCAGACTGTATTCGGACCTGGTGTATATGTATATATTTCACAAACTCACACTCACACTGATGTGTACCTATAATAATCAAATAATGAAAGTATATACTTTCTTATTGAATGCTTGCTTAGCAGACAACTTGTTTCAGAAATCTTCTCTTGATCTTTTTTTTATGGGGGCAGAGTCCTAAAACACACCTTCCAGTGGGTCCTGTCAAAAGCAACCAACTCCAATCAATCTGGCTGGGTCACTAAAACAAAGGTGTATAGAGAATTTCAGATGGTATTATATACAAACAGCATCATTAAATATAATTGTTAAATATGAATATACAATTTATAAACGAGTGAAATTTGGAATTTATGAAAAAGTTAGACGCTTCATATATGTTTATATATATATACATAAATATACATTTATATATATATATATATATATATATAAATGTATATTTATGTATATATATATATAAACATATATACCATATATGCTGGCATACAAGTCGACATTTGGAGCCTAAAAATATCTCACCAAAACCAGGGGTCGACTTGTCTACCGAATATATAATGTGAACCTTTACCTCCGAGGGGTAAACAGTGAAACTGCCTAACACTTGTTGTACACCACTTACCACTCTAGTAGCCCACTACAATTATTTTCTACCGAATCTCATATTTGTTAAGTCTATTTAACGTAGAGATTATAATAATATCAATGACTTGCCATAGCTCATAGGGTAGGTTACCATAGGTTCGTTAAAGTTAGGCCAGGCTGGTTTACTCGGTGAGTTAGAACTCACTTGCGACTGAAGGGTTTTAGAAGTGTCTTAGCCTTTAACGCGCCACTAAATTATTTCAATTATTTCCCCTACAAGTACCTTATTTTTGGGGGATCGTCTTATCCGGCGAATATAGGCTGAAACCAAAAATTACACATCAGACTTTTAGGGGTCAATCTATTCGCCGGATCAACTTGTACGCCAGCATATATGGTATATATACATATATATATATGTATTATCATCATCATCGTTTAACGTCCATAAATATATAAATACATATATATAAATATATGATTTATGATATGTTTACGAATAAACATTTGAAAGCTTGTTAGTTATGAATTGTGGAAGCTGATGGCTAACGCCATCTAGCGCCATCTAGCAAATTCCAGCAGAAGCAAGAGAGGGTAACTATCACCGATTGTTTCTGGCTAGTGGCTGTTATCAAGAGAGTGCTTCCCCTACCCTGCTCTCTGCTGGAATTTAATACAGGTGAAAATATATAGTTTTTATGCCTATGTACATTGGCTGATTAGCCTCATTTGCATATGGAGCTGTCAGGCCGACTCAGTCTGAAAATAAAATAAAAGTTTTCGCTCTGACATAGCTGTATACATATAAGTATGTGTATTTTGTATATCTAATGATATATGGTATGTTTACAAATAAACATTTGAAACCCTTTTAGCTTTACAACATTCACATACTTATATGTATACAGCTGTGTCGGAACAAAAACTTTAATTCATGCCATACCATATGTACATACACATATATAGATAGATATATACATACATGTGAAGCAACATGGCTCAATGGTTAGAGTGGTGAGCTCACAATCATAAGGTTGTGAGTTTGAATCCCAGACCGGGCTGTGCATTGTGTTCTTGAGCAAGACACTTTATTTCACCTTGTTCCAGTTCATTCAGCTGTAGAAATGAGTTGTGATATCACTGGTGCCAAGTTGTATCAGCCATAGCCTTTCTTTGGGCAACATTGGTGGTGTGGAGAGTGGAGACTGATATGCATGGGTAGCTGCTGATTTTCCCTAATCACGCCTTGCCCAGGCTTGTGCCTTGAAGGGAACATTCCAGGTGTAAAACCATGATCCTTCGTGACCGAAAGGTGTCTTTAATTCTTACTTTTATATATATACATACATACATATAGACATACATATGCATATACATATGTGCATGTGAGTGTGTATAATAAATACTGGAATTATGAAAAACGTTAGACATTTTTCTAAGTCATACACATGCATCTATAAAGTGAATGTGAAAAATATGTTAAATGGAAGACTTCCATTGAGCTGTACTATAACATTATAGTACAGCAATAGTACTAACATCTGAGCATAAAAACGACTAAATCATCTTGACATGCCTTTTGCACCCTCAGTGACATTAAAAACATACAAAAATTGTAGGGTGGAGCAAATCCATTTATCCAAGGTGTAATGAAAGATAAACAAATGCAGGGTATATATTGTGTTAGTGCACAGAGAACAGGGAGTAAAATATTGGAAGCTTTATAACATAATGATTCCTTCATCTCACTTTTAGCCCACTGTGCCTCTTCCCTTGGAAGCAATGACTCTTTTTGAATTCCTGAGTTTGATACCCCTAACCTAAGATATAAACAGTAATGTAAGTATGTTTTGTGGTGGATTAGCAGTATAGGTAGAGCGTCAGACACCATGCTTTGCAGCATAGAGTTATGGCACTTTACATTCTGAGTTCAAATCCCGCCGAGGTTAACTTGACCTTTAATCCTTACAGGGTCAATAAAATAAAGCCCCATAAATGCACTGGGGTTCATTTAATCGACTTTCTCCTCTCCCCCAAATTGCTGGCTTTGTGCCTAAAGTAGAAACAATTATTATAATATATACACATCATCATCATCATCATCATCACTTTACGTCCACTTTTCCCTGCTTGCAAGGCTGGGGGGGGGGGGGGGTCCTATTCAGCACAGCATCTCTCCACTTGTCACAGTCCTTCGTCTAGACCTGAAATGGTGATGATCATGATTATATATATATATATATATATATATAAGGGGGTGGATTAGCAGAAGTAGATAAATAGGTATTAGTCTCCTTCTTGTGCCACCAATTATGAAGATGTCATCGTTCACCTTTATTTTTGTGGCATGTTTTTTTCTGTTCTTCAGACTTACCTGGACAGGAGATGTAGTTCCTGTCATTTTCTCTACTGATAGATTGATAGATGGCTCAAACAATTCATGCATGATAAGATGGACCCACTAACTAACTTTTAGAATGTTTTTATATGACTAGAGACTACACAAGGTTGTTACAAAGTTCTGTGACATGTCTACGACAACTGGGACCCTATTATGGCAAAGGTAGAAATAATATATTAGAAAATTAAAATTATTATGAGCAACAGTGAAATGCCCTGGGTCAACTGTTGTTAGCTTGAGAGTTGACAATTGAAGTATAAACATAGGAAGACATAATTTAGTCAGGTATAGAGTTCACAATATAAACAGAGCTTGTTTTTTTATGGGATACTCTTGTCATTTCGTACATGACATTGCTTCCTTTGTTTCAGTGAAATTTAGAGATATATCAATAGTTTCTAGCTAGAAGAACTTTGCATTGATTTATTTTTCTGTTTTGATAAGAATACAACACAAAAAGGGGGTAATTAAAGAGGTTTTGTTGCTTTTACAATACAAAATATAAAGACATTTTGATGAATATGTCAAGAAGGTGATTAAGTCTAGAGATGGCAGTAAATAAAGTTTCTTCTACTTTTTGGTGCACTACAGAATTTTTTTTCTATGTCCTTTGATAATAAGTGTTCCAGGTGTGTTGCTTTGATTCCAACCCCTTTTAAACCCTATTTTCAAAAATATATTTACTGTTTTATCAGGCTGTTTTGTTGCCATCTTTCACCAATTTAACTTATTTTTACAAACAGAAGACTCTTTGATTCACCTGCTAGTCAGTGAATTACAATTCTTTCTTGAGAAACTGTTTAGACATTAGATGTCTTTTTAAATAAAATGTCTTGTTTGAAAGAAAACAATGTAAAAGATGGAAGAAAGTCATCTCAGTTATAAAGACGTCTTTATTGGATTTATAACTAAATCTGTAATAATTTATATTTAAGTTAACAATTTTGTTTATTGGTTGTTTAATAGAATATTTCAGTGTTAATGTCTTCTACTATATCTTGTGAGTGGAATTTGGTAGACAGAAACTACAGAGGGCCTTTTCATATATATATGTATGCATGTATATATATAATGTTAGTTAGGTGTGCAACAACAGTTACAGGTGGTGCACTATTCGAAGCACTCGATGCTGTTTCAAGGTCCGTTACATTTGGGTTGTATTCTAGTGTTACAACTGTAGTGTGCAGAGTATAAATAGATTTAAAAGAGTTGAAGTCAGTGTTGCAGTATATGTACAGACTTTATTTGCATATTACAATTATTTCAATATTGATCAGGTCAGGGTACAATCAAGGTGACGGGGCCTGTCTCTTTTACGACATCTCATCAGATATACGTGCTTATCTGTGCAAAGACACATCTAAACTTTACTAAAGTAAACCTGACAAAAGTTTAGACGTAACTTTGCACATATAAACTCACATATCTGATGAAATGTCGTAAAAGAGTTGGGCCCCGTGACCTTGATTGTACCCTGAACTGATCGATATCGAAACAATTGTAATATGTAAATAAAGTTTGTACATATGCTGCAATACTGACTTAGACTCTCTTACGCCCCCCCCCTCTCTCTCTCTCTACATGTGTATATATATATATATGGCAATCAATCAGCTGTTTTTACAGTTGTTTTCTGCATTTCGATGCTCACATTTCAAGTATATATATTTCTCCAAAATGGCTAACTGAATCACACGTGCTTTTTCTCTAAAAAAATGTTTCTGTTCCTTCTTCTTTTCACTCTCTATCTTTCTATATTATCTTTTATTCCTCATTCTTTTCTCTGATGAAGGACTAGTGTCCGAAACGTAAAGACTCTTTTCATATTATATCAAGTGTTAAACTAATATATTCCTTCATTGTACTTTGTTGTTTGCTTTGTTGTTTCCATTTACTTTTTGCAAGACACTTTATTTCACATTGCTCCAGTTTACTCAGCTGTAGAAATGAGATGATAGGGACTGGGGTCCCTATCATTCCACTGCAAAGTGGTCGTGGAGGTGCCACGGCAAAAAAGCACCCAGCACTCACTGTAAATGAGGTTGGTGTTAGGAAGGGCATCCAGCTGTAGAAATCAAGCCAGAATCAGAATCCCGTCCCACCCTTGCAAGCAGGGAAAAGGAGACGTAAAAATGGTGAAAAATGGTGATACATACACACATACATACATGCATACATAATTATGTACATATCATCATCATCATCGTCATCACCTTTTAACGTCCATTTTTTCCCTTCTTGCATGGGTTCGACAGGTTGCCATGTCATGAGATAACTTTGGCCAGTTGGCCACACTGTTCTTTGCTCAGACTGAACTGTACTTTGGCTAGGATATTCACACACACACACACACACACACACACACACACACACACACACACACACATATATATATACACCCATGCAAGCATGGAAAAGTGGACATAAAAATAATGATGCATATGTGTATATCATCATCAAAATCATCATTTTACGTCCGCTTTTCCCTGTTTACAAGGGTGGGATGGGTCCTATTCAACACAGCATCTCTCCACTTGTCACAGTCCTTCGTCATCTCCCCCGTGAGCTTCAGAGATCTGAGATCAGCTCTCATCACCTCCGCCCATGTTTTTCGTGATCTTCGTCTACTGCGTCTTCCTTCTACTGGGATTTCTTGGCACTTCTTTACCCAGCGGTCATCGTCCATGCGCATCACATGTCCATACCACTCTTGCACACTACAAGCTATCCCTCTTATACACAGTTTCTCTCTCAACACATCCATGCTCGGTCGTTCACGTACATTGACATTGCACATCCAACAGAGCATGCCTGCTTCATTTCTCTCCAGCCGTTGCATATCCTCTGCAGTTGCTGCCCATGTCTCACTACCATGCAGCAT